>OX411552.1:60420913-61114663 GCA_948146395.1 Fragum whitleyi
TTTGCCACAATAGGACGAGTCTTATTTTCACCAATTTGACACCATTAACTTATACAGTCTCGCCTCTTAAGCGACCCCTCTCAATGACGCAAACGGCCACAAAACGTTCTCCGTGATGGAGGTAAACTCTCCCGCGACCTTTTTCAGTCATTAGGTCCCAAGTGCAATTGACGGCGGCACCAGTTGCATCTCCGGACCTGATAGCGTTGTCTGAAAGTTTTGGCGAAATACGACCGACACGCACAAATCGGTTAGACATTTTGTTGGAACCAACACCTGGTTAAGATGAGAATATTCTATTGAGTTTTAACAACATACTTAGGAATATTGAGAATTTCGCAATAATATGCATATTCATTTAAAGGTATGTTTCTTACTTGTTAAAAAAAAGCCACGTGTATTAAGCGACCATTTTCTTTAACGACTGTTCTTTGGTGATCCGAGTAGTGGTCGCATAAACAAGTTTAACTGTATACGGATATGTACACGATTTCTATTTTGGGTTGGCAGTTTATATCGCCGTATTCATGATTTCGACCCAGGGAGGGGGCGGAATGTCAGCACGATTGGCTCAGTTGGTAGAACACCGGACTTAAAACCATTCAAGTTCGACCGCGTGGGTTCGATTCTCGTGCTGGCACACTAACTAACTAAGTATATACTTTATTATTCCTCCTCTACAAGAAGATACAAGCATACATTACAATGACATTGAAACAGACATAAATAGGACATACATTTTACATCATACATATCACATCAAACAACATCAAAAAGAGGGAAAGCACAATACAATATATACACTTATACATTAATACACACCTTTAACAAAATGATCCAAAGGAACACGAACTGATACTCGAAAGTACAGTTTATCGATTTACACCGATTCGAGCGACACTGTACGATCTGAAGCATTGGATTAACACTAACGTATGTTATTACCGAAACGAAATGTAATAGAACATACAATGTTAAATAAGATGGATGAGTGTGGTTGTGCGTGCGTGCGTGAGTGCGTGTGTGCGTGCGCGCGCGTGTGTGTGTGTGCGCGCGTGCGTATGTTCGTGCGTGCGCGTGTGTATGTGTGGATGGATGGATGGATAAATGGATGGAGAGAGTGATTGATTGGTGGATGGATGGATGGATGGATGGATGGATGGATGGATGGATGGATGGAGCGATGGATGGATGGAGCGATGGATGGATTGAGCGATGAAGCGATGGATGGAGCGATGAAGCGATGGATGGATGGTTGGATGGGTTGATGGATTGATTGATTGATGTATGAATTATCAGATTGATCGAAGAGCGTAAGACGGATCTTATACGGTTCATAGAAAAGAACGATTATAAGATCGATCTGGATAGATATTTCCAACAATTGCCCGATCAAGCATTGAGATGATATCTGCATTAAATCTCTCACAGACTATTTACTTAAAAACTGTCAAATGTGGCTTTTATATACTTAAAGCATTTTATGCAGTAGCTTGAGCAAATCAAATTGTCTTTTACCAATATTCTTGTTCGACAAGGGTAAGCCTGCAAGACATTCTAAGATCTGTTGAAGTGGATTCTTTTTTATAAAGATCATAAAAGAATCAACTCCGATTAAGTCTATTAATAATGCCCATAATTTTTTACGGGTTTTTGCATTCACCTTACAGTAACACATTTTGTGAATCATAATATTTTCAACAATATTGTTACATTTTTCACACTTGTCTGTGTAGTTCTTTGAGTATAACTTGCTCAAAATGTAAACTCCCGAGTAACATAACGTTTTCTGTGACGGGTTGGTATTTAGCGCATTCCAGATATAGCATGGGCTACCAATAGAAAATAGTTCATTAAAGTATAAAACTGGTATATTGACGGACATTTCAGCTCTGCGACGCGCATGGTCGTTTTCACGTATTTTAGATCGAACGATGCTTTTCCACGCATATTTTGTTGGAAAGTATGCCGTTTTGATGAAGTTTGATAAGACATCATAGAGATCATATTTATGTAAAATTCTGTGAATATCAGGGATGAACCCATGTCTAAGCAAATTGTTGTTCGAATCATATCGTATCAATCTGTTCACAAAAATTTGTTTAGCGAGATACTTTGGTGGGAGTCGACAAAGTTAAACCGAGGTCCCGTAAGACGGTGCTTTACGCCGAGCACATTAACGAACCATAGCGGATCTCAGCAGAAGTTCCATCATAAATCCTTGCACTTTTCCCTGTAAAGAGACTGATCAAAGGTCAATTTGTCTATACGGGTATAGACAAATTGACCTTTGATCACAAACTTTATCTTGTGTATCTATAGCTTCGCCTTAATCGGTGCTTTATACTGGACACAATAAAGGACCAAGGGGGTCTATTCCTTGAAGAGCTAGAGGCGTATGAATTCAGATCTTCTTGCATCCGCTTTTTTCTCCATCGTGGCCCATGCCATATATGCCTTGAACACGGAGGGACCCAAATCTAAAAAATACTCCCATAAGCTTTTTATTTGGTCCGTGAAGAATCATAGGAGTCCCGAAACCTTTGTGATTTGATTGAAGTAATAAATCTACCTTTATCTTTATAACAATCTATAGACCCAGGCGAAAAAGAAATTATACAAAGAGCGTAAACACTATCTTTCAAAAAAATAAATAAATAAATGAATAAATAAGTAAAAAAATAAATAAAACAATAATTAACAAATAAATAGATTTATCAATTAATAAATTGATAAATAAATTAATTAATTAATAAATTGATAAATAAATAAATAAATAAATACATAAAGAAAGAAAGAAAGAGATAAAGAAATAAATAAACAAATAAATAAATAAGTAAACCATTAAGGATGCATAGATACTGAATATTTGAAATTATTTTCGTATATATAAGGACAGATTAAGTTTACCGGAATATTTGTAATGACGAACATACTAGCCTTCAAATCTAAAATGACATCTCAACCAAATCGATGCGGAATAACAATACTAAATCTTAAACAAAATTTTGTTGCTGTAAGGTAGTACGAGTATATGTAAGACAAACCATATCATTATCAGGATATTGTTCCAGTTTTTATTAGTCTGTACTAGTCGACATTTCGGAATTATCGCAAGATTGACGTCGGTATTTACGATATTAGCTTAGGCAATTAAGATAATCACAAGTTCGACCCACGGACCGGTACATAATACAGAACTTGTACTGAGGATTTTATTGCCGAATTATATCTTTGTCTAGATATGCATACCTTGGTGGGCTACTGGTACAGTTAACAAGCTAAAATAATTAACAATAATTCCGCCCAATACCATTTTAAGTCATGCATGCATCGCTCGATTCATTCACTCCAAACCCTCATCCAAACCATTCAGAAACCATCGAAATTGTATCAAGCCGTTCCGAAATCACCGTTTCATCTATATTATTTTTATCAATTCATGATTCATTAGCTGGTTTTGATTTTAAAGTGTCTGATGGTCTGCGTTGACACACGGACAGAAAGTACGTAAATATATAATACATACTTAGTGTATTATATGAAAAAAAATATCTAACGAGGTTGGGAGAATTGATCATTGTCGAGGCTCTGCCGAGACAATTGTCAATTCTCACAACCGAGTTTGATATTTTTTCATATAATACACTTAGTACGTATTATATTTATCTTATAATTTATATTTGTCTTGTTTTCGTCGGCGTTTCTAAATGAAATGCAAGTTTCTAAAAATAACCACATTATATCATGTTCTAAAAATAACTATGTGATATCATAAAAAATATCATACGGGATGTTATCATACGGATATTTGTATAGTTATAAGATAAATATTGATAAAGGGTGGTTTATATTCTTCGTTTTTGGCCGAAATTGTCGAAAGTGTACTGCCCCCCTCCTTTTATTTTTCGTTCAATACCTACTCAAAACTCAATCCACACACTAATTTCATTCCATTCCGAAATCATTCCAACATCACTCAACATGCCAATATCAGGATGCTGCTAACTGTATCGTGTGCAAGTAATTGTAAATCCCGCGTCGGCATTAACCATTCACACTTTGCGTGTGTCTCAATAAAAGGCAAAAATTAAAGTCCATCGAGGATCAAACCTAATCAGTAACATCGTGACATATTCATATTTAGTGACAAAAGCTAGATCCTTTTAACAAAGTGATCTTTTCAGTGTTGGGCAGAATCTGATCAAGCCAATGTTTGAAAAGGCAACCACTGATAAAGAGCATAGCACTTAAAACACTGGCACACAGACTTGGATTTACAAAAAAAAAACAAAAAAAACCACAAAAAACAGACAGGCATTTTTTTGAAGGTGCAAAGCAAGTGCAGCCAAGAGATTACTCTGTTTCTTTGTTGCAGTCTTTACAGGCCCTGGGGTTCCGTTTCACTAAACTTCTTTCGAAAAAGATTATCGTTAGTCAAAATCACAAATCGTACCTGGTGTTTCCATTGGTTGTTAGATTCTACCTAGACAGGTGACAGTCTCTTAAATAGAGGTATGTATATAAAAAAAGAAAGATGGAAATAATGTTTCATGTCTATAAGCCTGATTTAAGAGTTTCAGATAAAAGAGATTTACTAAATACACGTGTGTGATTAGTTTGTGGTTTAAAGTGGTTATGCACCTTGTTTACTTATAAATCTAAACTCTGGGACTGAATGCCATTCTACCTTGCAATATCTCCTTGGAAGCGTCTTTAGAAAACGATTTCAATGGAATGATGCATGACAGAATACTACTGTAGAAGTATCTTTTATTTTTGTCTTACTCAAAAAATGATCCTAAGATGTTTAGTAAAACAGGACCCTTCTCGATGTATGATTTTCACAATAGATTTAAGCATTGATTGATTTGTCGTTGTAAAAAAATCACAAAATGTTATGTCAAATTTTGTCTGTGTAGGCGTCAAACCAAAAAAGTGACTAAACTTTCTTTCATCTGAGTATATTTGTAGTTATGTAAAGATCTTTAAACAGGGCTGAAAATTGGAATGCAAAATTCAATATAGATCGTTTAAAGTGATAAAGAACAAAAATACAAAACTTTTAATTTGGTACATGTATTAAACGTGTGCATGAAAATATTAATTGCTTTTCCGAGGTTCTTTCAAATGCTGTAAAAAGTACAATAAGTCTGACTAATTGTCTTAATATGTATTGTAGTTAATTCATGTATGTCTTATCCTGAAATCAAACTTCAAACTGTATTAGTTGGTAACGCCAGTTCTGTTTATATGGAGTCGAGTTGCAGAATTACGGCAAGGTGGATTGGTTTATTCCCCTACCAATCAAAATCAATTAGGTATCATAATAAAGATACATTCTGCCACCCTCGTGTGAATAGGTACAACCCGTTGTCTATTTCGTAACCGATGCATGAATCACGCGCCCTTGTTTTTATGATGGTTCAGGTAAAAACAATAGAAGCTGATTTATTGGTATATTCGCGTTTCTGAGATCATCTTGTAAATCGTCATTGGGAAACCATAATCGTCGTAGCCGATTATCAGCTACATACGTACATACTATAGTATTTCTTTTTATGCAATAATAGCGTCAATTCTCGTTCTTTCAGGAGTTTTAAATTTTCAGAGACCCTCAATATGGTTTAACGCCCTCGTGCGTCGAACTCGGGCGTTAAACCATTTTCGGGTCTCTGCAAATGTTAAAGCCCTCAAAAAAGTGAATAAACCCTATATTATCAGTGACTTATTTACTTGAAAATGACCAGCTCTTAAAACCGGTAAAATTATCAAAATGATGAAAACATTGTCCGTTTTCATTTAATCAATTCGTCCCAATAAGATAACACCAAGTAGCGTATGAATTGTAAAAAATCCAGAGTATTAAGCTTTGATAATTTCACTGGTATTGCTATGTTTATTTCTCGATAATCCACCAAAAAGCATCAATGATATATAAGCCTGAGTGTGACATTTCCAACAATTTCAGATAAGCGCAAAGCAAAGACTCTGAACAGCCTGTGCATCCGCACAGTCTGACCAGAGTTTTCACTATGCACTTAGTAGGTAGATAAGTTCTCAAATTATCTGATAAGATAATCGGTCACTTTATAGTAAGTGTCTGTTTTTACTGTTCAATGTTTACACCTCACGAACATTTCAAATTGTTGGAAATGTCACGCGTATGCTCGTATTCAATAAGAAGTACTCCCTGACTTGTTCCATGCTGCTAAATGGCACAACACCAGATACCAAATATCACAGCACACTGGGTTTATTGCATTTTATACTTCTTAATACCCTCGCCTATCTGTAGTTTTAGTACTTGAAATTATTCTATTATCTTTTTTCAATTATTTGACCCCGATGTCTGTTTCACACCGAAGGACCTCAAACAAGACAAATATATTTTTTACTACAATGGGAAAACTAAGAATTTAATCATTGTTGGTTACTTGAATATTGATATAACCAAGTTCTGGATGACATGAACAGAAGTTCAAGAGACATACCATCTCGAGTAGCGTTATCGCTGTTCTAGAACGTCAATGACGTGGTCATTACGTAAAATACGTCAATGTGTAAAATTTACTTCTTATACAATATCCTACCTATTGCATTCACAAACAAATAAACAAACAAACAAACAAACAAACTAACAAACAAACATACAACAAACGAACAAAAACAAGCCCTAAATCATTTTCTCAAGAAGTGATTGAACGCAAGGCCGTCGCCATAGTTCAAAACACTTAACCGTTTAAGAAGTGGTTTTATTCCAAATTCTTTATTAAAGGCAATGTTCAATGAAAATGTTAGATTTGGATCCAAGGTGTTGGAAAACCAAAATATGGTTTAGATTTACATGTAATCTGAAATCAACTTCTAATCGGTCACTGAATGTTTCTCTCTTTTCGACACATTTACTAGAAAAGGATTAAAAAGAACAAAACTTTAATGCAAAGACAAATTCATTTCGAGAATTATTGTAAAATAATGGTGTGAAAAGAGAATGAAAGAACGATTGTAGCAGACAAAAGAAGACACCAACCCTACTTTGAAAAAGTCACAAAACACGCAAAATTTCTGTCCATTGTTCAGAACACCTTTAGACATAAAACAACAACCTCGACTACGGAAGTCAACATGCAACAACAACAAAAAGCTCCAAATACATGTATATAGATCATACTAATGTAAGTTGTAGTCTGTAGTTTGATGTATCAGATATAAACTATATATTTAAAATAGTTTGATTTTCTCGTAATGTGTTTTCTCCTCTTACGCGATCATTTATTTTTTTGAAGATACTCCTGGATCAATGTCACTGATTAATTGTCGATAATTTATTTTACCCATTCATTATCAATAATTTGGTCGATTAATAGAATTGAGGATGTATTGTCATACTAATTTGACTTCTTTAAAAAACGACAAATAAATTGGTTTGCTACATATAACATCCCTTTAGTAAAATATACACACTTTTCTACTTGTGAGTCTTTTGGAACAAACAAACTCTTTAAATTCTACACCAGCGAATAAAATCGTAGAATAATTTGATCGATTTAATGTAACTATTACTCCTATCGAACGATTTTTGAAATGTTTTCTAATGATTTCGATGCGTTTTTGATCGATTTGAGTGAGTGTTAAGAATGAATAAATCGAGCGCTGAGTGAATGGTCAGCCCGACTTTCTCAGTTGGTAGAGCACCGGACTCCAAACCATTGAAGATCGACCGCGTGGGTTCGATTCCCGGGCTGGCACTCTAACAAGACTAATTACCTTTCGGATTAGACGTTAAACCGAGGTCCCGTGAGACGGTACCTTACACCGAGCACGTTAAAGAATCATGGTGGATCTCAGCAGAAGTTTCGTCATGTATCCTTGCACTTTCCCCCGTTTTTGAAAACTAACCGTCTTCTGGGGGCGTCGCTCATATAGGAATGCGCTACAGTAGCGACGATAAGTAAACGAAAATACACACTCACGCTGAGTGAATGGTTTAGAATGAATTTGATCGGAACAAATGTCGAATTCAAAATGTTTTCAACTGTATATTATTGGCGAGGGGATTTGTGAAGGCGATTCTTTAGATCCACCGAACAAGCTTACTTGATTATATTTTTTTTTTCAATTTCTATTGCGCAGTTATTAGATAGAAAGTCCTCTTTTAGTCTTGCACGTATACATTTGGGCGTGGATTACTGAAACGTACGGGGCACGTTAAAATGATGATACGCACCCCTAGGGTTATTCGTACACGTGCAAAAAGGAGACACTCGTTTTTTTTTTTGTTTTTTTTTTTTTGTTTTTTTTTTTTTTAAACAGATTTGTCCAATCAAATAAAGTCGAAAGAAAAAATTGAGTTCACTACACAAAATGGACGCGCATTAAAAATATTTACTGGTGTATTATATTTAAGCCTGTGCGTGACGTTTCCAACAATTTCAAATTTGTGTAAAGTAAAGGCTCTGGCCAGCCTGTGCATCTGCACAGTCTGACCAGAGTCTTTAATTTGCGCTCTGTATATCGATAAGGTCTCAAAGTATCCTTTGACTGACTGGCAATCTTCTAATCACTATATGCGGCTGTCTGGGCTATTTAATGTTGTATATTCATGTACTTGCCAAATTGTTGGAAATGTCACGCACAGGCTCATTTTATACAGGTGCACGTATATTGTAAACGTGATATCATCATGTGGTGTTCCGGTATAATAGTTTTTGTGCACCATTTGCTATAATATAACTCGAGAAACAATAGTGACTTTCTGACTAACTGGCATTTAGTTATACACATCATTTCAACAGCTGTCGCAGGTCTTTAGATATAAACGGTAAAAATATACGGTGTCATTAATAGTTATGTTTTGTAAAAAAAAATCAACAATGCAACAGATGTTATTTTTTCATAGAATTATTTGAAAAAAAGAACAACTTACCATTTTGCAATTGATCTATTGTGAACAATACTTATACCATTATTGCTTGATATAATTTATGACCTATAAAATGAACTTGTTCCATGGCATTGTCGTCCGCTAGTTGCAATGTTGCAGGAAGAAACGGCGGAGAAAACAATGTTTGGATAATGATCAGAAATAAAGAAAAACATGTTAGTGTCTTAAAATATTAATGTTTTCTGGTCGAGGTTCGGAGAATTTGACGAGGCTTTGCCGGGTATAATAATTCATAAAGCCGTGACCAGATAATATTGATATCTTAAGACATTTGTACAGTCAATCTTGCTCGAGCGACCACGTCTTTTAAGCGACCACTTTTATTAAGCGACCGTTTCAAATTTCCATTCCTGTTGTTAAAACTCTCTAGAATCGTCTCAATGAGACGATTTTAGCGAGTTCTAACAATTTGTATGATTGAGAATTTTGCAATAATGTGCAAAATCAATCAAAAAGTATGTTTCTAATTTTTAAAAATAAGAAGTGTATTGAGCGGCCATTTTCTTCAAAACGATCGCTTTTTGATGGTCCCGTTAGTGGTCGCTGAATACAAGTTTTACTGTATATCATTATTTTTATCTTGAAACATTTTCAGGGCTTTTTTTTTTGGGGGGGGGGGGGATATTTATAATCGACAATTTAGGTCAAATTGGTTCTGGTTAACATTATTAATATGCAAAGTATTTCTGGAAAATAGACTGCCTTGTATCATTTCAAAAGTATGTTATCTGGCTGGTGATATCAGGTCAATTTTGGCTTCATTGCAATATGCATGTAGTTGTGTTTGTACCCTGAAATCTTTTCAATGCTAATAAATCATAATTTAAGAGTTATTTTCATCCTTAAATTATAAAAAAAAAGTTATAGATGGGCTTATAAATATTATAACAGGTGAAAATGTGACCTAAATGAACGATATTGAAAAAATGCACTAAAATGCCGCAGCTTGATGCAGACATGTCAATGAATGGAAACATGTACCCGAATGATTCACTTAGATGCCTTTCGATATTATTATACCGAGTGGTTTTGACAAGCATTGTTCGTTTTTTTCATTAATCTTTCTTCTGAAAATAAGGAGTGCATTCTGACATTTACTGAACAGATGTCGCCTAGGAAGCCAGAATGCTTTCAAGTTGTAAGTAGTCATCACATTGAATAGATTTGTCAGGGGTAACAGAATTGATTTGAATGAGCAATTTTTGAATGAAATCAGAAGGGACTTACATGTATGTAGTACAATATCGCTTAATCGTTCAAGATGAACAATTGACAAAGTTGATGATTTTGGATTGATTTCGGAGTTCAATGTTTGAAATGACTTGGGTCTTTAAAGGTAAAAGAGGAAGGAAATACAATATCGTAAAATAAAGAAATTAGAAATAACTTATTACCCCCCCCCCCCCCCCCCTTTTTAAAAAATCTAACAAAACTTTTTTTTTTATAAATGGATTTATCATTCATTTTGAACACTTTCAATTTAACGCCAGACAATAAATTCGCTCGTTTTGCATGCAGTTGGGGAGTATTTTCGACGATTTTCGAATGTTTTCGGAACGATTTTGAAAGATTTAAGTGAATGTTAGGAACGGATTGATTTGAGGGCTTAGAGAGCTTTCCTCCATCCCTATTCTCAGTCGGTAGAGCACCTTACTTCAAAACTATCGAAGTTTGACATGATGGGTTCGATTCCCGGACGTATATACCACCAAACTTATTGACTTTCAGATTTGATATTGAACTAATGACCCATGACCTTGCTTAACAACGAACACGTTAAAGAACCATGGTGGATCTCAGGAATAATTTCATCATGTATTCTTGCTCTATCCCCCGAACAAAATGACTGGCTTCTTAGGCAGGGCTCATTCAAGGCATATGCTATGGTAGCGACAATTATCAACGGGAATACACATGCATGAAGAAATTTGAATACTTAGTAGTTTTTATAGAGTTGGTTGTCATTTCTGCGACGTTGCTGACTGTACTATTTATGCGTGATGTATTCTCCAAAAAGAATATCAACTTACTTTCAAACAGATCCCTCAATGGAAAATAACATAGATTAGAATGACGAATCAATGTTGAAATACCACGAGTTGGTCACAATTAAGCAGATAGATATATCACTAACTGAAATAATACTAAAGCAACGGTAACCAAGTAGAAAATCCTTGTTGAATGATTTGATTCATTCGAATAAAGTTATTTATAATATGACCTACGTCGCCGGAGTGAAATAACCCCGTTGAATATTTTTGATATTACACGGGTGTTATTACACTAGTGGAATAACTATGCAAATGAGCTCAGAGCTCATAGTTTCGACATTTTTCATTAGTTTTGCGAATTAAACCAAGTGGGAGATTTAGACCATCAAGCCTCACTTTGAAAAAGCAACCCATTAAGTATCTTAAGTTTAGAACATGGTGAAATTGGCAAAGTGAATAATCTCGGAACGATTTTTGAATAAAATAAGCTAGGTTTTTAAGGAATTTTTGGTGATTTTTGAATAGGTTGAGTAAGTGTTTGGGATAAATGAAAGGAGAGCTGAGTGAGTTATTCTGCATATTTTTGATCGGAGTGAGTGACAATTTCACGATGTTTTCAACTGTATCAATCAATGTCTTACATGTAATGCTTTCTGACATGATGCAAAACAACAATTGATGTCGTTAAGGGTACATTGGTAAGAACATTGGTAAGAATTAGTCACGTGGTATTTCTGCGGCCGGTCTTCTATAAAACACGCGGTAATGTTGTTCGTAGGGTGTAATATCGGAAAGCCGTCTACGTGAATTGTAGAGAAGGAAATATCATTAATATATATTGACCATTTATTGGAAATATTACGTTCATTATTAGGCGAGTATTTGTAAGCAGGTGTTGTTATTTTCTATTTTCACTGTACCTCTTTTTATGTCCTACTTCTTGTTTCAATTAATTCAATGAATTCATTTATTAACTCATGTTTATGAGTAAATATAACTTTAGGACATAAGGTTTAAACTTTTTCTCATTATCAAGTCAAACTTTCTGAAAGATCAACTTGAGATTAAAACCGTAATTCTGTTGTAATATTTATATTGCTTATATAAATATGTGATCATAAAAGATGATATCAATAAGTTGTTATGAATAACAACTTATTAATATTATCTTTAGTGATGATACATTCATTTGAATTCTAAATTTGAGTAAATTCTCAGTTAGGCACGTAAAAAAAGTTTTCATAACCTCTGGCAGTGAAGTGGTGTTGAAAATATTCTCCTTTGCGATACATTATTTTTTATGTTTTTCATTATTTTCCTTTTCCTTTGTTTCTATTGCTATTTACAATTCTACCTTCATAACGAGATGCTCAAATCAAGGTATACTGGCTCCCGTCCCACTGATCTGAAGTTTGTGCAAAACTAGCAATTTTGAACTTAAAAGAAAATGTAATTACTTATCTGTTTGTATGCCCCTGACTTGTCGATCATTTGTCATTACTTTGAGAGTATGGGAGGTAATTTGATAAGATGAAATAGTGAAACATGAGTGATGTGTCTTATTAAATATAACACTTACTGACAGCTCTGGAGCCAGGATTGGTGACAATAAGGAGAACGAATTTTGAATGATTTTGGAATAAAATTGATTGAGTGGGATGAACGATTCATTCTTGAATGAAAATAAAGGTAGGTAATTAATACTATATCGCTAATCTGGTTCAATTCCGTTCTAACCTTTTTTGTCTAAAAATACACATATAGTTTTATTAGTAGATTACTATATTTTTGTGAACCAATCATTTGCTTCCAAAGAAAAGAGAGATTAACGAAATTTTCTAGTGATTTGAATGTATTTGTTGGTCTTTTTAGTGATTTTTAGCATTTTGAGGGAGTGTTTGGATCGAATGAATGAAGCGCTAAACGAAGAGTTTAGAGTGAATTTGACTGGGATGAGTGTCAATTTTACAATGTTGCTAACTGTAAAATAAGAAACACGTCCATCATGTTTTGCTATATAGTGTATATTCCTATGAAAATAAAGGTTCCAGGGAAATTCTAACATAGTTTCCCTTTAAATGCTGCGATTGACAAGCCTTTGAATATTTTATAGCTAAAAGGTTTTTAGGATATTTAGCTCTGAAGTTTTGAGAAGGAAGGTATAATGTCGATGGGCGACCTATATGTAGTTATGAAATTGAAGTTTGAATACTTCTGCAAGTTTACTTTCAGAATGACAAAACGGCGCAAACTGTTTTTCCTATTTTACCCAGCTTTGCGCGTACACATCCGTGCAAAGCGGAGTAAAAATGGAAAACCAGTTCGCACCGTTTTGTAATCCTGAACACAGGGAAGTTTTGATGGGGACGAGATATTGTATCACTTCCTTAAAATTTCGTTCAAAATTCGCTCCATATACTCATTAGACTTCGTTCTAATTCATTCCAAAACCATTCGTCTTGTAAATTTCACGAGGCTGTTAACCGAACTTGTGTTCATGTACAAAATTTGAACAGCAAATCAAAACGTTATTTCATAATACATGTCGATGAAACAGACATTTAATTCTTTTAGAATAAACCACGAGAACGATGTTTTTTTACAGTTTCATTACGTTGGCAAACGCAATACGATTTAAATTGACATTTCGAATTCACATAAAGTAGTTTTTATTCGTCTTTTAATCTGAATGAAACCAGTTTTATTTGAGCGTGGGAATGGTGTAGTTTGTTACCATATTAGCACATGCGAGCTTGTGTTAATGTATAAACGCCTTTTTCCAAATATGGAAATTTGAGATATATATGCAATACCCTAAGTTAGGCCGAGTTTATTGGATCAACATTTAGAAAAAAAAAATACTTCAAAATATTATTGTTAAAATCTATTTACGCCTCCTCGTATATGTTAAGTAATAAAATGACGTAGTTTCTTTTCCTGAAAATTGAATTTTTAACACCATTGGTACGTCACTATACGTATTTAAGTCATCAGCGATGCACTAGGCAAACATTGATAAATATAGAATAACGATGAAAGGGTAGGTTTATAAATTCTACAAAATTTGTCATTAACTCTGAAAATATAGCGAACTTATAATGTAGTTTCGCGTGTTGAAATAACAGGGACTCTGCACATGATAAATAAGCCTTATACAATGATTTGGCTGGGGAAAAAAAGATAAAAACAAAATGGTATATAAATATAGTATCTAAATTTATAAACCATTTTTTTATTTATTTTTTCCAGCCAAACCATTGTATAAGGCTTATTTGTCATGTCCAGAGTCCATGTGGTTGAAATTACACTAAAAACCTGTATTAAAAGAATATCGTAAATCGATAACCAAATGTAGCAACCGCCAAGGGCGACACTCTACACCCATTCGGAACATCACTCGGCCATTTCCGTAAACTGCAACAGACCTCGGATGTATGTAAGGCGGATGGGTATGTAACAAAATCGTGCATTTTGTAAGGCGGAAACAGTGTAAGAAAAATAGCGCCGAATATTTATATCTTTTACGGTAAATAACGGCTGAAAAATCTCAATTTTTGAGAATGACGCATCATTCTCAAAAAATTAAGATCTTTTCATCCGTTAATTAAGAATCTAAAGATATTTATATTAGGATACGATGGTTTCACGTCAGTGACTAAAACTAGAAGCGTTGGCGACGTCGAGTGTTTTCACTCAAAGTTTCCAGGGCTAACGTCATTTTAACTGACGTCATCGAGTTTTTCCAAGGTTTTCCCGTAATTTTAAAAAATAGTCCTTCTATGTACATCCGAGGTTGATCGTGAGATTGGCCGAGTGGTGTTCCGAATGCATCCGAGGTTGTTTGTGAGATTGGCCGAGTGGTGTTCCGAATGCGTCCGAGGTTGATCGTTAGATTGGCCGAGTGATGTTCCGAATGACTCTACGTCATTAGTGACACAATTTTTTAGCGTATATTCATTTTTTATGCAATTATTAGCTGGTTATTTAATATTCTTTACAGTGATTTCAGATTTTCCTCGTATACTGTTAGTTACATCCTAAAATTGACAAGATGGATGATTGTGGAATAAATTTGGAATAATTGAATGAGTGCGTGGAGCGAGTTTTGAGTGAAATTCAAGGGAGGTTATTCAATATCGCTAATTTTGCAGTCATCTTGAAAAAATAGCAATATTTATTACTCCTTTTAATAAGACATGCACACAGGTTCTCTGAATAGCTTGCTTTATTTTCAAGAACCCATCATACGCTAACAAATTAAATCATGCCCGGGAAATAATGGAATTTATTTACCGATTTTTATTTTTGATTTTGTTGTTGATGCTATCATTTTTAGTGATTTTAGAGCGTTTTTAAATAATTTGAGTGAGTCTTTGGAATGAACGAATAAATGAATGAATTAATGAATGAATGAATGGAGCGCTGAGTGAGCGATTTAGACAGGTTTTGATCTGAATGTATCTCAATTTCATGATGTTTTCAACTGTAAGCCACTCCAGCTGGAACCTGAAACATTCTTTCATTGGTATAACCCCTTAATAATTTTGTTGGTTCTTCCAAAACTTCGATACAATTTTCGAAGTGATTAATCAAACGAAAAGACTGGAACAGCAACATATGGAATGGCCGTTATTCAAAATTGTGCCGAGTTATTCCGAGCTCCTACGCCATTGATTGGTATTTTCTCGGCAAATAGCCGTTACCAGATGAAGTAAAATACAGTAAGCAACACCGTGTAATTGACACTCATTCCGGTCAAAAATATTCGAAAACACTCAGTCAGCGTTAAAATTCATTTCTAGCGCTCACTAAAATCACACAAAAACGCTCCGAAATCTTCTCAAACTATTTAAAATCGTTCTAGAGGAACATTATGTCATTTGAATTTTGTTCTAATTATATCACAGCTTTTTTGGCTGGTGTGGATTTGAAATCTTTTGAGTGAAGACACTCAAATCGAAAAGTACATGGATTTTTTTTAAAGGCAGGTAATTAAATGTCACTAATTTCGTCCATTGTGGACGAAATTAGCGAAATTGTATTACCTCCCTTAAATTTCATTTTAAATTTGAACTACACACAAAATCAATATCATTCCTTTATCACCACAAAAGCATCGAAAGCGGCAACTTCAAGATACTGTAATTACTAATTTGTGTCAAATCCTTGCAACGCGAAGAATGATTGCAACATATGATACGTAAGAATCATTATCGGATGGCATGAATTCTAAGTCGAAGATATTCAGTACAAAACAATACCAGTACTTGATGACAAATTTCATTTGAATGGGGTTTTACGCCGCTTTCAAAAATGTTTCAGTTAATTCGCGGAGGCTGGAGCACCTAACAATTGATTTCAGGTATTCCTCACACCAGTACTACCATCATATCCTTTCCTTACCTCCAGCTGCTATCCCATATGGGTCTACGATTATCGACCTATTGTTTGGAGACAAATAGTCGGAAAGGATGAGTGCCGCCTTCGGGGATAGAACCAAGGACTTCTAGATTTATAGTCCGACTCGAAGAATAATTGCGCCATGACGGCGGCTCGTTTTTAGGACATGTATGGCGTAGTCATCGGGCAATATGAACAATCTTTGGTATTTTAAATGTGCGAAAAGTTCGGATGACGTTTGGACGCCTTTTAGCCAAATAAGGAAACACAAGAAATTTATAATCTGTTTTATGTGATAGAGATTGCTGACCTTTTGTGCTTTTACGTTTTATAGGTTTATATTAAGATCTTTCTGATCAAATCGGGAATATTTTTTTCCTCCCAGGAAAGGATGCCTTGGTAGTAATGGCAAGAGAAATCGCAGGAAACCATGATTATATGTAGGGACTCAAGCATTTGCACTATGATTAGGAAAAAATAAAGGCGACATTAAACCCTTACCAACTTCACAAAAAGGGGGGACGCAGGGAGAGTATTTTAGAACATTTGAATGTCATAACCTAATCATGAAATGTAAATGACTTTTTTTTGTTTGTTTGTTTGAATTGGGGTTTACGCCACTTTTAACAACCTTTAAGTTATATCGCGGCAACTGGAGTACCTTACGATGAACTCCTAGTATTTCTCTCACCAGTACTACCAACATCCTTACAAAACTCCTGCGAAAAGGCCTACAAAATATATCGAGCTTTGCACGTGCTTTCAAGTACAACGCAGGGAGGCCGTTCTTATCCGAACCATTTATTTATTGACATCGATGTATACATCCACAATTTCAAGTGAGTGATCAGAGGTCAATTTTGTTTATACAGTGTATAGACAAAATTGACCTTTGATCACTCACTCATACTTGTGAATCTATAAATATGCAAATAAAACTGTTTGCGAATAATACCCTGCTTTGCACGCAACTTCACGTGCAAAGCGGGATATAATGTACAAACAGAGTCCACCGGTTTTTAATTCTTATCACAAGTATAGACAAAATATGCCTTTGATCACTCACTTTCACTTGTACAACTATCCATATACATGTTTACAAGAAACTATCCAGGGAAATTTAATTAAACGGTTATTTCTATCCACAGAATGACGTTTATTTTTGAACTAGTGACATTTGGAAATAATTATCTTTGCTGGTTGGCATTTCCGTTTTATTTGTTTGAGTTCTTTGACTTGTCTAGATGATTCTTTTTAGAAAAAAATGTATTGTTTTTAAAGAAAAGTATTAGGAGAAAATTTACGCTAATTAAATTTGAAAGGTATTCACGTAATTGGATTGTAGCGAGAATGAAAATGTATGGTTTTCTCCTAAAAAGCAATAAATCTTTATTGAATGTAACACATATTTTACCAAAATCAAATCTTTGCCTGGTGTATGCAAATGCATAACAATCAAATATTCTTTTTCTCTCTAAAAAGATGTCTGTTATCGCCAAAGAAAAGTATTAGTCATAGCGCAAGGTGGTACAAATGGCGAGTGAGAATCTTATTCATGGATCAACCAGGGTTCGATCCCTAAAAGCGTCTAACACCTTTTCAAGCAACCGCATCACTCTGTCACGAAGGAACGAATAATCTTTAACATAAAAGGTATTAAACCAGAATTCATTATAAGCATAACTTTAGAAGATGTTTAACGTTTAGTAAAAGTTAAACGCTAATAATTGAAAATTAAACGATTTAAACAGCCGAAAGGAGGGAGCGTAGCGACCGACTGAGACTGTTTAAATCGTTTAATTTTCAATTATTAGCGTTTAACTGACTTAGTCTTTTTCCCGCCTTTTGTATCATTGACAGCATATTGCACGATTTAAGCGGAATAAGCCGGATACATTCATTACATGTAAACGCCTCTCTCTTTCCAAATATGGAGTTGTTGAAATATGCACGCAAATATTGAGTCTTTATAATAAGCCATTTCAAACGATAAATATGAAATATAATATGGTTTTATTTATCCGACAATATAGATGAAAATTTAAATACTTGTTCACACTGTTTTGCACGTTATTTCGAAAAGAAAGAATAAGTTTCTTAACGGTATCGTGTTATCGTATGTAATAAAAAGTTTTTTTCATTGATTAAATGAGCCAGTAATTGTTTACGAAATAAAAATTATTGTGTATGAAGGGCAATCTAAGGACGTAATCAACTAAACAGATAATACTATTCTGTTGAAAGAGAAGAAAAATGTTATACAGTCAACCAAACCTAGGATATATGAATTCATATGCAATGACCTCACTTCATGGACGTTTTCTCGTGTCGTCAACTAAGTTAATTTGTCCTTGTGAATTTTGGTGGACTGTAATACGCCTTATCGATAGCCGATCATGAAACTAGATTCGGTCGAATTAAGAAAGGGGCCAAAAGTAATTAAAAGGAGAACCTTGTTCGAATAAACGTTAAGAAAGAAGTATAGGATCTATTGCACTGTTCAATTAGTGCTATTTAGTAAGCATTACTTTTTTTGAATAAATGTACAGGCAAGTAGAAAAGTCGTCGTTCAGTAAGAGATTCGACAAGGTAATCCACGCCATGCCAGATCAAAATCTACAAAGAATATCTGTTATACAACATGTGCACGTGTTTTACGATTTTCACCTGTACTTATCACGTGGTCATTGCATATTCATGAGGGGGTAGATTCTAATCAGTACGCATGCGTGGTATAACAGATAAACCTCGACGTTTAAATGAAATAATGCTCAAAATAAACCTTGGTTGAAAAGTTTATGGAAAATAAACCTTCAAAAATTGAAAATCCAGCCTTCTGATTGGATGATAATGTAGGACAAAGACTAAACTATGTTGTTTGATGATAGACGGCGTCTTCGTTGAACGTTTCCCAATAAACACGTGTTATCCGATTTGAACCAAGTTCCACGCAAAAAAAAAAAATAAAAAAAAAATATGTGCATGTGCGTGAGATTTCAAATAATTTAAATATGCGCAAAGCAAAGGATCTGGCTAGCCTTTGTATCCGCACAGTCTAACCAGAGTCTTTACTATGCGTAGTAGATAGATAAGATCTCAAATTATCCGTAGACCATCAGTTTACTTTATATTTACAGTTTGTGGCTGTCTACGCTGCTAATTACTTGCACCTCACGAACATTTCAAATTGTTGGAAATATCACGCACATTTTATGTTTGATAACGTGATAAAATTGTGCTCAATTTCTCGTTTTAGATTTCTACAGGCGTTTGTAACAACGACATGACGAAAGAAGCGGTGCGAGAAAACGACCCCGGGGACCGCAAAATGAGCGTCCCAAAGATATGCCACGAAGTCGAGGGAGAAATCTTAAACATTCCAGAAAACAGAATACTACAAAGACGTCGATTACTTCACGGTGACGGTCAATTAAGCCCAAATACAGCCCACGGAAGGTCATGCTCTTTCCGTAATCGCCCACGCCCAAAACTTCTCAACGTTGACGTCGATCGACCACGACGTAGCAGCTTACCGTCACCATCCGCTAACTTACTTTCGGTTTCATTTGACGATATTCACGGTAACAAAGAAAATACGGAACCATTACGTCGCGTACGTTCCTTCAAAACGACGTCAAAAGGCGGCGTCATTAATAGAGGTGACTCTTTTAAAAGGAGCTCACATAGTGTAAATTCCACAGGAAGCGCGGTTGTGAGTGAAACTGGTGCGGCAATGAGCGGACTGATTAACGGACAGTCAAATAGTCGACAGAGGATAGATAGTACGAATTCAAAGGACAGTGGGACGGCGGAAAGTACGTCGTCTTCTATACCGCCTCCCGTTGTGTACAGGGTGGCTATCTTGGGGGACAAAGGCGTCGGAAAGACGTCTCTCACGAACCAGTTTATGACGTCAGAATTTGTGGCGTACGAGAATGATAACGGTAAGTAGTATTTAGTATTTTTAACTCTCGCACGTTACGTTGAAACGTAGTTTCTGGAATTTTTTAAGTCAAGAGAGACTGGTAAATATGGAATGTTACCATGTATTATCTCATTAGAATCGTCTTCTAAAGACGATCCCAATCAGATATTTCAAGGCAAAATTAAACAACTGAATGAAAACACCGGGTACGATTTCTAATTTTGACTTACGATCTATTTTTTGTATGAAATTTAGTAAAACGGGCCCCCGGTTTGTACATCGGTACACGTGCAAAGTAGTTTACCGTTTCCCGAACGATTCGCGAACTCTTCCACCATCAGCAAAATCCTTCGAAATTTTGAAGCACATCCTTGGTGGCCCTTGATACATGTATATTATGGGTCATATCTTAATTTTGCTTTGAAACAGCCAAAGAGCGTTAATTTTCTGAATTTTATGTTATTCTACCTAGAGAAAGCATCACTATGTTTGAATACAAGAAAAAAAGTAGTTTGCTAAGAAAAGGATATTTTCGACCTTAAAGTCATTTAAAGATAATAATTCGGCAGTTTATCTTTTATTTAATTTAAATGGCTACAAGATTTTAAGGATTAATACTATTCTTGGCACAAAAAATAGTACAAAAGGTATTTTTTCAAAAAAGATTTTAATACGGCACATTGAACTCTATGAATGGCCAACATATCGCGTGATCAAAACACTTCCGGTTTAATTTCCGATTCGTTAGCAAATCTGTTATCAGGCCAAATACAAACATTTTGTGTCCAGTCACGCGAAAGTGGATTTTCTGTAAGTTGAGTAAATGTATAATATTGTTCAAAGTTTATAATTCAGAAACGTTTGCCAACGTATAGATTTTCAACCCGTTTTATGACTTTGAAAAACGTTATTATCCTATTTTTTTCTCACAATTATCATATTCATTATTTCTTTTCATTTTTTTTTTGTAACCGGCTATACCCAACTGGTTCCTTTTTTAACATGACATTTTTTTCTAAGCATGAGGTGGAACGATCCAAAATCAATAAGCATAATTGAATAGGGGGTTATGTTTACTGGTGTAAATTACTAATGTGTTTCACCAAAACAAAACTGTGACCTCTTTAAAGCATTAAACATATATGATTTGATTGCATATGGTTTAACGTCGATTTCAACAGTACTACAGTTGCACCTGCCGATGGTTTCCTTACGTTGAAGCTCATGCTAGCAAAACCACATCACTACACCCGCAACCAGCTGCCCGAACCCCACTTTGGCGAATCATTCGCTAATTGTGGAGAGGCAAATGACCCTTGTTGCAATGACTTTTTAATATCAAATATCGGCTATGTGAGATAGCAGCTTGAAGCTAGGAATTGATGTAATGGTTGTACTGGTGAGAAAAATACCGGGAATCCCTTGTAAGGTGCTCCAGCAACGTTGTAACTGAAAAAACTGTTGAAAGTGGCGTAAAACTCTATTCAAACAATCAATCAATCGGATTAAATTTTGCCGAACTAGACTTCGAACTTACAACCTAGGGTCGACGGCCAAACGCGTGACTGACTGAGCTAATCCGGGCTCGGCCGTATCAAGAATTGAATTTATATGGCGATCTGTTCAAAGCGCAATTCGTCGACTCAAATCCGCGGGTATCCCAGGAACGTCCTATTATTCTACGCTTTATGAACGTCGATACAGCGTTACGCTATATCGACGTTGAAATAGCGTAGCAGATAGGAGAAATTGTTGGGTATCCAACAATTGTCGACCTTGATCAACCTGCGGGGACTGCGATACTTCTTTGTCTTGGTTCATATCTTTAATATAGCTTTTCTTGCTAAATGAATATTGTATGGATTATTATGTATTCTTTAATGCTTTTCGGTGATTTATCGAGAAATAACGGTAGATTATCACTTGATAATCTCACCGAAAAAGCAGTGAAATTATCAAAAACTTATACCCTGCTTTTTTGCATATCATCCTATCTGACGTCATCTGTGCGGGGCGAAATAAGTGACGTCACAATGAACGTTGCATAGCAATCATGCGCAAAATGACGCGCTTTAATGAAATGTGTCCTAGAAATTTCCCATTTTGTCTCATTTTTGCATTAAAGAAATAGAATAATCGTTTCTTTTTCGTGTAAGATCGATTAATATTTCATTTCGTGAACAACAAAAGCTATATTTTCATATAGCGTTTGTTGTTCACTCAATGAAATATAAACCGATCTTACACTGAAACAAACGATTATCCTCTATATGTTCTCTGAAAGGATTACTAGTATTGCATAACGGTTATTGAATCTCGAATATCACTGAGTAAATTAATCAATGTTTTTCATGTATGAAATTATAAACCTTTAACCAATCATTTGCAGGGGTGGGGTGCATTGTTTGGGTCAAAGTTCATATTATTTAGCACTAATTTTTATTTGAAATGTAAATATCTCAGATTCTAAAACTACAAATGTCTGCCTCATATCAAAGAGAAGAAATCGCAAACAAATAAGTTTATACTCTTCGGAAACTTTATTGCCTTGAATGAATGCCTTATATAATTATGTTACCGTGTATTGGGTTAGATAATTTGACGATGGAAACAAATCCTAGAACATTTTTTAATCCTAAAAACAAAAAGATATTACGGATGCAGTTTTTGTTGTTTATGTAGAAAAATATCCGAGGGTTCAATAACAAGAATATTTCTGTAATTGACGATTTACACGTTTTTACAATGTTAGTCTGGTTGCCTTGGTAACAAAATCATGTCGTTGCATACAAAACTATGTTTTCTGTGATCTTGAATATAACAACAGACATTAAAACATCGCATATCCACATTAGAATTGTCAGATCGGGATCGTTTATGGGAAACGGTGTAAACATGCGTCTTGTGAAATTCAAACGTTGACTTGCGAGTAAATTTCTTTTTATAAGCAGTATGATAGAATCTTTCTTACATAAACAAGCCGCCGCCGTCGATCAAAACCATTCAAAACCACTCAATCACCGCTCAATCATTCCATTCATTCACTCCAATCACTCAAGAACGCCCCCGAATTTGTTCAGAACAACTCGAAATCGTTTATCAGCATTTCATTGAAATCGATCAATTTATTCCACGATTTCTTTTTGCAGATGTGGATTTAAGACCGTCTAATTGGGACATGAAGGCACAAAAAATGAAAAGAAAGGGATTTGTTTTGAAAGGGAGGTAATAAATTATCGCTTATTCCGTCCAAATAGACGAAATAAGCGATTATGTATGATCTCCCTTGAATTTCACTCAAGACTCGCTCCACACACTCATTCACTTTTATTCCATAATCATTTAAAGATAATCCATTTTTTTTCAAATTTCGCGATGTTGTTTACTGTATGTCTCAATGTACTCTTCGTGCTATTTTTGCCTACCTTGGTGAAGACAGGGTTCCGGGCATAGTTACATTGCGAAACAATAGAGTAATTATGATAGGCAAATAGCAGGTGGTGTGATTTTGATGTTGCACAAAAATGCTGTATCTCTTACTCATACAAGTTGCAGCTGCAACGGTTTTGTCATCCGTTTGTGATACAGTTAATCTCCAATCGGGAACCTTCGGCGATTCTACGGAATAGACCTCGGGAATAATACGGGCGCAGCCATGAAAGCGCGTCATTTCGCACGTGGGTTTATATGACGTCAAAAACATAAACGATCCCGCCAAGGATGACGTTGCATAAAACAAAATCAACGAAATAATAAAAATGGGCATAATATAATTTGATAACAAAACGCAGTGTCTTACTGCGTTTTGTCATCAAATTATAATATACCTAAAAGATCTCGAAAGAATTAAAAAAAATGTGGTTTTCTTCAAGCGTATTAACCGCAGTACCACCAGGAGCCGAATTACCTAAAATATGACCCAAAATTACTACACTTACGTCCGAGGTACTTTTCAAGTTACGGAAAAGTCCGAGCGATGTTCCGAATGAGTTAATCTCATCATGAAATTGACATTCATCTCGATCAAAACCATTCAAAATCACTCGCTCAGCGCTCGAATCAAGCATTCCAAACACTCTTTCAAACCAATCAAAAACACCCCAACAACAGTTAAAAAGATAAGATCAAAAACTACATTCTAAATTAATTTAGATATGTTTCTTTGAACGGGTTAAATGGCGCTATTGAATATCTGTCAGTCCTATCGCGACGGCATCCGCACAAAACCATGAATTCCGTATATTTGTCTCTAGTACTACCACGAAATTCCACCCGAGCCTCCAGCTGCTATCCTACATAGATTTACGATTGTTAATCAATTTGTGGTAGACAAATGTCGGAAAGCAAAAATTGGAGGCCGATGAGCGAGTAGACTCGAAAACCGTCGGTTAAAATAGGGTTTGAGTATTTTTTTAAACTAAAGAGGCATTCCTGTAACATATTCTACTAATCGATAGTTACGAAACATAAAAGACCAATTAAGCTAATAGATTAGAAGGTGGTGCTAGGCAATTTTCACCGCACAGTCCTACATAAATGCCCCGATCTTGGGTTCATCACCTAAAATCCACCACTAAAGGTGAACCGTTAAAATACCAAACTGCCCAGCATGTAATTGATTGATAACATCTAATTAATGATGGCACTGGCAGCACTTCCACAATTGTTTATTTTACCAGGGTCAATGGACAGTCTGAGGGGCCAGCTAATGTTTCATTGTTCCATAATAGTATCCCAACATCATTCTTGACTTTTTGATTCCTCGCTCAGGTTGATTAATATGTTTATATTCAATCTTAAGTATTGAAGCAAACTAAAACCAACTTCTAATCCGTAACTCCACGTATCTGCCATTTCCACACACTTACCTGGAGTGAATTTGATATGTAATCATTTCGGAAAGACAATTCGATTTAGACAATTTTAGCACAATTTATATTAAATGGTTCAAAATAAATATTTTCTATTCAGTGGGTAAATATGAGCATGCTAGAAATCAGCAAACAAAATATTATATGTTTCATTATTCAAATTTCTGATTAGAAATTGTTCAAGTTTAAATACAGATCTTTCTGCAGTACAGTAATACATTTATAGCAACTGTGAATATGATATTATTTTCCTGCTTTAAAAAGCTTTGGCAGACAGTATAGACTAAGATAAGCCGTCAAAGAAGTGCTGTCTGATATTAGCCTACAAAGCCTGCTTTCTATTTAGTCATTATCTCTATTTCAAATTATTGAAAATAATCATCACCATCATCATTACGATCTTTAGTGTTTTGTGTCCTCCTTGTAACCTATCAGGCAAAAAGGAGCAATCTGATAGTGCTTAAAGTATCTATCCTAGTCAGACTCTGTACATTGCACTGGCTGGCTAGGGTAAACAAATTTTGCACTTGCTTGATTTTCTGAATTTAAACTGATCAATCTTCTATCCTGTACACTTTTCAGTTCGAATATTCGTAGAATAGGGGGAGGGGGGGCTATTCCGGTCACCCGGGTGTCGGCGTTGCGTCGGCGTAATGCTTTGGTTAAGTTTTTACGTGCAAGTGTTTAAAATCTCTGTTTCTACTAAAGATATTGCTTGCAAACTTTGCACAAGTTTCTGTGACCATAATATCAGCCTCTGGACAAGGATTCATAACTCTGATATTGAATTTTGTGGAATTTTTAACCCTTTTCGGACTTGGAAATCTTGGTTCAGTTTTTACGTGCAAATTTTGTTTATCTGTTATATTTCCATTTCTATTTAAGCTTTAACTTTGAAACTTTGCACATGCTTCTGTGACCATAATATCATCCTCTTGAAAAGATTCATTACTCTGATATTCAATTTTGTGGAATTTTAACCCTTTTCGGGCTTAGAAATTCCTGGTTAAGTTTAAACGTGCAAATGTTGTTTATCAGTTTTACCTCTATTTTTATTTAAGCTATTGCTTGGAAACTTTGCACATGCTTCTGTGACAATATTATCAGCCTCTAGACAAAGATTCACTACTCTGATATTGAATTTTGTGGAAATATCTTTTCGGACTTAAAATATCCTGGTTAAGTTTTTACTTGCAAATGTTGTATATCAGTAATGATTCTATTTCTACTTTTGCTTGGAAACTTTACGCAAGTTTCTGTGACCATAATATTAGCATCTAGACAAAGATTCTTTTCTCTTGACTTTCATTTAATGGATTTTTCCAATGTCGATATTGATTTGCTGTAACTATCCAGCAAATGGAATAGTCGAGCTTTGCTGTCCTCCGACAGCTCTTTTTTTTAATGGGACCTCTTGGCGAAGAAAATCTCATATGTTCCCTTTTTGCATGATTGGTTTCATTTTAGCTCACCTGAGCACGAAGTGCTCAAGGTGAGCTATTGTGATAGTACAATGTGCGTCGTCCAAAGTTTCTTTAAACATCTTCTCCTCCTTAACCAGTGGGCCAATCTTGATGAAACTTTGCAGGTATGTTCCTTGGGTCAAGCTCTACCAAAGTTGTTCAAATAAATGAAATCCACCCTAATCTTTCCGTTTACCCTTAACATAAAGGGTGAAAATAGGAAAATCTTCAAAAATCTTCTTCGCTGAAACCAGAAGGCAGACAGCTGTTTGGTATGTAGCATCATCTAGTGGACCTCTACCAAGTTTGTTCATATCAAGACCCTTGGGTCATATTTGGGCTCCACCTGGGCGCAACCATTTTTACATAGAATAAAAGAGCAACACTCTTAAAAAATCTTCTTCTCTGAAACCAGAAGGCACACAGCTTTCATATTTGGTATGTAGCATCATCTAGTGGGTCTGTACCAAGTTTGTTCATATCATGACCCTGGGGTCATATTTTGGCTTGGCCCGGACGCATCCCTTTTAGCTCAGAATGCGCATGAAGGGTAAACTAAAAAGCCATGAATGGCTTGAGTCGCTCCACAGGCTTGAAATTCTTGTAAATGAAAATCTAAGTTTTGACTAGATTTTTAGAAAATTTGGGTTCTACTGATGTTGAAATGATTTTCAAAGTTTCCACTATATGACATAAGGAGAAATGACCTCCGCCCATAAAAGACATATTTTTCATCCAATGACAATAATTTTTGGCTGCATGATAATGGGTCACCCAGGGATCATATCAATGAAGTTTGATTGATATCTATCGGTTACATTCTGAGAAAATGATTTTCAAAATTGGACTATATAACATAATCATAGAGAAATGACCTCCGCCAATAAAATATAAACTTTCCATCAAGTCACAACAATTTTTGATAGAATGATAAAGGGTAACTCAAGGATCATTCAAATGAATTTTGATTGATATCCATCCATTACATTCTGAGAAAATGATTTCAAGTTTCCACTAAATACCATATAGAGAAATGACCTCCGCCCATAAAATACATATTTTTCATCTGATCACAATTATTTTTTGTAGACTGATTAAGGGTCACCCAATGATCATTCATGTAAAATTTGGTTGATGTCTATCAGTTAGATTCTGAGAAAATGATTTACAAAGTTTCTAATATATAACATATAGAGAAATGACGGACGGACGGACACACGACGAACACAACGCCATGGTACGTAGCATCATCTAATGGACCTCTACCAAGTTTGTTCATATCAAGACACTGGGGTCATATATAGAAACTATAGAAACTTATCTCCTTTTTGACTTCTGCCTATTTAATTAATGTGATGTCCCAGGAGTCAAAGAGACTCAGATGAGCGATCTATGACCATCATGGTCCTCTTGTTATTTTCTAATGAGAGGAAAAATATGTCAAATCATTCCCTTAATAGGGGGAAAAATCCTATTTGTGACACATTACCCTAAAAATCCAAAGTGTATCTAAAATATATTGAACCACATTGGAAATGTGTCATCTTTTTTATGTTAATAACTTGATGAATATACAGAAAAAATACACTTTGTTGGTTTAATGCCTTTGAACAAGACTGTGTTCGTAAAGGCTAGATGGTAAACAAATCATACGGGGACTTATTTAAAGATTTTGGAAAAGAAATTAACACAGTGTCAAAACTTTGTTTTCCTCAAAATGTTATGATAAAACAAAAATGCTGTCTGTGGTATAAGCAAGGTTAAAGTTTATTGGTTTAGGTTTTTGGTTAAAGTTTTTCTCAGCCCAAAAAAGGTCAAGGTCAAAATGTAAAGGACTATGGTAAACAGTGTAAGCCTACTCCTTATGGGTGTGTTTGTGAAGTAATGATGTTCCTAGGTAAAATCACTAAAAAAACATATAAGTAAGGTTAAAGTTTTTTGGTTAAAGTATTTGATTAAAGTTTTTATAAGTCCATCAAAGGCCAAGGTCAAAGTCAAAATATCAAGGACCTTGGTAACCAGTGAAGCCTATTACCTAGTGAGTCTGTATATGAAGTAGTGATGTCCCTAGGTAAAATCATGAAAAAATATCAATAAGCAAGGTTAAGGTTTTTGGTAAAAGCTTTTGGTTAACGTTTTTTGATTCCATAAAAGGACAAGGTCAAGGTCAAAATGTCAAGGCACTTGGTCTCTTGTGTGAGCATATCACCTGGTGAGTGCATATATGAAGAAATGATGTCCCCAAGTAAAGCATTCAAAAAACATAAGCAAAGTTTAAGTTTTTTGGTTAAAGTCTTTTCGGTTAAATTATTTGGTTAAAGTTTTTTTTTTAAAGGGCTAAGTTCACTGTCTCAAGGTCATTTTGAAATGGGTGTTTAAACCTAATGCGGTAGCCGAGACCGACGCTGGCACCGACATCAACATCCGAGGGTATGACAATAGCTCTTCCGAGACATTCGTCCCGGTTGAGCTAAAAAACCGCGTTTTCAAAGCTGTTCAGTATACCGGTATACTTTATGTAAGTTTTGTACGCATAGCAAATCAATTTAAGCTTGAAATTATGGTCTTTTGAGTAAAACTGTTGCAGTTACAACAATTCACCATGACAAAAATTATGGGTACATGTCCTTGTCTAGGATAGTGATTAACGGAAATGAAATTTAACTGTAATTTCTTACTTAAATTCCGGTTTTCAGTAAATCATATAATAAGATTTCATAAAAAATACTTGTAAAAATATATGAAAAACCTTGGGAAATGTGTATCTCAGAATAGAAACTGATCACGTATCAAATTATATAAACATATTAATGTAAAATAGTTGATCTTGTGTTCCTTTTTTCCTTTCCTTTCTCCTTAAAAAAATCTTTCTAAACTTGTTCGGTAAAAAGACAGAACCTTGAAAGTTTAAAAAGTCTCAACTCTGCTCTGGCTGTGCAGACTGAAAAGTGTTGTGCTTTTACTTTATTTATTTATTTTTTCATAATGATTTAGAAAGCCATTTTAACAATAATATTATTTAGTTTGTAAAACAGGCTCTATTAAGCCTCCGCTGTACACAACCTCTTTTTTAAATTACAGTATTTGTTTCCGGTCCCTTTTCATATGATAGTAGCGCTTTTTGAAGTGTTATTAACCTAAATATTGGTAATGTTTGTCAAATGTAAGAGGGCTTATTTGTTTAATCAGCCAGAGGGTTCAAGTGAATATTCTGGAATCAAAAGTTTGATAGAAATATAGAGCAAGAGCACAGAAAAAATCAAATATATAATCTTAGGGCGACCAGACCGTGTAAGTCCAGCTTATGAATTATGTAGTTACAAGGTTTTGGTCACTGAAAACTCTCCTTCACTGATAAGCAGACTTTCTCAATTGCTTTATGGCTTGTTATCAAATCTAACAATAACAACAAATTGACCCAGGTCAAGCATTCCATCTCGACTGACTCTTGAAATTAATAGCCTAATAATAGATTTGAAGACAGATAAGCTGTCATGGCTAGGAATTTACCGGTGGTCGATTTTGAGGCTCAGAATTTCCTTGTTTGCTCGTCTGCGCAAGCGTTTAGCTGATAAGCCCCCTGTGCGCACAAAAGAACTGTTAATTGCTTGGTAATATATCTATTCCATTGATCTAGAAGGTTTCGTTGAGCGTCGTTAGAAAATGAAGTTTTCGCCACTTACGCTTATAAATCAACGCCAACTAAGTAATTCGTGGAATGATTTGATCTGTGATCGGTTAAAATGAAGATGTTCAAAGCCACATGTCTTATTACATTGCTAAATAGACGGGTAGTGAACATTTTTTGTGTGTTTATTTTTCACAAAGTTAAAACAAACGATTGTAAACAAACGATTGTTTGTTTTTTACAGAATTAAAAAAAGGCCCCACATTGTCTTTATATATATAAACGCGTTTGGAGGACATTTATAAGTTTTATTTTCATTCTATTTCAAGCATTGATTATTCACCTCGAAGAGTAAACCCAGACCGTACTAAAATCATCGAATATACGTAGAATTGATGCTCTTATCTTTTCTTTCGTAATAAAGTTACGATTCTAGAGAGTTTTTATCTTTTTAAAATATTTTTAGAATGAATCATTCGTTCGAGAAGAAAAAAGTGGAATATACATGTAGGAACTTCAGGGTGTTTCCTATGAATGAATGTTACTATTTTTAGAAAACGCGTAACAAGAATTCCTTGTTTTGACGTCATCATGTATATTGCGTGTTGTTTACATTCCTAAGACATGTTTTCATCATATGTTCATTTCACCTGTCAATTAGCGTTATCGTCAACGGAAAGATATTTTTCCCGATATGTCACGATATATCCTCGGCGGGATACCAATACCTCGTAACTACAGCTTGATTCAAGCTGTAGTTACGAGGTTTTGGTCATCCAAGGAGAGAATCGTTACTGGATGATTTGATTCCAAAACCTCTTAAACGCAGCTTTGTGTATGGTTAAGATACAACGCCATATTATCAATTATTGTTTATACCTTTTCGGGATTTTTTCGCAATCAGATTTGTTTTGATATATTCTTGTTTTTTAATCGGTCGAGTATCTACTCGAACGATTAGTTCTATGGCATTTTGATGGTCGCATCGAATGAAAATTTCAAAGTAGCCTTTATCCCAAATTCAGACACGAAAAGAATTTTCATAATTCTTTAAACAAATGTCGAAAAACGACAATCCTTACAGTTGGACATCTGAGTTTCTTTTAGATGAGTCATATGCGATTAAAAAAAGTCGAAAACTCAATAGTATAAGCCTTACAGCAAATTTTCCATGGCAAATTATCGCCGATTAAAAATAAACCCCAAAAAATGAAATGAGGGAAAACGATAAAAACAAGCCGCAGGAGCAAATCAAACTTTTTCCATTCCTGTCACATGACTAACCCACGCGTTGATTTTGAGTATCAATGATCCACGTGGTATAACGCGGCGCTGAATCATGCGAAAAGATCTGACATGTGATCTCAACAACGAATCAAATTTCCAAACTGCATCACGTGACTCTAAAGCCAATGTGAAGAAATTGAAAACATTTATATGGGCGTGGCTCAGAACCTAATTGATGGATATAATCCATGATTAATGCCCTGGCAGGGCGGAGCCTAAGTTACGGGTCGTTGCACTTAAGGTTTAGGTAAATCAGCTTTATTTTAAAATAACTAACTTCCGCAGAGAGTCAACATAAAAACTCAAGACCTTAAATCGTAGATTGGTAACCAAATCCTCGTTACTTGAGCTTAATTTAGCTGAAGTTACGAGGCTTTGGTAACCATAAGATGAAATGTGTTCACACTCTTTAATCACGTGAATCCTTTCGGTTTAATGTTACAGTTATTTGCACGCGTTCATGATTATTGCCGACTAACTTTTCAAGGAACCCAAAAGGGTAAGTTCATATGGGACTCGGTTTCGACCCGAGTTAACCGGGTTTCCATCAGAACGACCTCGGTTTCGACACTAGTGATGTCATTTTAACCTTTCAACCTCGGCGCTTCTGATCCTGGGTCAGGCCGGCGCTACTTGGGTTCCAAAATGGCGTCGAAAATAGTGCACAGAAATTCGATTACATAAAACAAATATTCTCTTTTACTTTAAACGACAAATACTTTTTTCTCGTTTTATATACTATTTTGCACGAGTTTATCACATTTCTTAATAGGATAACGATATTTCATGGTTAATTAATTATTGTAGCGGTAAATGTGAAGTTTGTTTACTACCACCAGTTGGTAACTCCGTTCACAGGAATGTCCTTTCTGCGCATGCACTTTACAGTAAATTTTAGATTATTACATCATCTCACGCGACTCCCGGGCTGCCATTTGAATTTCCTCAAATAGTTAAAGGTTAACTCGCCAAATTACGTCACGGCTAAGCCCCGCCCTGCAAATTCATTAATTACGCAGAATACCAACTAAATTTTACATGAGGTCAGACCCCACCTGAATTTTTACCTTCTTTGTTCTATATAAAATTGCTCAATTTTCAGGTGCTGCAGCGCATTCCACATCAATACGTTTATATATTACGTCATTAGCGCTTCATCTACATTCATTGTTCTATCTTTTGAGACTAAAAAAATGGGTTTTTAGGTTTAAGTTTCGACCTGTTCAACCCGGAGTAAAGGAACCTTCTTTTTTCCACCTATGAAGAGGACAGTTAGTTCGGACACGCCCGCCGTCGCTCATCCGTCCGCCCGGAAAGGAAATCGTGCACAAAAAAGATCGAACCAAGCATTATATTAAAGAAGTGGTGCAAAACTAGCAAATAAATGAAAGAAAATATGCACGTGGATCACTGTTCTCCACTTCAAAATGCCATTTTCATGCTGCACAATTTTTTTTAAGATCTACTTTTACCATACACCGACCTCCGGAGGTAAATTCCAGTGAGGTCACTCCATGATTGATCCTTAGATGACCCTTTATCAGTGTACAAAAAATTATTGTGATCAGATGAAAAATTTGTCTTTTAAGGGCGGAGGTTATTTTTCTATATGATATATAGTGGAAACTTGAAAATCATTTTCTCAGAATCTTCTTTATGGATACCAACCAAAATTTACTGGAATGAACATTGAGTGACTCTTTATCAGTCTACCAAAATTTTGTGATTGGATTAAAAAAATGTCTTTTATGGGCGGAGGTCATTTCTCTATATGTTATATAGTGTAAACTTTGATATTTTTTTCTTAGAATATAACTCATGGATATCAACCAAATTTCACTGGAATGTTCCTTTGGTGACTTTTTATCAGACTGCATAAAATTTCTGTGATTGGATGAAAAATATGTATGTGACAGACGGCGGTCAGTTTTCTATATTTCATTCACCAATCTTGATTTTTTTCTTTGCAGAAATGTTTCAGCATGTGACACTTGAAAACAAACCATCTACTTGCAATAAAAATCAATTAATTCATTCATTCACTGAAATTCCTATAATATCAGTAGATTCAGGCCTGTGGAGCAAATCAGCTGCTCAAGCAGCTCTAGTTTTGTGAGAAATGTGCTGACATGAACTTTTTCATCAGGCAAAACTTATCTATGGAATTATAAATTTGTGCAAAAAGAGAAAATGCTTGTGTTTAGATTCACCATAGGAGTTCATCAAGGGGGTAACTCTGGAAGAAATTTTGTAAGAGTTATGCCCTAATTTCGAATTAGTTTTTTTTGCATTATCAAGCACTAAAGCCAAAAATGCACATGTTGGTGGTGCTCATGTTAGCTTGACTAATCGTATAATAGAAGGGTTATTCTGGTCATCCGGGCGTCGGCGAAATGCTTTGGTTATGGTTTTACGTGCAACTGTGTTAAATCCTGTTTCTATTAAAGCTATTTCTTTAATATTTTGCATATGCTTCTGTGACCAAAATATCAGGATCTTGACAAAGCTTGTTACCTTGGTATATAGTGGAATTGAATTCAATTGAACTCCCACCCTTTTCGGACGCTTACCAATTTCTCAAATCAAGCTTTAAAATATCAACCCTGTCCACTTTTTAAAGAACGACCGATTACAGTGCTGTCAGCACTTTGATTATCCGATGTCTTTTACATAAAGTTTTTACTTATTCTGTCATGAACATTTCGACATCATTCGAACGATTGACCCCAAAAGTCCCCAACAGAACCCTTGCCGAAGAAGCAAAATGCAATTCAGTAAATAATATCAATAAAAATGATAATACTGATTAAAGTAATAATGGTAATAATAATAATAATAACAATAATAATAATAATAATAATAATAATTATAATAATAATAATAATAATAATAATAATAATAATAATAATAATAATAATAATAATAATAATAATAATAATAATAATAAAAATAAAAGTATGAATAATAGTTAGAATAATAATAATAGTATTAATAATAATAATAATAATAATAATGATAGTAATTATACATTTTATTAAATAAAACTTCTTCAAATTTAGATGTTTTTCGCGAATGTTTGAAAATGTCACTCCGATTACTCGTAACTTCAGGAATAAATATCGATAAAATCTATCCCTGATCGGGAACGGATGATGAATGATAGGTTCGATTAAGGTACCCCGACACAATTTTACACTTGTTCCAATTTTTATTAAATTGATATAATTCGTAGAGTGTACCTTTACGATAATTTGACAAAAAAAATCACCATAGCTTTCCATGCATTTTTCGGAGAAAATTGGAACTTTTGAAACACCATATTTTCTTGCAGAAATGCTGAGAAACGGACGATAAAAAGCTGAATGATTACCTTTAATGTTAGTGAGTTGGTATACATTATTCATTGAATACAAGGAATTATAAAATATTGGATAAGTAACATTTACAGGACGAAAATGCAGGAAAAAACGTTCTCGAAAAAATACTCTTTTATTCACCGAAATCTATTTTTTTATTTTAAAATCAACAAAATGATACACCTACACTAAATATAGTTGAAAGTATATGATGGAAAATTAGTTTACCATAAGAAGATATAGAAAAGGTAAAATAAAGTAGGTGTATCCAGGCATTTTGACCACTTTGCTTTCCATGAAACCACAAACCCTCCAAATTCAGGCGCTCACCTTTCTTCGTATTCTGGTAATAAATATCCATAAGACAAGAGTTTGATAATATTTGTTGTAATACAAAGCATGTACCTCATTGATATTTTTGTAATTGCTGTTTAAGTTTCAAACACCGATAATCAAGGTGCGTAGGAAGCAATTTAGGGGGATGGTGGGTTAGATGAATACTCGTTTCTTTGGGGTTCTTCTTTCATTACAAGACAAAATAAAATTTCGATTTCTACACCTGTAATAATTACTGAGAAGGAAGGGGGGGGGGGGGTCTTCTTCTATACTTTTACCAAGCAAAATACACATGCAAGAAAAAATACATTCATAATCAGCCCAATCATCATGCATATCAGTCATAAGATGATGCATTTCAGGAAACAAACTTTAAGCGTCCGTGACATGCTAAATATCTAAGTTCCATCTGTTGAATTTGTTATAAATATTATTCATAATGACAAAATACAGTGGAAATGTATTGCAATGGCAGAGAAAGTTCAGGTTATAACATTATCAGAAAAGAAAAACTTGCTTGCAACAAGAGTCTTCTCACTTTCCAACAAAATATCCCGATTTTTCATGACGTACACAATGAAAGAAATAAACGTTCCCCATTTAAACTTCTTTGGCAATGTTAACTACCAAGTTTCATTCCAATTGACCCTGTCGGAACAAGGTCTTCTAACGTTGGAAAGGAAGAAATTCCAGTGAATCTATATTACACAATTTTCAAGAGGGTTTACAATTTAACCTCAGTATAAAATAATTTTCAGTTCATTGCAATATGATTTCAAAACTAAATAACAATAATGTTAGAATACCAAAAGGAACGAACCTTAAATATAAAAAAAAAAAAAATACGAAAGGGATAAACTTTCATTAAAGGGGGATAATATGTTGTCGTAAATTCGCGTTAAGGTTTCCAATGGTGTCCGATAGCCATAATTTATTTGCTTGTTTGATTCAAAGATAGCTGTTGAATAATACGACTAATTGGTAAAACTATGAATATACGAGTATGATATTTTTTAGGCTATCATAAAATTCGACAAAGCAAGCAAACATTTTTAGTTTCGTATGCGACTTTCAGTGACTACATATTGCTTTTTTAGGGGAAAAATAGTAGTATCATAATTTGTATGGCGAATCGATGAGAAACTTTTGAGCGATTAAAATTTCGTCATAAAAATATACTGCAGAGAAATAAAGGACTTATATCCAATTTCATGCGTGAAAGTTCCCAGTATTTGGGCTAATCTCCGAGCGTCTTAAATGGTCGATTTAGGCGATTGTATGGAATGTTTTGAATGAGGTGCTAAACAAAAGATGAAGAATATATTTTACTGGAATTAACATCCATTTCATGATGTTTTTAGGCGAAGATTTTACTTTTATGAGATCAAAATGATAGTTTCATGTATGAAAATTAAGTAATAGAGTATTTGAAAAAAAAACGCATACTTTCATTTGACTGCGATTAAATAGGTAGTAATAAATAATTCTCACGCTATTATAACTTATCGTGGGCAGTCTATTTCGTCTATTTAAGAAGTGCGAAACCTATTCCGCAGACTAATTTTCAGTAGATAATTACGATGGACCGCATTCAGTATACATGTATATTGAGAAAGGTCGCTAGTTAACGAACAGTTTTTAGCTATTGTGGTTAGGTGGATGTCCGTCGTCCGTCGTGCGTCGTGCGACGTCCGTCGTCCGTCGTCAACATTTGCCTTGTATGCACACTAGAGGCCACATTTTTGCCCCATCAATCTGAATTTTGGTCAGAATGATTTTCATGATGAAATCTCGGACGAGGTAGAATTTGCGTCAACTGGGGTCAAAAACTAGTTCACAGGGTCAAATCTTAGAAAAACCTTGTATGCACTCAAGAGGCCACATTTTTTGCCCGTTCAACCTGAATTTTGGTCAGAATGATTGTCTTGATGAAATCTCGGACGAGTCCGAAATTGGGTCAACTTGGATCAAAAACTAGGCCACAAGGTCAAATCTAAGAAAAACCTTGTATGCACTCTAGAGGCCACATTTTTGGCTCGATCAACCTGAAATTTGGTCAGAATGATTTTCTTGATGAAATCTCGGACAAGTTTGATATTGGATCAACTGGGGTTGAAAACTAGGTCACAGGGTCAAATCTAAGAAAAAACTTGTTTGCACTCTAGATGCCACATTTTTTGGCCAATCAACCTGAAATTTGGTCAAAATGATTGTCTAGATGAAATCTCGGACAAGTTTGTAATTGGGACATCTGGGGTCAAAAATTAGGTCACGAAATCAATTATAAAAATTCTAGTTAGTCAACCTTAAAATTGTAAAAAAAGGATTCTCAATTTGTATAGAAGCAACAGTTTTGTTTAGCTCAGTCATTCATCATTCTATTTCTCATACTCCTTTTGAAAATTTTAGACAGTTCATTCAGGTGAGCGATTAAGGGCCACTATGGCCCTCTTGTTAAACTTCTATCGTGCAAGTGACAAGATCTGTGTCAATGCATCTGGGACCATGTTGGAGTAAATATGAATGGCTTAGTAAACATGTTTTGAATAGTACCTCTTGAAAGGGAGGTAATGAAATATCGCACACTTCGTCTAATTTTAGCGAAACGTGTGACTTTCTGATACCTGCGATTGATAAAAGAGATCGTAGTTTTCTATGTAGATAGATTTTAGAGTCTCATTTAGCCAATTACAAATTAACGTCAACCAATGGAATCGTGGATTCGCGGTTTGAAGGGCTTTGATTGGCGTTTTGGTAGATTTTGGAGCGTTTTGACGAATGTTTTTGAATGAAGTGCTGCACGAACGACGGGGAGGTATCAGGCCAGGTATATATATTGTCACCTTGTCGAGTTTCCCTGTTGTCAGAATGAAAAAACGGCGTTAACTGTCTGCAAATTATACCCCGCTTTGCACGCAAGTACACGTGCAAAGCGGGGTATAATATGCAAACAGTTTGTGTCGTTTGGTCATCCTGACTGAGTTTCAAGTGCGAGTTTCAGCATCTAACAAAATGAAATGTACCTTTTCATTAAGGAGGGCCGTTACAGTTTCGGGAGATATCCAGATATCCGCGAAACAGATGTATATTTTAGAGCATCAATATGCACAGATATAGCGAAAATATCAACATAGCTTTCCACGCATATTTTGAAAATATTTACATTTTTCTTATGGTGGCCATGTTTTCGAAAATATCAAAGAAAACTTTTTTATTACACAGACCAATCACATTGCTGGTGTGCTAAATTAACATATATTTATAGCCATAGATACGGAAAACATAAAAATATAATAAACTTTCTAGTAAGGGCATAAATAAGTGACAAGTGGACATTTTGCTTTAGATGCTCCTCAAAGATAAAAAGTGAATTTTTTTTTGAAGGCAAAAAAAGCAAACACTTACATTAGATAAACTCGAAATATGTCAATAGAAAATTAGCCCAACTATCGTACAACTGAAATTAATAAAGAAAAGTATATGTATCCAGGCACTTTTAGTCAATTTCGTAGGTTTGAAATACAGTACCCCCCATAATTCAATAATCTAATTTGATTTTGTCCAGGCATTCTTACGTCCCCTGATTTCCCAATCAACAATAAAAACCATTTGTAATTTTGATACATCTGGTAACGCATATGGCAGTTGTAGGATTTCTGTAACAGGGTTTAAACTACAATTAAGGGGGGGGGGGGAATTTATAGTCATTTCACATCATTACCAAAGTTTTGCCGAATTACCCAGTGAAAGACTGAACACCCCATTCCGTCTGGATCCGCCACATGCACAGCCATTATCCTGATCAAAACACGAGGTTTTCCTCCATGAACTCATTTTCTATATGAGGCAATTACATATAGAAATAATATGTCATTTCAGTTGCCACGGAAGATAAGGTGGTTTATTACTCGATTGAAACAAAAAAGAAAGAAAACATGACTTTCGATTGATTTTAAAGATTTTAGAAATCTGTGATTATGTTGATAATTTTAACCTAATTTATTTTACAATGGTTTGGAAAAAAATTCCTAAATTTTACATTGATCCCTCTTGATTCTGTGGATTACAGAAGAGTTCAACAGTCTCAGGGCCAAATAAAGGAAAAAGTACAATTGCCGGTATTTATACCCGATCTCGGACCTTCTTGGTCAAGGAGCAGACGCAGTATCTCTCGAATACATACGCTCTTCGAATAATACGAAAACTTTTTGAAATCATTGCTTATTGAAATATTCAATGTTGGCAAAGCTATTGATGGAATATTAATAAATGTTATCTAATTATCGTTTTCACTCTTATACAAACACACATAAACGGAATCAAATAAAGATGGAAATTTAGAGAGAAGAAATGAAGGTTGAAATTGTCCTTTTTCTACGCTGTCCGTTTTTACAACGTGTAACATACGTTTTGAATTGGATCTTTATAGGCAAAAGTCATATCATTTTGAAATATTATAAAAAGAATAGTGAAAAACGAACAGACAGTTAATAGTGCAGACAAGTAAACTGAAAAGGAGAGAAATCGTATCCAAATGGCAAAATATTTTTATTTTGGGATATGATTCGTCATCCCGTATAAGTTTTTACCAAAGTCGTAAATAAAAAAGCATATTTTTTCTCCTTTTAAGCAATGTTCAAATAGCTGAAAGATTACTACCTTTTATAAGCATCCATTATATGATAGTTTTATACTAACAACGATATGACCCGAACTCAAACATTCCCTTTCCCCGGGTGATGAAGAGAACGTGACAGCCCTGCGTTCAGGAAAACGAAGCGAAGTAAACATTTAGCTCATGCACATGCGAGCAATGCAGGGTATAAATAGCAAAAATGTTTGCTCCGTTTTGTCATCCTGAATGCATGGCTTGTGATAGGTCTATCAACGTCGCCCGTACTTCGTTGGAATAACGAAGCACAAGTGTGAAACACTCATTAGATTTTCTTTACACGGTAATGCAGACTACCATTTTTCGGATGATCGTTTGTGATTCGTTATTCTGAACGCATGACCGGATTTCATTTTGTCCCTCGTAATAATTGCCAAACCCTGCAGTTCAGGATGCAAAAACATTTGCAAACGTTTAGAAAGTGAACCTTTCTTAGCAGTCGTATGTTTCTGAAATGTTTCGCGAACGTTTTTATTTTGAATTCAGGACAATCCTGCGTGTAGGTTGACAAAATTACGATTGTTTGAAAAAAGCCTTTCACTGTGCACGCGCAACTTCATATAAAGTTGATTTTAACAAGCCCCCCTCACAATTTTTTTTTCTAGGCGAGTTGTCTCCCCAAAACTGTAACGTCCCACCTTAATAGTTTTATCCATTGACATGAATAGTAAAAAGAGTGAAGAATGGGAGAATGTATATGTGTGCGGGAGAGGGCGAGGTTGTATCACATGGTATAATTCTGTAAAAAATAAAGCTAGTAAAGATGATGTACGTTTTGTATAAGCCTCAAATAAAGATTCATTCATTCCTGGACGCAGGGAAGAATCCTCGTCGAGGTTGGTTTTATCACGTGCGACAGAAGACAGTTAAAATGACCTTACAACCTCCTAGAGGCGACCAACGATCACCGCACAATAAAAGTCAATTTACGATGTCAAGGTGTTGAGCGGGTAATGACAATAGTACCCTCTTGGGTATCATATATGCCTAATAAATTACAATTTGTCTATAGGCCACTAGATCTGTTAATTGCTTCTAAGGATTGATGTAAAACGACCTGATGTTGATTGGATTTAATCTATATTTTATGACATTCTTGCACTAAGGTTTTACTACCCCCAATTAAGCCGTTCCATATGGTAATTGCGTCGGAGTACTATTAAGGGAATAATAAAATGGTGCTAGTAAGGTCATTGGTGTTTGGAGTGAACTGACTTAAGTGCTAAAAAGTCTACTCTGTACGCTTTGGCTGCTGACATGCACGCTATTTCTATTTTGCTGCTTTGTTTGCCTATATTTTCGTGAAATTGACTGTCATTCCGATCAAAACCATTCTTAATCGCTCACACAGCGCTCCAATCATTCATTCCAAACACTCACTCAAACCATTCAAAAACACTCATAAAATCACTAAAAATATAAGATTAACAACTACATTCAAAATTTAAATCGGTAGATAAAATCCACGATTTATATTTTATTTATACTGAATTTTATAAACGTATGATTGGTTCTGGAAGAAATATGACGCTATCTTTAAAACTTTTATGCATATTTTAGTAAAGGGAGGTAATTAAAACATGTATCACTAATCTTTTTTTTCATTTTTAACAAAATTAGCGATATTTGATTACCTTCCTTGAATTTAACTCATAGCTCACTCATCACACTCAATCAATTGCATTCAAAAATCATTCCATAACCATTCACCCAGTCAATTTCAAGAAACTGTTTACTGTTGATGTAAGCGAAAGGTGGTAAATAAAAATATCGCTAATTTAATCCATTTGGACCTGGTAAAACAGAGACCAGTTACGGCTTGCTAGCCTTATGTTCAGGATTAAGAAGCACAAACGACGGACTTAAGTTTGAAACTTGCATTACATCGCGAAATTAACATGGTAAATGATATTGGAATAAATGTAGAAGGAAAATAAATACAGTTAACAACATCGTGAAATTGACCCGGTTAGTGATTTTGGAATGAGTTTGGAATGAGATTGAATAAGTGTAAAGAGCGAGTTTTGAGTAAGTTTAATGAGAGGTAATCTTATATCGCAAATTTTGTTCAGGATGAACAAAATTAGCGATATTGATTACCTCCCTTTAATAAAATGTGCAAATAAACAAAATAGATATCTTCCTTCTGTTTCAATAACCAATTAGACGCTTACAATTTGAATTATATTAGTGAAATCGCGATTCTTCTCTATTCAAGTTTATTTGAAAGACGTAATTGATTCTATATATTTCAATTGGTTTGATCGTTTTTGAATGGTTTGAGTGAGTGTTTGGAATGATTGATTAGAGCGCTGAGTGAGTGCTTTAGAATGGTTTTGATTTAGGTGAATGTCAATTTCACAATGAAAATAACTGTAAACCTATCGCTAATTTCGTCAAAATGGACGAAATTAGCGATTATTTTTACCTCCCTTTCATAAGATGTACGCACTTGTCCGATTTTGTGTCTACACGGACTAACAAGACTCTAAAATATCAACACAAGGCAATAAAATCAAGAAATTATTCGATTATCGATTTGAGTGATTAGAAAGAATGATTGGAATGATTTTGAATGGTTTTGAATAGTTTTGATAGAAACGAAGGACAATTTCACGATATGATTACTTTTACGCAGGGCACTCGTTATCCTGAAAGAATGACTGGATCGAACCATTATAGTAAAGAGCATCGTGTAATTATCACGGCTTATGATTTTTGAATTATTTTTTAAAGTAATTCGAAAGCGGGCGAGAAAATATACATTGTACTTGGCAAAAAGGAAACTTTATATGACTTTAAATAGCCAAACTTTAAAGTGGCACGATAAGCAGATGTACTTAGATCCTGAACAAAATAAGCGATATTTGATTACCTCCCTTCTATTTAACTCAAAACTCGCTCGAACCCACTCATTTAATCCCATTCCGAAATCATTCCAAAATCATTCTTCTTTTCAATATTATTATGCTCTTAACAATAACACGTTTTAATATCCAACCAGACAATACAATCATGACATGATACAATTGATTTGAATGAAGTAAAGTAGCATTTTGGACGGTTTTGGACCGTTTGTGAACAATTTTGGAATGTCTGAACGTTTTGTTTGAGTGTCACGTGTGAGATTCCAAGGAATGCCGTGAATTGAACACTGAGTGGGCAAGTTAGAATGTTTGTGTTTGTCATTAGTGTCAAATTCAACATGTAACTAACTGTAAGTAAGGTCGATGGTGGTTTGATTGTACTAACTTAGGTGCTAGAAAACCACTCTATTAGCGACTTTCGAAGATAAACTCGCGATTTTCATCTGGCTTTAACGTATATATAATAAAGTAAAATGACTTGCAAAAAATGGTTGCCATTCTAAAAGGGCCTTTCGAAGTTTTATCTGGGTGTGACGTTTTGACTGTCAGTATACTTTAATTTCTAGAGAATCTTTCAAGTAATATCCCGTATATATCGGTAGAACAGAATAAACAACATTTTGTATAACTTTTGACACTTATATTTAAAGATTTGTTACTGATGAAATGACATAGAATTTCTTTTTTCTTTCTTCCGAAAGATGCAACCTTCTCGCGAATTTATCTCAATGCCTATAAACGAGATGCACTTTCATGACAACCGACTTCCTTCTCTGTGTTGAGGATGCAAATTGTATGCAAATTTTCCCCGCTTTGCACGTGCACGTGCGTGCAAAGCGGAGTATGATTTGCAAAAAAATCACTGTTTAGTCATAATCAAAAATATATTCACGTTCAAAATGCTTTCACAGCATTATAAATAAATTGAACCATTCTAACAAATCACTTGCATAATTCATAGACTGGAAGCTCTGTTTTTAGATAGACCAGTCACCCATTCTATATATTATTCATTTATTCATTGTTATTAGTTCGATCGGTTTAGCTGTAATCTATATTAAATGTAAAGTTAAAAACATACCAATAGAACTGTAAAACGTTGTAACTATAGCCATTTTGAACAGTAGTTAAGGGAATTTTGAAAAGCCCAAGTACGATATGCAACAGTATCACTTTACAGCACATGTAATATATTGCTTGAATAACCTAAGAGCAATTTACTTCAGCTTTCATTTAGTTTGATTATCCCCGGCAATATCATGATGAAACCCAGTATATATTCCTGGTTTGGCAGGGGGTATACGAAGATCAGACTGCTGTCTGATTCAATTCTATACCACATTTTTTTCTTTAATAACTGACAAGAGAATTTAAAAAAAATGTTTTCGATAGAAATAATGACTCACAATTAGTGCAGTGTTTTCAAATTTGTCTTTCAACTTTGATAATCCGAAGTCTAAAAAGGAAAAGATGTCGGGCTCAGAAAAGACAAAATAACAGGAATCAACTGTTAGGTGCTCCAGCCGCCAATATGACTGAATCCTATTTAAATTTGAGTCAAATCCATTCAAACAAAACAAAGAAGTGTTTTGAAACTTTGATTTAACTTCAATTCTTCCAAGCAAATTCAAAGTTAAAGATTGTCATATATTGGCATTTTATGTTTACTGTGTTCATATTGCATGTATCAAAACATAATTATGGTCTGAAATCTTATTTATAAACTTTTACTGATGATAAAAGGGAAAATTAGTTAACAGCCATTCAGTAAACATATTGTAAACATATTGTAGAAAAATAGTCAATGCATACTGTGGCATAATGCATGTAGAAGACCAACAACAACAATGCTGCGAAACACTTTGAGACAGTTTAGAAACACAGAATCTAGCTTTACAAAAGAGTGTTCGTGCAAAGCGGGACATCATTTTTTTAAAATTTGAGTCAAAGATTTTATTTCAAACCCAGAGCTGGGGATTTCAATCTTATAGACTTACGTGCGTTTTTAAGACACACATTGTAAGCAATATATTCATGAACGCAGCCTTAGGCTGAGGAGATTGTATATTTACTTGTAGATATTAACGTTTGGATAGGGCTTCAAAGAAACAAATAATGACAAATGACAAATGCTAAGGTTTCTCTGAGTTATCGCACGCCTAAGTATCTTGATGGCCAATGTACATTCCCTATTTTGTTCATATATTCTAATAGATATTCGAGCGCTTTTAATTGTCAGCTGATTATTTGTACGTTGGGTTAATACTTAACATATGAAGGATTTTAAACACATTTAATTACACCATGAAATTGACAAAGTGAATAATTTGGGAAGGATTTTGGAATGAAATTGAATGAATGTCATGAGAGAATAGATGATTCTAATGAGATGATGCATGGCAGAATTCCTTATTTAGTAACTGCTGTAGAAGCAATTTTAATTTTTGACTTACGCAAAAAATGATCTTAAGTTGTTTAGTAAAACAGGCTCCTGATCTCCGATGTTTGCAGAATAGAATCATGAGTTTTAAGTAGACTATACTTCCAAATTTAGTTTTAAGTTATACTATGTCGTTTCCCTACCAAAATGAATCCAATTTATTCGGTATTTTCGAAGTGTCGGTCGCCAAACTGAGACATGTCACTGTCTAAATTTATACGTGACCTAGGCGTTATTTGTACAATTCCAACAAATACAAAAAGCCAGTCAAGTGTTCATTACGGACGATGTCCACAGGAAGTTGGCATTATTGAGGGACAATCATTAACGTCGATGGGGTCGTTTCCATGGTTACTTGTGTGTCCTCGGTGGTCATCGCCTGTTAATGAGACAATCTTGTATGTCCTGATGAGTGATTGTAATAAATAATAAATGGCGTCGTTGTCCTCGGACGATTTTAAGTTAATTCTTGCGCAAAATTATGAACCGTTGGGCGAAAAGGCACCATCTAGTTACAGTTAACAATACCGTAAAATGATATTCATTCCGATCAAAAAAAATCTAAACCACTCACTCGGAGCTCCATCCATTCATTGCAATCTCTCATTCATAATACCAAATAAAGCTCAGGAATAATTCATACCGCTTTGCGTATTCATACAGAGTAATAAGGATTGAGGTTTCATCCCTCTTTGAAATCAACAAACAATGATCTCATTTCTTAATTGAAGAGAGACATCCGATGACGTCACAATCATGACAAATAATTCAAACTCTGTCCTGTATCGAATATGAAAACGTTCGCAAAACGTCAAAAAATGGTACTACGCTTTGCACGCAAATTCGCGTGAAAGCGGATGTTCATATTTTAACGTTTGTAATTTTCTTAAACATTCTGAAGAGTTCAAAATGAATTTACCTTTAGGTAGTGGACTCGTAATAGTTCCGCAACGTTTCGGAAGTAATGACTTTAAAAGTGTTAGCCGAGGTTTCCTAATGAAAAACCGAGGTTTCCTAATGATTTTCATTAGGAAACCTCGGTCAACACTATGGAAGTTAATGAGTACCTAAATGTTTCCATGACCGTAACGATATCCTTTTCTACCAATTACTTTTAACGTTACGGGTGACAAATACAGTTAGTAAAATCGTGAAGTTGACAGTTATTTCAACCAAAGCCATTCTGAATCGCTCAGGCTCCATTCGTTCACTCCAAACATTCACTCAAACCATTCAAAAACGCCCAAAATCACTAACAATGATAAGATCGACAACTGCATTCAAAATAATTGTAGATAGAAAAGAATGCGAGTTCACTGATATGATTGAATTATACGAGTCTGATTTGTTCTTGAAGAAATCGGAAGCTATTTGTACGTCTTGTATGCATATTTTATTGAACGAAGGTAACAAATATAGCTAATTTTGTTCATCACAAAATTAGCGAAATTGTTTGACCTACCTTTAATATCACCCAAAACTTACTCCACACACTCATTCAATTTCATTCCAATATCATAATAAATCATTCACCTTGTCTATTGCACGATGTTGGTTACTGTTAGTACACATATACATAACAAAAGAATTGATATACCATATGCGTAGGCAACATTAAAATATAAAAAAGGAGGATATTAGATCTAAAAGGGAGAAATATTCATTTTCATACTTTTTCACAAGAGCCTTATTTCCGATTACCCGCGAGCGCATCTAAACTCTCCTTTGAAACTTTAACTTGGTGCCAACTTATTTTGTGTTTCTCTCCATAGGATTTCCGTTTAAATTTTATGTAGTACTATTTTGGTAAATAAAATAATATAAAATAAGTAGAATTCACCACATATTCTATGAATAGAAATACGTCGGCATCAGCCAAACAGACAAAAAAATCTCATTATTTGCGCACATTTATTACCTTTTGGGTCTCCATAGGTCAAAGTTGAAAGTTTCAACACAGTTCTTCGTCAACCTTAAACCATGGCAACATATGCGATTTAATAAATAAAGCCATTCATGTTTATGGTTTTAGCCTTTGCTTGAACTCAGAGTAATGAATCCATCTACAGAAAATATCCGCCGAGCAAATAATGAAACGAATAAACTGGCTCTTTCTTTAAATTGATACAGTTTAGAAGTTGCAATGTGCTATAACAACAAAAAATGCGATCCGTCAGGCGAAATTGGACAATGCGAGAGTGTCGCAAGGTGTTGACAATTGTTACACTGCGCAGATCGCGCAGTCGGATATCCTTCTGATTATGATATCATTTTAACTTTCCACATTAGAATTTTTGAGATTTGATCTTCGGTTGACCTCTGCTGGACCCATTCATTTTCAAATAGTTGTGAGATGGGTGTTTTTAGGGGGACGGTGGTTGGGGGTGGGTTGGGGATGGGGGTTAGGGGGGTAGGGGGCGAGGGAACATTATACGAGCATCGGCAAGATTTAGGCATGACTTGCCGAACAGTGATTGGGTTTTAAGTCACTTTTGAGCAATGATATTCTTACAAAGGAAAATCTAAATGTGTTTGCATTTGCGTTTTCATACACGTGCATAATATGACTCATAATTTGAGCCCTCGGGCGTAAAAACATCGCAAACGCGCGCGCCAAACATTGGACCCCCACCTCTGAGTCTAGCGTGTGTGTTTTTGATATTTATGTACGTACAAGAGTGTTTAGGCGTCTTTTGAAACCAAAGGAACGGCATTCATGTCCTCGCTAGAACAGTGGATATTGCTCGAGCTACCAACTCTATTAAGCGACCACCTTTCTTAGGATTTTATCATAAAATGTCCTTCTACCGCAAGCAAAATTTCTGAGAGTAAAGCCATTATTAAACGGAAAAGTGTATGTAAATGATTCTTTAAATGTTGGGACCTATGAGAATCGTTTCAATGAAACGATTCTTTTAGGTTCGAACATCATAAGATTCAATAAGAATAATGCGACAACATATGCTATCAAAATTACCTTGCTTTTTAGCATAAAATGTTGTGTTAAGTCACTATTTCGATTAACGGCAGCTTTTTTATAGTCCCCTAAGTGGTCGTTTAATACCATTCTTCATTTCAAAATGAATCGATGATTCTGGTGTCCTATTTCAACATGCGACATCTGCTTCTTTATAGCGAAATTCTATGAACAAATGGGACCTTTTTATTGGTAGCTATAAACATCTTGATTAGAGTTCTTAACCTCGGAAATAAATCGAAATTTTTAATGTAGGATGATGCGTGTAGATAAAGTACAACATCGACCATCATGAACAGTTGCAAATATCATGAAATTGACACTAATCGAGACCAAAACTGTTATAAATGATTGGCTCGCCACTCTTTTCTATGCATAAGTTCTTAAAGCGATCGCTCTCGTACAGTTAACAACATCGTGAAATTGACAAAGTGAATGATTTTGGAATGATTAAGGAATTAAATTGAATGAGTGTGTGGAGCGAGTTTTGAGTGAAATTAATGGGACGTAATCCTATATTGCAAATTTTGTTCAGGGTGAACAAAATTACCAATATTGATTATCTCCCTTTAATAAAATATGCATACAAGTTCTATACCTAGATTCCTGTTTCTTCAAAAAACTATGAGAAGCTAGCAATTTGAATTATTTCAGTGCAATAGCGATTTTTCTATATACCAAAATTTCTTTTGAATGAAGTTGTTGGTTCTATATTTTTCAATGGGTTAGAGCGTTTTTGAATGGTTTGAGTGAGTGTTTGGAATGTATGATTGGAGCGCTGAGTGAGCGATCTAGAATGGTTTTGACTGAAATGAATGTCAATTTCACAATGTAACTAACTGTAATACAATTTGCATCGACATCGTCCGAAAACGAAGAAAATCTTTTAACTTGTTCAACATCATTTTTTTATTCAACCCCATCCTCCCCTGCCCTCCCGAAAAAAACACACACCCTAAAACATACTTAAAATGCGGAAATTAGTAAAAATGATATTTGATTACAAATACAATTACCTGCGCGCATTCGATTAATTTTCTAGGATAATATATCGGCGTAATGATCATGGTCGGGATATAAATAACGTATTTTAGCAACTATTTATCTATTTATCAAACATATTTATCAACAATGAATTATTGGTTACTTTGTCTCTTTTTTTTTCAGATGACGAAGACAAAGTACGTCACGTGACTGTTTTACTCAACGCGGAGGAATCCACACTTGAATTCGAAGATAGACCAATGGATAATGCGGTATGTATCACACTTCCTTTATTTGTCCACAAATTCAAATCTTTCCCATCATGCAGGAAAAGGTCATCTTAGAAGAAAGTAGAGATTTGATAAACATGAAGTAGATGTCAGCAAGGGGTCTCATTTCGAAAAGTGTTATATTTGGAGGTAGAATGACTATAATAGATTCCGAAACTTGTCTGCGTTCAAGATGAAACCGCTAGCGAGTCGTCTCAGAAATGATGACCCTATTTACTCGTGTATGCACGTGCAAAACGGTGTATCATCTAAAACCTTTGCAATTTTGGTCTTCAAATAATAATGACGTCAAACACCTTCAAGTTTATTTTCTCTAAGATTGAATCCATTGCGGAAATCACAAGAACTTAAAATTGAATATTTTAAATATCTAAATTTGTTGATATTTCAACTGCTATCCTGGTCGAGTTACATTGGTTATCAGAATTATTGGTTTCGCCTAGAATGCTTTTCTGTGCAATGTAAAGGCGCAAACTGATAAGCATGTCTATCGGTCTTGAAGGGTATGGTGTATTATATTTAGAGCACTAAATGATTGATCTAAGCTGTAAGACTTTGTATCCAAATTGGTGTAAAAAGAGAAAATGAATCTGTTATGTTTTTGTCTTTTCTTTTTACATGTATATAAAATATTCTTGTATAAATAATTATCACAAACCGGTAGAGAATGTGAGAGCAGTTGAAATCGTTAACTGTCACAAACTTGTATTTCTATTGCGGAACTTTTTAAGATAGCTTGTTTTTCGATAATGTTCAATTTCATTCGAAAATCAAAAAAATTGTCCATTGTCCACGATGTTCATAACTGTAACAGAATCATTTGCAGAACAAACATGCAATAATGGAATCCTTAAGCTGATATCCCATTGACGTCATGACTGCTTTATCTGATGTTTTCACCTTGCCATCATTATTGTGGGGTTATTAGAACAAACATACAAAATGTATCAATGTAATGAATGCATTTGGTGATGCCGTCAGAAAAGGATGTCTGGTGGCATTCAAGAAAAATAACTTTTGCAGTTTAACTAAAAAAAATAATAACTACAGTTAAGAACTTCGTGGAATTGACAAGGTATATGATTTCGGATAGAAATAGGAATGAAATTGAATGAGTGTGAGGAGCGAGTTTTGAGTGAATTTAATTTGAGGTAAACCTATATCGCAAATTTGTTCAGGATGAACAACATTAGCGATATGAATTACCTCCCTTTTATAAAAGATGCACACAGGATCTGTACACAGCTTCCTATTTCTTCAAGAACCTTTAAGGCGCTGACAATTTGAATTAAGTCAGTGAAACGCGATTTTTTGCTCTGGCAAACTTTATTTTGAATGACGTTGTTGATTATATATTTTTCAATGGGTTTGAGCGGTTTTTAATGTTTTGAGGGAGTGTTTGAAATGAATGATTGGAGCGCTGAGTGAGCGATTTAGAATGGTTTTATTGGGGTGAATGTCAATTTCACGATGTATTTAACTTATAATGTTCACTTTTCACGTGTAAACCAGACATGCGTTCAGAATAACAAAACACTTTCAAAATTTTGGAAGTTACATGTATGACCCGCTTTTCACACACAGACGCGTGTAAAAACGGGAAATCACTTCGAATAGCTTCCAAGCGTTTTAGTTATCCTTAAAGCAGGGCAGGGTTCTTATTCCTGAACTTCTTTTTGTTTTCATTCTGAACACATCGCATACAGTTGATAACATCGTGGAATTGACATTCTTCTCAATCAAAACCATTCGCCAATCATTCATTCCAAACACTCACTCAAACCATTCATAAACGCTCAAAATTAGTAAAAAATATAAAATAAACAACTTCCTTCAAACTGAATAAAACAAGAACCAAATCGCGATTTCACTGGCATTGTTTCAGTTTTCAGCGACTGATTGGTTCCTGAGGAAATAGGAAGCTCTTTATGGAGTTTTATGCATAATATACTAAAGGGAGGTAATACATATAGCTAATTTTGTTCATCCTGAACAAAATCAGCTATATTGGATTACCTGCCTTTAATTTCACTCAAAACTCACTCCCCTCACTCATTCAATTTCATTCAAGAATCATTCCAAAAGCATTCACCTTGTCAATTTCACGATGTTGTTAACTGTAGCGCTTCTGTTCAAGATCAAAGTAGTTTCATGAAAGAAAGAAATCTTATCCTTATAAAACCTGCAAAGCGCATCGTTTAGAAATGTTGTTCGTAGCATCCTATTGGCACCATTGCAGCCTAAGTCACACTTCTATATATACGTACTGCGTTCGTTCATAAGAGACCAACAATATAAGCCCGTGTATATTTGTTTGTTAGTTCAAATAGGGTTTAACGCCGCTTTCAACAATCTTTCATTTATACCTTGTGGCTGAAGAGCCTAACAATAGATTTCTGGTATTTCTCACACCAATACCACCAAAACATCCTTTCTTAGCATCCAGCTGCTATCCCACATTGGTCTACGATTATCAAACTATTTTTGGAAGACAAAAAGTCGGAAAGGTTTAGTGTCGCCGTTGCGGATCCAATCCGGGACCTCTAGATTGACAGTCGGACGCGCTACCAACTGCGTTATGACGGGGCCAAGCCCGTGTATGATATAAAATCTTAAAATATTGTTCATACTTCTCTCTGAAATATGTCCTACGAACAATGTGACTCGCTACCAACAGCGTTTTGACGGCGGCAATCCCGTGTATGATACAAAATTTTAAAATATTGTTAATACTTTTGTCTGAAATATGGCCTACGAACAATGTGACGCGCTATTAACTGTGTTATGACGGCGGCAAGCCCGTGTATGATATAAAATTTTGAAAATATTGTTCATGCTTTTCTTTGAAATATGTCCTATGAACAATGTGAAATACAATGAATAGGGAAACTCTTTCGTTTCATTGAGGGAAAAATGCAAAATTAATTATCAAGATCAGCGAAAAGAAATTGTAGCATCGACCGAGCAACCAGATAGCTTTGATGTTTATTAGATCGGATAGGCGCAATTTGATAGAAATATCCCAAAGAGCTCCTGGTATAGACTGCAATTTTTGTATAGTATGATGAATAGGTCATAAAATTTTCTTTAACTTTTCATTTATTCCAATATTGTCGGTTCTTATTTGAATCGTCTTGTTAAGACGATTCCAATGAGCCCCGACAATATTGAGTTGGAAATAATATAACAATTGTAGGTCTAAAAACACCATTGATATCTAGTGACCAGTGCCTTTTCCGATCAAATCAATAATTGTTCATATCTCACAGCAAATTATTAATCTATTATTCATTGCCCCCGATGAAAGGGTGACAATTAATTATCGAATAGTGGCAGAAAATTAGTTTTTTCTTTTTCTTTGAACTAAGAAAGTGCTGTCTGTGTTGTGTATCTTTACCAGATAAAATGATTTGGACGAGAATGTATGTTTTTGCAGACATCTTAATGTATATCTAACCTATTGTCTTAAGGCGTCACTTTAGAGTGAATATATTGGAAAATCTCTCGGAACTACTTTTAATAATAATAATAATAATAATAATAATAATAATAATAATAATAATAATAATAATAATAATAATAATGATAATAATAATGATAATAAATAAAAATAAGAAGAAGAAGAACAATAATAGTTTTTATCATTATTAAATTTATTGATAATAACAATAATAATAATAATGATATTATTATTATTATTTATTTATTTATTTATTTATTATTATTATTATTATTATTATTATTATTATTATTATTATTATTATTATTATTTTTTTATTTTATTATTATTATTATTATCTTTTTTATCTTTATCATTATTGCAAAAAGAAATGACGCGTCTTAAATGTGTCTAAATGGCTTGAGACCCGGTGAAAGCTGATAATATTTGGTATACAAATGTATTCGGATTGATTTATGAAATAAACGTATTTTATGAAAAATATGTAGCCGCCGAAAAATTGAATCGGCACGAAATGCAGTAAAACCATCGTAAAATTGACTATCATTCCGATCAAGATAGTTCTTAATCATTCACTCAGCGCTCCATTTATCTATTCCAAATACTCATTCAAAACGATAAAAACCGCTCCGAAATCATTAGAAAACATTTCGAAATTGTTTAAGACGGCCAGAATTCATTCGTTTTTTCTTCACTTTTATTGGTCGGTAGGAATTTTAAAGTATCTGAAGAGTCTTAAAAGACAAACAAACAAAGAGTACGCATATTTTATCAAAGGGATGTAATAAATATCGCTAATTTTGTTCATCTTGAACAAAATCAGCGATATTGGATTTCCTCCCTTCAAGGAACAATTCAATGGTTTTTATCACAATTTCAGGAGATATCCAACCAGAATTTCGACGCTTTTGGTGTTGTGTTTTCGATCACTGACCGGGCCAGCTTCCAGGTAGCAGTCGACACACTGTATACGATACGTCACGAATTGGACCGAACTGACAAGCCCACAATTCTGATTGCCAACAAAATTGACTTAGTTCGGAAGCGAAAAGTGGCAAGAGAAGGTAAGACGTAAATCATTAAAATATTTCCATTTTCAGGCTAAAATCCACAGGCGATTGTTTCATAATCCATTTTTGTGCAAAGTAAGAAAAGGGGTTGAATGTATGCTGAGATATTGGATTACTAGTAACTTCATATCTTACCAAATTAATTTGGTCTTAGTATACATGTACTTTCCAGAATTTCATTGAAATGTTTTTGTTCAATTCTAAAATGTATCTTTATAGTCAGATTTATCAATTGATTGATTGATTGAATGGAGATTTTCGCCGCTTTCATTATTATTTCAGCTATATCGCGGCTGCTGGAGCACCTAACAATTTTTTCCTGGTATTTCTCTCAACAGTACAACCACCAATTCCTTTCCTAGCCTCCAGCTTCTATCTCACGTAGGTCTACGATTATCAACCCATTGGTGAGAGACAAATAGTCAGAAAGAATGAGTGCCGCTGACGGGGTACGAACCCGGGACCTCTAGATTTACAGTCCGATGCGCTTCCAATTGCGCTATGACGACGGCTCAAACTTATCAAGCAGTATATTTATGATTTGAAAGAGATTGAAGGTAGCAATTGGTGAACATAGCTACTCAGTAATATAATTAAAATCTCGCAAATGTTAAATTAATTCATATATTTCACAGAAAACCGATTAACGAAATAATCACGTATGCTCCTAGCCTTTTTGTTGATTGTTGTATGACGATTTCGAAGAAATACAAAGAATTTTTATGTGTTTTTATGTAACAAAGTTGTTATGGTATTTGTCTTCGAGCAAACCTTTTCATTGGCATTTCCTGAATGAAAACCATAGAATTGAAAAGAATTAATAGTTTTTCCTCAAACGATACACGAAGGTAACATTAGAACGAGAAAAAACTAGGTTAAAATGTTAATGTTTCAATTTAACTGGAAATGAGATTATTAACCTTTGAAATAATGTTTTCGATTTTTTAAAAGACAAAAATGAATTACGCCACGACTACAGAACGTAGAATTTGACCTACAACACGTGTGAGGTGGTATTATTTCGCGAAACGTTTTACAAATCATATTTCCCCGCTCTGCCCACCTATATTAAGTATGGTAACAACTTATTTGCACCCTGAACGCTTACTTGTAGCCCAACGTCATTCCTAATATAACCAATAAGGTATATTAAATAAGGTTGTGACATTTACACTCCGGTCGCTCAAATCATTCAAAATCCACTCGCTCAGCGCTCCAATCATTCATTCTAATCACTCACTCCAATCACTCAGAATTGCTCCAAAATCGTTCAAAACTATCAACATTGCAATCAAATTTTATTGACTGACGTCTAGTTGTTTTTGTTGGTCCGTGGAAACACAAAACGAACGTAGCCTTTATCAAAGTGAGGTAAAATGATCGCCAAATTGGACAAAATCAACGATTTTGTTTTACCTCCCTTAGGAAAAAAATCAAAAGTCGATCATCACACTCATTTAGTGCCATTCAAAAATCATCCCAAAATCATTCACATGATTACATACAGTTAGTTACATCGTGAAATTGACATTCACCTCAATCAAAGCCATTCTTAATCGCTCATTCAGCGCTCCATTCATTCAAAACGCTTAAACTTATTGAACCCATTAAAAAATAACGAATCAACAACGCCATTCAAAATAAATTTGGATAGAAAAAATTGCGCTTTCACTGACAAAATTCAGATTGTAAGCGTATAATAGGTTCTTGAAGAAATAGGAAGCTATCTAAAGAACTTGAATGCATATTTTTTTAAAGGGGGGTAATCAATATAACTAATTTTGTTCACCCTGAACAAAATTTGCGATATTGGATCACCTCCCGTTAAATTCCCTCAATTCGTTCCGAACACTCATTCAATTCCATTCCCAAATAATTCCAAAATCATTCACATGCCTATGTAGGCTAACGATGTTCTTACAATGTAACTGTAAAATGAAAGTTCTTTTAGAAATAGATTCCGACGAGCAAGGTCATTTTAGGAAAACGTGCAAAATAATTCTCTTGGTAAATTCGCGAAACATGATGAAAATGATTGTTTTGAAATACCCACCTTGAGACCTATAAACTTTTCAAATGAGGTGATTGTCTCTTTTTATACAATGAAACATTAAAGTTATACCTCAAGCGATTTAATGTGGAATGGTTCCTATGAAATTAAATGTTAAGTTGACATTGAACGAATGTAGCTAATACTATAAAATAATGTTAAATCTATGGAAATTTCGTTTCGAAAACCATGTAAAAACCGAGCGAAAAGATACGTTCATCTGCAAAACGTCATACAGTATGTTACATCGTGAAATTGACTGTCATACCGATCAAAACCATTTTTGATCACTTCTTCAGCCCTCAATTCATTTATTCTAGCCACCCTCCCAAACCACTCAAAAACGCTCGAAAAATGACTTTTAAAAGAGTTAATAGAGTAGATTCTAGATTGATATTCTACGTTTAATATGTGGCCGGAAAGATTTTTAAGTTGGAATGCGGAGCAATTCCAACTTAGATTTAACAAAACCGCAAAATGAACACAAGATAATTTCATTCTGGGTTTTTTGAGAACACATATCACGTGAACAGGATGTGAATATACTTCGGCCTATTTTGTATATCTCAACTTGACAAAGACATACAGTTTATTTCATCAAAAGTAATAATGCTATACAATTACACAACTATCAATTCACGTATTTTATTATCTCGCTAATTTTTGTTTTAAACGATATTTATTGAAAGTTGCGTACGAATATATTAGTATGACATGTTTGCATTACTATATTTGGAAATCATGTGATAAGTCAAGTCCAATAAGGTCAACAATTGACAATAGCACTAGCCAATCACGTGTTCTGCTTATTTGCTAAGGTCGCGACCTGTTTTTCGTAGAATTATGTTATAGCTTCTTTTAAAAGGTATAGTTTCGCTTTCTGAACGACCTTATTACACATTTAACTTTTGACAAAGTGTTATATTGTAATTTTGTCTACGCTATGAAATAAAAAATCTTTTCATAAAGTGATGATACACTTTTAAAGCTAATAAATTTTTTGCAACACATTGTCGTTTTTTTCCGTCATATTGCAGTTGTCTACATGAAGGTTTCATTGTAAAAACCCAATACTCATCCACATAAACCCTTGCCACCATACCTTTAATTGAATTATGAATATCTTTGTCCTATTGCATTAATCACCAAGACAATTTGCCATTTGAAACAAACCTACTAGTTTAACTTGTTTTCTTCACATTCATACACATCAACACGTTTAAGAGCACCATCATACAGTTACATTCATTCCCTGGGTGACCCTCTTCAAAATTGTCGCTATAAACTAATTGGCCAATAAATATGGGTATGGCAGGGCGGGGCTTGCTTTGAACGACATCTCCTCCTGAACCACTGGGCAGATTTCAATCAAACTTTACAAGAATGTTCCTTTGATGACCCTCTTCAAATGTTGTTGGCAAAATTTTCATTAGCCCATAAATATAGGCGTGGCAGGGTAGGGCTAATGTTGAGTCGTCTCTGTAATGAATGGGTTTGCAGGGTCTATCATGACTGCTTATTATTCGAATAATGTCTCCTCTTCAACAATTAGGCAAATTTGAATGACTCTTTGCCAGAAAGTTTCTTCGATAATATTCTCTGGACCAATCAAATTCAGATGAGCGGTTTAGGGTCATTCTGGCCCTCGTGTTATCATTTTTCTTTCACAAGATTCAGGCCTGTATAGCGATTCAAGAGTTTAAGCGTCTCTCGTTGTTGAAATACATTGATTTATATACGCCCGTCAAAAGACGAGACGTATTATGTGATCACCTGTGGTGGGCGGAAGGCGTCAGCTTCGTTAGTAGTTTGAGGTCACCGTCTCTCGAACCCATTCCAACTTTTTCAGTACTTTCAGTACTTTGATTAAAAGTTGCGATTATTGTAGGGGCAATTATCAGAAATCAAGCCGAGAGAAAACGGAAATCTATTGAAAGCTTAATTTCATAAACCAATCAACACCAGCATTTTCCGTCAATTCCCGCTATTTATTCTAGATCTGCAATTTATCATTAAACGAATGGAATATTATGATTTATGAAGACGAATTGCAGATGGAATTACAAAATTATGACAGGTTGTCTCTGCAATCGATAGCAGGGAATGTGGATTAAAGAATCGAAATAGGATCCAGTTTTGGGCGATGCAGTCGTCTATTGGCAAAGCACCATGATGCTTAACCTGAGAGGTCCGTGGTTCTAACTCCGACCGCGGCAAGCTATTTCAGGGATGTACAGTAAATATCACCTAAATGACATTTACCTTGATTAAAACCAGAGTTACACATAGACGGGTCATTAATGATATTAGATCATGGAATTTAGATAATCATATCATTTTCCATATAGTGTTGGTACGTATTAGATTTGTTTCCTCAAGAAGATTCAAATGAGTACCCACAACATAGGGTTTCATTGACAAATAAAGATTTTACTCTGACTTTAACCCACTCTTATCTGTACCTCTGTAAAAGCATTCTAAATCACTCAGCGCTCCTTTCATTCATAATTAACACACCCTCAAACCACAAATAACGCTCCAAAATCGTTCAAAACCATTCAAAACGATCAATATTTCACAAAAAAACTTAGATCTAACTGGATTGCACAATTTAATGTTTGAATTTTTGTTAAAAGAGTCTGATAACCCGAAAGGATACACGAACGGGAAAATAAATTGATTTCATTGAAAGGGAAGTAATAAACTATTGATAATTTCGTCTAATGCAAATTATTTTCTGCATAGCATACAAGTGCATATGCAAAGCGGGGTGATATATACAAAGAGTTTGCACCATTTTGTCTACCTGGACGCGGACAACTTTCTTAATTCACCGTTTCCATTAGAACGAAGCGCTCAGTCGGCCATTTTCAAGGCGTTATGTATTCGTCTTTCTTTTCATTAATTATTCATAACAGTTTTTGTACTTTATTGTAGATTACTTTATGTTTTCGCTGAGATATTGGATACAAATCCCAAATGGCCATAGCGTTTTCTTGATACATTATTTAACTATCTAAGGTATTTTAGAGCTCAATTTGGCTTGGATTTTAGCACGGCTTGTTTTTAGTAACTTGGCATCAAACTTTTAAACGTGCGTTTTGACTTTGTATAAAGAACCTGTATGGGGTTTAACGCCGCTTTCAATAATCTTACAATCGAATTTTACAATCGAATCGCAACGGCTTGGAGCACTTAACAATACATTCATGGTACGTTGTATTTCTCACATCGGTACTATCATAACATCTTTTCATAGCCTCATGCTGCTATCCCACGTAGATTTACGAATACAAACCCATTGGTTGGAAGACAAATAAAGTGCCACAGTCGGGGATCGAACCCGATACATTTTGAATGATAGTCCGATGCTTTATCACTGTGCTATGGCGGCTGCACATAGAATAAAGAAAACTTACGATTTGAGTCTGTGCGTGACATTTCCAACAATTTGAAATGTGAGTTGGTGCAAACATTGAGTAGCGTTGACAGCCACATACTGTAAATATTAATTACCTAATTGTCTAAAGATACTTTAAGTCCTTATCTATCTACTAAACGTGAAGACTCTTGTCAGACTGTGCAGATACACAGACTGGTTAGAGTCTTTGCTTTGCGCATATTTGAAATTGTTGGAATTCTCACGCACAAGCTCATTTCAAACATTTAAACGAACAAGCAAATAAAACTGAATGTTAGATAAAATAACTATTACAAACAAGTAGATAATCGCGGAATAGACGAAATCATAAGAGCGAATCCATGAAAGCACGTCGTTTCGCACGTGGGTTTACACGACGTCACACGCACCAAGATTACGTCAAGAAAATCAGAATCAACGAGTCATTTAAAATGGGCAAATTATAATTTGATAACAAAACACAGTGTTGGTTTTTTTGTGATATTCCTAAAATATCTCCATAGACAATCGGTACAGTACGTAAGACCGTGAAATTGACGATCATTCCAATATCAAAACAGAATGAATGAATGAATGAATGAATGAATGAATGAATGAATGGAGGTTAACGCCACTTTCAACATATTTTCAGTTATATCGCGGCGGCTGAAGCACCTAATAATGGAGTCCTGGTATTTCTCTCACCAGTACAACCATCACATTCTTTCCTAGCCTCCAGCTGCTATCTCACATAGGTCTACGATTATCAACCCAAATAATCGGAAAGAATGAATGCCACCATCGGGGATCGAACCCTGGACCTCTAGATAGACAGTCCGACGCGCTACCAACTGCGCTATGACGGCGGCAATATCAAAACAGGCGAGCTAACATTATCTTTTGGCATGTGCTTCAAAAAATTCCATTTGCACCGTTTTAGAATAATTACGATTCACTAGCTCGGTATTTATTATATAACTGTTTCGTGGTACGTTTAGGAAGTGTAACTCCGCATTGCACGTGCACTTACGTTTCTGGAAATATTTCACCTCGACCTCAGGGTAGAACGTTGCGCAACTTGAAACTGGCCACAATAACAAAACTATTTAAGAGACAAACAAACTAACAGGTTTCCCTTATTTGGAAAAATACCAAGTATATTTTTTTGTACTAGGACATATAGCAGACTTATCAATGGAAAAATCGTCTGCAAAAATTGGCAGTAGAGATTAATGTCGTCTGTCGACTCAATTGACGCATTTGTGTCAACGCTCCGAAGCGTTTCTATGGCAATTTGATACCGCGACAAGTCCATTACTGTAAGAGAGAATTTTATCGAATATCTGTTACGAGAGAAAAAACTCGCGAAAATGTCCAAAAACGTTTAAATATTTATATCCCAGAGAGAGCTAATCTGATAAAGTATTTTGAAGGACGTCATTCGACTGTCTTCCCATTTGTCATTAAAGCGACTCTTTAAACAGGTTTTGGACACATATACGGTGGCACATTCCAGTCAAGAGCTACAGGATATATTTAATACAGTTATAGAGGATATTGAATGAGTGGTCATTAAATACCGAATTTTCTAAACGAGTAATCTTTAGACAGATATAAACGAGGCTTCGCCGAGTTTTTATCTGTTCAAGATGACGAGTTTAATAAAATCGGTATTTTATGAGCACAAATTTGATATTCTATTTATGATTTGACCCGAATTTTAGCGAAAAATCGTCAAAATTCTTGAAATTCAACGTTTTACTTTTTCGCAAAACTTATAAAGCCGTTTTAAATGACGTCACAATATTCATATAATGACGTCATTTTCGCGGTTACAAAATAGCGTTGGTCTTCGCTCTGAGCTCATTTGCATAGTTATTGTACTAGTGTAATAACACCCGTGTAATATCAAAAATATTCAACGGGTTTATTTCACTCCCCCGACATAGGTCATATTAGAAACAAATGTAACAAATGACAATAATTCTGATCGTAATCATTTTAATCACCCATTATAGGCTTCATTCGTGGCATTCCTAACACTTACTCAAATCACTAAAAAAACAACAGCAACAACAACAACCACAATAACAACAACAACAACAAAAACCTACCAAAGAACCGACTTAAATTACTCGAAAGACGTGACTTCCATATCATTTTGATCACTAAAAAGGTGCCGAAATTTTTGGCATCACAAAACACTAACTCAAATCAATAAAAAAAAAAGGTGCAGAAACACTCACTCAAATCACGCCTCGGTGATTCTTGTAGTAAATGCTCTCGACCCTTGACCTGAAGGTCCGTTGTTTGAACCCACTGTCATCGGGTTTATGGCCAAAAAACTTATTAACCAACCCTGATTTACCCAGTTGTAAAATTGGGTAGCTGTGGGTTTAAACCACTGCCTCCCTCCTAGGGACTTGAAAACATCAGGATTGAGTGTTCGACAGCGATTATATAGGCTTAAGCTTTCGTCGCAATCGAACTAAATAAATTTTGGGTTACTTAAGGTAGTTTGACGTACCCTACGTTCAGGATAGCGAGGATAAATCGAGAGCACTAGAATTGAAACATGTGTTTGATACGCTTAGCTGAGTTAATATAGGATATTGAATGAGGGGTCATTGAATACTGAATTTAACAAACGATTCTTCTATAAACAGATTAAAACGAGGCTACGCCGAGTTTTTATCTGTTTTAGGTGACGAGTTTAATAAATTCTGTTTTTCATGAGCACAAATTTTATTTTCTGTTTATAATATGACCCGAATTTTAGCGAAAAATCGTCAAAATTCTTGAAATTCAACGTTTCAATTTTCCGCGAAACTTATAACGTCGTTTCAAAATGACGTCACAAAACATAGATTATGACGTCATTTTCATGGTTACAATATAGCGTTGCTATTCGCTCTGAGCTCATTTGCATAGTTATTCCACTAGTGTAATAACACCCGTATAATATCAAAAAAATTCAACGGGATTAATTTACCCCAGCGACGTCGGTCACATTATAATGTAGGATGCGACACTTAACAACATCGTGAAATTGACAAGATGAATGATTTTCGGAATGAAATTGAAATTTAAAGGGGGTAATCCAATATTGCTTATTTTGTTACGGATGTAAATAGCTTCCTATTCCTTCAAGAAACAACCAGACGCGTACATTTTCAATTATTTTAGTGAAATTGTGATTTTTCTAGCTATATTTATTTCGAAAGTAGTTGTTGATCTATTTTTGGTTCATTTGAGCTTCGTTATTATGAAGGTAATATAGGTTTAGTCTGCCTAGTTACCAAATGAATGGATAGACTTTAGTCAGCGCGTTGACAAATCAAGTTCAATACTTCCTTAATGAAAAAAAACCAAAACATTTAGGTTTTTTACGTAAAACCACCCCACGTATTGTCAGAAACACACTGTCGACCTTGACAAGTTGGTTGTTTCCCCAGGGAAATTCTCCATTTCCCGAGAAAGTATAGCCTGTCACTGATATTTGTGCTAGGTGATGGTTTTTAAAGGTCACCTGTGATGGTGATTCTAATGGTAATGGACATTGGACAGACAGAAACAATTATCCCGTTGTTGCTTCGTTTATTAGCTTGACTATTTTGGAACAAAACGACGATGTTGCCATCGTTTTTGGTGTTGTTGTTCTTGTTATTGGCGTTATTATTGGTGTTGGTGGCTTTCTTGTTGTCGTGTCCGGTTGCGTGACAACTTAATATTTAAAAAAAAACAACCTTTGTTATTCATGAAGATATTGACCTGGCAATAAAAACTGTCGGGAAGGATTACTCAAGGACTATGCTTTCGAATTTTATTCCCTCTGCGACGAATAATTGCAATCCAATGAAATAAAGAAGTTTGGTTGGTTAAAATCGCATCACTTGGGGAAATCCACTTCACTTTATTTTTGTATAAAATGCAATATGTCTTTCGGGAAACCCTCGACCTTAGATCTGCAAATCCTGTGTAGGACCTCGGAAAACCCTCGTTCCCCTTTTACATCGTAATATTGATATTCAATATTTAGAAATTATTAGCTTCGATGAATAGATTTCTATTCGCGAAATATTCATCCAAGTCACAGAAATCGTGTTTTTTTCGACGTTTTAAGGGCAGACGAAACTTTGAGATTCCGCAAACGCATAAATCAACTCTATGTCAAAATACATACATGTACCTTCTCAATCGGGCCTTTTTTGTTTATTTATCTAAGGAAGTTCATTCCTATAATTGTTTTTATTTACTCAAAACAACCTCATTTTCTAAGTTGTTTATCAATCAATCCAATAACACTAGTTGTTTTGCGACAACAAACCGCTAATTGAAAGCACTCCAGTTCAATTAGAACCTACCGAAGTCTCTAAGTGAGTGCGATTTAAGGCTAGTGAGTAAACAAAGTAAATCGTCGTTGATAATCTAAAACCTCGTAACTACAGCTTTGATCAAGCTTCAGTTACGAGGTTTTAGAATAACAACGACGAAATATAGAATCATAGAATACAGTTAGTAACATCCTGAAATTGACATTCATCTCAATCGAAACCATTCTATAACACTCACTCAGCGCTCCATGCATTCATTCCGAACACTCACCCAAACCATTCAAAAACGCTCAAACCCATTTAAAAATATAAGATCAACAACATACTTCAAAATAAATTTTGATAGAGAAAAATTGCGATTTCACTGACACAAAGCAAAGTTTTAGTGTCTTATAGGTTCTTGAAAAATAGGAGTCTATCTATAGGATTTGTATGTATTTTTCATTAAAGGGAGGTAATTAATATCACAAATTTTGTTCAGCCAGAACAAAATTTGCGATATAGGATTACCTCCCATTAAATTCACTCAAAAGTCGCTCCTCGCAATCATTCAATTTCATTCCTAAACCATTCCAAAATCATTCACCTTGTCAATTTCACGATGTTGTTAACTGTAATAAGTAGGGTGACATATTACTGCCACAATATTCCAGAAAGCGTTAGGATGCAATTTGCAGAATTTTCGCATAAATGTATGCTGGTATATTTCTGTATATCTCATTATAGAGTTAAATCATCGCGCATTGACAAGGTGAATGATTTGAGATATGTAAGACAAAATTAAAGATTAAGAAACGCCAACTTTATATTGTGGTCTGTCACTTCTTTCAAGTTTATATTAAAGTTTAGTGAGGTCATAAGAGTTTAGAATATTGGTAAATCTCGTTTTTAGGGAGTTCAGACCTTCGATAAATGGTTCAACGCCTAAATTTGAATCACATACTTCCCACTCCATTGTTAAAGCTATTTGGGGATCTGCAAATGTGAAACAACGCCTTTTTGTAATTTTAGAACTATGCCTTTTATATTAAATGCTTTGAAACGTTTACAATTTTTACCCATTACCGTCGGGAACTTTCAGTTCTCGTAAAAGTGCCACGAAATTTTCTATCCACCCTCGTCCAAAAATATCCGGGTGTGAACTATTCGTGAATCACCTGATAAGTCAACGTGTTTTTTTTCCTGAAACGCCCGAGCTTGTCCGTTTACATGTGCATAGAACGACTCGAAAACGTGCATTTAATGATATAATAATTCTACATTCCCTTTCTTTCTCTTTTCAGAGGGGAGGGCCGTTGCCAAGCAATACGATTGTAAATACGCAGAGACGTCAGCCGTGCTAAACCATCACGTCGACGAACTTCTAGTTGGTTTCCTGTCACAAATTCGTCTGAAGATCACCCCCGGTATTAAAATGGAACCACCCAGCTTTCCTTCTCATGCCAAAGGCGGCAAACAGATCATGGCCGGACCGAAGAAGTTCTTACACAAGCTGTTTAAAAAGAACATGGGGAAAACGTCGGTTCATGAATGTGAAAATTTGTTTTCAGATTAAGACAATGTGTAGAGGAGTAAATTTCAAGCTGTCGTCACATCTTAGCGTTCATGTCACCGTTCTTAGAACATTTAAATCATACAGTTTTGGGGTGTTCAAGATAGTCGAACGTGTAACGAGTGTGTGTGAGAAACATATAACAAGGGGATGTTTAACGCACAAGAAACGTGTAACAACCGCCGTTATTTAAAACACAGGAATACGTTTCCCTACGAGCCTCCATCGCGCGATAAACAATTTGCCAGCATTTCTTGGCGATAGCTGGCGTTCAAAAGCATATAGTAGCGTTCCCACAAGGCTCTTCTTATTGTAGTGCAACGGCCACGAGCGATTGTCAACGTTTCCCCAAACGCTGATCAGCACCCAGTTGTATGAAAGATAACCATTGGTTAAAAATAGCCCACAAATTATATTCCAACCAACCGGAAATGTTGTTTCAATTTTACCAATTGAAACAACAATTCTAATTGGCTGAAATTAACTTCCGGTATTCATTTGAAACGACAAATCTTGTCGGTTGAAATAACTTACGGAAATAATAAAGCCAATGGTTAGTTTTAATCCATCCGGATCAAGAACCGTTTGGTTTGAAGATGGCTTGAGGCAAACATTCTAGCTTTATAATCACACAATTAAGTATAGAAACCTAGACACAGCAATATTAGAAATACAGTTAGTTACATCGCTCAAACCATTCAAAAACGCTCAAACCCATTGAAAAATATCGAATCAACAACATCATTCAAAATAAATTTTGAAAGAGAAAAATCGCGATTTCTCTGACATAATTCAAATTTTGAGCGTCTCATAAGTTCTTGAAGAAATAGGAAGCTATGTATAGAACTTGTATGTATATTTTATGAAAGGGAGGAAATCAATATCGCTAATTTTGTTCATCCTGAACAAAATTTGCGATATAGGATTTCCTCCCATTAAATTCACTCAAAACTAGCTCAACTCACTCATTCAATTTCATTCCTAAATCATTCAAAAATCATTCTCCTTGTCAATTTCACGATTTCACTGTAGAGATCACAGTTTTTTTATATCCCGAAAACTACGTTAGTGTTGATTATATCGTCTAGGAAGTTGGTGAGGTGAATGGTTGGGAATGCATTTGTATTAAGACGGGTTTAATGGGCGAATATTTAGAGAAATTAGAAAAAGGCAAATTGATACAACCTTTTTCGTTCAACGTGAACGAAATCAGCGATTGTTTATTACATACCTTTTATTATAACCTACAAACTGTTCTATAAATCGAGCTGTGTCTTAACGGACAAATTAGCCATTTCAAAACGTACGCTAGCCACTGAAATCATGCATGGATTGGCATAGTCGATTTCAATGACGTTTTTGAGCGTTTTGCACAATTTTGGTGCGTTTTCTAAACGTTTTTTGGCTCTTAAACTGAATTTGGTAAGTTTTCTTAATGATAATAAGTTGCTGAACAAATAATCTGAAATAATCAAAATATGCAAATTAACACCACAAGGCACTATATGAAATTGCGAAGCGGATTTATACATGATGCAATTGGGTTTTAAGTTTCATAACTCCATGAAAACAAAAAAAATAGTGTCTTTATATTTGTGACCCGTCAAACCAAAAGTGACCATCTGGGAACTTCGTGGAATAAATATTTGAAAAAGAAATTGGTTCTAGAACAGGCCAAGGAAAGGTAATACTTAAAAATCTTACACAGGAAGGAGATGGATTATTATAGATTCAGAAAATTAGCAAAGTGCCAAACGTTTCGACCCTAGTCAGTCTGCGCAATCCGCGCAGTCTGACAAGGGACGACACTTAACGCATTTCCCAGATGGTCCCTTTTCGCGTGCCGGGACACATTTTATAACTTTATATTCCGGGCTTAAAATGTTAATATTTCTCTAAAATGAAACAGATTTATTTGTGGGACTACTTTGTGCGTAAGCTTACAAAATTGCTGCGCATTCAAAAATGTTTTCATTTGTTAATAAAACATTTTTTCAGTCTACAAGAATGCACGGATTACGATGGATACCAAGTACAGTTAAATTATATTGTATTGACGACACTTTTCATGATAGAAAAAATAAATAACCTTTACGTTTTCCCATATTCCACACAAGACTCGTGTATGTAACTAGTCTTTTTACTACTTTTTAGGTTTAAATTCAACACAGACGAAAATAATCAAGTTTGTATAAATCAAGGAAGTCGAGTATGTATTGATTTCGGTGAATTTGATGTTTATGATACAGTTAATAACATCGTAATATTGACAGTCATTCCGTTCAAAATCACTCTAAATTTTATTCATCGTTCCATTCATTAATTACAAACATTCACTCAAACCATTCAAAAGGGCTCAAAATAGTTCAAAAGCGCTTCAAATCGCTTATAATGATCAACATTTCATTCAAATCGATTGAAAATGCACACTTTTATGAATAGATGCGGATATTTAAGCGTCTGTTTGGATTATTTTACACAAACATCAAAACACGGTGATTCAATATTGACGAAATTAGCGATATGTACGTTTTATTACCTCCCTTGAATTTCATTCAAAACTTGCTCCACACGCCCATTCAATATCATTGCTTAATCGTCCATAATCATTTATCTTGTCAGTTACACGATGTTGTTAACTGTATCTATATGATGGAAAAGGTACATTTTTTTACCAATATTATTCAAATTTTCTGTTAAAAGAGATTTGAACCAGTGCGTGACATTTCCAACAATTTGGTGCAAACTTTGAGAGGCGTAGACAGGGCAGACAGAAACTGTAAATATCAGTAACCTGATGGTCTACAGATGCTTTGAGACCATCTCTATCTACTAAGTGCATAGTGAAGACTCTGGTCAGACTGTGCAAATGCACAGGCTGACCAGAGTCTTTGCTTTGCGCATTTTTGAAATTGTTGGAAATCTCACACGCAGGCTCATTTAAAAGAAATCATACAGGTTGCATGTTCCATGTTTTACATCATTCAAATATAACACAATGTCTTAAATGACCGAATTAAAAGGTTTTATCTGTTTATAATTTTCGACTAATTTCGTTCAAAATTCTTAATTTATCCTTACATTATTACATTTATTTTGTAGAATGGTTGTATATATATCCTTCGTGTATATTTTCCTATGATGTGAAAAAAATGAAGAAAATATTTTTGCAATAAAATCTTCAGAAATGAACAAATGTGTTGTTTTAAATGACCTTAACGCAAAGTAGGTTTGAAACAAAACTGGTCAGAACCCGCCGAATTTGTAACCTTCTTTGATCCAAAAAAATGCATAACATTCTGGCGCTGCAGCGCATTCCACAAAAAGATATTTATATTTGGCGTCAACAGCGCTTTATTCTTAGCTTCACGGGCCGAAGGGCTGTTCTCATGGCGCTATGCGCTATGGAGGAAATCCAATGTCGAAAATTTTGTTCAGGATGAACAAAATTAGCGGTATTGATTACCTCCCTTTAATAAAATACGCAAACAATGTTCCTTAAATAGTTTCATATGATTTCAAGAACCTAATGGACGCTTAACGTTTGAATTACGCCAGTGAAATCGCGATTTTTCTCTATCCAAATTTTCTTTGAATGACTTTTTTTTATTCTATATTTTTCAATGGGTTTGAGTGTTTTTGAATGGTTTGAGTGAGTGTTTTGAATGAATGATTTGAACGCTGAGTGAGCGATTAAGAATGGTTTTTATTGAGATGAGTGTCAATTTCACGATGTAACTAACTGTAACACCGCTTTTAACAATCTTTCAGCAAATATGAACGAGTCTGGAGAACCTAACAATTGGTTCCTTGTATTCTTTTTCACCGGTCCTACCATAACATCCTTTCCTAGCCCAAGCTGCTATCCCACATAGGCCTACGATTATCAAACAATTGGTTGTAGCAAATAGTTAGAAAAAAGAATGCCGCGTTTGATAATCGAACCCGGGACCTAATAAATGAAAGTCCCACGCGCTACCAAGCGCCATGACGGCAGCTTTCAGAGGAATGCACGAAAGAACTTATGTCTAACAAACAATCAAGGGCGAGGTGAATTTTCTGCTCTATTTGAGCACAAGGTTCAAAGCATATTTCTTGGAAAAAATAGAAATAGGTCAAATAAAGTTTCTAAACCTATTAAGAATTTTCTTTGATCATTGAATTGGTTTTATGATTTATATTCAAACATGCCTTCATTACGAAAGGAAGATATTTCCTTTGGGCAAAAGAAAGAGAATTTTCCTTTGATTTATTATCAGGTTTTAATCCCATCTTATTGCTTCTGTGTACTTTCATTTTCTTTGCCTTTTCTTTGTTTATCATAAAGCGGGTAAAAATCTAGCGAGTGAAGGCAGTTACATCATGTATACTGTAGATAAGACTCTTTATCTAATAACTATACAAATATCCGTGTGATGATATCCAATATGATGCTTTTTTTTAATAAATCACATGGATATTGTTAGAACAATGACATAGTGTGGTCATTTTTGGAAACTTGCATTTCTGTTGAAAAATCGACGAAAAGGAGGCAAATATATGTTATACGATAAACATATTGCGTACTTAGTGTGTTGTATGAAAGATATCTTACTCGGTTATGGGAATTGATAATTGTCTCGGCAGAGCCTTGACAATTATGAATAACCCCAACCTCGTTAGATATTTTTTTCATACAAAACACTAAGTATGTATTGTAAATATAGAATTAAAGTATACATGTAAGACAACGCTGAACATTTAAAGACTGCAAAATCAGACCGCAGCGGATTTTTGGCCTTCTTTATTCTTTATAAAAACGCTCAACTTTCTAATGCTGCATCGCATTCTACAAAACTATTCTTATATATTACGTCATTACCGTTTCGTCTTCATTCAATGATCTGTCTTTTGAGACTAAAAAACTGGGCCAATTAGGGTTTATATTTGGGATATTCAAACTAGAGTAAATGCACCGTCTTTTTTTCAACAATGAAGAGGACAGTTAGTTTGGGTACGCCCTTGTCCCTTATCGGTCACTCAGGAAAGGAAATCGTGCACAAGGAAGATCCAACCAAGCGTTATATTAAAGAACAGACACAAAACTAGTATTAAATAGAATTTATAAAATTTAATTTTGAAAATTTTTCGGTAAAATTCGGATCATATTATAAATCGAATATAAAATGTGTTGTCATCAAAAAACAGAATTTATCAAAGATATCAAAGGACTATCAAAGGTGAAAACAAGGCTGTGCCGTAAGGAAAATTTTAATATAAAACATGTTTCGCTTATATCGTCCGATTTGAGTTGGCAGAGTCGGTTTCAAAGCAAACCTCTAAACGATAAATCAATTACGAGAATGAAGGTACATGTGAACGAATAGAACGGTTGAAGCAGACAAAAGAAGATACAAACTATACTTTGAAAAAGTCACAAAACTCGCAGAATGAAGGGAATTTTCAAAGTTTCATTTGAGATAATGCTGTTGAAAAAACAGTAACCATTTGGTGCATTACAGGTATAATCCATGCTTATTAGCCTGGCAGGGCGGTGCCTAAGTAACGGGTCGTTGCACTTAAGATTGAGGTAAATCAACTTTTATTTACAACTACTTACTTCTAGGAATAGTCGACATAAATAAATTTAGACCTTAAATCAGAGGGTGGTTACCAAACCCTCGTAACTTCAGCTTGTCCAAGTTGAAGTTACGAGGCTTTAGTAGCCAACCTAGGAAATGTGTCTAAATGTTTCTAAACACGTAAGTAATTTTCACGCGTAAACGGTAACTGCGGACTTACTTTTGAAAGAAGCCAATATGTTAAAAAGTATACTGGCCAAATTACGTCACGACTAAGCCACGGCCTGTCCGTTGAATATAGACGCAGAATAGCGTATGAGACGTAAGTATTGAAAACATTATTTTCGACGTGTATTAACGTTTATGAGGCGATTTGTCAAATTTACCCTTCCTACCAATGTTAATTTTGAAATTCGGGTTACCAAATTTATCATTTATTTTAAATATCTTTCCCTGAATAATTTTTCAGTGAACTTTGGTTTCGTTGTCAAGCAAGTGAATTCACTTTTGGACTTCGAAAAGGGGGAGACCGGGGCTATTCCGGACTCTTTTTATTTAATTTTGATTTTCATATGACAAGAATAGATTTTTCCATTACCAGTGATATTTCTGGTCTACTGAACCTTAGATAATTGACTTATACATATAATCTATTATTTCTTCGAGTTCTTCATTAAGTATATTCAAAATGTCCATGTTATCAGACGAATAATATTCATTCGCATCAACAATATCTTTAGTTATTTAGCATAGAACATCCAACTACACCTGAGCGCACTCTTTTATATATACCGAATATTCCCTGGGGCCGGACAAGCATCGGTCTCCCTTGATGCTTTTCGTGCTTTATTTAAATGACCCATTAGAAGTTATTGTAAGTTTTTTTAAAAAAATGTATTCAAAAATACTTTATCCGGGACATAAAACAAACAGGGGAACCATAATAGGCGGCGTCGTAAAACTGCAGCTTAGACCACGCTTGAAGCGAATTGGCTAATCAGAGAGCAGTTTTTCCAAAGTATATGTATAGGATAGACAACGAGTGCCGTGGTATATGGGAAATAGACACGAGCTTCAGCGAGTGTCTATTTTCCATATACCGTGGCACGAGATTGTCTATCTGACTTAGACCACGCTTTTCTAACAATGTCTGTAATTTAAACCCGAACATCTGTACAACGAAAACGAGTAAAACTCGCTGATAAATTATTGTTATATTGAGTAATTATGCCGAAACTATATTTATGAATCTATTATCGTAACTTATTTCAGCTCTTTTGCATGAATGCAATTGTAGAAAGTCTTTTGGAAAAAAAACGATCATATAATATGCTCGACACTTTCTTAAAATGACGCGGCTCGCGAAATCTGTCAAGATTCACGTGCACAACACACTTTCATTGTATATCTGTAAATTCAATGCTAGGAGTTGTATCTGTGATTTATATTTTTGAAATACTGCTCTCTGATTGGCCAATTTGCTTCAAGCGTGGTCTAAATCACGGGTACAACTCTGAGCTTTGTATTTACAGATATACAATGGAAGCATGTCGTGCACGGGAATCTCGACAGGTTTTGCGTGTCGAGTCATTCAAAAAGATAACGAGCATTTTATTTGAGCGCTGTTCGCCAAAAGACTTTCTATAGTCGCAAAAATGCAAAAGATCGACAATAAGTAAAAGAGACAGATTCATAAGGAATTTCAGCATAATTACACACAATTACAGTAATACCACAGTGAGTTTACTCGTTTAGAAGTTCGGCTAATTATGCAGACAATTTTAGAAAAGCGTGGTCTTAGTCAGACAGAAAATCTCATGCCGTGGTATATGGGAAATAGACACTCGCTAACGCTCGTGTCTATTTCCCATATACCACGGCATTTGTTTTCTATGCTATACTTATTCATGTCGCCAATCCAAAAACTGTTTGGAAAAATGTACACAAAAATGGCGGAAGTGACCAGTCATTACGGCAAAAACAAGCGATTTGATTGGTCAATTGCTTTTTTAATTTACGTCAACTATCTATTTATTTTCAAAGAGTACTTTCCCTTTAGATGTTTTTCGTTTCCTTTTCGTGAATAATAACAAACAGGTTGAGGAAAATATAAGACACCGTTTATTGCTCATTAGATCCTTGCCGAACCTACATTTTATGGGAACGATGTAATACACGACTTCCCCCTATTTTCAACAAATCATTGGATCACCGCCCTATTTTGCTTATTTGAAATTTATTTCCTCTGGAAACTAAATAATTCCTCTACGGAAAGAAACATTTGCTGTATGAAATTAATGGTTTTATAAATAAATTCTAACATTTCCCACCAGGAATTTTAAATTTACTGCATAGAATCGAACTATTTCTGCATGCAATTAAACATTTGCGACATTGTACAATTAAATTAATTTTATTTGGCAGAATAAAAATTTTTGGCTGAGAAATAAATCTTTACGCCTTGAGACGGTTAATTATCATATAATCAAATATATCGTATAATATTGTATATCATATATTGTATTATTGGATATTTGTATATTGAAAATAATCGGTTGTTTCTGTGTATGATAATATTTTTTTAATAAGCAAAAACTACAGTTAACACCATTTAAAAGTTTAAAACATTAAAAAGAAATTAACAAGTTGAATGATTTTGGAATGATTTTGGAAAGATTTTGGAATGAAATTGAATAAGTGTGCGGAGCGAGTTTTGAGTGAATTTAATGGGATGTAATTCTACATCGCAAATTGTGTTCAGGATGAACAAAATTAGCGATATAGATTACCTCCCTTTAATAATATATGCATGAAAGTTCTGTAAATTGCTTCCTATTTCTTAAAGAACAAATCAGACGCTAAGAATTTCATTTATGTAAGTGAAATCGCATTTTTTTCAGTTAGATTTCTTTTTTAAATGTGGCTGTTGATTTTATACTTTTTGGTCATTTGGAGCGTTTTCGATCGATTTGAGTGAGTGTTTGGAATGAGTGGATGGAGCGCTAAGTGAGTGATTTAGCATGGTTTTGATTGAGATGAATGTCAATTTTACGATGTAACTAACTGTATATTTTTACGAGTAGTTCAAGAAATGAAATATCAATTGATCTGACTCGAAAAACGAACGACTATTCTATGTCTTAAATGCAAAGATTGGACAAAAAGTGAAAATTTTAAGGTTGTAGAACCGTTAAAGTTCCGCAACATTTTGGAACTACAGAATTTAACAATGTTAAACGAGGTTTCCTAATAAAAATCATTATGAATTCACGGTTAAAACTGTTAAGGTTCGTTACTTTTGAAACGCTACGGAACTGTTACGGGTCCACAACCCTAAGACAAATTTTCTTAAAGCGCGTTGTTTTTTAACGTTACATCGTGAAATTGACATCCACCTCAATCAAAACCATTCTAAATAGCTCACTCAGCGCTCCAATCATTCATTCTCAACACTCACTCAAACCATTCAAAAACGTCCAAACCTATTGAAAAATATAGAATTAACAACGTCATTCAAAATAAACTTGGATAGAGAAAAATCTCAATTTCACCGACATAATTCAAATTCTAAGCGTCTAATAGGTTCTTGAAGAAATAGAAATTTTTTATAGAATTTGTTTGCATATTTTATCAAAGGGAGGTAATCAATATCGCTAATTTTGTTCATCATTTTGATAGAGAAAAATCGAGATTTCACTGACATAATTCAAATTGTTGGCGTCTCATAGATTCTCGAAGAAATACGAAGCTATGTATAGAACTTGTATGCATATTTTATTAAAGGGAGGTAATCAATATCGCTAATTTTGTTCATCCTGAACAAAATTTGCGATATAGGATTACCTCCCATTAAATTCACTCAAAACTCGCTCAATACACTCATTCAATTTCATTCATAAATCATTCCAAAATCATTCACCTTGTCAATTTCACGATGCTGTTAACTGTAATCTACCGTCATTTCTCGATAATCCACCGAAAGGCATTGAAGAGAGACAGCTTATTGTTTGTGCCTTGTGCTCATGTGAAACGATTGGAAATGTCACGCATAAATTCGTATTATAGCTGCTGAGAACTCAAACAATAAGATGGTAAACAATAAGTTTCTTAATAGACTTAGTCCTGCAAAATATAAATGGATGTTGAAATTTAAAAAAAAAAATGATCAAATAATTAAAAAAATGAATGCCGAATTTACTTTTTTCTTTTTGAGTTTAAACAAAAGCCTGAACAAGTTCTCAATTGAATTATTTAGAGCCAGCTCAACTTAAACAACAAAAAGAAAGCATGTTTTTTCCTTATACAACAATCCCCACAGGTGGTTCGCAACTCTCCCACCTCAAATCATCCTACAGAATTTAGCAGCTTTGTAGCGACCACGTCTTTATGTCTATAGCAACACCGAGCCCTGTAACATGAGTGTGAGTCTACAATGCGTTGGTCTTTTACTTCTAGGATAGTGAGTTCGATCCCTGGATCGACCATATTTTACAGTTTGTTCACAGCTTTCCTTCTTCAAGTCGCCTTAGAGAATTTAGCAGCTTTCTAGCGACCGCGTCTTTATATCTATAGCAACACCGAGCCCTGTTACATGAATGTGAGTCTGCAATGCATTGGTCTGTCAATTCTAGGATCGTGAATTCGACCCCTGGATCGGCCAACTTTTACAGTTCGAAACATCGTAAAATTAACAAGTTAATTGATTAGCAGCAATGAATCTCTCGCTTAGCTGACACCACGACCGAGTATGCTATAGTTAAAAACATTTCAGTTAATAATATACAAAATTTAATATAAAATGATATAAAGGCCAATAATTACCTTTTAATTTAACAAATGTGCCATTTAGATTGCCAACTTTCTCACAGGTTCGGCCAAGAACCGTTCCATATTACGTATACAACTATATATGACGTCACTATGTACATGTTTACTTTTCAATTGAGTCGCATTAGGGGATATTGGTGGTTTCAAAGAATTTGGTTAATACCGATGCCTTAAAAAAGGCAAACGACTGATATGTAGTCTAAAAGTTTGAAGTACAAATATAATAAATTCGAAATACGGTGTCTTGCTTACGGTTCGGAAAGAAACCGTATAACTAATAATATACCCCGGCTAGAAACCGTATAACTAATAATTTACTTTTTCATATCTATGTGCAGTGCAACAGAATGCTACCCTGGCAATGTTTGTGCTATAGAAATGTGATAGTATTGTGTTGTAATCAATAACCCCTGCCCTGCGTTCAGGATGACAAATCGAATTTGACCGCGCTTTACAGGCAAGTGCAAGTGCAAAGCATAAATATAATATATATAAAATATACAAATAACTTTTCCGGTTCATAGAGTTCGGAATCTGATGTTCATTGCGTCGTTAATGAAGAACAAAGACAAAGACAGAAATTGGTAAAAGAAATTTATGTAAGACAATATCATGACATTTATGATTAACTACTCTAAAAGTATGGCTAATTCCAAAAGATTTAGATTTTTCGTTGTTAATTACTTAGACATGACATGTCAGTTCAGTAAGGTTGACTTGACATCTTTAACATGCACCGTGTGCTAGCAGGCTTAAACCTAGATAATTTTGCATGAATTTACGTTTTCGGGTCGGAATTGGCATACTTTAACGGACAAAACCCGAAAATTAACGACAATAAACATGGATTAATCATTAAATGTTTGTGTCTTTAACGCCCGGCCTTGTTTTCTTATAAATCCTTATCCGGGTCTTTATAGAATAAAGACATAGATTATAAATGAGCCTGTGCGTGACATTTCCAACAATTTGAAATGTTCGAAAGGTGCAGACACTGTGAGGCGTAGACAGCTACAGATTGTAAATATAAAGTTACCTGAGAGTCTACAAATACCTGGACATCTTTTCTATGTATTAAGAGCATGGTAAAGACTCTGGTCAGACTATGCAAGTACACAGGCTGGTCAGAGTCTTTGCTTTGTGCATATTTGAAATTGTTGGAAATCTAACGCACTGGCTCAAATTTCTATGATACTGGCAATTTTCTGCAATATCTGCTTGAGATTCGATTTTGACGGATAGTTTTTTTATAAGTACTATTTTTTTTTCAGTTAACTTCTCATATTTCTATTTCGCCTGTACCCGCGTCCGATCAGTGAGGGGTTGCTTACGACTTTACTCAGTTAAGAGCTGCTTGTTCGTTAGAAAAAAATTTTAAATCGTTTTCCGCCATATCCTTATCAATTCATATGCCAAGCCGGATAAAACTGAACAATTCAAAACACTAATATGTTATTCTTGATTTTTCTAATGTCTTATATGATGTCATAATGCATTTCCTTTTATAAACTTACGTTCAAACATGTATTTAGACGATGCAATAAGGGGGTTAAAATCAATGTGCCGCATCACTCATTAGTGATTCATTAGAAAATTTCAGACTAGTTATAAAGAGCTTGATCACGGAAAATTATCTTAATGAGATCAGAAATAACATCACCTGGAAAATTGACATTTCAAGTTCGAAACATAATGTTTTCTATCACGAAGCTTTGCGTGTTTCTTGTATTAATTCCACTTTTAAAACGAGGATTCAGGTACGCATACGTTTTTAGTCATTCATGTTAGTTTATCAAAACAACATTAAAAAAGTCCGTAACTGATAATACCTAAAAATAATATGCATCCGTAGTCGAATCTATGTGGAATAGGCATATGTAAGTTTTTAGATGAACGCGAGCAATTGGCAAACCACTCAGTCAAAGAAAATATTCCCCGACGTAAACAAACTATGCATATAAGGTAGGAAGCTATCGTTACCCATTCCCCTTAAGAGTCATCATATTCATAACCAAAAGCCTATATAGGCAGTTATGTGCTTTTGCAAATTGGTTCATTTGCAAATTCCAAGATAAATTTATCTAGGGAAAATCGACAATTCGACAAATACATATAAAATTAATGCTAGGCTAGTATTCAGAGAACATTGAATGAGTGGCCATTGAATGCCGTATTTATAAAACGAGGGATCTGTAAACAGATAAAAACGGGGTTGAGCCGAGTTTTTATCTATTTTAGTAACGATTTTAATAAATTCCGTATAAAATGAGTACAGATTAGATGTTCTATTTATAATATATCCCAAATTTTGTGAGAAAATGAGGAAACGACGATATTTATCGATTCAACTTTTTCCGCAAAACATATGACGCCGTTTGCGAAATGACGTTAGCAAATCCATTATGGCGTCATTTTCCCTACGAGAATAAAACGTTGCTATCCGTTCTTAGCTCATTTGCACAGTTATTCTACTAGTGTAATAACACCCTTGTAATATCAAAAATATTCAACGGAATAGAGAAACCTGTTCTTCTGAAACGAGGTCTTAATATTAAAGAGAAATACTTCGATAGAAATATAGCTTTCACCAAATATAGCTATTGGTGAACCTGTCTAGCTCTTCGTCAAAACATAATGATATCAGACAAAATATCATTGTAAAAACACACATACACACACCAACTTCGTATGATGGAGCTGAAGATCTTGTAATTTCCTTCATTCATTCTGCAAGCCGATTCTAAGAGCTTGATATTTGTTAATTATTGTTTGCCCGTTTCCTTAAGTGCTAATATAAAGGACTGGATTTTTGAAACCTTTAGAACATGATAATTACAAAGGATTGTAACATAAGCATTATAAAACCAGTTTGACCGTTTGTGAAGTCCCCACAATATTCCCACAATGTGATGTGAGGTATTTCGACAGCATGTGTTTATGCATATTTGTGATTGTGTATAGGGATCCCATAACATTCAACAGAAGCCAATTTCATATTAAAACTCAAAACAAATATTCATAAACTAGACGTTAGACGGGGAATGTTTTATTTTTGATACACATTTATTTGGTTTTGTGTTTTGATTCTACTAAGAAATGGTTAAACGTGACCAATAAGTTAAAGGGATTATCATACATGCATGTACATTAAAAGTTAGGGAGCTTTAATAAGAATTGATAAACCTACAAATGATTGAACTCAATGGAATTTCAAACTCTTTTGCAGACTTTTTCATTGAATACATTCTGATATCCACCATCTGTCAACAGCTTTGACAACTTAAATAAACTGAAAATCAACTTGCACTGATTGAATGATTGAACAACATGGCGAGATCAATTAAGAAATGTTATTCTGATCTATCTGATCGCTATGTCCATTGCATGGATACAATTGAAGAATGCAATTTGCCATCTTTAATGGAACCTGAAACCTGTCGTTCAGAAGGACCTATTCGTAAAAGTCGGAGGAATATCATTCGTCGTTTCAACTCTGATGTATCCGATCGCATGTTCACCTACTTTGTCCAAACACACTGTGATAAGACAAAAGAAATTGGTGATGAAACAGATTTTTGATCAATGGAGAAGTTTTCTAAACCTGAAGCTGGCGGAACGGAATCTAAAGGAAAAAATAAAGTGAACGGAATGAGGTCTCTATCCTTGTCCCAAGGCACGAGTTTGCATCATTTGGTTGGACTAGAAATAGAACCGAAGGGCATACTTTTATCAGACACTGAAGATATCAAAACACAAAAAGCCAGGGTGAAGCACAATTTATTTGGAGAAAGAAATCTACAAAATGATCAACAAGAAAATGGAACTCTGCATTTGGAAGAGGAAAAATCAGAATACTTGAAACAAATGAATAATCGGAGTTGTATGAGCCATAATCTGAATAAAGATGAATCATCAGGCAGTGCGTTCACATTCGAGAAAAATTCCTTTCAGCACTATCTCAATCATTTGATGGAGTATCATCCAAGTGCGTATGTACTAGATTTGCTTCGTCACAGAATAGGGAATGATGAAAATCAAAATGCTGATTCTGGTGCAAGTTCAAACGCGAAAGACACAGTTACTCGTGACAAAAGTGGTCATGATGTTTCAAGAAATCTCTACAATGTCAATCCGTTGTTCAAAAGGGTGATAATCATTGATCCTCCGCCCAAAATCAGCTACCATCCAAACAAGGTGTTTGCTGCTGCGTCTAAATTATCCTGGAAAGATCGGAAAACGTTAATGAGGAAGACAAGATGGAACAAAAGATTTTACGCTTCTGGTAACGCTATCGGTACCTTGCACGTCCAGGTACGATTGTTGATGATTAGTCAACACTTGAAAGTCGTTATCGACAACATTGAGTTTTATGATGAATATCACTCTGACGGCGCAAGCATGAACATTGAAACGATTGTTCAAAATGGGGAAATTGAATTGATGCACCACAAAACGAAGGATATTCAGTTGGGCTTGGAAACAATTCAAGTTGGGATTGAAGAAGGATTTGCTGTACAAAATGTCAATAATCATTGTAAGATTCATTTTCTAATCTTTACCTACAAAAAAGGAATTCCAAAATCCCATAGATGTCTAGCTGAAGCGGATTTTAGTCTCGAACATCTTGAAACTAACACAGACAAATATCAGTGTGAACTTGTTCGGCCATGAAATATATACATTCCTCAAACACATGTTCAATTTCAGTTAAAACATCGTGAAATTGACAAGGTGAATGGTTTATTACTTATTTTGGAATGAAATTGAATGAGTGTGTGTGGCGAGATTTGAGTGAAATTCAAGGCAGGTAATCCAATGCAACTAATTTTGTTAAGGATGAATAAAATTAGCGATATTTATTACTTACATTAACTTTAAATAGAATATACAAACTTTTTTGTTTGTGTATCTTCATAGACCAATAAGACATTTTTAATCTTCAAAAGCCAAACAAAATCATAAAATAATTTGATTGATTTGAAGTAAACGGCGATAGTCTTTCACGATTTCGAAAAAAAAATCTAATGATTTTTCAGCGTTTTTGGAGTGTATGGAATGAATGATTGGAGCGCTGAGTTAGCGGTTTAAATTGGTTTCGATGTCAATTCCATGATGTTCATAACTGTAATTTCAAACTTAATTGTTGGAACAGTCATTGTTTAATTACGTTTAGTTTAATCATTTAAAGGCATAGCCTCGTCTCCCTACCTCGACCAAATAACATTGTTATTTTTAGACACTAACATGTTATTCTCTTTATTCTCTATTTGTCACAGACCTCTATGATTATCCTCGCCTTCTCGATGAAAGCGGTCATTTAACACTAATTAGCGAATACAATAACTACAAAATAATCCATTTATATGAGTATTTTGCATAAGATTTTTGTTCAAACGCTAACACATGACACAAATTCTTCGAAAATGTTAAGTGATGTAAACAATGTTCCTGTCAACACGCACGTGTTAACACTGATTTTGCGGAAATGTTGCCGACTTCTAGGAAAGATGAAATAAGAATTGCATTGGTTTAATTTTCAAAAAATCTATATTTAGGCCAACTAAGTGTAAACGAAGAATATAATAAGACCAAACTCATTGTAATCGTTTCTAAACTCTTAGCATTTTAAAGAGTTTTGACACCGGTAGAAGAAAAGTAGTGCGGGTAGAGGTCATGTGAACATTCAAATTGTTTCTACAAATAACTTGACCTGTCTGATATCATTTTATGCTATCAGGTAGGTGTTTTTTATGTCAATACAGGCTTTATTGCATGATGAAATATAAGGCCTACATCTACAGTTTTTTTCCTCCAATCGAAAGACTTGAATAATTCTTGTACATATTTGTGAACACATAAAAACATATGTTCTGTAGTTTTTGCATGTAACGCTACTGTAACTATTGTGTTATAATCTCACATAATAAAATTGCATACGATGCGAGTGCAAAATGATCAATTGAAAACTTTTGATATTCCTTAGGCTTCTTAAGGCATATTCTCTGTGTTTGCTGTTATGGTGTAAATATGAAATTATGTCTCTAGCTTTATGGCAAATCGCCCGCTCGAAATATTTTTTTGGAACGCAACATGATTTTCTTTCTTTGTATAATATTACATTTTCATGAAGTAGTTAAAATATATGTTTATATTGTCTTTATATGAACGCATTTGGAACTGTTGTGTAATCCCATATTCTCTGTTACAATTGTAACACATGTAATTCAGTTAACAACATGGTGTAATTGACAAGGTGAATGATAAAGGAATGCTTTTGGAATGAAATTTAATGAGTGTGTGGAGCAATACTTGGGTGAATTTAATGGGAGGATATCCAATGGCGCAAATTTTGTTCAGGATGAACAAAATTAGCGATATTAATAACCTCCCTTTAATAGAATATGCATACAAGCTCTAAATAGTTTTCTATTTCTTCAAGAAACTCAGAGACGCTTACAATTTGAATAATGTCAATAAAATCCCGGTTTTTTAGCTTCAATTATTTTGAATGACGTTGTTGATTCTATCTTTTTGAGTGAGTTTGTAGCATTTTTATTTGGTTAGAATTAGTGTTTGGATTGAATGATTTGAGCGCTGAGCCAATGAATTTGAATAGTTTTGATAAGAATGATTGGCAATTGCATGATGTAATTAACTATATATGTGTAGGACCATGTGAAATTTTCAAGTTGGTAGTATTAGAATGGTCATTGGAATGAAATGAGGTTATACCATTGGAACTTGCGATATCGAATTACCCCCTTTAATGATATCCGTACAAGTAACATGCAAGTTCTATAAATAGTTTTCTATGCATTCACGAAACTATAAGATGCTATAAGGTGTTTTCCAACCGATTGAATGAAAGTGATACATTTTTTGCACGGATTTTTGAGTAACTTGATTAAGAGTTTGAAAAGAGTAAGCAATTTTGAATGGTTTTGATCGAGATGTCAATTCCAATTTGGACGAAGTGAGCAAAATTAATTACATGTCTTTAGAAAAATATTTGTTGTGTAATTTGTAAGGGTTTGAAATCCTCACAGCCAAAATAATCGGGGAATAATTGATAAATTTCAATGAAATGAAGATCATTTGGATCAAATTCGACGGGTTTTTTAACGATTTTGGAGCGTTTTTGAGTGATTTCAATGAGTGTTGGGAATGAACGAATGGATCGCTCGGCAAGCGATCTAGATGTTTTGAAGGGAATGGATATTCACTTTTATATTGTTTTTAATTTTAAGGTATTGGACCCGTTAAAGTTCCGAAACGTTTCGGAAGTTCTAATCGTTAACAGCGTTAACCGAGGTTTCCTAATTCTTTCATTAGGAAACCTCGGTTAACATTGTAAAAGATTATGAATACCGAAATGTTGCAGATCTATTACGGGACCCCTACCCAAATAACATGTTGTGTAAATATACTTATATGTTTATAGTAATGATGCCCCTAAAAAAAATATTTTTCTTTTCTTTTTTTTTTCTTTTTTTTTTGTTTCGGTCTCTCCGTTTTATTCAAACCTTTTGCCTAGGAATGAAATTAAATGAGTGTGTGGAGCGAGTTTTGAGTGAATTTAATGGGAGGTAATCCAATATTGCTTATTTTGTTCAGGATGAACAAAATTAGCGATATTTATTACCTCCTTTTAATAAATATACATACTTTTCTGTTTTTGTGACTTCGTAGACCAATCAGACACTTCAATATCCACACACAAGCCAATAAAACCGTAGAATAATTTGATCGATTTGAATTAAAATTTTGAACGCCTTTAACGATTTCGAAATGTTTTCTAACAATTTTGGAGCGTTTGTGATCGTTTTGAGTGAGTGTTTGGAATGAATGAATGGAGTGCTGAATGAGCGATGTAAAATGGTTTTGATTGAGATTAATGTCAATTTCACGATGTAACTAACTGTATCTGATTGTATCTGATATTAAGTTTGGATCGGGGGTGCAAAAGAAAAGGTTGCATTTTCAAATCTCTAGGCATAATGTCTGCAATGGTAATTTCTTTTTTCTGTGCTAGTCTAGAAGCTGTAGGTAAACTTATTTTATCTATTATTTGACATAGATATATTGTAGGTGGGAATATTTGGTATGTGCTCTTGCTCTCTGAAATTAACCCAGCAAGTAGAACATTGGTTGCTCTCAAAAAAAAGTCTTTTATAAATCCAAACTGAAAGGTCATGTACTTTAAGATATCAAATAAGTTTAATACCATAAATCCCTAAATACGGAATATAAAGTAACATAGAAATTTTAGATATTAATTTATCCTTTTTTTTTACTATGTTGTATATTGTTATGCATGTACATTGATGAGAGTCAAATTAAGTATTTAATCAATTCGAATTTAAGAGAAAGGCTTGACTTAATGTTTTAGGAAGGGCACCATGCACTGTTGGCACTCCAGTGTGGACAAAGGGCTTTTGGATGTATTACAGTTAACAGAAGAAAAAGAAGAACTCTTTATTGTATTATAGTTAACAGAAGAAAAAGAAGAAGAAATCTTTATTGTATTATAGTTAACAGAAGAAAAAGAAGAAGAAATCTTTATTGTATTACAGTTAACAACATCGTGAAATTGACAAGGTGACTAGTTTTGGAATGATTTTGGAATGAAATTAAATGAGTGTGGTGAGTTATGTTTGAATGAAATTAAAGGGAAGTAATCTAATACCGCTAATTTTGTTCAGGATGAACAAATTTAGCGTATCTATTGACTCCCTTTAATAATTACAACAAGTGCTATAAAAATGCTTTTCATTTCTTTTAAAATGTGCCCGTGAATTCGTGTTTTTGTTTTATTTTATTTTATTTATTATTTTTTCTTGAGTTATATTTATTTCGATTCTAGCTGTTGATTGTATATTTTTTTAGTAATTTTAGAGCGTTTTTTAGCGGTTTGAGCGAGTGTTTGGAATGAATGATTAGAGCGCTTAATGAATAAATTAGAATGATTTTGATCGGAACGAGTGTCAATTTCACGATGTTACTAAGTATCCTCAGTTTTGTGTCAATTCTTTGTTCGTGTCTTTGTGAATTGTTTGTATAAAATGAAATAAAGGAAAACGTAAATACATGTGTTTTTAGTTTTTAACCCTATTGAATTTCAAGACGATTTATATATTTATTTTTTTTAACCTTGTTTTACGCAAATGATCATCTGGAAATGTTCTTTAAAACATCTTATTTAGAATACGTGAATTTCAGACAGAATAGAGTCGATCAAAACAAGTGACATCATCATGGACGATACATAGCAATCACGTGTAAAAAGACGCGCTTTTATAAAAGTTGTCACAAAGTTTCCACATTTCATCTCAATTTGGCTTTAAAGAAAAAGAATAATCGTTGTTTATTTGATGAAGATCTATTAATATGTCTTTTCTTTTACCATCTTTTCGATCCAATAATAACTGTTTGCTCTTGTCTTCTGTAACCATATTGTATGTTTATACAATACGTGGTTTTGAATAAAATTTGTAGAAACAACAAAAACTTTATTTTCACTCGTGGCTCCGCAACTCATGAAATTATATATTTAACAATATCGTGAAAATGACAAGGTGAATAATTTTGGAATGATTTTGGAATGAAATTGAATGAGTGTGTGGAGCGAGTTTTAAGTGAAATTAAAAGGAGGTAATCCATGATTGCTAATTTTGTTCAAGATGAACAAAATTAGCGATATTAATTACCTCCCTGTAATAAAAGATGCGTGCTTCTCTGTTTGTACGTCTCCGTGGGTCAATCAGACACTTTAAAGTCCACACCAGGTATTAAAATCGTTGAATATATAGATTGATTTGAATTTATTGTTGAAAGTCTTGAGCGATTTTTAAATGTTTTCTTATGATTTCGGAAAGTTTTTGGTCGATTTGAGTGAATGTTTGGAATGAATAAATGGAGCGCTGAGTGAATGATTAAGAATGATTTTGATCGGAATGAGTGTCAATTTCACGATGCTTTTAAGTGTATGTTGTTCACTCAATGTAATATAAGTCGATCTTACACTGAACCCCCAATGAGATTACGAATCCTAATGTCACTTTCCTAGTAATCATTTTAGTTCGTTAACCTTGTCTACACCGGAAATTATTTATCCTTGCCTGGTGCGTGCTGTTTTCTTGACCAAATCGTCTTTGTAGTCGGAATGACAAAACGGCTTAAATTGTTGGTAAATTATAACGCACATTGTACATAAATATCGTCGGTGTTCTGCTAAAATCTCGTAACTACAGCCTGTTTAAAGCTGTAGTTACATGGAAACAAGCTGTAGTTACATGGTTTTGGGAGAAAATCGACGATATATTCTGCGTTATTATTTAACTGGCTGGGCGTGTCTTGGCATTGACGCTAATTTGGCGAGTTGATTTTTTCAATATTTTGGGTTCGCCAAGTCGCTAATCATCCTAAACGCGTGCAAATAACTGTATCCAATAACCAAAAGGGTACACGCGCTAAGAGAAAGTGAAAATATTTCATAATTCGGTTACCAAAGCCACGTAACTTCAGCTGGGACAAGCTGATGCTACGAAGGTTTTGTTTCTCACCACCGATTTTCAAAAGGTTTCGCGTAATTGAACCCTTTCCTGTTTTACAAAAAATTGGACCTGTCCAAATTCAAAGATTTTGCAAACGAAAATTTAAAGTGGATTTGATTTGAAAATTACCATTCAGTAGGGTAGAAAATAGTGTTAAAAAAGAAGAAAATGCTTGTCAGAAGCAATTTTTTTCTTTTTTTCACAATGTTTTCTCAATCATAAAATCACAGGCACGTAAAAATCAGAGATTTAACAGCAAAGGATTAAGTAATTTTAAGTGGACTATCTATCTGCAGACTAAGATTGTTGAAAGCGACGTAAAACCCCAATTCAAATCAAATCTATCTGAAGAAGTAAGTAATGATAAATAAGGGCTGATTTACCTTTACCTTAAGTGCAATGATCCGAAAATTAGGCTCTGCCTTGCCAGGGCAAAAATCATGGATTATAACTGTACCTCTTTTCATTATATACACGGCACTTCTATACTGAATTGAATTTAATTGAAATGCTTTATGCATAGATTCCGAAGATGACATTAAATATATATCATACAGTTAAAAACATCTTGAAATAGACAAGATGAACGATTTTGGAATGAATTCGAAACGATATAAGCGTGTTGAACGAGATTTGAGTCAAATTAAAGGAAGGTAATCCAATATCGCTAATTTTGTTCATCGTGAACAAAATTAGCGATATTTATTTACCTCCCTTCAAAAAGTATACGTACTTTTATGTTTGCGTGTCTTCATAAACCAATCGAACACTTAAAAATCCACACCAGCCAATAAGATCGTAGAATAGTTTGATCAATCTTTATTAAATGTCGATCATCTCGAACGAGGTCGAAATATTTTTCAATGGTTTCGGAGCGTTTTTTGATGATTTTTAATGATTTTAGTGTGTTTTTGAAATGAATGGATAAAGCGCTGAGTGAGCGATTTAGAAAGATTCTGATTGAGATGAATGTGAATTTCACGATGCAACTAACTGTAGATAATTTCAAGCTTACTGTCGCCGCTGTCAGCCTTTCCGACTATATGTCTCCCACCAATGGGTCGATTATCGTAGACCAATGTGGGATAGCAGCTGGGAGCTAGCTTATGCAAGATTCATTGAGATAATTGATTCGTAAAATAACAAAACCAAACAAATCCAAGTTAAGTGGTATAGACAAGCGATTTGAAGTCGGTAATCAAAGATCATTTTAACATTGAAAATGATAGGAGGTAACGGTTTCTCAAACGTCACTCTTGCTTACGGATCTATATAACTTAGATGAAGTCTCAAGGGATAGAAGACCAATTACACCAATTCACCTTTAATTTGACGGGATTATTTATAACTAATCTAAAGATCAAAGAAGACCCAGTGCAGATTTATTAAGAAATTAATGATAGACAGTTAAAATAATCACATTAGAGACGGGTAATGAAATAAATTAAAAGAAACACTTATCCTTAAGGCTAAGCTTTGCCATTGAATTTGAATTTAGAAAAAAAATCTTGTGATTGAGCATTCTTAAAGATAATCTGATTTCTTTCATATGAAAGTTAGCAGTTTCGGTAAAGAACATCACGAAATTGACAAGATGAATGAATTTGGAATAATTTTGGAATGTAATTCAATGAGTGTGATGAGTAAGTTTTGAAAGAAATTACATGTGTATAGGGAAATAATCTAATACCGCTAATTTTGTTCAGGATTATCGATATTTAATACCTCCCTTTAACTAAATATACGTATCAAAATTTGTTTTGAATGACGCTGTTTATTCTCTATTTATCAATGGGTTGGAGCGTTTTTGAATGGTTTGAGTGAGTGTTTGGAATGACTGATTTGAGCGCTTAGTGAGCGATTTAGAATCGTTTTGGTTGTCTTAATGTTTCACCTTCATAAAATGAAGATATAATTATTATTATCATTATTATTATTATCATTATCATTATTAATATTATTACTGAGGTGAATGTCAAATTTAAGATATAACTAACTATATATAAAGACTTGATGTCGTGCTTCATGCCTGAAGTCTTAAAACTGCATAAGCAAATATGTGTATGAAACCAAAACGCGAACCGTATCCTGAAAAAGCGAAATATTCGAGTCAAAAAGTTGTTGTATTTAAATAATTATTGTCGTAATAATGCGGTGTATGAGTCAGTGAAAACTACTTTATGTCATCATTTTGAGGGTACATACAGTTAGTTACATCGTGAAATTGACATTCACCTCGATCAAAACCATTCTAAATCGCTCGCTTACTGCTCCATTCATTCATTCCAAACATTCACTCATACCATTCAAAAAACCCTCAAAAAGCACATAAAAGGTGAGGACATAAACTACATTAAAAAATGTCGCTGGAAACAAATCGCGTTTTCACTAACATAATTGAAATTTTAAGCGTCAGATTGGTCCTTGAAGAGTTTGGAAACTATTTATAGAACCTGTGCGAATATTTTATTAAAGGGGGGTTATTAATATTGCTTCCCGAACAAAATTAGCGATATTGGATTACATTCCTTTAATTTCACTCAAAACTCGCTCCACACACTCGTTCAATTTCATTCCAAAATCGTTCCAAAATCACTCATCTTGTCAATTTCACGATGTTCTTTAACTGTACACGCTTACGTAAAAAGGCCAAACAGGGATCATACGTATCTATCGTTTAGGAAGTATACTAGTGTTTCGCCTATTTCGATGAACTTCCGACAATAACAAAATACATTGGCTAAGCTGCTTACAAGACATAATTATCTCTGACCGAAGTTGTAATATACTTAATGTCAACGACATTGTTAATGCTATTTGCTGTGAATGATTACATTGTGTTATTATATATGTGAAGGTTTGTATCAAGAACGTAACATCTGTATATATTATCAAAGTTTTCGTTATGTCTTTCTTTCAAACCAACATCGCATGTTCATTATCTGGTTTACCCACCTACGCCTTTCAAACCTTTATTATACAGTTAGTAACATCGTAAAATTGACATTTACCTCAATCGAAACCATTCTCAATCGATAACTCAGCGCTCCATTCATTCATTCCAAACACTCACTCAAATCAATCAAAACGCTCAAACCCATTGAAAAATATAGAATCAGCAACGCTATCCAAAATGAATTTGGATTGAGAAAAATCGCGATTTCACTGACATAATTCAAATTTTAAGCGTCTAATAGGTTCTTGAAGAAATAAGAAGCTATCTATAAAACTTGTATGCATATTTTATTAAAGGGAGGTAATCAATATCGCTAATTTTGTTCATCCTGAACGAAATTTGCGATGTTGCATTACCTCACGTTAACTTCACTCAAAATTCGCTCCACACACTCATTCAATTTGATTCCTAAACCATTCCAAAATCATTCACCTTGTCAATTTCACGATGTAACTAACTTTACATGATAGCTTTACCCGGACAGGTCGATGCCCAAATACAGTTGATAACATCGAGAAGTTGAAACTCATCCAAATCTAAATCATTCTAAACAGCTCAATCAAAGTTCCATTTATTAATTCCAATCACTGACTTAAACCATTCCGAAACCATAAAAAAATCATTTGAAAATGCCTGATAATCGTTCACAGTTTTGCATAACTTCATTCAAATCGAACATGATGTCATTCATTATTTTATTAGCTGCTGTTGAATTTGAAGGGTCCTCGAAGACATACAAACTCTTTTATAAAAATGTACCTAGAAAATCACTCGCGATGTTAATAGTTCGATGTGGTTTACTGTACAAAATAGTTAATGGCAACGACATTGTTCAGGTTGTGTGCTGTGAATGATTACATTGTGTCGTACAGTTAGTTTCATCGTGAAATTGCCATTCATCTCAAACAAACCCATTCTGAATCGCCCACTCAGCACTCCATTCAATTATTCGAAAACCTCACTCAAATCAATCAAAAACGCTCCATAATTATTAAAAAAATATTACGAAATCGTTTAACAGGATTAATATTTAATTCAAATCGAAAAAGTTGTTGACCTTTTTAATTGCTTGGTGTGGATTTCAAAGTGTCAGTCCACTAAGATACACAAACAGAAAAATACGAATATTTCGAATATATTTATTGAAGGCAGGTAATAGATATCGCTTATTTTGTTCATTTCTTTTTACAAACCAGAACCGCATGTATCTAGTTTACATTCCACCCACGTCTATCAATCCTTTGTAATACGCGGTTCTTGGTCTAGCGGGGCGGGGCCTAAACAATGGGTCATTGCTTTCAAGGTAAATGCATGTACACTTTAATTGAGATCTTCAGAGCGACTATAAGGAAATAGTCAATAAGGATCCTTTCCTTTTGGCATAGGTTGGAATTTCCCCAAAATCATTTGAGATCTAGCTTGAGACGAGAAAATCATCTTGATTAAGGTGGTCCAAACTGTTACTTCGATGAAGTGGAAAAAAGAAATCCGCCCTTGAGGCCCCTTTTCCTGTGAAATAAGTCGGAACATCATCACCCCCCCCCCCCGTCAACTCCCCACTTCTATGATTAGGGCACTGGTGAATGGTCAAAACATCGTAGCTACAGCTTGAATAAGCTGTAATTTCGATCTTGTGTCCATTCACCAACGATGTTTTTCAACAGATTATTATTAATTGTTTAACGCATTTGAGTAAAATGCGTAATGGGAGTTACGCACTTGTATATCTCTAACATTGTTGTTGTCGTCCTTGTGTAATTGTCTCAATTACGGATGTTATATATATTGTATCACATTCCCCAAATCCCATTCCTTGTTTTTTCGTTTCGAACAAGGACGGAAAACAGGGGATATAGCCATCTCGGCACGATTTAATGTAAATATATGCATGTCGTTATTTTGAACTCAAACAAATAAAAGAATAAACAATTATCCGCCTAACAAAACAAATCAAATTTCAGCCTATTTCATCGAATGGAGACTGAAATGTCGTAACTATGGCATGCTTAACCTGTAGCTGCGATGTTTAAGTCCCCATTGGCATAATTTCTTGTTCTCTGGATTTTCACTGATAACAAAATATTTTTCTTCAAATAACTTAACATAGTAACCTCAATTTATGATAGCGCCTCTATCCCTCGGATGAGTCTAAAATTCCCTCAATCCAAGCATTCATCTAGTTGTTTTACCGGAAGTACTTAAATTATTACAGTAACATTATTTGTGTATATTGTCCATATTGTACTCCATTGTACTTGGATGAAAATAAAAGATATGTTCTGTTCTGTTCTGTTCTGTTTTGTTCAAGTCAGTCATAAAACATCGACCTGTATCGTTACTGTTTGCTATTTGTATATATATAGTTCTTTGGTAAACGCAAGAATACACTTGCCTGGTAGGGTTTTTTCATACTGAAATTACTATGGAAATAACTTGGCATACACATAAAAGACAGTTTCACATCCGGTTTCTACATAACATTTCCTAGTTGGACGAAATAAGTGAATTGTATTACCTCCCTTCAACGCACGTTCTTTCCAATGTACGTGTCCTCACCTACCAATTAGACACTTTAAAACTCACACCATCCAATACAAATTATGGATATATTTGATAGAGTTGAATGTTATTTCGATACTTTTAAAAGGTTTCAATTTTTTTATTTTTGCTCAATGTGAGCTATTGTGATCGTACAATGTCCGGCGTCCGTCGTGCGTCGTCCGTCGTCCACAAATTTCTTTAAACATCTTCTCCTCCTAAACCAGTGGGCCAATCTTGATGAAACGTTGCTGTGGTAAAAAAAGGGTGAAAATATCCAAAAATCTTCTTCTCTGAAACCAGAAGGCAGACAGCTTTCATATTTGGTACGTAGCATCATCTAGTGGACCTCTACCAAGTTTGTTCATATCAAGACCCTGTGGTCATATTTGGACTCCATACAGGTGGATCCCTTTTTACATAGTACCAAAGAGCGAAAAGGCATATCCTCCTTGCTCTTGGCTGAAAACATTCCATGGTATTGATCCTATGTAGAAATTATATCCTTGTTGACATCTGCCTATTTAATTAATGTGATGTCACATGGGTCAAAGGACTCAGGTGAGCGATCTAGAATCATCATGGTCCTCTTGTCTAAATTTTGAGCATTTTTAATGGTTTGAATGAATGTTTGGAATTAATAAATGGAGCGATGAGCGATTAATTGATAAAGGTTTTGATCAAGAAAAATGCCAATTTCACGATGTTATTAACTGTATATTAAGGGAATATACAGAATGTATGTATAAATAAGTTTTGAAATAAAGAAAGACATTTTATGCAATTAAATTGGGCTGTGACTTTCCCAAAGTCATAGTCTTTGGAAATGAAAAGCCAACTCTTAAGCAAACAAAACAATCACAGAAAAATCTAATTATTTCCACGGTCATCATTCAGAGTCCCCAATAAATCTATTTCTCTGGCAATAAACATCCAATTATTTGTCAACGATAATTGGTTGTTGTTCAGTACGTTGCGAGGGTCCTTTATATTGGAATACAAACGGAGTAAAGAAATATACCGACGGCCTTAAAGCTGCTCTTTCACAGTTTTTCATTGAAAAAATGAAAACTTGTTCTTAGAGTTGGAAATGTGTGTATTTTTAGATGATTAAGAATGGCCCTAAGGCAAAGGTACTAAAAATAACATATTTCAATAATTTTGTAACTTATTTTTTTCGAAGTGGCAAGATCAGTAAGGGATTCAGTCTATTAATTTACAATAATAAATGTCAAAATTGTTCTTTTCCGTGAAAAATCTTTCATTTTTGCTTGTATTAATATGAACTTTACAGCTGCCAATTACTTTTACCATAATATTTGATTGAATGAGACAAACATGTGGATTGTACATGCATAAATAGTTGGCTCGAAATTGAAGAACTAATGCGTTAGTAGTGCTTTATTTTTTGCATGGATGAATTTCGCTAAATTCATGAATATCGGTTTTTCTTACCATGCATTACCAGATTGAATCTTATTATCTTAAAGGCTTCATCATGATGAGATCGTTATTCCCGATTGATTTTACGAATATTTTCAAAAATCACATTTTCTCAATCTGTGAAAAAGCAGCTTTAATCATTTTTATGCCGAAAACTAGTTTTGTTTCATTTATCCAGATTTCATAGAGATTTTTTTATCCACGATAAATGAACTTTTCAGTATTTGTATGATTGTGTGGGGTTTAAAGCCACTTTCCACATAATTCTTAATCCTGGCGACTGTGCACCTTGGCGTTTTAACGTTTCTCACTCCTAATACAACCACAACATTTCATCGGATCCACAAGCTGCCCTTCCGATTAAGGCGTGCTACATGTACTTATCATACACTCATTTTTGGAGACAAATGACTGGCGGGCGGCCCGGTGGTCTAGTGGTACATTGAGACACCGGACCACTAATCCCAAGGTACGTGGTTCAAATTCCGAACGCGACAGGATTTTTCATGGATACTGGCTACATGCACCCCCCCCCCCCATCTCACTAGAAGTAAACAGGTAAGAAACTCAAAGGTAGCTTCGCATGTATCGGTGCTTTACACTGGGCACGTTAAAGAACCAAGGAGGTCTATTCATAGAAGAGTTAGGGCCATATGAACTTGAATCTCTTTATATCCGCTTCTTTCTATCTCATGGTCCATACCATATATGCCTTGGGCAGGGGGGGGGGGGGGGGGCTAATCCTACACTCAAAGCCACGGAGACAAATGACTCGTGTAAAATTGACCTTCGACAAACGTCGAATGAAAATTGGCCGAGCTTGGGTTCAAACTCACGACCCATGGTTGACAGCGGTATGCAGTACCACTGAGCGTGCCGAGCTCTACCAGTCGTGTTTAAGGAGATGGACCAATGTACTGTTTTCTTCTTTTGACAAATATGGACTTTACCGAACAAGCTGCAAGTATAATTTTCAAGGCATCCGAAGTTGTCCTATATCATAAAGAGACAAATTATCTCTCTCGTTTTCAACACATTTGAGCAAAATATGTGTAAACTATGGAATGAACACAATATGTTATGTTACTGCGAAATTGTCGAGACGAATGATTTTTGGAATGAAAATGAATGAGTGCAGTGGGTGCGTTTTGAGTTAAATTCAAGGGAGGTAAACAATTTCGATAATTTCGTCCAAATCGGGCGAAATTATCGATGATTTTAATCTCCCTTCGATAGAATAAACGTAAACTCTGTTTGTGTGTCTCAACGTATCTGCACCAATCAGACAGTTTAAAACCAACAGCAGCCAAAGAAATCAGAGAAAAAATTGATCGATTTGAATAAAATGTTGATCATCTTGAACAATTTTTAAGTGTATTTTTTAACGATTTCGGAGCGTTTCTGAGTGACTTTAAAGAGTGTTTGGAATGAATGAATGAAGCGCTGAGTGAGATATCAAGAACAGTTTCGATGGAGGTGAAAGTAAATTTCACGATGTTACTAACTGTAACCCTAGACGGTTAATGAACAAACCAAGATAACAAAAAGCTCATCAAGAGCTATTCATCCCCAGATGAGTAAAAAAGTAAAGAAAAACAAAAAAACAAAACAAAACAAAACAAAAAATTAAATGATTAATTAAGAGTTTTCTGCAGTAAATTGACAAATTAGCTACGTACTTAAGATTTTTTTTCATTTAGGTAAACAACAACAACAACAAGAAACTTTGCAGCCAATTAGAATGCACGATTTTTAATGTGCATGAATAGAATAAAGCATTTACTTATCATAGGTATAAAACGTATGGAAGTATCTGTTACAGTTAAGAACATTGTGAAATTGACAAAATAAATTATTTTGGAATGATTTTGGAATGAATTTGAATGGGCGTGTAGAGCTAGTTATAAGTGATTTTTTAGGCAGGTAATCTTATTTTTCAAGAAGAGCAAAATTAGCAATAATTTTTACCTTCCTTAAATAAAATATGCATAAAAGTTAGAAAAATTGCATTCATGTTCTCGCTTCACACAAATCTGGGAAATCGTGGATTTTTCTAATGATTTATATTTTGAATGTAATTGTTGATTTCATCATTTTTGGGTGATTTTGGAGCGTTTTTTAATGGTTTGAGTAAGTGTTTGGAATAAATGAATGGAGCGCTGAGTGAGCGATTCAGAATGGTTTTGATCGGAATGATTGACAATTTCATGATGTAAATATTTTCACCTTTATTTTATCTAAATAGAATTTGATTTCAAATAAATGACTGATTACAGATTTAAGCAATATTCTAACAAGCCTGACCCATTTTTTTTTCTAACTAATATTGTAGCAGTCTGATCTAAGTCTGCCATGTAACTGTCTGCAAACGTTTTGTGTATAAAAAGATTCGAGAACTACATGAAAAGAGTGAAATGAAAATTATCAAACTTGTATTTCTTTTGTGTGTCAGGGGATGTGCATTTTTTCTCTCGAATCATATTAGTATTTGACACTGAACTATTGACACCCACATTGGACTCATTTAAAAAGGCATATCGGTAATTGCGGCGAAAGAATGGGTTGATTATAAGGAAAATGTGAAGATTCTTTTGCAGTCATGTCGGGAAGAAATTCCGCCTGGAATTATTCCAATAGACTTAAGAAAATCGTGAAATTGACAAGATGAGTGATTTTGGAATAAAATTATACGAGTGTGTGAGGAGAAATCTGAGTAAAGTTCAATGGGGGATCAAATATCGCTGAGTGTTTAAGACGAACGAAATTAGCGATATTTATTACCTCCCTTTAATAGCATATGCATACAGGTTTCATGAATAACTTTCTATGTTTTCACGAACCAATCATACGATCACAAAACTCAATTATGTCAGCGAAATAGTGGATTTTATCTACTGATTTTTATTTTGAATTTAGCTGTTAGTCCTATAGTTATTAATCGTAGACCTATTTCAGAAAGCGGCTGGAGGCTAGAAGAGGATGTAATGATAGTACTGGTGAGAGAAAAACCAGGAATCCATTGTTAGGTGCTCAAGCACCCGCGATATGACACAGGTTTGGTTAAAAGTGGTTTTAGCATGATTAGCGTTACGATTGTTCGTATCCTTAGCTTTTTATACAGAAAAACTTACATTGTAAAAGGTCATGAACTCAGGCCGAAGGTCAGTCAGAGTCCGATTCTATTAATAGCAAAAAACGATTAATGACAGAGGCTGTAATCTAAATAGGACAATAATCTTCGTTGACAATAGAATCGCGGACGTGAGGCCATTCATAATAGATGTGTCAATATAAAATGGAATAGATGTAGACCGGGTCATGGAAAAAAGATTTCTATTATTTCTGTAAGGGTTACATGTAAATGATATGTCAATAAAGTTGGGTATATCTTGTTGCATTTATAATATTTTGAATAATGGAATGTACATTTTGATCATTGTAAACTTTATTTTTCTAACATTTTTTAAATATAAGAAAAAAGAAGAAAAGGAGAAAGGTAGAATAATAGAAAAAGAAATGTTTTATGGCATTTTTTTTTTAAAATAGACTTAAGTGATTTTAATAATTTTTCAAAAGACACTTTGTGGAGGTAATTAACGTTCGTTTCCCTTGGTTCGACAAGATGGTCTAAGGTATTTCAACACGTTTGTATTTTATAGCAGTAGGCTTGCATTGATCTAATAAAAAACCTTTTTTCGCGAATATAAATATTCTACTTAAGAAAATGGCCAGTATCGTAGGTAAAATGATGTAGTAACGCTAGCATGAATGAAGTTTGGAAATATACCTTTAAATGTCGAGAAAATGTCTATATACAATATCAAGGTAGTGGCACCGTAATAGTTCCGCAACATTTCTGAACTCGTGATCTTTCACAATGTTAACCGAGGTTTCCTAATGAAAATCATTAGGAAACTTCGGTTAGCACTATTTGTTGTTTTTATTATAGTCCGTTTGACTTCTATATGGACCAACATTTCGCCGAAAAACTCAGAAATGAATTAATGAAACGTATTTTTTTCTTGTCGTATCATATATTCCATCTAATACCATGACGAATTCTGTTTTTCAGAATTTTTGAATGTAAAATAATGATTTTGTCCGTCCGTCTACATGTTAACTCTCGGCCTTTCATTCCTCCTGGTATACGTATTAACCGGAACAGCGAATTGTATAACCAAATATAGTTCTGATTTGCATAGGGGCAGAGTCAAAAGTGTAATATTGTAAGCGAGTCGTTTTATAATAAAACCGAGTACTTTTAAGAAATTATGTTTGTCGAAAATTTTTACTTCCCTTACATATCAAATCTGAATATATTCTCTCTTTGTTCAGAAACCGTTTGACCAGATAATTGATAATTGTTTTTATCTATTCTGAAGTGAACCCCATATTCCCTTATTTAGACCAATCAAAAAGCATTATTCAACGAAGTCGATGGGAATTTCACGAGGAAAACTTGATAACATGGCGAGTAATAACGGTACAAATCACGTGATATTTAAGTTTAAGATGACGTGGACATCGATATGCTAATTAGCATGTCCAAATAAGGAACAATGGACATTTCATCTGTCAGTTGGTTTAGTATGAAACCACGTGTTTTTACGATATGTTTATATTTCTTACTACTCAACAGCCAACATCACCCCTCGTGTTTAAGAGCGGAAAATGCGAAAATATTAACATTAACTAGATAGACAAAATCATTATTTTGAAATCATTTTATTTTCAAAGAATATTTTTTGGAATGGTATCAAGCTGAAATTAAGATTTTACCACATACAAATCATTCATTCAAACGCAATTTTATGTAATTGACGAAAAGGTTGGTCCATATAGAAGTCAAACGGACTATAGCTGGTGTTGATTTTGAGGTGTCCTCAAAGGTACACATTTTTTATGGAAAGGGGCGTAGCTTTTGTTTAAAGGAAAGTAATAAAATATATGTATTTTCGCATAAAAAAAAACACCATGCTGTTATATGACTTTCCTTTCATTTTATTACAAACTCGCTCATCTAACTCGATATCGTGGATTCGATTCCCGATCTGGCACACTCACAAACTAAGTGTCTTTCGTATGAGATGTGAAATTGAGACCCCATGTGGCGTTGCTTTACATCTAGTACATCGAAGAACCAAGGCGGATCTCGGCAGTAGTTTCGTCATATGACCTTGCACCTACCCCGTATCCTTCGTACATGTAACAACTAAGCGTCTTCTTGAGGTGTCGCTCATATGGGCATATGCTACAGTTAGTTACATCGTAAAATTGACTTTCATCTCAATCAAAACCATTCCAAATCGCTCACTCAGCGCTCCATTCACTCATTCCAAACACTCACTCAAATCGATCAAACACGCTCCTAAATCATTAGAAAACATTTAAAAATCGTTCAAGACTTTCAAGAATAAATTTAAATTGATCCAATTATTCTACGATTTTATTACCTGGTGCGGACTTTCAAGTGTCCGATTGGTCCACGAAGACGTACAAACAGAATAAAAAACGTATATTTTATAAAAGGGATGTAATTAATGTCGCTACTTTTGTTCATCTTGAACAAAATTAGCAATATTGCATTACCTCCCTTTAAATTCATTTAAAACACGCTCCACACACTCGTTCAATTACATTCAAAATTCATTCCAAAATCATTCATCTTGTCCATTTCACGATGTTTTTAACTGTACGTGGTACAGTCAAGAACCTCGTGAAATTGACAATCATTCCAATCAAAACCATTCTAAATCGCTCACTCAGCGCTCCAATCATTCATTCCAAACACTCACTCAAACCATTCAAAAAAGCTCAACCTATTGAATAATAAAGAATCAACAACGTCATTCAAAATAAATTTTGATAGAGAAAAATCGCGATTTCATTTACATAATTCAAATTTTTAGCGTCTCAAAGTATCTTTAATATGTATGCATTTTTTCTTTTAAAGGGGGGTAATCAGTATCGCTAATTTTGTTCATTCTGGACAAAATTAGCGATATTTGATTAACCCCGATAAGATCATTTAAAAATCGCTCCACACACTCATTCAATTTCGTTCCATAATTACTCCAAAATCATTCATCTTGTCAATTTCATGATCTTATTAACAGTAGCAACGATAAATAAAAGGAAATACAAACGAACATTCTCTCAGTCATTCAATTTCTTTCCAAATCATTCCAAAATTACCCATCTCGTCAATTTCACGATGTTATAAACTTTATGTGAACAAGGAAAAATCATTTGGCGAAAAAAATGCCCCGTGTGTCCCATAATGCCTCAAAGCAAAGGTCAATTTTCCGGACTAGTTTCTTTCTAATATCATTCCGGTGAGTATCCATTTATAGCTTCAGTGCGGAAACTGTCCTTCCATGCTTTTACGAACCATTACTTTTGTTTTCTCCGAGCTGAGAGGCAATTATATTTTTCTGCATCCGTAGATTCACTATCCTAAGGCTTGATTGACTTCTTAAGAGAATTTTCTTTGATGGACTTTCCTTGACTTTATCATGTTGATAAAGATATAAGCATTTTAGGTTGTTGTTTATTTTATTTATTTATGTATTCATTTATCTTTATTTATTTATTTATTTATTTATTCATTTATTTATTTATTTATTTATTTATTTATTTATTTATTTATTTATTTATTTATTTATTTATTTATTTATTGTCTGAATGGAATTTATCGCCTCTTTTAAGATTTTTTTCAGTCATGTCCTTGATTTCTGGTATTAATCTCCCCAATACTACAGTAAGTTACATCGTGAAATTGACACTCATTCCAATTAAGCCTCTTTCAAAATCGCTCAATCAGCTTCATTCATTCATTCCAAACATCCACTCAAATCGATAAAAAAAAAAGCCCTCCTTCATCTTTATGAAAAAAAGAAAAGAAATCATTTCAAAATCGCCAAGACGATTAACATTTAATCAAAATCGACCAAATAATTCAACTGTTCTACAGGCTGGTCGATTTTATAGTGTCTTATTGGTTCACGAAGACACACTAACAAAAAAGTATGTATATCTTATTAAAGGGAGGAAATAAATATAGCTAATTTTGTTCTTCCAGAACAAAATTAGCGATATTGGATTACCCCCCTTGAATTCTTCTCAATACTGGTTTCACACACTCATTCAATATCATTCCAAAATCTTTCAATTTGTCAATTTCACGATGTTCTTAACTGTACCACAGACACTTCTTTTAGACTCAAGTTGCTCAAACCACTAAGGTTTATAATTATACAACAATTGATGAGAGGAGGTTATGGAATAAGGTGTCAGAAAATACCGAATTAATTGAGCGAGGCTTCCATAATCAGATACAAACGAGGCTTTGTTGAGGGTTTTTTTCCCTTTTTTTTAAATCTGTTTTAAATAACGAGGTTGATAAATTTATTTCAAAACACATTTGATATAATATTTACAATATGACCCGCGAGACATATAACGCTGTTAACCCCCCCCCCCCAAAAAAAAAAAAAAAAAAAAAAAAAAAAAAAAAAAAACCACCAACACTTTCACGTGCATGTTGACGTCATTTTGACGATAGCAACTGTTATTTTTCCACTTTTTCATGCATTTAGGGAGAAGTATTAATAGAACATGTATAGTCAAATATTGAACTGCTATTACATGTATAACATTTGGCTGCAGTAACCCGTATATAGTCCATTAGTTGTCGAATAAATACATGTTTGAAAAAAAAACACATAAAAAGAAAAAAGAAGAAAAAAAGAATCTCACACACACAAAAAAAAACCACACACAAGACAATCAGTTTGATTGATATTATGATAAAAACAATTAAATATGAAATAAAATCACACAGTAGGAATAAAAAGATAAAACAAAACAAACCTTACTTGAAGTGTTTGGTAAAAAAATTGACAGAAAGTTTTAATCTTAAACACGGAACAAACTTATATAACAGGATACACAAAGTTTCAATCATTCTTTCATATTTTCTTTAATGTTTTTCAGAGGATAATCGAAAAAAGACCGTAGATTATCAGTAAATAAACCAACCATCTAACCAGTGAAATTATTAAAAAATTTCACAAATACCCCGCTTTCCTTCGTGTAACCTTATCTGTCCTAAAGATACTACTTTTTGTCTCGTATTTGGATAGAGTATAATCGGTTGTTTTTCGAGTAAGATCGAATAATATAATATTTTGTGAACAACAAAAGCTATATTTTCGCTCACGGTAACGCCACTCGTGAAAATAAAGCTTGTGTTGTTTACTGAATGAAGTATATATATCTCACACTGAAATAAACGATTATCTTCAATTTTATCTCGTAAAAGGTGAATAATTTGACTTCCTACTGTGACTTCTTCCCTTCACCGCTTTCACATATTTTCAAATTTAACGTGTTTTAAAGATTTGTTACAGTTAACAACATTGTGAAATTGACAAGATGGATGAGGGTAGAGTGGTTTTTGAATGAAATTGAATGAGCGTTCGAGTGAATTTAATGGGAGGTAATCATTATCGTAAATTTTGTTCATGATGAACAAAATTAGCGATAATGATTACTTCCCTTCAATAAGATATGCATACAAGTTCTATAGATAGCTTCCTATTTCTTCAAGAACCTATTAGACGCTTACAATTTGAATTATGTCAGTGAAATCGCGAATTTTCTCTATCCAAATTTTATTTTGAATGACGTTGTTGAATCTATATTTTCAATGGGTTTGAACGTTTTTGAATGTTTTGAGTGAGTGTTTGGAATGAATGAATTGAGCGCTGAGTGAGCGATTTTGAATGGTTTTGATCGAGATGAATGTCAATTTCATGATGGTGTTAACTGTATCTGGTAATGATTTTAAATAGGATTCCGGGTAAACTGTATGTTTGTCTGGTAACAAAGCAGGCATTTTCCACATGTAATGGTTATACAATAGGGTTAAAACACAATAGGTAGATTTTGCGCGGTGAGCCGTGAAATCAACTTTTTACTGTTAGATTCTCGTGTCATTTGTTCAAAATAGATTAAACGGGTTAAAATAACGTATTAAGAAAGATTAAAACCCTTTAAACCAACGTTATTGCTTGTCTAAAACGTAAGGTTCACTCAAACATGTACTCACATAGTTGCAGTGAAGTGTTCAGTTAAAATTCCTATCATTTGCTTTATTATTGATACCCGATTTACCTATGGTAATGGACTCAGCGCCTACATCAGAGCTCAGTTTTGAAAATACACCTATATCCATTAAAGTCCAGTCCTGTGTTCAAGATGAGAAAACGGTGCAAACAGTTTGTCAATTATACCCCGCTTAACACGCCAATACACGTGTAAAGCGGGGTATAATTGGCAAACTGTTTGCACCGTTTAGTCATCCTAAACCCAGGGTTGTTTGTCCACATCTCTGGCCTATCAGTTCAACTTCTGTCCCTTGTAACCATTGGCCGCAGCACCGAGAAACTGAAATCCGTCTGTACAGGGAGATAATCACAGAAGAAACTTTATTGATGGTGCTAGTCTTCTTAACTCCCTTGATGGAAAATGACGTTATACATGTGAATCTGAAATTTAAGGTTTGTCCCCCTATGACATTTCCAACAATTTCATTTGTTTACAAGGCACAAAAATGGAATAGCCTAGATAGTCATCGAAGATTAAAAAAACCTTCGCTTTACGCCTGAAGAGGGGCTATGACCATATATTTACAGACATGGCTCGTTTGACTTTTGATCCGGACTTTTGACTCCCAAAAATTCCATTTTGATCCACAATTATTTCCAACAGGGGGTCATTTTGACCCACTGAATTTCCAGTGGTGCAACCAAAGCAATTTAAAAGATTATAAAGATCAAATTGTTTTCTTCATACGTTTACAAATGATACAAAATAAACAATAAATCAAGTATACACTTTATGTTTATGATAGCCGCGGACACAGCGCAGTTGGTAGCGCGTCGGACTGTCAATCTAGAGGTCCCGGGTTCGATCCCCGACGGCGGCACTCATTCTTTCCGACTATTTGTCTCTCACCAATGGGTTAAAAATCTAAGACCTATGTGAGATAGCAGCTGGAGGCTAGGAAAGGATGTGATGGTTGTACTGGTGAGAGAAAGACCAGGAATCTATTATTAGGTGCTTCAGCCGCCGCGATATAACTAAAATTGATTGATTTAAACATTAATCAATCAATTATGTTTATGATGTTTCAGATATATAGATTGCTATAATGACTGATAAGCTTTTACAGTTAATAACATCGTCAAATTGACATTCACCTCAATCAAAACCATTCTTTATCACTCACTCAGCGCTCAATTCATTCATTACAAACACTCACTAAAACCATTCAAAAACGTTTAAACCCATTGAAAAATATAGAATCAACAACGTCATTCAAAATAAATTTTGATAGAGAAAAATCGCGATTTCACTGACATAATTCAAATTGTTAGCGTCTCATAGGTTCTTGGAGAAATAGGAGACTATGTATAAAACTTGCATGCATTTTTTATTAAAGGTAGGTAATCTATATCGCTATTTTTGTTCATCCTGAACAAATTTGTGATACAGAGTTACCCCCCATTAAATTTACTCAAAACTCGTTCCACACACTCATTCAATTTCATTCCTAAATCATTCACCTTGTCAATTTCACGATGTTTTTAACTGTATGCATTGTTCTATTTTGACCCCTTCAAAACCATTTTGTTCACCATGAACAAAAACACCTTCCTGTGATTTTTCTCAAAACTCCCTCCTCGCACACATTTATTTTCATTCCAAACTGATCATTCTAAAATAATTCACGTTATCGATTTCACGATGTTGTTAACTATGTGATAGTTTTGAAACCCATATTCATGTCTTAATACTCAGGCTGGTTTCTGAGAAGATCTTTATTTGTTTCTATTTTTTAATCAATGGCTGAACGCGAAAAAACCTATATGTTTAAAGGCAGTTATAACTGTTTTACGAAGAGCCATCGAAAAGTGCGGAGTGTAAAATTGACAAAGCCGTTGGAAGAGCAAATTTATTTCCTTCTAACTATTGGAGTCTCAAGTTCGATCCCCGACGGAGGTAAGCTTCACTTTCGATATTTGCATTTCACAAATGGATACATAACCATTGGGATTTGTGGGATGACTAGATGAAAGCTCGGGCAGGACGTCATGCTACAATTAATTACATCGTGAAATTGACATTCATCTCAACCAAAACCATTCTAAATCGCTCACTCAGCGCTACAACCATTCATTCCAAACACTCACTCAAACCATTCAAAAACGCTCAAACCCATTTGAAAATATAGAATCAACAACGTCATTCAAAATAAACTTGGATAGAGAAGAATCGCGATTTCACTAATATAATTCAATTTGTAAGAGTTTAATTGGTTCTTGATAAAATAGTAAGTTATCTATAGAATTTATTTCCTATTTTTTAAAGGCAGGTAATCGATTACCTCTCTTTAGATTCACTAAATACACGCTCCACACACTCATTCAATTTCATTCCCTAATCATTCCATAATCATTCACCTTATCAATTTCACGATGTTGTTTACTGTAGCACTGGTTAGAAAAAAAAAACTTTAACAACCCGTTGGTAGATGATACGTAAAGCAAAATATAACTAAACGCTGTTAAAAGCGGAGGTAATCAAGATTGAAACAAATATCAAAATGATCCGGGACATGGTATTTACAAACAAGCGATTTACTACATGTCAGAACCACCTGAAATTGGAAAGCTGGGTGAGTTTGGAATGATTTTGGAATGAAATTGAATTAGTGTGTTCCCAGAAATATAAATTGAATTTAAGGGAGGCAATACATATCGCTACTTTCGTCCAAATTGGACGAGATTATCGACATTTATTACCTCCCTTTAAAAAGAAAAATGCGTTCTTTAATGGTTTTGTATCGTCCAGGTCCAATAAGACGCTTTAAAATCTACACCAGCCAATAAAATGGTAGAATAATTCATAAGATTTAAATAAATGAGTAATTTGAGTGACTGGAATGAATAAATGGAGCGCTGAGTAGGCTATTTAGAAATGTTTTGATTAAGACGAATATCAATTTCACGATGTTACTAACTGTACATACATGTACATCAATGAAAGCGTACTAGGAATTATAGAATTATAAAGAATATATTATGTACTTAAGTGTTTAATAATTCATTGTAATTTCATGCTAAGTAGCTTTGAATTGCGGATGAGTATCAAAAAGAAAGTACAGCTGAGAATATTTTGGAATTCATGATTTTTTTTCGAAGGGTTTCAGAATGAAATTGAATGAATAGGATGAATGAGTTTTGAATGAAATAAAAAGGAATGGACGGTAGTAGAAAAGTGGTATCTTCGTTTAATTTGAATTAAATGCGCCCTTTCACACGTAAAAGGACCATCTGGAAACTCCATTTCAAAAATATTTGAAAAAGAGATTGTGCCAAGCTTCGGCTCTCCTAAGGTTATATTTCAGAAACTCTTATACGGTAAGATAGAATGGATATTCTAGATTTATTGCATAAAATGCACGTTTTCGGGTCATAAAAGGCATACGTTAACGGACAAAAACCCGGGCGTTAACGGGAGAAAACATGGATTAATCAGTAAACTCACGTGCCGTTAACGCCTTGGTTTTTTTTTCTACTTAAATATCCGCGATTTTGGCTAATACAATTTAATCAATTTCATTGATTCTTTTATATTTTTTCTGCAATATTAGTTTGTCCTCAAAGGATGTTTTATGCATTTTATTCAAAATGCAACAAAAATAAGATCTAGAAGACTGTACGCATTGATTAGTCAAACTCGAATTTATTCATGTCCAACATTATCATAGAGCATACCTAAAGAATTTGCTCTAATTCCCGCGTTAAATTGTTTGACGTCATAAATTTACCGGGTCACGTCGGTATTAAGAAAATGGATAGTTGAATGCATGACGTAATTGTTCCGGCATATTCGTAAGTTTGTAACTGATTATATCGTTTTTATGGCATTATTTCGTAATTTCTGTTTTAATTTTAACTCTAATCGATCTTTTTATGCAATAATAGGGTTAATTCACATTTTTGAGACACTTAAAATGATTTCACGACCTCGTGATTCGCACTCGGACATTGAAACAATTTTCGAGTCTTTGCAAATGTTAAAGCCATCAAAAACGTGAATTACCCTATATTAGAAAACCAGCCGAGTGCGAAAGATGCAAGCCCTACACTGCCTGCGCAATCCGCGCAAACAGACTAGGGTGTACACATTACTCATAACCCTGATGGTCCGTTTTTGTCTGGCGGGTCACAAATATTAACAGTTTTAACATCATGAGATTGACAATCATTCCGATGAAAACCATTCAAAATCACTCTCTAAGAGTTTCATTCATGCATTCCAATCACTTATTCAAACCATTCAAAAACGCTCCAAAATCACTAAAAGGGATAGAATCAACTACTACATTCAAAATATTTGAAAGGAAACAAAAAGGCGATTTCACTGACATTGTTGAAATTGTAAGCGTCTGATTGGTTCTTGAAAAAATAGGGAGATATTCATAGCACTTTAATGCTCATTTTATGTACATGTAATAAAAATCACAAATTTCGTTCACTATAAGCTAAGCTATATAGGATTACCTCCCTTTAATTTCACTCAAAAAATAATCATCGCACTCATTCAATTTTATTCAAAAATCATTCAATAATTACGCACCTAGTTAATTTCAAGAAGTTATTAACAGTATCATTGTCGAGGAAGTTTGGAAATTAATATTAATAACTTTCCGCGTAACATATAACGCCATTTGAACAATGGCGTGAACTTTATAACCCCAATTTCACAACAACAACTTCAAGCCACCTGGGACCAGATGCACAGAACATTTGGACTGCAGTGGATTTGCCCTTAAAACGAATAAAGATTTTTTTACACAAAATTTACAGTAAACTACAACGTGAAATTGACAAGGTGAATGATTTTGGAATGATTAAGGAATGAAATTGAATGAGTTTGAGGGGCGCGTTTTGAGTTAATTAAGTGGGAGCTAATCCTACATCGCAACTTTTGTTCAGGATGAACAAAATTAGCGATATTGATTACCTCCCTTTTAAAAGAAATGCATTCAAGTTGTATACATAGTCTCCAATTTCTTCAAGAACCTATGAGATGCTTACAATTTGTATTATGTAAGTGAAACCGTACACTTTCTCTATCAAAATTTATTTTGAATGACGCTTTTGATTCTATATTTTTAAATAGGTTTGGGCGTTTTTGAATGGTTAGAATGAGTGTTTGGAATGAATGATTGGAGAGCTGAGTTAGTCATTTAGAATGGTTTTGATTGAGATGAATGTCAATTTCACGATGTTTTTAACTGTATCGTTCATCATTTGTGTTTTTCATTGCCTTCCTTTGTGGCGGAGGCATTATTATCGACGTCTGTATAGAATCAAAGCCCATGTACATGTAGTTGATTTGAGGAAATTGAAAAGTTGTTTGATTGGATGTGATTCGGTACAAATGTTTAAAAAGTGGAAATAATTATTCATCATTTTGCTGTTTCTATTCTGTGATTCGTTTGATGTAACGTTTCACGCCAGCAGAGTTTTGGTGTTTTCGATTGGGAAGGAAAATAATTTCGACATTACATGCCTGGTGTTTTATTTGTCGTCGGAGAAGTATTTAAAGCATCGTAGATTGAGTAAGCTACAGATTCTTGGTTTGAGATTTCAACGGAATTTATAAGCAAAAGAAGTAGATAATGTGCTCGTGCGCTTCTTTTTATAATTAGTAACATCGCGAAATTGACAAGTTTTAAATAATTTCGGAATAGTTACAGTTAACAACATCGTGAAATTGACAAGATGAATGATTTGGGAATGATTTAGGAATGAAATTGAATGAGTGTGTGGAGCGAATTTTGAGTTAATCTAATGGGAGGTAATCCTATATCGTAAATTTTGTTCGGGATGAACAAAATTTGCGATAATGATTACCTCCCTTTAATAAAAAATGCATAAATATTCTAAAAATAGCTTCCTATTTCTTCAAGATCTAATCAGACGCTTAAAATTTCAATTAATTCAATAAATTCAAGATTTTTTTCCTAGCTATTTTCTTATTTTGAACGAAGTTTTTGTTAAATGTATTTCAGTGAGTTTGGAGCGTTTTTGAATGGTTTGAGTGAGTGATTTGATTGAGTGAATGGAGCGCCGAATGAGCGATTAAGAATGATTCTGATTGAGATCAATGTCAATTTCACGATGTAACTAACTGTATGTGTATTATATGTGAATGAATGTGATGAGCGAACTTTGAATGATCGTAAAGGAAGGTAAAAGAATTATCGATTAAGACGGTATTAACGATCATGTTTTACACCCATTTAATACAGTTAATAACATCGTGAAATTGACAAGGTGAATGATTTTGGAATGATTTAGGAATGAAATTGAATGAGTGTGAGGAGCGAGTTTTGAGTGAATTTAATGGGAGGTAATCCTATATCACAAATTTTGTTCGGGATGAACAAAATTTGCGATATTGATTACCTCCCTTTAATAAAAAAAGTGCATACAATTTCTGTGCACAGCTTCAAATTTCTTGAAGAACCTATGGGGCGCTAATTATTTGAATTATGTCAGTGAAATCGCGATATTACTCTGTCAAAATTTATTTTGAATGATGTTGTTGATTCTATATATATCAATGGGTTTGATCGTTTTTGAATGGTTTGAGTGAGTGTTTGGAATGAATGATTGGAGCGCTGAGTGATCGATTTAGAATGGTTAAGATTGAGATGAATGTCAATTTCACGATGTTATTAACTGTAAAATCTGCGTACCTCTCTGATTTTTGATCTTCGTGGACAAATCAGAGTCTTAAAAATCAACACCAGCTAATAAAAGCATGTAAATATATAAAAAGTGTCTAAAATGAATGATTGGAGCGCTAAGCTAGTGATTTTGAATGGTTTTGATCAGAATGAGTGTCAATTTCATGATGTTATTAACTATGTTATTAAGTGTCATGCTCTTTTATTCATGGGTGACGATTGCTCATTACTTTAGCGGTCTGTGAATTTAGAAACACAATAACAAGATACAACTTCGCGAAATTGACAAGATGAATGATTTTGGAATGATTTTGGAATTGAATTGAATGAGTACATGGAGCGATTTTTCAGGGAAATTCAAGGGAGGTAATCAAATATCGCCAATTTTTTTCAAGCTTAACAAAAAATAGCAATATCTATTACCTCCCTTTGATAAAATAAGTTCCAGATTCTATGAATTTTTTCCTATCTTTTCACAAACCTATCACACGCTTACAAAATTAAATTATGATAGTGAAAATGAGGATTTTTATCTACCGATATTTATTTTGAATTTAATTATTAATCTTATCATTTTTAGTGATTCTCAAGCGTTTTTAATGGTTTGAGTGAGTGTTTGGAATAAATAATTGGAGCAGTAACGCGTGATTTTGAATGGTTTCGTTCTGAATAAGTGTCAATTTCACGATGTTATTAATTTTACAACACTATGAAATTGCCGCTCATTTACTCACGTTCCGTTGTTTTCATTCCCACATCGTTCTCATTAAATTTTATTTCAATATCATTCGAATATCATTTACCATCAAATTTCGCTCCATTCTGAACTGTGTTATTAATGCGACCAATTAATTATCTGACAGGGTTTATCGTAAATGATTAATAGTTCATGATTTTTTTGTTAAATATATCGTATTCAATGAATAAAGATTTAGGAAAAAATAGAATACCAGCCCTGTCATGTACTTTTACGAGAACATTTTAGCAGGGTATTGAATCTCACCTACTCTACATTTGTATGATGTTTATATATTGATGATTTTTAAAATCGATTGCTTAACAGTGTTTCAAGGAGTCTGTACTTTTAAGAACATCAAGAATTTGACCAGATGAATAGTATTGGGACGAATGCAATTAAATTAGCGAGTTTTGCGTAAAATTAAAGGGTGTGTGTGTCCAATATCGCTCATTTGGATCCAGATGAACAAGATTAGCGATATTTATTACCTCCTATTAATAAAGTTTTCATACCAGTTCTTTAAATAGGTTTTTTTCTATAAATAGCTTGTTATTTTTCCAAGAATCAATCAGACGATTATAATTTCAATCATGTCGGTGAAATCACGATTTTACGGTTCGTATATATTTGTGGATACAGTTGCTGATTTTATCGTTTTAGCGTTATTGAATGGTTTGAGCGGGTGTTTGGAATGAATACATGGAGCGCTGAGTGAGTGATTTAGAATTGCTTTATTGAGATGAATGATAATTTTAGAATGTTACGAAACGTTTAATGTGGAATTATTGTACATGTGATAACATGAGTGAGCCTAAATACAGTTAGTTACATCGTGAAAGCTACCTATATAACTTATATGCATGTTTTATTAAAGGAAGGTAATAAATATCGCTAATTTTGTTCATCCTCAACATAATTTGCGACATTGGATTACCTCCCATTACAATCATTCATTTCTTAATCATTCAAAAATCATTCGCCTCGTCAATTTCACGATGTTGTTAACTGTAAGTTTATATCATCGTACCAATATTCATGTATATCGGACCCTGTGTGGAGCGAGTATTAAGTGAAATTTAAAGGAGATTATACAGTTTCACCAATTTCATCCAAATTTGTTTTTCCTTTTTTTCAAATGATCATTAAATGAACTATATTAGCATCAAAACCGTTTTCTTTCTCGAGAAGAAACAATGGGAAAACCATAAAACATGAGCTATGTCGGATATCCCCCACTATCAAAGCATGATATTAAACTGAAGCCTAATCAAAGGGCAATAACTCCAAAATTATGCAAGCAAGAATTGTAGGTTTTAGACACTGTGGTTCTCCTCTATGAGGTTTATCCACCTATAAAGTTTTAAGTGACTAGCCTTATTTTACTTTAGAAGATATGCTCCGGACAAGTTTAGTGACGAAATGACGGAATGACGGAAGGACGGACGGAGACCATTACTAAATCCCCTTCTCCGAACGACGGGGTATAATAGTAAATGATTAAAGAGAAAGTTCGTCTTTGCTATTGGAGATCGTTCTTTTGTGTTTGATGTCAGCATTTAAGTTTGTTCTTCATTGTATGACAGAAATCGTGTGTGTGGTTATTTAAATTGAATCGACCTAAATGATAATAAAGCGAGTATACCCATTTAAAACGCCGATACATTCCATTACAGGAATAAATCAAATTAATGTAAAAAGGAAATCTCCATGAAAGATATTTGACTGGTTCAAAACGTTAGAACTTTGGAAAGTTGAGTTATGTGCTTAATCCAAGTTGTACGAACATTTCTAATGACGACGTTGATGCAGAACCTTCTAGCTAACTCTTTCGTCGATTTTGCCATGCCTTCGTTTACTTCCATAGAAACTATAGTAGATCCGAGTGATTTCTTTGTGACAATAACTATATCAAAGTTTGAAGAATGTACAAAGCTATGTTATTCAACGACTAGTTGTGAATTCGGGAATTACCGTACACGTGGACATGTTTGTTACTTGACATATAAACTGGGTAATACAGCGTTTACTGTGAAAAGAGAGAAATTTTCTGGTTTTATGTCATGGACGAAATCTATGTTAACTACGGTGAGTGTTAGACAACTATATTAAATTAATAAACGTGAAAGCAACCTGGTAACGTAAAAGTAACAAACCATAATATAAATACAATGTACAGTTAAGAACATCGTGAAATTGACAAAGTGAATGAGTCTGGAATTATTTCGGAACGAAATTGAATGAGTGTGTGGGGCGGGTTTTGAGTGAAATTAAAGTGAGGTAATCCAATATTGCTATTTTGTTCCAGATGAACAAAATTAGCGATATTAATTACCTCACTTTAGTAATATAAACGCATTTTTCTGTTTGTGCGTCTTCGTGAACCAATCAGACTCTTGAAAGTCCACACCAGCTAATCAAACAGTAGAATAGAATGATCAATTAGAATTTATTGTTGAAAGTCTTCAACGATTTTAAATGTTTTCCAATGATTTTTGAGCGTTTTCGATCTATTTGAGAGAGGGTTTGGAATGAATGAATTGAGCGCTGGGTGAATGGTTAAGAATGATTTTGATCGGAATGAGTGTCAATTTCATGATGTTTTTAACTGTAGTGAAAATTGTAAGAAAAGCACATAACTGTCATTTAATATGTCAGACCTTGTGCAGTTGATTTTGGTATGAAATCGAGTCTTTTTAAAAAACAATTTTTGTCCAAGACTTTTAATTCCTTGGGATATCAAATCTGAGTATTCTCTCTTTGTTTAAAAACCGTTTGGCCAGATAAATGATAATTGTTCTTATCTTTTTGGAGACGAACCCCATATTCACATATTTAGACCAATCAAAAAGCATTATTTAACGAAGTCGCTGTGAATTTCACGAGGAAAACTAGATATGCAGGCGAGTAATAACGGTACAATTCACGTGATATTTAAGTTTAGGATGACATGACCGTCGATATGCTAAATAGCATATCCAAATAAGGAATAATGGACAATTCTTCTGTCAAATGTATAGTATAAAACCACTATATATATTTACATATTGTTACGACTAAACAGCCTTCGTGTTTAAGAGTGGAAAATGCGAAAATATTAACATTAACTAGATAGACAAAATCATTATTTTGAAGTCATTTTATTTTCAAAAAATATTTTTTGGAATGGTATTAAACTGAAATTAAGATTTTACCACATACAAATTCTTCATTAAAACGCGATTTTATGCAATTGATGAAAAGGTCGGTCCATATAGAAGTCAAACGGACTATACCTCCCTTTAATAAAATATGCATACAAGTTCTAGAGATAACTTCTTATTTCTTCAAGAACCTCTTAGACGCTTACAATTTGAATCATGATAGTGAAATCGCGATTTTTCTCTTTCCAACTTTATTTGCAATGACGTTGTTAATTCTATATCTTTCAATAGGTTTGAGCGCTTTTGAATGGGTTAGGTGAGCGTTTGGAATAAATTAATGGAGCGCTGAGTGAGCGATTTAGAATGGTTTTGATTGAGATGAATGTCAATTTCACGAAGTTGTTAACTGAAACTCAGCTAATGAGACCTATAGCCAAGTCTTGCGTTTTAGGGGAATAGTAAAAAAAAACTTCGTAAAATTAAAAAGTTGAATGGTTTTGGAATAAATTTAAAATGAAATTGAATGAAATCGAGGAGTAAGTTTTATTTGAAATTAAAGGGACGGAATCCAATATCGCTTAATTGTTCATGGTGAACAAAATTATCAATAAAGTCGATATTGCTCGAGCGACCACGTCTATTAAGCGACCAAATTTATTAAGCGATCCACCATGACAAGGTCTCTTCACCGTAAGCAAATTCTCTGAAAAAGAGGACATTCTTAGCTAAAAAATTGTTATTGCTGAATCTTATGTTGTTGGCTCCCATTAGAATCGTCTCAATAAGACGATTCTAATGGGTTCGAACATCATAAGATTCAGAACGACTTGACCGACCTTATATAAATGCTATCAAAATGACCTGTCATATTTATCACGATATCTTGTATTAAGCGACCATTTTCATAAACGACCGCTTTTTAGCGGTCCCCTTAGTGGTTGCTTATCACAAGTTTTATATGTTTTGATTGTGTCAGAACTAAAAAAGGTAAAAAACGCAATAGCGGCGGGATTTTGGTGTTAATTAGAGAAAACATTGCAAAATTATTGAATGCTTCTCGTATTTATAAAAACGTTGAAAATTGTGTATTTCTATATTGTAATATGTCTTGTTTTTCTAATGTAAGAGATACAGTATTTTGTTTTACATACGTATCTCCTGAAGGTTCTCCCATTTATTCAACTTCAGATGAAAAAGATGGTATCAAGATCTTACAAAGCTCAATAAGCAAGGCACACTCAGATTATCCTGAATGTGCCTTGTTTATCGCAGGTGATCTAAACGCTCGATGTAAAGATTTTCTAGACTATATACCAGACGACTCATTAGATGCAGTTTTCGGAAATTCAGACTATGATGGGGATGCATTCAACTTACCAAGAAAAACTAAAGATAATTTTCGATATAATAGTTTTGGCGTATCATTGATGGAACTCTGCTGTCTATTTGATGTTCATCTTTTGAACGGAAGAACCCCGGGAGATATGAATGGAGAGATAACATGTACAGCTAATAATGGTTGTAGTATTGTAGATTATAATATTGCTTCTTCTGATTTATTTCCGCATGTAAAAAACTTTCATGTAGAAGACAAGGATAATTCTGTTCACTTCCCATTATCATGCACTTTTGAATTCAAAGTGGCAGCCGCACCACCGTGCCCTAGAGCTAATACTCTTGCCGCATCACGTGAATCGCCAAGGCTAAAGTATAATTGGTCCGAACAAAAGTCCATAGGTTTCTATGATATCTTTAGACACGAACTCAACTTATCTCGCAATAATATTAATGTATTTTTGCAAACTAATGTCTCAAGAGCTGCCGATTATCTTATTGAAATTTACAAAAAAGCAGCCGTAAGTATGCAAGCAAAAATGTCATTTTCGACCGACAAGTACGAAACTGTCTCGCCATGGTGGAATGCAAATTGTGAACAAGCCAGATCCGTAAAATATGCAGCTCTTCGCAAATTCAGAGCTATTAATACTATTAACAATCTTAATGAATACATTACATATAGAAATCGTTTTAAAGCAATATGTAAAAGGAGTCGTTTAGATTACGAAGACCGACAGCGTAAAACCCTTGTAAATTCCAGGAATAACCCTAGTTTATTTTGGAAAACCATAAAACAGGGAAACTCTGCTCCAACAAAAAATAATCAAACAGACATCAGCGCAGCAGAATGGTATAAATATTTTAAAATGCTTTTCTCTGAAACTATTAACATTGACCCAGACCCAGAATTCAATTCAGAAAATGTTGAGAACAATAAGTTAGAAGCAGCGTCATATTTAAACGCGCCAATCAATGTTCAGGAAACTATTTCCTCTATTCAAAGCCTCAAAACCGGTAAAAGTCCGGGACCGGATGGCATTACGTCTGAATTTTTTAAGTACACTTGCACTGAAATTGCACCTTTAATGACCGATCTATTTAACGCTATTTTTAGAACAGGGGATTTCCCAATGAGTTGGGGCAAAAGTATTATTTGTCCAATTTTTAAGAAAGGTACTCGGAAAGACCCAAATAATTATCGAGCTGTTTCACTCATAAATATCATAAGTAAACTGTTTACCTCGATACTTAATAAGAGATTAACATCTTGGTCTAAAGAAAACGATATAATAGACGAAGCTCAAGCAGGTTTTCGAGCTGGCTACTCAACGACAGACAATTTGTTTACATTGCAAGCTATAGCTCAGAAATATCTCACAAAACAAGGTGGTAGATTTTATTGCCTTTATATAGACTTTTCTAAAGCCTTTGATCGTATCAATCATGAAGCTCTATGGAGAAGTTTGTAATCTAAAGGTATCCATGGTAATATTTTACAAATTCTTAAATCTATGTACGGGAGACTATCTGCCTGCGTTCAAACCTCATCAGGACTGACGAGTTACTTCCCTTGTCTGGTCGGTACTCGACAAGGCTGTATAAGTAGTCCTCTGATATTTTCTCTATTCATAAATGATTTATCAACATTATTACGCAAAAATTGTCCTTCCGGAATTTTTATTACAAATGATATTCCAGATATCTTAAGTTTAATGTATGCTGATGACGTCGCAAGCTGTGCAGAAACTGTTTTCAAGTTGCAACAACAAATCAATTCCGTCGATACATTTTGCCGAAAGACCGGTATGCAGATTAATATTGATAAAACGAAAATCATAGTGTTTCGAAATGGTGGTCCATTACGTGACAATGAAAAATGGTTTTACAGAGGACAACAAATTGAAGTAGTTTCACATTATCGTTACATGGGATTACTGTTTACGCCTAAATTAAAATGGACTCGAGCAAAAACTACACTGGCTGCACAAGCAAAAAAGGCAATAATGTCTATTTTTAACTATCAGCGGAAATTTGGATTTTTTGATCACAATGATGTCTTTAAACTTTTCGATTCAATGGTTCAACCTATTCTCTGTTATGCCGGAGAGATATGGGGATTTGAATATGCCAATCAGATAGAATCTGTTCATGCACAATTTTGCAAGAGATTTTTAGGTTTACCCGATTTTATCAATAACAGTATGGCTCTGGGGGAATGTGGACGACTGCCACTTTGTACACTATACTACACTAAAGTAATAAAGTATTGGTGCCGTATTTTAACTATGTCAGAATACAGATACCCAAAGAACTCGTATCTTATGCTTAAACAACATGATGAAAATGGTCGTACAAACTGGGCAACCAATGTCAAAAATATGTTATTTCGTTATGGCTTCGGTTTCGTCTGGATCTCGCAGACCGTTGGTGATACAAATTCTTTCATATCTGAATTTAAACAGAGAGTAGTGGACTGTGCCACTCAAACTTGGCGTGAAGATATTAACTCATCCAGTCGTTGTCATGTATATAAACACTTTAAAACTCTTTTGAATGTTGAACGCTATTTAACATATGAATTGCCATTTTATTTAAGGAAAGCCATGTCAAACTTCAGATGCGGAAGCCATTACCTAAATATTGAAATAGGCAGACAAACTGGGGTAGATCGAAACCTTCGCTTTTGTTTGTTCTGTAGAGATCGAGAGGGAATCGAAGTCGTCGAGGATGAAATTCACGCTTTCTTTGATTGTATGCTTTATACGGAAATTCGTACACAATTTTTAGGGCGCCTTGTTACAAATACAAGAAATAAAGAACGAGAATTTATTAGAATTATTTCAACCAAGGATCAGAACATTATCAAAAGTGTTTCACTGTTTGTCTATCAATTAATCAAGACACGCAAAAATTTGAATTCTCAATAATGTGCACAAGCAATTTCTTCATTTGCAATAATATTTTCTACACAGAAAAAAAAAATGTGAAATTAAATTCACTTAAAATTATCGTTTGCGGCACCTTTGAATTTGGACAAGTCTAAACTTTCGCCCTCTGGAACTGATTTAAGATAACATCGTTCTAAGACTATAATACTTAAGAGATATGAATAAATTGACATCCCTATATCAATATAGTTAAAACCGAAACTTCAACATCAACTGTTTTCAATAATTATTGTACTTCTCTTTTTTTCTTTTCTTTCTGGTACTCAGTATGTTATATGTATATTGTTAAATTGGAATTGTGTTATGGGCCGGTGGCCTAAATCACCAATAAATTAGTTATAGTTATAGTTATAGTTAAACTGTAGTTATTACCTCCTTTTTGTATAAAATATACATAAAATTTTATACTGAGCTCCTAATTTCTTTATGAACCAATCAGACGCTTAAAATTTCAATTATTTCAGAGAAATTGCGATGTTTTCCAGCTAATTATTTTCAATGTAGATATTGATCTTATCGTTTTTAGTTATTTTGGAGCGTTTTTAAATTGTTTGAGTGAGTGTTTGGAATGAATGAACTGAGCGCTGCGGGAGCGGTTATGAATCGGTTTAATTGAGATGAGTGTCAATTTCACAATTCTACATGTACTTACTGTATACCCGATGCACACCAGCCCGTTGTATGGCTTTCCTCATAGACAAAATTGTATGATAAAATACGATCATGAAAATTGAGTACATACTATTCAATTTGAACAATTTTTGTAAGAAAATGCCCAATAAAACATTTTTTTCTTCAATAATTGTAGGTATACACTGTGTCCAACAGTCCGTGTCAAGCCTGTTCTGATAGACAGAGTTGTAGAACAAACTACGATCTAGGAACTTGTGTTGCATTTGGTACGATTTGATAATTTTAATTAGAATATTAGAGACACTTTCATACGGTACGACTTGATAATTTTTAAATAGAATATGAGGGACACTTAATTTAAACATTTCCCTTTTAATTTGTTTTAAGTTTACACTACGGATAACAGTCCGTGTAATGCCTGTACTAATAGAAAAAATAATACAACAAACTACGATCATGGAGCTTTTGACACATGCGGTACGCTCCTTCCCTTTCAATTCATATATTTTAAGGTAGAAGACCCCTAATAGATTCGCTACGTTTTCGAAGTTATGACTTGAATAGTGTTAGCCGAGGTTTCCTAATGATCTTCATTAGGAAACATCGGTCAACATTGTGAAAAGTCAAGAGTTCAGTAATGTAACGGAACTATCATGGGTCCATTTCCTTAATGGCATCGTGAGGTATACACTCTCTGTGCTCAAACCGTTTTAGTTCACTCGCTCAGCGCTCTATTTTAGAAGCGTAATAACTGTCGGTCACCGAGAACTGTCGGTGATAACACACAAGCCTTTTCAAAAGTCATTCCAAAATCAATCACCCTCGTTAATTTCAGAAGATCTTTAACCGCATATTTCAGCTTGTGGAAATCCACCGAACCCAGACTCATTCAACATCATTGGTAACGTGTTCAGAGTTGGCGGAAAGCTAACGTACGGAAAGTGTAACGGCAATAATGACGTCAATTCTATAACGTGTGGTGAGGACGGCGAGTGGGAAGGAACACATGGTTATTGTGGGTACACGAAACAAACGTTGACTGATGGATCAGCAATTGTTGTAAGGTAATTAATATTGATGGTATATTTCCCGGTTGGTTTTTATATACATATATGTGATCCGTCAAGCGAAAAGGGAAAGTCTGTGAAGAGCGTAAAGTGTCGAACCTTGTCAGACTGCGCGAATTGCGCAGACTGACTAGGATCGAACTTTTCACAACTCACTAATATTCTGAATCTAGAATAACAATCAACATGTACCTTCCTGTGAAAAGCTTTTTGAAATGCGACCTCCGGTTGGCCTATTCTAGAACCAATCTTTTTTCAAATATTTATTTTACGAAGTTCGAGTGGATCCCTTTTCGCAGGAGGTGACGGGTCACATATGTAGAAGATAGTTCATGATATTTATTTGTGAAAAGTATATCTTAATCGAGTCCTGAACTCGAAACTAATTTACCATGTAGCAGGTTTAATATTTCTTCTTTTTAGACAACGATTACTCTAAGATTCGAAAAGTGCATTTAAAAAATATTTTTTACAACTTCAGATAAAGAATCAGTAACTTTATTTTATTTGAATAAAGTTGATTTTAATCTAGTTAAAAATCGAAAAGATATCAAACTAGTTAAGGCACGCTTCATGAAAATCTCTTTAACAGGTCTTACATTGTATCTCCATCATCGGGAATTTAGATTGGAGATTATTTTCTTCCTTTGGTATTAATATTCTTCTTTCTTTGGGATTTTTTTTTAAATGAACGTTCGTTTGTGCAGGGCCAATTTTAAGATCGGCTCGTTAACCAGCCTTTGGTGATTCTTTGCGCATTTTGTCAGCTTGTCAGCATATTAGAATAAGCTTAGAAAGTAATCATAATAGCTTAATCATTATAATTAACAAGCAGTGTAGTGTTAAGAAAGATGTAACGGTTCAAACTGTTTTGCACATTATACCCCGCTTTGCACGCAAGTGCACGTGCAAATCGGGATAAATTTTTCAAACAATTTGAACCGTTTCGTCATTCTAAACGCTTGAAAGGCATTTTAACCATTCCTATACTTCAAACACTGCTTGTTATTTAATGTTGAATTAAAATCTTAAACGAGTACGTGTGTGACATTTTGAACAATTACAAATATGCGCCAAGCAGAGACACTGGCCAGTCCGTTCATCTGCACAGTCTGTCCAATATCTTCACTTTTCGTTTTGTATATAAATAAGGCCTAAGCATATCTTAAGGCAGTGATTAGACGGTTTATTTTCCTTTATTCTATGACAGAAACAAATTATTTCATGTTTTCCAAAGAGACAACTATAACCGACTACCTCAGTGGTGTAAATTCGTTTTTCACTAAGTAAAATCACAACAAACACAGAAATAATAAAGGAAATACTAACCATGGATCCCACTTCGTAGATATTTCCCTCGACTCACTACTAATCGCTATATCCGGTGTACGTTGATACACGGTGGTGAACATAGACAAACAATCGAAACGGTAATGGCAGCCATGATTCTCTCGCTTCGCTGATAACATGACCCGAATATACACATTAGGCTACAGTCTTAAAGCATGCCAGTTAATAATGTGCAAATAAAAAATGAAATAGATGTCAATAAATACCTTCACATTTTACTGTGCAAGTCTGTCCAATATCTTCACTTTTCGTTTTGTATATAAATAAGGCCTAAGCATATCTTAAGGCAGTGAGACCATCTTTTAATAACACTATTTTATCGTCTAGGCAGCTCAATGTTTTGAACCTAACGCCCATGTTAAATTGTTGGAAATGTCACGCACAGGCTCAAATGACAGTTTTCTCCACCAGGATTGTTCATGCGGACGTTGATCAGGAAACTGCTCTGTCGAATTGCCAACAAGATCGGGCCAATCTCACCACTGTGTTTACTCTAGAAAAACTCAACTTGTTGAAGTCTTTGATTGGAAATAGTAGAGGTAAGAGGGCTGGTCCAAATATTTCTGGCGCAAATCTGGATTGAATTAGGAGGGTAAAGTAATTAACTTCATGAAATTGACAATCATTCCTATCAAAACCCTTTAAAAATCGCTCACTCAACGCCCAATTCATGCATTCCAAACTCTTACTCAAACCGTTCATAAACACACCAAACTTACTTAAATGATTAGATTTAAAACTAAATTAAAAATAATTTGGCTATAAAATAATCACGATTTCACCGATGTAATTGAATTTGCAAGCGTCTGATTGATTCTTGATGAAATTGGAAGATATTTATAGAATTTGTATGCATGTTTTGTAAATGGATGTGAAAAAAAAAATCGCTTATTTTGTTCATATTGTACAAAGTTTGCGATATTGGATTACCTTCCTTTAATTTCACTGAAAAACTCGCCCCTCACACTAATTCAATTGTATTTAAAAGTCATTCCAAAATCATTCATCATGTCAATTTCACGATGTTCTGAACCGCATAAAATAACGCCTACTAAATGCTTTCAAAACAAATTCTTTGACACCGATTTAAACCCGGTTTTTTTCTGAAATAATGTCTAACCTTTGATTACGGTGGACTGTTTTGTAAACGGAAATAGTCATTTGATACAATCAACAATGTATTACCATTATAATATTTTTGATGACGATTCTACATCCACGTCCACGTCAAATGGCACAAATCTATTTTTCAGGTGTATTTCGGTTGTATTTTCAGGATAATTCGACAGATTTGATACTTGTAGTTCTCTGTTTTGTTGCAAATGAAAAGCTATCACTTAAATATTCTTTGAATCAAACGTCTTGGTGTAATGAAAAATGGTGAAAAGAACGGAAATACAAGGCGATGTGATTTTGGTCGCCATCAGGCATCCCCCATAAGACAAGCCAATGCTAGCAACATATGTAATTTCGGGACAGACTATCTCGAATCTGTGGTATCGATATTGCACAACTCACTACGCTACGTATAGATCCACACCCGTCTGACTCGAAATGACAACATTCAAATACGATTTTCGCGCCATTTACCCCTATACAGCTTACAACATCGTGTGAATGATTTTGGAATGAAATTGAATGAGTGTGTGGAGCGATCTTTGGGAGAAAATAAAGGGAGGTAATTCAATATCTCTAATTTTGTTCAAGATGAACAAAATTATCGAAATTAATTACCTCCCTTTAAAATAATATACGTACTTTTCTGCTTATGCGTCTTCCTAGACCAACCAGACACTTTAAAATCCACACCAGCCAATAAAATCGTAAAATTATAAGATCGATTTGAATTGAATATTAAACACTATTGAACACTTTGGAAATGTTTTCTAATGATTTCGCGGCGTTTTTGATCGATTGGAGTGAGTGTTTGGAATGAATGAATTGAGCGCCGAGTGGACGATTTAGAATGATTTCGATCGGAATGAGTGTCAATTTCACGATGTTTTTAACTTTACGAAACTTCAACGACAAATGGACTGCTTAGGATCTCAAAATAAAAAGTCTGCAAACGAAATACAAGGGGAGAAGCTTGCTTCTACAAGATATGTTCGATTAATGTCCTATATCTACATCAACGCCGCAATTCGTTAATTAGAAATCGGTAGTGCCTCTTTAATAAATCGTAATATCGCCTAAGTTTCGCTTTATCTGATTAAATTTTAACATATATAGAATTTGTTATTGTTGTTTGAATCAGTATCTAATGTAAAGGAACCTGTTTTGAAGAGTATATAAAACACCCAATATAAAAACAGCCATGCATTCAGGGTGAAAAAACGACGCAAACAGTTAGTCAATTTTACCCTGCTTTGCACGCAAAGTAGGAGATATTTGGAAAATCTTTTGCACCGTTTCGCGACCCTAAACGAAGGCCACGCTTACACTCTTTTTAAATAACATCATTTACTTCGTGAGACAAAAATGACCCCGCTGAATATATATATGAATTACATGGAAGTTTTTACACTACATAGTTTACATGTAATAAATGAGCCTGTGCTTGACATTCCCAACAAATTCACATGTGCGCAACGTTATGACTCACATATCAGACTGTGCAGCCCAACAGTCTGACCAGAGTCAATAGAGATATGGTCTTAATGCCTCTTCAGGTTACCAGCCCGATTAACTCAGTTGATAGAGCACCGGACTTCAAAACCATTGAAGTTAGATTGCGTGGGTTCAATTCCCGGGCTGGTACACCAACAAAACCAATTGTCTTTCGGATGAGACGTTAAACCGAGGCCTCGTGGGACGGTACTTTACACCGAGCACGTTAAAGAACTATGGCGGATCTCAGCAGTAGTTTCGTCATGTATCCTTGCACTATCCCCCGTAACAACTAACCGTCTTCTGGGGGCGTCGCCCAAATGGGCATGTGCTACGGTAGCGACGATGAATTAACGGAAATACACACGCCTCTTCAGGTGGTCAACATAATATTCTTATCTCATTTTGTCGTTATCTATGCTGCCAAACGTCTATATATCAAGCACATATGAAATTGCTGTAAATTTCACGCACAGGCTCAAATATGTAAAGAGTAAGGGAATAATGCAACGCTATCTCGTAATAACTTTAAAATACCGTCGTATTACATGTAATGTTGACAGTATACAAGCCGCGTGTGTATGATACGAAGAGACAATTTTCTAGATTTCCACAGATTAATCGCAGAAGTAGTGGCCATAATATATAAATGACGGACGTATTTATAACATTAAAACACGTACAATCAAAGAGATTAAGTCCTTCGCAATGACGTTGGCAGGCAAATTCTTGATGATAATTATTACATTTTTTCTGTTAGCAAACGATTTTCTCGGACAACGAAAGGTAATCTGTTACACAATTTCTTTGACATGTAATTGTTCCCATACTTAATTAATGTAAGATGTGTCTATATTTATGGCAAAAGTTAATTTGTCTAGTCAGTTCTATTTATTTCTTACTTTTTGTAGAGAGCTTCTGGGCAGATGCTCGTCGGTTCAACGAGACGGATTGGCAAACTTCAGACGGACGGACACAGCCTATGGGTTTTGATATCTGGGCGGAATTTACTCAAAATGGCGCGAAAACGGACAATTGTACCAGATTGCGTTACTCGAGACGTCACAAGCTGGACGATATATACTGCGATTATGAATACAGTTATATTTGTGAAATCCAGTTGTATTGAGAAAAGCTCTAGTTAACATTTACTTAAAATTATAATATGACCTACGTCGCGGAAGTGAAATAAACCCGTTGAATATATTTAATATTACACGGGTGTTACTGCACTAGTTGAATAACTATGCAAATGCGCTAAGAACGTTATAGTTTCGTTACGAAAATGGCGGCATTGTGATTTTGATTCGCAAATGGTGTCAAAAATTTTGCGGAATAACTTCATGTCATATTATAAATAGAATACTATATTTGTGTTAATTGAATAACGAATTTAATAAACTCGTCATCTAAAACAGAAAAAAAACCCTCGGCGTAGCCTCGTTTTTACATGTTTATAGATGACTCGTTTAATGAATTCGGTATTCAATTACCACTCATTCAATATCCTTTATTTTTTAGTCCTAGTCTGACGGCCACGGGAATTAAATGCTATAGTCATTACAAAACTTTAATTAAGTCCCCTGTCTCTAAAAAGAAGTTAATCCCTTGTTAATATGAATTTGGATTAAAGAGGCTTGTAATAGAACTAGAATAAACATTTTCTTAAAATGCAAACAAAATCAACTGAGGCAACTGTGTACGTGTTGATCCTAAAAATTCACTCAAGGTCCAAAATATTAAGGAAACAGCTCGGCAAAATACCATGTCCAAACGATAATCGCACGTTTTTTTTTATTGGCGAAGTACCTGGATCATTATTTAAAAAAAAAAAAAAAAAAAAAAAAACACTTAACCCTACGTTTTCCTTTGCTCCCATTCAATACACCATAATATCGACAAGACAAAATATTTGAAGAGATTTGGAATGAAATTAAATTGGCGAGAGGAGTGAGTTAGGAATGTAATTCAATATCGCTAATTTTGTTCAAGATGAACAAAAATAGCGATATTATTACCTCCCTTTGATAAAATAAGCATATGAGTTCTATATGTGTTCGCAAACCAACCAGACTCTTACAAATTTAAATTTTGTCAGGAAAATCGTGGATCTTTTCTAGCGATTTATGTTTTGAAAATAGGTGTTGATCTTTTTTATTTGGTAATTTTGAAGCGTTTATGCTTCATTCTCAAGAGCTGGTGTTTGGAACGAATGAATGGAGCGCTGGGAGAGCGATTTAAATGGTTTTGATCGGGGGAGGATCATTTCAATGACGTTAGTAGGCTTGCCTTTAAAAGAATGACAAGATGCAGTTAGGAACATCGTAAAATCCACACAGTGAATGATTTCGGAATTAATTTGAATGAGTTGGAGGAGTTAATCTTAAATAAAGTTACGGAGACGTTACAGAAGATAGCTCAATACGTTCACGATTAACACAAATAGTGATATGTATACATAAATAATTTCATGATGGTCATAACTGTAGTATCGTGATTTGTACAGTCAGTTACATCGTGTAATTGATATTCACCTCAACCAAAACCATTCCAAATCGCTCACTCAGCGCTCCATTCATTAATTCCAACCACTCACTCAAACCATTCAAAAACGCTCAAACCAATTGAAAAGCAAAGAATCAGCAACGGCATTGAAAATAAATTTTGATAGAGAAAAAACGCGATTCACTGGCATAATTTTAATTGTTAGCGTCTCATGGGTTCTTGAAGAGATAGGAAGCTATCTATACAATTTTTATGCATATTTTGTTAAAGGGAGGTAATTTATATCGCAAATTTTGTTCATCCTGAACAAAATTTGCGATATATGATTACCTCCCATCAAGTTCAATCAAAACTCGCTCCTCACACTCATTCATTTTCATTCCGAAACCATTCCAAAATCATTCATCTTGTCAATTTTATGTATTCTTTATCTGAAATGCATTATTGTTTTGTCTTCCATCAGTCACCGTATGACGACGACTGTCGGGAACATTTTTTAGGTCTTTTCGAATTACAGTTAACAACATCGTGAAATTGACAAGGTGAATGATTTTGGAATGTTTTTGGAATGAAATTGAATGAGTGCAATGGGTGAGTTTTGAGTGAATAAAGGGGATACAACATGCATAAAAATTCTATAAAAAGCTTGCTTTTTCTTCAAGAACCAATCAGACGCTTATTTTTCAATTATTTCAGTGAAATCGAGATTTGTTCAAGCTTCAATTATTTTGAATGTTATTGATCTTATCTTTTTCAGTGATTTAAAATGATTTTAAAATGGTTTGAATGAGTGTTTGGAGTGAATGAATGGAGCGATTAGTGTGCAATTAAGAATGGTTTTAATTGAGATGAATTTCAATTTCATGGATGTAACTTACTGTATTTGTGTAGGAACAGGCACGTTATCCCGAAAAAAATATCAGTACTTTTAACAACCGTGAGTTGCACGACATAGGCTCTGATGACTTATGTTGGTAACATGATGAAATTGACATTCAACCCTATTATAAAACATTCAAAATAGCTCACTCAAAGCTCCATTCAATAATTCCAAACACTCACTCAAACCATTCAGGTTCGATCCGAAATCATTAGAAAACGCCATAGAATCGTTCACAATTTTCCAGTTGTTCACAAATTTTTCATATAATTTTTTTTTCCACAACTTAATTAGAATATAACAAGCCATTGATTTTATTAGCTGATGTTGATTTGGAAGCGTCCAAAGACGCACAAAACCTTTTAAAGAATGTAGGTATGTTTTCTTTAAAGGGAGGTAAAAGAATATCAGAAATTTGGTCAAGTTTGGCGAAATGAGCTTCATTATTTTCTCTCCCAATTTGAATTCATAATTCAAAACTCATTAAGTTTTAGAACAAAATTATTCCAAATACTGTCAACTTTGCTATTAAACGATGTTGTTAACTATTACATATCTAAGGTATTGGACCCGTAATTGTTCTGCAACATTTCGGAACTCTTGATCTTTCACAAAGTTTACCGAGGTTACTTGTAATCACGTAAATCATTAAGAAACCGCAGTTGACACTGTTAAGATTCTTGACTTCCGAAACGTTGAGGTATTATTACGGGGCCACTACATAAGTCGAAACTATAAATTCTCTAAGGAAGTGTGACGGGGAAAGTCAAGGAAATACGTCACTAATCCGTGGGCTGTTTATTGACTTAGAGATTCTTTAATCATTTGCAAAATCTAAAAAAAACGCCTTTCGTAGATATCGAAAACTACAGTGACAATGCTACGGTTAAAATCTATATTTTTTCAGAATAAAATGCGATTCGACGTCACTCTGCAAAAACACGGTAAGCCACAAGTTCTTCGAACGTTCACACGAAAAGGCTCAATCCTGCACTGCGTTCAGGATGACAAAAGGGTGCAATCAGTTATCCAATTAAACCATGCTTTGCATGTACACACGCGTGCAAAGCGGGGTAAAAGTGACAAACTGTTTGCACCGTTTTGTCATCCTTAACGCAGTGCTAATAAGTTAGAAAAGTATCTGCTCTAGATTGCCTAGTCATCGAGAGAAGAAAGCGCTATGTGAACTGCTTGCTCGTAGTTTATTGAGAATCGATTGATTGATTGAATGAAGTTTTACGCCGCTTTCAACATTTTTTTTCAGTTATATCGCAGAGACTGGGGCATCTAACAATGGATTCGTGGTATTTATATCACAAGTACAACCATCACATCCATTCCTAGCCCCTAGCTGCTATCTCACATAGGTCTACGATTATCAAACCATTGGTTGTAGTCGGAAAGAATGAGTATCGCCCTCGGGATCGAACCCGGGATCCCTAAATTGATAGTCCGACGCGCTACCAACTGCGCTATGACGGCGGCAATTTATCGAGAAATAACCGTAGATTTTCTCTTGATAGTTTCACCATGAGACCGACCAGTGAAATTACCCAGCTTTGGTTCATTTCACTGTATTTGACGTTATCTAAGCGGAACCAAAATAAACAAATGACGTCATGATGTTTCTTAGTAATCACGCGCAAAATGAAGAGCTTTAAGAAAGTTTACTCTGAAAGGTTCTCAATTCGTCTCATTTTAGTATTAAAAAAATAGAATACTTCTTTGTTTTACAGTAAGATCAACAAATAACTCTTTCTGTGATGAATAACAACAACAACAACAAAAAACCACTACTTTTCACTCACGGCGAATGTGCTTGTTAAAAGACAAGGAACAAACAAGCAAAAAGAGATATAACAAAACTAGTCCGATAGAATTTTTATTCCTTAGTGAGCTCCGTTAGGGCCGACACAAGTTTAGACATCGTTAAAAAGTCTTTTACATGTAACGTTTTGCGTAAACTTTTGTAGAAAAACTCGGGCGCCTCTTGTCTCATCGTCAATAAAAGACAAATTTCTCCCGGGATGAGTTGTGAAAGACGTGGGCTGAAAAGAGTCAAGATTTAATAAAATAATAACTGCATACAATTATGAGACTACACTTAAGAACATCGTGAAATTGACCGTCATCGCGATCAAAACCATTCTTAATCGCCCACTCAGTGCTCCAATTATTCATTCATTACACAAACAAATCAAAAACGCCCCAAAATCACTAAACATGATAGGATCAACAACTACATTCAAAATCAAAATCGGTAGATAAAATTAACGATTTAACTTAGATTGTTGAATTTTATAAGCGTTTGACGAGTTCGTGATAACATACATTTATGTATAGAAAGCTATTCAAAGAACCTGTACGCATATTTTATTAAAAGGAAATAATAAATACGGCTAATTTTGTTCACCTCGAACAAAATTAGCTATCTTGGATTACCTCCCTTTATTTTCACTAAAATCATGCCCCACACAGTACTCAATCAATTTCTTTCCTAAATGATTCTAAACCATTCATATTGTCAAGTTCTTAACAGTAGGAATGACTTTTCGAGATACTCAAATCTATTTAAAAAATAAGACATGGATCGAAACCATCCTTAAACACACACTCAGCGCACCATTCCGTCATTCCTTACATCCACCAAAATCATTCAAAAAAGTTCAAAACGACCAACAAATCATTCAAATCGTTTAAATCATTCCACGATTTTATTAGTTGGTCTGGATTGCAAATCATATGACGTGACGGTTAAGACATACACATAGACAATACGTGTAGTTTCTTTAAATGGGGGTACAGTTAACAACATCGTGAAATTGACATGGTGAATGATTTTGGAATGATTAAGCAATGAAATTGAATGAGTGTGTGGAGCGAGTTTTGAGTGAATTTAATGGGAGGTAAACCTATATCGCAAATTTTGTTCAGGATGAACAAAATTTGCGATATTGATTATCTCCCTTTAATTTAAATGCATAAAAAGTATATACATAGCTTGCTATTTCTTCAAGAACCTATAAGACGCTAACAATTTGAATTATGCTAGTGAAAACAGGATTTTGTTCAATGAAAAAAATATTTTAAATGACGTTGTTGATTCTATTTTTTCAATGGGTTTGATCGTTTTTGACTGGTTTAAGTGAGTGTTTGGAATGAATGAATAGAGCGCTGAGTAAGCGATTTAGAATGGTTTGGATTGAGGTGAATGTCAATTTCACGATGTAACTAACTGTAATGGAATATCGCTAATATCGACCAGTTGTGCGAAACAAGAGATTTCGCATTACCTCTCTTAAATTTCATTCAAAACAGCTCCCATCTCATTCAAATTCTTTCCAAATCACCCAAAAAATTATCCACTTCCTCAATTTAATGATGTCGATAACTGTATGAAATGAAGCTGTATTATACAACCTTTTGTTATATCATTAAAACTATAGTTTGAAACATCGTGAAAAATTGACAAGTAAAATGATTTTGGAATGATTACTAAAAGAATTCAATGAGTCTTTGGAGCGAAAAAACGATAATATTTTACCTCCCTTTAATAAAATCTACGTTTTTTTCTGATTTGTGTCTTCATGGTCAAAAAAATCAACACCATCAAAAAAAAGTCATCAAATTATTCGAACGATTTGTTTGATATGTTGATCATTTTGAACGATTTTGCAGCGTTTTAACAATTTTGGAGCGTTGTTTAAGTGATTAGTTAGAATGGTTGAAATGAATGATTGGTGTGCTGAGCGAGTGATTTTAAATGTTTTTGATCGGAATGATTGTCGATTTCACGATGTAACTAGCTGTACTTTGTACATAAATGATTTATGAAGGTATTGAAAGCTGTCTCATGTAAAAAGCCTGATTCTTGAAAGAAAACGACCAGTATGCTTGAAATAAAGGAATATAATTATAGTATCTGTCATGAGATTTCATGTGTAAGACCAGCCCAGCGTTCAGGATGAAAACGCTAGCGAAGCGCTTTCGAAATGATACCTCGCTTTTCACGTATGTGTACGTGCAAAGCGAGGTATCATCTCGAAAGCGTTAGCGAAACGCTTTTACATCACGAACACAGGGCTGGATATCTCTGATGGTTGTCCGTTTTAGAAGACAATGGGGAAAAAGATATGACTTAATTCAACTTTACAAAATGGTGCATGGTTCTGAAGACATGAAGTCTGATAAATTCTTTGAATTCAACGACAACTGTACGAGAGGCCATATCTATAGAATCACAAAACCCAGGTGTGAAAAATCGCTTAGAATGAATAGTTTTCCAACACGTTGCATCAATTTGTGGAATCTCTAAGTGAGGACATTGTCTGCAGTGAAACAGTGTTGCAATTTAAATCTAGACTTGACTCTTTCATGTTACCTAGCAGATTCGATCTGTCAGGTATTTACTAGTAATCCCAGATGTGACAAGCCGGAACCGGAAGGTATTTAAAGTATAGAAAAAGACTAGAGAGAGTAAACAAGCTTCAAAAGAGGCTTGCAAGACTCTAAGAAACAAGGAACAAGGAACATGTGAGAAAATTAAGTACCCTTACGTGTTTAAATCATGCATGTTAATCCAGTTATGCACATCGGCCTGCGACCATAACTGGATCTTCTGGTAATATTTCGTAGCAACTGGGACCGAGTTTTTGTCTTCATAAATCGTTTCTTTCTTCGCCATTTTGTCTTCACGATCCGCTTCTTTCTTCACCATTTTGTCTTCTCCCTTCAGTTTGGTCTCCTAATTGAGGAAAATTATTTTCAGAGGATGACCAGCATTTGTAAAAAGGGCTACGTTCAAGCTGTAATTACGATACTTTGGTCGCCCATTAAAATATTTACAGGTAAGAACATCGTGAAATTGACCTTCATCTCATTCAACACCATTCTAAATCGCTCACTCAACGCTCCATTCATTATTTCCAATCACTCACTCAAACCATTCAAAAAACGTTCCATAATTATTTAGAAATTTGAGATCAACAACTAGATTCAAAAAATAAAAAAATGATAGTAAAATTTACGATTTCTCTGGCAAATTTGAAACTGCATGCGTCTGAATGGTTCTTGACGACATAGAAAGCTATTGATAGAACGTGTATGCATATTCTATTAAAGGAGGGATAATACATATCACTTATTTGTTCACTCAAAATTCACGCAATTCATTCAATTTCATTCAAAATTATTCCAAAATCATTCACCGTGTCAAATTATCGGTGTTATTAACTGTATCATACCGTCTTTACTCACTATTCCCTCGCGATACTTCAGTTCAGATATACGCGAGTTACTCCGTTTTGGTTGCCCGGACACCATGGGGCCCGTTTTACTAAACTTCTTACGACACAATTGATCGTAAGTCAAAATCACAAATCGTACATGTTGATAACATTATTAGATTCTGCCTTGCAATATCTAATTGGAATCGTCTTCAGAAGACGATTTTAATACGATATTGCATTGCGGAATATTTATTAACTTCTGTAGAAGCAAACTTAATTTTTGACTTACGCAAAAAATGATCGTAAGATGTTAAGTAAAACGGGCCCCATGGCACTAACACTTGTACTCAAATCATGACACCAGCGCAGCCAAACATCAAAATGTAAAATTATAATCTTACTAACTAACATATTAAGTACTAGTATTTTGGTATGAAAGTATTTTCTTATGGAAAGTTCTATTGGCTTGTTGATTTACAAATCATCATCTTCACAATTCAAGGGGTATCGAATCGATAAGATCTTCTCGAATAAGATAAGTAAAACGTTCGTAACCCTTGGCTTGACAAGATGACAAATCATATGCTTTAACATATGTGACCCATCACGCGAAAAGGGACCATCTGGGAAGTGCGTAAAGTGTCCACCCTTGTCAGACTGCGCGTACTGCGCGGACTGACTAGGGTCGAAACTTCTCGCAATGTGCTTATTTTCTGTATCTAGAATGATCAATCTACCTTCCTGTGAGATAATTTTTGATGTGCAATCTCTGGTTCACCTATGCTGGACCAAATATCTTCTTCAATTATTCATTTTAAAAAGTTCTCAGGTGGTCCCTTTTTGCGCGACGGGTCACATATATTACCGATGTTACGACTTTAATAGCTTTCTCCGATTCAGTCGTTTGTCCCAGAGACTTGGCCACATGTTTCAACATTTCTCCTAGCTTGTCTTCAAACTCGTATTTTCCACTGAAGTCAAAGAACAGTTTGGTCCCGAGTATAAATCCCAACCAGCCGTCCGGCGAATAACCCCTCTCCATTAACAAAGGGATAATTATTTTCTTATTCTTGTATGCGTATTCAGCTTCTACAAAAAAAGTGATTGCTTAAACAGTCAATTATTTTTGTGAATGTAATGGCATAGTTTGAAAATAAAATGGCTGTAATAATTCATAGTATTATTAAGTTTTTTTTCATTTTTCTTGAAAAAGGCGATTTTTGCCGAAATCTTGAAATACCGATTATTTTTATTAAATGTAAATGTTATTAAATGTAAATGAAATGTGTTTTCTTCTTATATGAATTTGAAGTTTTACTTTTTTTTAAAAAAAAGTCGATGATTTTGTCAACGATTTTGTCATTAGGAAGGTTTTACTGCCCTGCGTTCAGGAACACAAAACGATGAAAACAGTTTTCCAATTGTATCCCGCTTCCCTGCTTTGCACGTGCGTGTAAAACGGGGAAAAATTGGAAAACTGTTTGTACCGTTTTGGGATCGTGAACGCAGGAGTGAAAACGGGATTCCTAGAAAAAAGTCGACTTCATAGCGCAATTAGTAGCCTGTCAATCTTACCATCCAAGGCTCGATCCTTAAGACCTTTATGGGATATAGCAGTTTTTGGCTAGGAAATGGCGTGTTTGTAGTTCTAGTGTTTGAAATACACCTAATCATTTTAAGGTGCTCTAGCCACTAAAATGTGACTGAAAGATTGCTAAAAGCAACAAAATAACCCCTTACAAACAAACAATTCTTTGTTTAGGATGAAGATGATATCAATGTCTTACCAGCTCTACAGTTAGGACTGTCTTTATACTTTTGAGACATCGCCATGAGAACGATTCTTGCATTTTCAACAGCTTCCGCCATTGATTGAATTGTGGACCCTTCCATTTCGTCAATGTCCATCCAAACCTATAATAATGTAAAGACATGTCGTCGTTTGGCATACACAATCTCGATAGTCCAACTTAATCAGGTTTTTTATTTGATTTTTGATTAAGTAGCGTATCGGCAATACTATATAAACAGATTGGGAAATTGTTACTAATTGTTACTCACCAAGAAAATGAATAAATATTTAAACATAATTAAATCATTTTCTATTACTACTTGATATTTTTTTACTTATTTGTCACTTTTCATTTGTTTACTTGTCTTACATGTTCCGTATTGTTATTATATTGTGAGTAGGCCAATGGTAATATGGTAATACATGCATTCTTAGAATACAGAAAATATTTTTATCCTGTCACTAGCTATCAATATTGCCTGAAATAGGGGGTATGATAAACTTGTTGATATCAGGTCAATTGAAAACGTGACAGCTTTATCATGTCACTTGGTCACGTGGCCTACCGGATCTTCTTTATGCGGCTATTAGGTCTGAAAAAAGTCCTCTCTTACATTTTTTTCTTTTACATTTACGTGTCTTTTTCTGATAAAAAATACTTCACTCGATTCTCATATGTTTTTAAAATCAAATCGGGACGCTATCGATGACTTAGTACATGACTGATGATGTAATCTATAAAATTGTGACGAAGCTTATCTCGGTGTTTACATCCGACCTCGAAATCTCACAGGATTTTAAAACATTTTCCTGAATGGATTTAACGCAGAATTATTCCACCGAGGAGGATTTCGGAGATAGTAGCTTTGTATCTGGTCTCAATCTATGTCTATCCTCTGATTAAGAGCAAGGAAGGCATTGAATTGAGATTTGCTTTTAGCTGCATGACATTAAAACTTCGGAGAAAAAAGGACGTTGAGTTTGCGAAAATCACCCGGTTCATATCTTCTTAATCATTAAGGTATGTACGCACTACTCATGTTTTCTTTTGTTGAATATTTTCTTGCTACAGCATTAGAAATCCTCTCTATTATTGATTTCTTTAGCTGTAAGGGATCACCCCGTCTCTTCCACCCATTCACCCTTATGATGAGGACTCGCCGAGTATCGGAGTTGTTAATCGGGATCAATTAAAATTTCGTAAATAACTAACGAATAGACTTAAAAAAAAGGTGTAAAAAAGATTGTAACGGGATAAAAAAAATAGATGATAGGTGACTTGAGATGGAAAAGTTTACCGGGGTCGGCGGCGGAATCTATCCGGTTCGCCTCAGGCTCACCAGATAAATTCCTACACCTTGCCCGATAAACTTTTCCATTTCAAGTCACCAACCATCTATTCTCTATTGAGCTGAACTTGTTTTTTTTTTTTTTTTGAAAAATGACTGACAGCTCTCTCTTAAGTGGTTACCTTCAAACCAGTTGCTTGTAACCTATCTCGTATCAAAATCAGTGTCTTCTGATTCGCCCATTGATATGACAGCATTATATGTCCCTGTTCCGTATCAATTTTGTCTTGATCATCGGCTATTTGGTTTTCTTTGACGTTGTCTTCAGTGTTTGTTTTTGGGACTGGGCTTTGGAGGCCTTGCAATAAACCAATGGTGCTTATAAATTTTCTGACAATAAGATTATTGCTAGGTCAAGATTGTTTAGAAAAAATTTCAGCATTTTCATCTTAAAACCATCTATCGCATTAAAAGGTTGTATGAACATACAACTACGTTTTTGAATGGCACTTATTGCTTGATTCCTTAATCACGCTAAAGAAATGAATTGACTTACATGTAGCGAATATTTGATAGTATCATTCTTATTAATTGTTATTAATATTATCATCGTTATTGTTTTTGTTATTATCATTAACATCATATTTACTATCCCCATTTTGCATTTTCATCCATAGCGCCTGCATTACCTAATTTTTCGTAGATTTTCTTTTTCGAGACCTTCAACTCCTCTCGCATCGTCCATAGCACACCATTAGCTGCTTTCTTAATCTTGTCGGATTCACTGGTTCGTCTGAGATGGTAGATCAGCTCTACTAACGAGTTTACTTCGTCTTCTACCATCTGTTTTCGAATATCCGGATCGAAGGCCAACGCCCATAAGGTAAGAATACTTTCTGTTAATTTTGAAAAAAATATATACTTGTTATATATCTACTTACAAGTACCAGTAAACAAACCAAACAACCTAACAATAACTATGATGATATTGTAAATTTAAATCATCAAATATTCATAATTCCGACAAAATGATGGATATAACGAAGCAGGATGGTTGTAATATATTACGATTAGTAAAATATGTAAACTATTCGATTTATTTTAATTACAGCATTAAGTAATTTCAATCAAAGTTGTCTGTAGTTGTATATCAATAAAAAGACGAAGGCTGATCTTTGATATGTAAACGTGATACTCCCTCTCACCATTACTTGTAATAATATCATTTTCCATTGTTGTACCATGTATGTACCTTGGAGAAATAAAGGTTATGTTATGTAACAAATATTGCAGTGTTAACCTCGACACTCATACAACGTTCAGTTGTATAATGGACAAGATTATACAGTAGTACAAGTTTATAAATAATAGCCTGGTCTAATTTTTTCATATGAAGATAATGCTCTTAAAACGGGTTTAAAACAGCATTAAAGAAATGGTCAAAAATCAAACCATATTTCTCATCCTCTGTTCCACCATGAAGAACAAAACATAGTTCTGCCACTGTTCCAAGTTCACTCAACATCTTCTTGTTCGCGTCATTTCGAGCCAGCATGCGTAGAGCTGTAAAGGAAATAAATAAAATAAACAAGTCTGTTTCCTTCTGAAACTTCCCCTCATGCTCATTTCATGATTACTCATTAAGCTTTGGAAAACGCAGCTAATTTCTAAGTACTCTCTAAAATGAGAATTATCACAGGAGCGCACTACAAGTACATTTGTTTGTGAAAATGTATGAAAAATTACAAGGTTAAAAGGAAATGTGCATAATTTGTTGACATTTAGAACCGCTAATTCCTAAACCCTTTAAATTAAGCAATGATCAAATGTTAGTAAATAGACATTCAGAGACTTGCTAACAGTATACCTATTACGCCACCAGAGTCGGGTAATCGTGAATAGTGGTTACACACTTGTCATTTTTTGAACTGAAAATGGATTCTTTCAAATGACTTCTTCTAGACTAGAGATTGGATTTAAATCAAATTTGTTACAAGTGTAAAATGTTTCTTGGCCTGTCCGTTTAAAATTGGTTAAATATGACAATGTGGTGGCAATGAAAGAGAAATATGCAAAACATCTCTTGGTCACCTACGGACTTACTTTTCTATGAAAACTTCTTGCTAAAGATTACCGAGCAAAAACTCATCCAGTTCTGATATATGACATTAAATATCTGTTTCTGTTAACCGCCTTGTAAAAACTTTAAGAGATTTTTTGTTATAATTTTGCTTTTACTTTCGGGCTGCGATTTGAATGATACAGTTTTCAACTTTACTTTTTCTGTTTTATTCTGAAAACGTTATATTTTTTCCTGAAAAAAAAGTATTAAACTAAAGGTAAACTCTTTTACGTATGTGAATTGTCTTGATATCAACTTAGAATAGCAGAAACATTCACATTAGAATAGCAGAAACATTTACATAGCCTATTTTCAACGGAACAGAAACCATTTCGTCTTAGAAATGAAGGCATTAATTAATATTTACCAAACACACAGTCATGGCATGACCATCCAGAAGACATCCGCTGTACGGATATAGCCCCTTTTTGTAGATGTGACAATAAGTACTGAACTGTCTCTCTGTTTGCGGCGATAATTTCACTTTCTTCTTCATCAACAATACTTGCAAGTGATGCTAGTGCTGATAGTTTTATTTTCTCATCAGATGATCGGAGGTACGGTTCGAGAGCGGTTGTGAAGTCGAAGTCTTTAAGGTTTCTTACATTAGCGTCTCTCTTTGAGAGATTGTATGTCAATAATAAAACCTGCTGCGTTATTTCCTTTGCTTCAGCCTTTGATGAAAATGGAGAAAAAAATAAATACATTGTATTGAAAAAGTGTTTATCAAAATTCATCCTCAGTTAACGAAGAAAGCCAACAAGTTTGCTTCAAGGAAAAATAACCAAAGCACACACAAAAAAGTAATTAAGATTATTTGATTTAAGAATAGATTAAACAGTAATTCATTAAAGTATAATTGAATTTTCATACTATAAGGCTAGAATTTATGAGAAGCCTATATTAGACTAGCATTTTTTGATTTCAGAAAATATCAAGAACAACATACTTGTTTTATTATTATCATAGAAAAGGCCAAAGGCCGATTTGTGTTAAGGTTACAACGTGGCCTTTTAAGTTGAGTAGTGCATTGCATTTGTGAAACGTTAAAAAGGCATTTATATATTTAATGACTAACCTTTTGCTTATGCCTCAAATGATCATGCTTTTCCTTCGTCAAAGTCCACTTGACACTCCCGAGAAAACCTGGATATGAGGCTAGATAGAGAGCGAGGTCATCCGAGTGATCACTGAATACGGACAAAGTCAATGCAGAGTTATAGAACGTTTTCCATTTTGTTTCATCAATCTCTTCTGTCCCTCCTTCATTTTTGGTTTTAAAACCATGAACAGAATAATATTTGAACGCTTCGCATATAAATTCAATAGCCTTCGACTGCAAGAAAGAATATGTTATGCAATAATTGTATTGCTCTCTCCATTTCAACGGCAATCCGCGACAAGCCGTAGCAGCACGACCGCCAAAGACAATCAGCTCAATTGTATTTTCAGGAAAATACCCCTGATCCGAAACCTTGCTACTGTTTTCTCCGTTGAGTACTCTCCCTGTCAGGCGGACAAGATCGTCCGTAACTTCATTTACCATCTGACCTATGTCAGGTAGACAGAGAGTCTCAACAGATTTTGTTGATTTTTTATCTGTCTCACCTAAAGCCTCGTCAGCAAGAGCCAGGGTTTTCTCAATACTTCTCCTGTATTCAATCGCAAGTTCTTCAGATGTTAAAGGAAGTATGTCGGACTTGACATCTGTTTCTGATCTTTCATCAATTGATTTTGCAGGAACTGGTTCTGAATTCGGGATAACTTTTATCTCGCCTTTTAAGGTAGGTTTATTTGTTACAGAACGTTTGGATGCACTAGATCCCATTGCTTCGGGATTTACTTCTTATTTCTGTACCCAACCTAAAAACTAAAAAACGCAAAAACATATCACCAACAGCAAACTTTCTGCTGTTAATAACATAATGATTGTGAAATTGGTATACAACTCGATAAAATCTATTCTAGATCACTAGATCAGCGCTGCATTTGTTCATTTCAAAGACCCACTCAAACTATTTAAAAAACTCTTACAAAATCGAACCAAAATGCTCCAAATCTTTCATAACGATCATCAATTCATTCAAGTCGACCAAACCATTGCACAATTTTATTATCGAATTTGGATTTGAAAATGTGTGATTAGCCAAAGAAGATACATAGATAGGGTGTACGTTAATATTCAAGGGAGATAATGGACCAATTGACGAAACTATCGGTATAATAATATTATCCATGATTAATGCCCTGGCAGGGCGGAGCCTAAGTAACGGGTCGTAAGGTAAAGGGAAATCAGCTTTAATCTAAAATAACCTACTTCTAAAGAGAATTGACATAAATAACTCGAGACCTTAAATCGTAGATTGGTAACCAAATCCTCGTAACTTCAGCTAAATCAAGCTGAACTTTGGAGGCTTTGGTAATCAATCGATGAAATATGTTCACTTTCTCAAAGCCCGTGAATCATTTAGGTCTTAGGATACAGTTATTTGCACGCATTAACGCTGATTACCGACTAAAATTTGAAAGAACCCAAAGTATTGAAAAGCAAACTCGCCAACGTCACGGCTAAGCCCCGCCCTGCCAGTTCATTAATAACGCAGAATACATTCAAAACTCGCTGTCCCCACACTTTCAATATTATTTCAATAACATTTTATACATCATTCAACGATGCTGATAACTATAAAATATCTCTGGTGTCAATCTCAAACTCGGTTTACCAAGCAAATTATTCATTTAACCAAGCGGGAACCTGTGGCGATTCTTCGGAATAAAACTCGGGACTAATGAGTGCACAGACATGAAAGCGCGTCATATCGCACGTGGGTTTATGTGATGTTACGGAAGATAGCATTTCGAAAACAAAATCAACGAAATATTTAAACAGGACATTTTTATGATATGATATCAAATTATAAAATGTCCAAAATATCTACATAGATGACCAGAAAGCATTAAAAGTATGTGATTGTTTTTAAAATCGTATGGACCAAAGTATCACCAGAAGTTGTATCACCGAAAAGAAGCCCCCAAATTAACTCCGAGGTACTTTCCAGTTTACGGAAAAGTCCAAATGTCATTTATCAGGATGAAACTGTTGTCCTTCACTATTCTCCCCGTTTTATGTCAAACATTTTCTGCACGTACGGCTAAATGTCATAACTACAGCTTGAATAAGCTGCAGATAGGACGTTTAGGTTGCCAACGATTGACTAGCTTTTGCGTTTTATCCTGAAATTCTCACTTTTTGAACAATAATAAGGTTGAAAAACTAGAGTCGATCAGTGATGTTCTTAATTGTAGAAACATGTAAAATCAGCCTTGCGGTCAGGATGACAAAACGGTGCAAATAGTTTGCAAATTAAGCCACGCTTTGCACGCAACTTGGAAAACTGTTTTACCGTTTTGTGATCCTGAACGCAGGGCAGGGAAGGCGGTGATGGGCATTTCCGGGTACAGTAGAGTACAGTATAGAGCATTGTGAAGTTGATAAGATGTATGATTTTGGAATAAAATTGAACAAGTAAATTGATCGAGTTTTCAGTGAAATACAAGGGAGCGCTGAGTAAGCGATTTAGAATTGATTTGATTGGATTGAGCGTCAAATTCACGTTGTTACTAACTGTATACCATAAACTATGAAAAAACATATTTATCAACTGAAATACATTTTGTAGTTATAATTATATAAAAAAAAGGTTATTGTGAAACATTGTTGACCTGTCACTCATTTAATATTCCTGTTGACCTTCATTGATATTCGGAACCTACTTCCTTATAAAGATTTAAAAAAACGCGAACAGTACATTCAAGTAACGAAATATAGCCAATTGTGATAAATGACCAGACAAGCTATAGTTGTAAGGCCAGGGACTTGCAATGCAGAGGTCCGAGGATCGAATCTCCCACTCGTTTTTTTTTTAATACGATGTTACTTTTAATGGCTACTTTTAATGGCTATAATTCAAATCTTTGTATGTAAAAAAGCACGACACAGTTTACTTTTTGTTCATCGTTCTGTGTGGATGACCCGTTTGATATTCCGCATCAAATGATTTCCCAGTGCTTAGTAGCCTACGCACATAACACAAAAACGTATTTTTTTTCTTAGAAAGGTACAGATCACTGTCTTTGTCTGATGGTCTATTGAGAAAAAAAAATAAGAAAAGGAGAAAGAATCCGTAAAATTATTAACAGAAGTAACTGCAAGCAATGAAATGTACCGTACGATAAGAAAAGTAGTAATAATATCATTAGCATTAAATATCATGAACGAAAAAAGATAATTGAATTCATTCGTCCAGGTGCTGCGTTAGAGAAACAAAAAAAGCTAGATTGACAATCAAAAAGCCTCATGACCTCAGCTTGAACAGGTGGCAACAGCTTATTAATTCTATGAAAATTAAACGAATGACGGATTGGATTCATAAAAAATGGCAAAAATGAATATTACAAAAAAGAAAATCAAGAGACAATAACACTGTCTCTTTATTTAGTAATAATAAAATTAAGGATTAAACAATTTGGAAAATAAATTTATTGTATCTGACTGCGTGCGTATTCGAACCGGGTCTGTCAGTTCAATACTCTAAATGGCAAACGGCTTAGACCACTGAGCTACGATCCCAATTATAAGAATTGCAGTATTGTATTTGATTATGAAAGAAAGTTCATTTAATAACATCGCGGATATTAACGAAAGTTTACGAAAAATAATGAGTGACAGGTCAACAATGTTTCACAATACCTTCTTAATCCAGAGCAAATATTTACGATTTCAACATTTTTGTATAGGGTATACTAAACACTATTTTTTATTCCATATATACACATATACATGTACTGTCAAAGAGCAATTATGTTTTACAAATAAAAGACGACATTTAAATAGGTAGGGTAAAGTATATTTGTCCAATATTGGAGTTAATCCATTGGAGGCATTATTTGAATAGTCATATATATCCCTTAACTATAAATCGAACTTTGAACTTAACGAACTACTACAGTTAATCACATCGTGAAATTGGCATTCACCTCAATCTTAATCATTCTAAACCGCTCACTCAGCGCTCCAATCATTCATCCCAAACACTCACTCAAACCGTTTTAAAACGATCAAACCTATTGGAAAATATAGAATCAACGTCGTCATTCAAAATAAATTTTGAAAGAGAAAAATTGCGATTTCACTGCCATAATTCAAATTGTTAGCGTCTAAAAGGTTCTTGAAGAAATAGGAAGCTATACTGGCCAAAAGTCCTAACCGGCCACTTTAAAAATGACGATAACTCTTTTAAAAGTTCTAACATTTTAATGAAATTTGATGTGTGAATTTTTAAGCATAATGTACATGGATTTCCATTATGATTTACCAATAGTTATCAAATTTGGATGTGTAATAAAGGAAAAGCTCAAAAAGCTGTAAATCTTAATAGAGCTCGGGATATTACACTTTCAACAAACCAAAGTACGCAAATCGTTAGCTGCAACCCTGACCAAGAAAAAAATCAGAAAACATTGTCAATTTTGTGTGACCTTTGGCTACAGGAGAAACAGAAACAATAGGAGGCATGGTAAAATGGTGTTTAAATTCAACCGATAAACCATTTTATCTAGCAATTAGGCTCAAATATTGTCTGGTGTGAAAAAAACGATGTTTCAAACTGATTTTTTTCACATATCCTACATTTTGAAGCTCAACGGGAATTATCAGTCTATATTTTATGCATTTTTGAAAAAAAAAACGTGTTTTAGGTGTTGTTTCTAGGAATCGTTTTTCTGCATACATAAGCTCTATCATTTTCTTCTAGGGTCATATGCCGCGCACAATTGACGAACATTTTCAGTTTTTTTCCTAGTCTATGTTGCAGCTAACGACCCATGAGACAAAAATCGCTACATTGACAATATTTTGAGCTCTGTGTGAATTTAGAGCTTTTTGAGCTTTTCTCATGTTGCGCTTTAAATTCAATGAAATAACGGTAACTTTTCGCCAAAATCATCTGGAAAGTTGCTTAAAAATTCACATAGCAAATTTCACGAAAATCCACACACCACAGAAAAAAATATCTTTGTTTTTAAAGTGGCCGGTTAGAAGTTTTGACTAGTATATATATAGAACTTGTATTATTGTTTTAAGGGAGGTAATCAATATCGCTAATTTTGTTCATCCTGAACAAAATTTGCGCTATAGGATTACCTCCCATTAAATTCACCCAAAACTCGCTCCACATACTCATTCAATTTCATTCCAAAATAATCCCAAAATCATTCACCTTGTCAATGTCACGTTACTGTTAACTTTGAAGCGCTAAGAATGTTTTGAGTGTTTAAAATCATCGAATAAAGCGAGTGATTAATGTTGGTTTTCCTACGTCCTTGTGTTAAAGCCCAAATCTGCGTTTAGAGTAAAAATAACTCTTTCGTGAATATTCCTTGAATTTTTTTCTTGATTTAGTCTAATGAAAAAATTGCTACATAAAAATACAAACCAATCGACATACGGCGGCTTCTTCGCGATACGCATAATCTGCCGTATAAAGTAAAATATGTAAATAAGATTTTGGTCACGTGAAATACGCCCACGCGCAAGAGTGGTAAAGGATAGGTATTCAGATTGGAGTCCGAAATGTTGCGGGTCATGAATAGTCACCAAGTTAGGCCTATATTTAGATCAACGGGCCATAATCAGTTGCATAACCGAATATTGGAATGACAAATTCAAGCTTATCTTTGAGAATAAAAGTTTAGTGTTTGTGTACAAGTCATAGTTGTTTAAGATCATTGTCTTGCGTTTCGAAAATGCTCACAAACATAGACGGGGGCTTTAAACCCCATTCAATCAAATAATACAAAAAAAGAATCTAACGGGCAAAATAAATAGTTTATAACATATCGCAAATCACCTTGAGAATCGAGCGGTCTTCATAATTCTTCAAAAGAAAAAAAAGATTGAAACAAATGGCTTGAAACCTAGAGGAAAAATAAATATATTGTCATAATGACTCGAACCACTGTCTTTCGTCTTCTGATCAATTACTCTTTCTACTTGCAATGACAAGTGTCATCTCATCACAGTGTCATTTAATAGGTATATATTATGAAATTTGGTTCACGAAGTTAAACGAGACCTAACGGAGATACCATGTGACAATCAGTCTAGCATGTAATGTATGCTTATAGAGGTTACGGTCAGTCATGTCAATGATTTTACGCAATATAATACCTTTAGATCAATTCACTGGATCTAAATTGACAAGGTGAATGATTTTGGAATGATTAAGGAATAAAATTGAATGAGTGTGTGGATCGAGTTTTGAGTGAATTTAATGAGAGGTAATCCTATAGCGCAAATTTTGTTCAGGATGAACAAAATTAGCGATATTGATTACCTCCCTGTAATAAAATATGCATACAAGATCCATACATAGCTTCCTATATCTTCAAGAATCTTTTAGACGCTAACAATTTGAATAATGACAGTGAAATTTTCTCTTTCAAAATTTTATTTTGATTGACGTTGTTGGTTCTATATTTTCAATGAGGCTGGTTTACGTGTCACATGCTGAAATATTTCTGCAAAGAAACATTCAAGTTTGATGAATTACCTATTTAAAAAATTGACCATCCCATGTTAAATACTTTTTTATCAAATCACAAAAAAAAATGTGAAGCCTGATAATGGGTCACTGAAGGACAATAGCCACTTGTCAGGTTTCCTTTACTTTCTAAAAAAACAACATGTGATTCTGAAATTCACTGCCTTTTCCCTGACTTTTACCATAGTTTCAGATTTCGCTGACTAGTTTCAAAATTTCCTGACTTTTCCCTGACCATGGGGACTCTGAATCATACCTCTACGACGAATCTGCGGGATACCGCCTCCATGCGGTCTTGCGCTGTTTAAAAGCTTGTATAACTATTTTTACTACAAAATCGTGCGGGCACCGCACGATGTTGGGGTAAGGGTGAGTTACGGCCGCCGTACGGGCTCCGTAAGCCAATTGTAACGGACGAAAATACCGATATTACATTACCTCCATTTAACAATCACTCATCCATTTTAATCAAACTCATTCCGAACTCTTTCCGAAATCATTAAATTATCAATTTCACGATTTTCTTAGCTGCATCTTTCAGGTTCTTTGGTTTCGTTTCGGTTTCAAAACGATGTATAACCAATCAAGACTGTAACTTAAACAAAAAATAAATCTGAATTTCTAGATCTATCTAAAACTAAAAAATCAAGATATATACAGCTAAAATGAATGCAAAACCTTCCGAGCGGTGATAACCCTGCGAACGACTTGAATTCGGTATTCATGCATCTTGTGATTTCCACCAGGAAATCTTTTTATTATGGTGCATTTAATTGTATCTTCACAGTAAAAGGGGCAGGATTTTTTGGGGCATAGTTTTTTTTAATTGTATAAGAGACACAAATAAATGATAAAGACTTACAAAACTTTTTGATGAAAGTCTAAATGATTCTTTTTGGATAAGCTTCAGGAAAGAGATGAAGACTGTTTACAATAGTCTTCAAGTCTGTTCTGAAGTTGATCCCAAACTGTTCATACATGTATCAGTCCAAATACTTTTTCAACGACGATTCCTACTAGAAACACCACAATATTTATATTTACAAAATATGATATCTTAAACTAAAGAGATAAACAGTCTTTCACTTTCTTCTTGTAATTGGTGTTTTTTTCTGTTAATTACTCCTTCTCTTTCAATGGTATATCATTTGGTTCCAAAGGCGGATAAAGCTCGGAAGCAGCAGCCTCAGCCAAAGCAATGTTCTCGGTCGGCATATGCCGGTAACCAAGTGAGCTCGTTTCCGTTTCCTTTGTGCGCTTCTCCCACATGTTATACACGACCTCGGAAACCAGCAGTTCAGACGAATTCGCCCCGATCAATTTTAGTACCATAACGCCGTCCTCGCCAACCCAATCTGCGAATCTAGAGAGATCGGAATTTACTCCAAGCATGTTCTCGTCTTGGTATATTTGGATACATCGTCTAATATATCTGTGAATTAGAAAAGAGAACTTTGGTGTCATGTAGATGCCACCAAATATTATTATGTAAGAAGTATCGCGATGAAGTTAGGAATGTCGTAAAATTAATAATAATTTCGATCAAAATCTGTCTTAATGCTTGCTCAGTGCTACATTCTGATTCCCATTGCATTCAAAATACTCCCTCAGATCATTCAAACGCTTTTAAACCTTTCAAAGAGTTCAAAAACTTAATTCAAATCAATCAAATAATTTGTCGATTTAATTGTCTTGCGTAGCTACATTTTAAAGCGTCGATGATGACCACGGACCAAAAGAGCTTGAAATGATTAAGATTTTACAATAAATCACACCGTGAAATCGACACTCATCTCGATCAAAACCATCCAAAAATCCTTCACTCAGCGCTCCAATTTTTCACTCCAAAAACTCCAACCACTCAAAAGCATTACGAAAATCTCTCACTCAGCGCTCCAATTTTTCACTCCAAAAATCGCCCCAATCACTCAAAAGCACTCCATACTTGTTCCAGACACGTTTAGAACTCGTTCAAAATGATCTACATTGCAATTAAATTGATCAGATACAGTTAGTTACATCGTGAAATTGACATTAAACTCAATCAAAATCATTCTAAATCGCTCACTTAGAGTACCATTCACTCATTCCAAACACTCACTCAAACCATTCAAAAACGCTCCAAACTCACCGAAAAAAATATTAAAACAACTTCGTTCAAAAGAAAAATAGCTGGGAAAAAATCGGGGTTCAATTATTTAATTGAAATTGTAAGCGTCTGGTTGGTTCTTTAACAAATAGGGAACACTCTATATAACTTGTATGCATATTTTATTAAAGGGAGGTAATCAATATTGCTAATTTTGTACATCCTGAACAAAATTAGCAATACTGGATTACCTCCCATTAAATTCAATCAAAAGTCGCTCCACACACTCATTCAATTTCATTCCTTAATCATTCCATAATCATTCACCTTGTCAATTCCACGATGTTGTTAACTGTATATCCATGATTTTAATACCTAGTTTTTATTTTTCGGCGTCTGGTTTGTCAATGAAGACCTAAAATCAGAGTGTAAGTATACTTTTTAAGGGGAGGTAAAGGATAATCACCAATTTCATCTAATTGGACGCAATTATCAATCATATTTCGCCTCCCTTGAAATTGATTCAAAACGACCTCATTACACACACCCAATTTCCTTTTTCATCCCAAAACATTCAGCTTGTCAATTTCACGACGTTCCTAACTATAATATGAGCCAGTGCGTGACATTTCCAACAATTTCTCATGTGCGCATAGCAAAGTCTCTGGCCAGCCTGTGCATTTACACAGGCTGGCCAGAGTCTTCACAATGCCCCCTGGAGAAAGACAAGCTCCTAATCCCCCTTCAAGCCGTTAGAGAAGGTTCTTATTGCATAGTGTAGCTGCCCGGGTTGCTCAATGTCTCTCTTTTATACACATCTGATATTGTGAGAAATGTCACGCACTGGCTCATATCGTCTTGTGGCGCAAATATCAAAGGCGACTTGTCAAACAAAAAAGAGTATCTAGGTAAAACCTGAAAGGATTATTCTGTTAGAAAATTTGAGTAAATCAAATACTCCGTGAGCTCGCGTCCAACGAAAAAAGAAATATCTTTTTTGAATAAAACTAATTACCTCCTCCTGAACATCGGCAGTACAACCCTCAAAACCCAGACGATAAAGCTGATTGGTGTTACTATGGCAACGAATAGAAACCACACCCACAACAGGTTGTAAGCAACTTCTGTAAACTCGTTCATTGGTAGTTGACATTGTACAGTCCAGTGTTGAATATTCATGAGTTGCTGTATGGAGAAAAAGCAAAAAACCTCTCTCGGAAACTGCGGTGAGTTTTTCCATAGCGACCCGTTGTTGCTAAATAGGTTGTCATTGATGACGTCACCATATGACGTCGAATTATCGATTGGAGGATCGTAGGTACGTAGAAACATGTCTAGGTAGGTCATTTGAACGAATATATTGATGATGAATAAAATTTTGGTAAACAAATAGACACATGTCAGCAATCTCCATGGCAACGGAATGGCCCAGTCTTTACACCAGTAATAAATATATCGACTAATTTGTTTTATAGCCGTTTTCTTTTCTTCCTCGCCTCCATTAGGGTAACCCTCAGTAAGTCCAGCAATTTTGTCGAAACTCACCCCAGAATATCCATGAACAATATACAGGATGATGTTGGGAAGTTTGAACAAAAGCGCCTGAAACACAAGGAAAAGCGGTAGCCATTGGTAATAAGTTGTAGTAGTTGCAGTCTTCCAAAATAAATCTTGATCAGTAAGAAAGCGTTTGTCGTCAACTAGAAATGGAACGTCGGACCGAAGAAATCGTATTGAGTATCCATCGCTTAAGTTTAACAATTCCATCGTCCTTTCGATGTCTCTTGGGTACTGAATTGTGTGCTTGTTCCAACACTCCGCGTGCAGATAATCGACGAAAGAGGGCGTGAATTCGGCAGGTGCCCAACATTTGATTGGCTCGCTGACTCCTTGCTTCCAACTTATGATGGCGGCCAAAATAAGGAGCAGACCAAAAGTCCAGAAATGGTTTAGACGGTCTGCAAAGTCCTCTAGGCACGCTCCTCGGTGGAATATCCATCTAAACAAACCCCGATACACCGTCGGCATGTTAATTTATATTCTACAAAATTGGAAGAAGGGTACTTTTAATGTCTAACATTCACTAAATCCTACTAGAACCCAAAATATTACGATACAATTAACGATGGAGGAATTCTACGAGGGTTATTCAATTTTTTTCTGGATTAGGTTAATTAATAATTAGTTATAACGCGTTATAAGAGAAAAAAAGTAAATGCATATTAACAGGGCAATGCTCAAACATGCTTAAAACTGAAGCACGCACAACATTTATATTGATTTCATACACAAAGAAAAACACACACGTGTTCGGGGGAGGCGCACAGTACGAAATACATACATGACTACGTAAATGACGTTGGTAACGTTGTCGGAATTTCAGACAATTGCTATAGTGTAATTAAGCTTGTCACAACTCGTAATTCATGGACGAAGAAGGAATTGAATCTTCCTGTCCTTATTTGTGTGTTTTTATGCCAATATTCCCCTATCTTTTCTCTTATTTTACGGAGCTTCGAAGCCTACACGTTTGGAAAGAAATAATTAGGAAGAATGAACCCTCCCTTTTCAGCGTGACCCGTTTTGAATCTATGTCTTTGAGGTTTTTCTTCTAAATTTCAGATAAAAAATAATTGTAGGCCTTAATTCCCAGCGATCAGGTGACGTCGTGTAGAACGTTCCGAACGTTCACCCTGCCACTATTTAAACGAGTCTTTTCGAAAAATCATTCGGCCGAATTACTTCAAATTAAGACAGGGCATACGCTATACTTATTCCTGCAACTCATTAAAATTTTCAAGTTTTCAACTGTCAGGGAGGAAAGGAGACTAAATCAGTGAGGTATTGCGTCTACTGCGCCGGGTACTCGTTACCATGGCATTGTCTATGGCAAACACGCGTGCGTTGTGTTCGTGAATTTTATCAATTTTACCTACACATATCTGGGTTGAATTCCGACAGCGAATGATACAAAATTTAGTAAAATTGCTTAAAAATAAAATTTTGCGAGGAAAAATCCGGATAATTTTTTTAACAACCCTCGTTTTTAGACATACTCTAAAAAGAACGAAAGTCCTGCACTGAAAAAAAAAAGATGTCCATATTTAGATAGAAAAATCGTTAAATTGACATGTTGAATGATTTCGAAATGATATTGGAATGACATTGAAATAGTCTGTGGAGCGAGTTATAAATGATTTCAAGAGTGATAATATTAAGTGGCTATTTTCGTCAAACTTGGAAGAAATTAGCGACATTCATTACCTTCCTTTACAAAAACGTAAATACCTATCTATGTATCTTCACGTACCAATCAAACTTTTTGAAATCGACACAAGGGAAACCAAATTGTGTGATAATTTGATTTATTTCAATGCAAATTTGATCGTTTTGAACGATGTCGAATTCTTTTTGACGATTTCGGAGCGGTTTGAGTGAGTGTTTGCAATGAATGAATGCAGCGCTGAGTGAGCTATTTAGAATGGTTTTGATCAAGGTGAAAGTCAATTTCACGATGTTACTTATTGTAACACAAACGGGGAAATGCGAGGAGGATTGCCGCTGTCGGGTATAAACACAAATAGTTGTGTAACAGTTACTAACACCGTGAAATTGACAAGGTAAGTGGTTTTGGAATGATTTCGGAATGATGTTGAATGAGTGAGAGCAGCGAATTTGAGTGAAATTCAAGGACGGTAATCCAATATTGCTTACTTTGTTCAGGATCCCCTTTATAAAATATGCATTAAAGTTCTATAAATAGCCTCCATTTTCTTCAAGACGCTTGTAATTTCAATTATGTGAGTGAAATCGCGGATTTGTTCTTGCTTTTTTCATTTTGGAGGTAGTTGATGATCTTATATTTTATAGTAATTTTTAGCGTTTTTTGAATGGTTTGAGTGAGTGTTTAGGATGAATGAATGGGGCGCTGAGTGAGTCATTTAGAACTATCTTGATTGAGAAGTCAATTTCACCATGTAACTAACTGTACCTTATTTCTTTACCTTGTAGTAGCATGTTTTACCTTTATCATCTTCATGATTTTTATCTTTCTTATTATTATTATTATTATTATTATTATTATTATTATATTATTATTATTATTTCTTACTTTTTTAGAAGTTTGCATTTCTCCATTATTTCAAGGTTCGGGTAGATGCATTTCTACTGGAAGACGTATTTCACCTTCTCATATGATATTTTTCAAATAAGCAAACAACAAAAAAATATTTTGGTTAAAATCTTTAAAATTAATACTGTTAATATAAATTTTAGCAAAGATTCAACTCACCGCAGTCGGATCAGGAACGATGTCCAAATTGGTGGTCCTTAGAAAATTCTAAGTATATAAATTCTATGAACAACTCGACACGAATAATGAATAGAAGAAATATATAAATTACTGACTCAGCCGCATATCCGGGAATATTTGATAAATAAACAAGATACAAGGTCGGATTGAATGTTTTGGAATGTGGGCCGTTCATCCAGTTTATCTGATCGTAAACAATGAATCCAAGACATTACTTCCCTTTGGGACCAAAAAGAATTTTAGTACGCCCCTCCTTCCTATTGCACTCGACATATGAATGCAAGAGCACTTCGAAATACAGTTAGTTATATCGTGAAATTGACTTTCATTCTTATCAAAACTATTCTTAATCGCCCACTCAGCGCTCCATTCATTCATTCCAAACATTCACTAAAACCATTCAAATACGCTCCAAAAATGACAAAAAATAATAAGATGAACAAATGCATTCAAAATAAATACATGTATAGTTAGAAAAAAATCGCGATTTAACTAATATAATTGAAAATCTAAGCGTCTGTTTTCGAAAAAATAGAATGCAATTTATAGACCTTGTATGCATATTTTTAAAGGGATGTAATAGCTGAGCAAAACTGGCGATATTGGATTACCTCCCTTGAGTTCCATTCAAAATCCACTCATCGCACTCATTCAATTTCATTCCAAAATTGCTCCAAAATCATTCACCTTGTCAATTTCACGATGTTGTTAGCTTTAAGCTTTCAATGTTTTAAGCAATTATCCTTCTTTGGTTTAAACTAAAGTGCAATAATTTGACAATAACTCTAATTTGGTTGTGTCAATCAATATTCGCGCATTCGGATTAGCCGAATCATTGATTTTATTCCTCTATGAAAAAATGACGACTCATTTATTGTGTAAGCTTGAGCACATAATAGTCCTATTTCTGATGAAAAGGGTAAACTAGGAATATCAATGGCTAGGATAAAGAGATTCGTGAAAATTCGGATTAGGATGTAAAGGGTATAATCAAAACAAACTGTGTGAAGTTTATCCTTGAAACTGATAGGTTCTAGAGCAAAAATTCCGAGAAATGAGTCTAGCATCTGTTTTTAGATGGGAAAATGATGTTTTTATTTTTAGGGCATCCTGTACTTTTAGAAAGTCGGAGATGAAAAATATCTAACCAGTCAGGCTTACAACCCGAATTTTGCCATTTCTCCATCAAATCCAGCAGATAAGATGCACAGTTGAAAAGATAAACTGCCCAGCCTGTATCTGTTTATAAAATCCTAACTTGAACGCAAAATACTGGCAGAAGATTCCCATCAATCTGTTTGTTTTTGCTGTAACATTTTGATGTTCTAGATTACAAGCTTGATTTAGAAATTAAATTGAATGAGTGTGTGGAGCTAGTTTTGAGTGAATTTAATGGGAGGTAAATTTGTATCACAAATTTTGTTCAGGATGAACAAAATTAGCGATATAGATTACCTCCCTTTAATTAAAAATGCATGCAAGTTCTATACATAGCCTCCTATTTCTTCAAGAACCTATGAGACGTTAACAATTTGAACTATGTCAGTGAAATCGCGATTTTTCTCTATCAAAAATTATTTTTAATGACGTTGTTGATTCTATATTTTTCAATGGGTTTGGACGTTTTTGAATGGTTTTAATGAGTGTTTGTAATGAATGAATGGAGCGCTGAGTGAGTGATTAAGAATGATTTTGATTGAGGTGAATGTCAATTTTACTATGTTACTAACTGTAAGAGGAATCAATATAAACTGCATAAGTTTTGAGTCAACATATATCTTTTAAAAAAAAATAAATTATTAAGTAGAATCTGCAAGGAAAATAATAGATTATAGTCAAAAATAAAAGAAATAGCCTTCAACGTACATTTTTTTGATCAAACAAAAGGAAGGAAAGAGACCGAAGCTGTACCTGGAAAGCGATGCTTATCATTAAATCTTAAAATAATACTCTGGGGTCAGTAGGGACCTGGGTCTAGAGGAATCCAAACAGACACGGTCAGCAATAGATTAAAGCACTGATGACATTTAATGAATACTGATCTACCGATCACTCAATTTGAGTATGAAACTCGGGTTGTAAGTCTGACTGTAACGAGAGTTAGTCTAAAGGCGTTAAAACCCGAGTCCGATTGACGAGTTTATTTAAGCAGGCCGCCGTCATAGCGCAGTTGGTAGCGCGTCGAATTATCAATCTAGAGGTCCTGGGTTCGATCCCCAACGGCGGCACTCATCATTTCCGACTATTTGTCTACCACAAATGGGTTGATAATCGTAGACCTATGTGGGATAGCAGCTGGAGGCTAGGAAAGGATGTGATGAGAAATACCAGGATCCCTTGTTAGGTATTCCAGACGCCGCGGTATGACTGAAATAATGTTAAAAGCGGCGTAAAACCCTATTCAAACAAACAAATTAATTTTAACAGCCTTATTACGTATTCGAGTGAGATACATGTATTGCTAATATCAGACACAGCAAGTTGATTTTTCAATTTGTCATGTTCTCCGTGTTTTTGTCGTCTACGGCCGATACTAAGAAATCTATTTTTTTTTTTTTTTGAAAAAAAAAAATCTTGCCGCTATTTTGGATAACACTTTCAGAATTTTAGCGCAAATATAGATTTTCAAATGAAAAAAAAAATCTTCAGACGTTTGACATTTTTAACACGAGGTACAACATTACGAACATATTTTGGGCGAATCTCACTATGAATCGAAGGACAACAACGTTTTAATTTGTAACCATTGAAAACGCCGGGAAACTTCCGACATTTAAGAATTGTTATGGCGTAATCATTGATTAAAAACTTATATGATAAGATTCTGCTGGTAATATAGCAATCGGAATCCCTCATCGATGCTATTTAACTGAACCTCCGGAATAATACGGGCGATGAAAGCGCGCCATTTCGCACGTGGGTTTAAATGACGTCACAATTACCATCTACCCGCTATGGGTGACGTGACATATAGAATTGTAAGAATAAAAGTGGGCGCATTATAATTTGATGACAAAACGCAGTGTTTTACTGCGTTTTGTCATTAAATTATTATATGCCCAAAAGATCTCCATGGACAATCTTAAGGAATAAACAAATGTGATTTCTTCAAGCGAATGAAATAACCGAAATACCATTTGAAGCATTCGGAACATCACTCGGCCATTTCCGTAAACTGCAACAGACCTCGGATGTATATAAGGCGGATGTGTATGTAACAAAATCAAGCATTTTTTAAGGCGGAAAGAGTGTAAGAAAATGTAGCGCGGAGGCAACCGGCGCTATCTTGAGATTTATATCTTTTTCAGTAAATAACTGCCGAAAAATCTTAATTTTTGAGAATGACAAGGTTTTCCCTTTTTTTTTTTTTTTTTTTTTTTTAAAAAAAGTCCGTCTATGTACATCCGAGGTTGTTCGTGAGATTGGCCGAGTGGTGTTCCGGATGCATTTGAAGCCGAATTACCTAAAAGAAATACCCCAAAATAACTACACTACGTCTGTGGTACTTTCCAGTTTACGGTTAAGCGATCTAGACGGAAAAAATACACTATCCGAGAAAACACGAGGAATTTCGATCTCAAAACTTTCCATAAGGGTTGGACTCCCTTTAAAGAATTTCAAAATGTTTCGCCACTATGTTAATGTTGATGATTGTTTCAATCAATTCAAACAATTTTATTCAAAAATCATTCCAAAATCAATCATTTTGTCAATTTCGCGATGTTCTTAATTGTTACAGTTATTGTGTTAAGCGAGTTGTGAGTGAATTTAATGGAAGATAATCCTATATCGCAAATTTTGTTCAGGATGAACAGAATTAGCGATATTGATTTCCTCCCTTTAATAACATATTCATACAAATTCTAAACATAGCTTCATATTTCTTCAAGAACCTATGAGACGTTAACAATTTGAATTATGTCAGTGAATTCGCGATTTTTCTCTATCCAAATTTATTTTGAATGACGTTGTCGATTCTATATTTTTCAATGGGTTTGAGCGTTTTTGAGTGATATGAGTGAGTGTTTGGAATGAATGATTGGAGCGCTGAGTGAGCGCTTTAGAATTGTTTTGATTGAGATGAATGTCAATTTCACGATGTTTTTTAACTGTACGATAGTAAAATCAAAGCACTGAAAGTACTGATGGTGAACGAACCAGATGGCATTCTAGAATTATATATTGAATTCGATTAGAAAAGAGAAACTATGAATGTAAAGATAATTAAAAAAAAAGGGGGGGGGGGAATTGTCTTGACAAAATTTCCGTTGTTCGGAAATTTCAATGCAATTCAAAGAAAGGGAAAGATGGGGAAAATCCTGCTAGAAAAATATTTGTTAGGATATGAGTTGTTACTCTGTGAAAATTTCTTTTACACACTTGAAATAGGTACATTTATTAATTAAACATAAATGGAGATAACGATTTAATCCTATCTAAAACTGTCTTCAACCTATATCCAATGGTGTTTGTTTTTACAAAAGTAATTGTTATCATGTTTAAGCTTATTTCAAGTAAATTTGTTGTATTTGTTTTAACTTTTTTTTATCTATCTTTGTTTCTTCTCAGAGGATGAAAAGGTCTTTGAGTACCAACCAAAGAAACAGCTATGAATATCAGCCAGTCCTGAACTGTACTCATTGTTTAAAGTTATGATTTGTTAACTTATTAATAGTATTTTGAACCATAACCTGAGAGATTCATTTTGATAATATCTGAAGCCAAAACCACTTCCGTGGTTGACACTTATGTCGTTATTCAATTTTATAACACTGCAGGATGAGAAATATTTAGGTATAGGTTAAAGTGTGTATTTTCGTTTATTTATCGTCTCTACCGTAGCATATGCCCATATGAGCGACGCCCCCAGAAGACGGTTAGTTGTTACGGGGGATAGTGCAAGGGTACATGACGAATCTACTGCTGAGATCCGCCATGGTTCATTAACGTGCTCGGTGTAAAGCACCGTCTCATGGGGCCTCGGTTTAACGTCTCATCCGAAAGACAAGTAGTTTTTGTTAGTATACCAGCCCGGGAACCGAACCCACACGGTCGAACTTCAATGGTTTTGGAGTCCGGTGCTCTACCAACTGAGCTAATCGTGCTGGTCGTATAGGTTAAAGTGTGTGTTTGTAGGATTTAGGTCCCTCCGAGCTCTAGGCATATATGGTAGGGACCGTGAGAGAGATAGAAGCGGATACGAGGAGATCCGGGTTCATACGCCCCTAACTCTTCTACGAAAAGACCTCCTTAGTTCTTTATTGTGCCCAGTGTAAAGCACCGATACTCGCGAAGGTACCTCTGGGTTTCTTACCAGTTCACTTCTAGTTGAAAATTCCTGCCTGGGTTGAGATTCGAGTATAGGTTAAAGGAGGTCTAGTGCCTTATTAGGATAATTCATAGATAATTTCTGTTTAAGGTTTAGAAATTAAAGTATAACTTTTTATATTAAATAATTGCTTCATAGTAAATTGCATACTTACAGTCTTTATAAATATTATTTTTGTAGCGTAATTTCCACTTCAAAAGCGAATAAGAATCTTATTTAAGAAGTTTATTTTTTTAAAGGGAGGTAATAATTGCATAAACAAATAGTTTAAGTATAATACCCTGTTTTTTTCCTCCCGACTTTCCTCCCAATAAGAATTGAGAATCCTTACAATTGTCGGTTTATTTTTTGCACGAGAACCTATTGTTTACATTCAAGAGTTTGGATGCTTGTAAAATCACTCACTATAGCTATCTTATTACAGTATTGCGGCTGATATTAGACTTTTCTTCTCGTAGCTAGTTTTTTTCTTAAACTGTAGTTAACCAATTCTAAACGTATTTTGAAAAGGATGGAACCAGTTTTTATTCATCGATTAAGATTTTTATGATTTCTGTAAAAAAAACGCAATGACTTTTCCGAATAATTTAACAACTAAACCCGCCTGTCGAATTGTAAACAAGTGCATGGCGGATCTGGTCCCCCCTTGACCACGGCAATATATACTCGTCAATTGGAGTGGTATCTAGGGTTGAATATTTAGCTATCATTTATTTAATTTTCAAATAGAATTTTGAATTGATATGGTTTTACAGATTGAAATGAAACACGAATGCCCCCGGAACAGCATTTTTTTAAAGTTTGACCTTGACAGATGACCTTGACCTTGTCACATGACCTTGACCTTGTCACGTGACCTTGACTTTGGCGTACAGCTTTGTATGTCAAATACTTTTGGAGAAAAGGCAAAGGTTAAGTTTTCGGGTTAAGTTTTCGGACAGACGGACGGACGGACAGACAGACAGACAGACGGACATGAGTAAAACAATATGCCCCCGATCTCTCGATACGGGGGCATAAAAATGCAAAGTAGAATGGCCCAAATGAAATATCTCCCGTGCCTGTCGCATTTGGTATTCGGCAATATTCGCTTCTGAGATAGACGAATACGAAACGTTTTCGCTGGGAATAAGCCCTACTTCAGCCAACGCAATTTTACAGAAAAATCTTAAGAGCGACGTTCACCCCTATTCAAATAAAAGATACAAGAAAGGTTGTACATGTAAAACACATGTCGAATCATTCTTAAAACCCGTCTCGAGACTGACTGTCGCTAGTTGATAAGTTATGTAAAACCGCGTTCTAATGACACAAGGTGTCTTGATGTGTCATTCGTCTCAACTCGGCCGATTACTGTAACCTACATTAAACTCGGAGCCGTCGGAGATCGCCCGAGTATTGCCGAATGTAAGTTCAAGAGGACACGACCTAGATAAACACGTATTTCCGGCTAATTACTACAAGTTGCACCAGCGAAGGCTTGGGTCAAAAACATAGTATCTGTCTCTTCGGTGTTTAGACACAAACTTTGTTTTTGCTTTAAACTCTCGACAAGCTTACGCCGATCAAAAATTCCCTTGATAAACATTGCAAGATCATATTGTGTTTTTCAAGGCGAATTTTCATTATCTTCACTTGATAAAGTAAACTAGAAACACGCCATTAAAGAAATAAAAAGTGATTTTGCGGAGAAAAATGTTGAAAGATTCTTAATTGAATTTTAAGAGGCGCTACTTTATTTCAAATGTATTAACATCCAACAGGATTTTCCTGACATGGTATATAACACTGGTGAACGACGTTCGTTCACCAACAACGAGAAACTACCATGCATTGAGAGTTAACTCGTTTGCTGACATTGATCGTCTTTGAGACTTTGAATATAAATTCCAAATGGATTTTTCAGAAAATAATTTTTAAACCGACACAGGCGACAATTGTAAAGGCGCATACAATTAAAATATAGGGTAAAACTGACAAAGTGAACTATTTTCATTTCGAATAAATATCAGACGCTTCCAAATTCAAACAAGGTAAGGAATCAATAGATATTCATTTAGCGCCTCGAATGTAGCTGTTCAGCTTTTATATATTGAATGATTTTCTATTTGTTTGAGCCGCCGTCGTAGCGCAGTTGGTAGCGCGTCGGACAGTCAATGTAGAGGTCCCCGTTTCGATCCTCGACGGCGGCTCTCATTCTTTTTGACTGTTTGTCCACCACCAATGGGTTGATAATCGTAGACCTATGTGGGATAGCAGCTTGAGGCTAGGAAGGATGTAATGGTAGCACTAGTGCGAGAAATACTTGGAATATGTTGTCAGGTGCTCAAGCCGCCGCGATATGAGTGAAAAAAAATATAAAAGCGGCGTAAAACCCCATTCAAACAATTTCATTTGTTTGAATGAGTGTTTGGGATGAATGAATGGACCTTTGAGTGAATGATAAACTTTAGTAAATTTTTGTTATCAGATAGAGTGTCAATTTATTTATTTTAATACCTTTTAGTTCCAATTTTGTAATGTTTCCTGAAAAATAAATAGGCAAAATATATCAAAAGAGTGAGTTGATTATTGTAATTGACTCATTAAGCTGTTCTAAAAATGGCAAACTGATTAAAACTTACATGTAAGTAGGAATGTGTTTTGCCATCTCAAATTTATGATACCAGTGGGGTGTGTCTAAATCTTGATTTTTTTTTTTTTTTTTTTTTTTTTTGAAGTGAGGTAACGACGCTTTTAGCGGTTATTCTACACATATTTCTCAGACTGAAGCAGCCAACAATGGATTCTCAGTATTTCTCGCACCAATACTACCATTACACCTTTTCTAAGCCAGAAGCTTCTACCTTACTAAGGTTTGCATATATCAATGGTAAACGGTAAAAAGAAAATAAGATATATTTTACAGAGTGCTTTTTCTCAAGTTGTATTTTATTGTTTTTTTGACTCGCCTTCGACATTTGGGTATAATGGCGGAGCACTTGTCACAACTTCCGGTTGCATGTGGGCATGCGCAGTCGGAATTGACCTAGCCTCCGACGCCATTTTCTGCCTCCACATGTGACATACGACGTCACTGACAATCAAATCGGAGGAGTTAGAGCCGACCATCTTTAGCGCCATTACTCCGTCTTCGCCGATAAAGTCCGAGAATTTCGATGTTTCGTAGCTCTTCAGTTCTCCGAATTCTTCAGAAACGCTCAGCATCTTCTGAATATAACTGAAATAGAAGGAAATATATAATACGTTCTAAGTGTATTATATGAAAAAAAAAATCAAATGAGGCTGGGAGAATTGATCATTGTCGAGTCTCTCGCCAGACTCGACAAAGATCAATTCTCCCAACCGAGTTAGATATTTGTTTCCATACACTAAGCACGTATTATATTTATCTTATAACCTCTATTTGTCTTGTTTTTCGTCGATTTATCTAATTGAAATGCAAGTTTCTAAAAATAACTGCATGCTATCATTGTTCTAAAAATAACTATGTGATATCATAAAAAATATCATATGGGATGTTATCACATGGATATTTGTATAGTTAAAAGATAATAATTATGGTTTAAAGTCAATTTTCAACAGATGAACAGATTTCAATTTATGATCATGGAAAAAGATTTTGTTGGAAATGATATATTGCTACAACCATTTTTTCTATCTTTTCTATCAGATGCTTCATTACAATGTGCATTTACGATATATGGTTTCTCGTATTGTCATTCTCTCACAATTTAAACTAAGTACGTAAATGTAATTCATACTGAATACGTATTCAACACCAGCCAATAAAATCGTACAATAGTTTGCTCAATTAAGTTAAAAAAGTTAAATATCAACCCTATTGAACTATTTCGAAATGTTTTACAGTGATTTCGGAGCGTTTTGATCGATTAGAATGAGTGTTTGGAATGATTGAATGGAGCGCTGAGTAAATGATTTTGAATCGTTTTGATCGGAATGTATGTCAATTTCACGTTGATTTTGATTGTAAGTACATACTGCTATATGCAAGCAAAATCGTGTTTCAGGACTTTCACTCCTTTGATATTGGTGTTTTACCAAATGGATGTCTACATTATCTCATTTACTGCAAAACCTGAACACGAGTTCATGCTTTTGAATCGAATGATATTAGAAATTACGAAAGTCAGATTTATTAAATCAAAATCGGCATGTTGATGAGTGGTCTAAAATACCTTATTTCAAAAGCACTGAAAACTCACCGCTGACGGAATATTGGTACGGCAACCTGAACCATCCACACAACGAGGCTAATACTCGTCACGACAGAAACCACGAGGAACCATATCCACAGGAAGATGAAAGCAACCTCGGAAAACTCGTTCATCGGCAGGTCACATTCCACTGTGTACATGTGTATGTTACTCAACTGACGTATTTCAAAATCACACATCACGTGACGGGGAAACACTGGCGATTGGCGCCATGCTGAACCATTATTGGAGAATAGATTGTCCATGATGACGTCACCGTATGACGTAGAATTATCGATCGGAGGATTTGAAGTACGGAGATAATGGTCTAGATAGTACATTTGAGTGACGATGTTACAGAAAAAGAGAATTTTCGTCAGTAACCAAGCAACTGATAGAAATCTCCACGGTACCTGACTGCAAATTTGATTACACCAGTTATAGAGGTATCTTCCGATTTGTCTTGACAGAATGGTTCTTTCAGCCATATTCAAATTCTCGACTCCTTGGGTTAAACCGGATATTTTGTCGAAATTGAGACCAGTGTAACCATGGCAACAATAAAACAGGATGTATGGAAGCTTGAATAGAAGCGCCTGGATGACAAGGATAAGTGGCAGCCATTGGTACAACGTTGTTGTAGTCGAGTGCAGCTTCATTAATGTCGGCTCGGGAGGAAATGAATACGTCACTAATGGCGTATAACGTCGATCTATCCAGAAACGTCTAAATGACGTTTCGTTTAACATATCATCAGCTTCCAAAATGTCCTCCAGGTATTGGATATAATGGCTGTTCCAACAGTGTGAATGGACGTACTTCGCCATGGTGTCGGTAAATTGGGCCGGGCACCAGCATACTATTGGGTCACTGACGCCCTGCTTCCAGCTGATAATGGCCGCAAAAATCAGAAGTATTCCGACTGTCCAGAAGTGGTTGAGGCGGTCCGCGAAATCTTCGAGGGTGGAGCCTCTCTTGAAGATCCATTTGTACAGCCCATTTGAAACGGTTGGCATGATGCTATGTGTACTCTGAAAAAATAATCATATTGATTAATGAGTTTCCAATGATATTGGGATTTCCCAGTTGTTACATGTACAGCATCGTGGAATTGACATTCACCTCGATCAAAAACATTCCAAATCACTCGCTCCATCCAGCGTTCCATTCATTAATTCCTAACTCTTCAAATCACTGAAAACACTCAAAAATAGATAAAAATACACTTCGAAATCGTTTAAGGTGATCAGGATTTCAGTCAAATAGTTAAAATTACTTTCAGTTTATTTTCTAGAGTTAATTTTCTAATTTGTATGTGAAGATATATAATACATACTTAGTGTTCTGTATGGAAAAAAAATTTAACGAGGTTGGGAGAATTGATCATTGTCGAGGCTCTGCCGAGGCAATTATCAATTCTCACAACCGAGTTAGATTTTTTTTTTCATACAATACACTAAATACGTATTATATTTATCTTATAACCTTTATTTGTCTTGTTTTCGTCGATTTTTCAAACTGAAATGCAAGTTTCTAAAGATAACCGCTTAATATCATTGTTCTAAAAATAACTATGTGATATCATAAAAAGTTTCATACGGGATGTTATCACACGCATGTTTGTATAGTTATGTGATAAAAATACATACAAGTAGAGGAATCTTATAACAGGGATGTGAAAATATCTTTTATTTCGCCCAAGTAGACGAAAATATTGATATTGTATTACCTTCCTTTATTTTCATTCAAAACTCGCTCCTCTCACTCATTCAATATCATTCCGAAATCATTCACAAATCCTACAGCTTGTGAATTTCATTGTTTTATTAACTATAAGCAAAAGAGAATATATCATTTTCAAACAAATGAAATCATCAATGAAAATAAAATAGGTGTATCAGATATTTATTCTTGCTTTCTTTTATTTGGATCAAGCTACTCAAAGTAAGCTGATTGGGACCAAATTTTATTGACGAGGTGTTCAAATTATTCACGTATTTCGCCTTCCCATTGTACTACAGTTAGAAACATCGTAAAATTGACACTCATTCCGTGCAAAACCATTCTAAATCGTTCACTAAGAGCTCCATTCATTTATTCCAAAGACTCACTCAAACCATTCAAAAACGCTCAAAACTCGCTAAAAATGATAAGATCAACAACTACATTCAAAACAAAAATAGGTAGATAAAATCCACGATTTCACTGAAAAAATTGATGCGTTTAAGCACATGATGAGTTCGTTAAAATATAGACAACTTTTTATAGAATCTGTACACACATTTTATAAAAAGGGAGATAATAAATACATGTATATAAATTTTGTTCATCCTAAATCAATCAACTAATTTCATTCCAAAATCATTCCAAATCATTCATCAAGTCAATTTAACGATGTTCTTAATTGAAGTGATGAAGGGGGGGGGGGGGTAACTTGTCGCTGCAATGCCGGGTAACCGCTACGTGTTTTACATATGTACCCTTGAATGATCTAGAGATTTCTTCTATCGGCCAAGTTTTACAAAATTTGTGATATTGTATTACCTCTCTTAAATTTCATTCAAAACTCGCTACACAACTTGAACCCATTCATACCATTCTGAAGTCATACCAAATTATTAAACATTTCAATTTCATGATGGTTCTAGCTTTTAACCTTTTTAAGAGAAAGAAATGAAAGTTCGAAACAAGAAGTAGCGCTGTATTCAAGATGAAAAATTTCGCGGAATGTTTGAGAAATGTTGCCTGCTTCGCGCGTATACTCACTTGAAAAGCAGGGAAACTATATCTAAACGTTCGCGAACTATTTTACGTCTCGAACGCAGGGCTGGTTTGCTTTTATTCTAATTGAACTGGCAGAATAAAGTTCATTTCTATTAAGATAAATATCAAGAGATAAGATACAAAGCGATATGAAAGAGTCTGCTAAAATTGTTTATCCTTTCTAACCTATAACCTTTTATTCAGGGCAATTCGTTCAACATTCGTGGTGTTATTTTAGAAACAAAACCGTTACGGTTCATGTAAAGTGTTTCAGACCCAATTTTAAGGGCACTTCATTAGCCGAGGAAAAGCGGTATGTACAGGTATATTATACATCAAAATGAAGGTATTCATGAGCACAAGCAGTTAAGCAACATAAGACCGCCATAGCTATAGCGGTATAGCCAAAACATTGTGGAAAAGGGTGAACATGAACCTTAATAGTTAAAAGGAGTCTTTGGAGATTTTCGTTGTGTAATTGAGATAGCGATCTTATAATTTGACCTCTAATAAAGTGAAATCCCCAGTTGTAAATTTATTGCTTTGACTCATTAGATGACGTCAAAGAGCGAAAATGAGAAAATATTCCAAAATCGTTCAAAATGCTTCGCAATTTCGTTCGAATTAAAGAAATCGTCTTTTTATCTTAACTAGTTACTTCGATTTAAACCGCCTGTGCACATATAATAGGAACAATTTCGAATGGTTTGGGAGCGTTTTTCGTGGTCTGAGTCATTGATTGGAATAAATGTAAATAGAGTGTGGAGTGAGCTATTTAAAATGATTTCGAGCGGAATGAGTGTCCATTTTTTTCAACGGTTCTAACTATAAAAGGGTAAATCACATAATAATTTAAGCAATTTAAGCGTTTCCGCAAATTAAATGAATATCCCCATTGTATGCAATTAAGTGAGACGTAAAGAGATGCTTATGACGTGCATGTTTACGAATAATCTCGATGAAGAGTTGCTATTTACTAAAAGTACTTTGACCTTTAAGTTTTGACATGGTGAATAAATACTCTTTACAAAAAATGTGTGTAATCAAAGTGTTGAATGTACTGGAGGCACTCTACTGACTCCCGTCCCACCGATCTAAAGTTTTGTGAATGAGCAATTAACTAGAGAAAGTATATTTTCTTATCAGCTTTTAATTCTCTGACTGCCGATCAGTCATTGTGAGTAAAATTAAGTTGTGATTTTATTGTGATATGAACAGTTAGTTACATCTTGAAATTGACATTCATTTCAATAAAAAAACATTCTCCTAAATCACTCACTCAGCGCTCCATTCACTCATTCCAAACACTCACTCAAACCGATCCAACACGCTCCTAAATCATTAGAAAACATTTAAAAATCTTCCAAGACTTTCAACAATAAATTAGAATTGATCAAATTGTTCTACGATTTTATTATCTGGTGTGGACTTTCAAGTGTCTCATTGGTCCACGAAGACGAACAAACAGAAAAGTACGTATATTTTATAAAAGGGAGGTTATTAATGTCGCTAATTTTGTTCATCTTCAACAAAATTAGCAACATCGGATTACATACTTTTAATTTCACTCAAAACTCGCTCCACACACTCATTCAATTTCATCCGAAATTCATTCCAAAATCATTCATCTTGTCAATTTCACGATGTTTTTAACTGTACTACTTTTGCGTCGCTCTTTTGCCTACTTTTTTTCTTTTTCCTTTTTGCTATGTGAAAACCTACTCTTTTTTAGGACAAAGTGAAAATTTATCATTTGAAACATCTTTATTCGCACATTAATAGTAAAATTTATCTCTAAAATATAGCTTATAAAAGTAATTAAGACAAAGATACCTTGACTACTATGCACTTCTTATGATGATAATAATGATACCACCACTGCAATAAATACTACTGGTACAGTTAGTTACATCGTGAAATTGACATTCATCTCAATCAAAATCATTCTTAATCGCTCATTCGGCGCTCCATTCACTCATTGAAAACACTCACTCAAACCATTCAAAAACGCTCCAAACTCAATGAAATACATATAACAAAAACTTGGTTCAAAATAATAAATAGCTGGGAAAAAATTTGATTTCACTAAATTAATTGAAATTGTAAGCGTCTGATAAGATCTTGTAGAAATAGGAAGATATTTGTAGAACATTTATGCATTTTTTATTCAAGGGAGGTAATCAATATCGCAAATTTTGTTCATCCTGAACAAAATTTAAGATATAGGATTACCTCCCATTAAATTCACTCAAAACTCGCTCCATGCACTCATTCAATTTCATTCCTAAATTATTCCAGAAAATCATTCATCGTGTCAATTTCACGATGTTGTTAACTGTAATAAAATAATCATGTATTAATAACAATGACAATGCCAATGATACTACTCTTCCTACTACTATTATACTACTGCTAATAATATTAATACTTCTTGAGATAGTAATGATACTACTACTACAATTACGGTTATAATACTAATGGTTTATATCAATGATATAAATAATGATGATGATACAAGAATGATAAAGTAAAAGTAGTATTAAAACCGTTTGATACTATTTGAGCTTGGAGTGTTAGTGTACAATAAGAAAAACCTAATTAAAATTCATTAAGTGGTATGAAATACATAGCTTTCAAAAATTATTTTTTTGAATAACAAGTCTTGATATGTTTTGGGGAAAATGACATCAAAATGTTGGGTATCAAGGATGATTGTACCAATCAATTTTTTTACTTTCATTTTCCTATACAATTCAATAGTAAAGAGTGGTCAGCTATAATGATTGATATACCTCTTACTACCATTGCGCCACCTGTTTGAGATAACTCTTGAGGCTTAATTTCGAAATTTCCCATTTCGAGAGTTCGTTTTAAAATCATTCAAATTGTCAATCTCACAATGCTTTCAACTATATTTCTCTGTAGTTTTTTTCTCGATGCTATTTATATTTATTCACCGTGTGGAAATAACTTTTTACTAAAATGGAAAGATAAATTTCGACTGATAAATGCAGAAAACGTTATATTCTAATAAAAAAACAACAACAACATATCATTGTTCTTCAACGGAGTCGACTTGTCTGCAGCTGGAAAAAGATACATCTTTAAAAGGGATACAGCTTTTAAAAAAGGAACAGCTATAAAAAGGGATACAGCTTAGAAAAAGATACAGGTTAGAAACAGAAACAGCTACTTTAGAAGAAGATACACTTTGGAAAAGGCTGCAGATACGGTATTTTGATCGCCGACAATAATTTGTATATACTTACCTTTTATCAAATAATCCTTTCGTGCAAAAATCAACAAATGTATAACTTGTTTATATCATGAACTGTATATCCTCGGGAAATTCAGGCTCTGTTGATGTTTTCGGGGAGTTTATTCGCAGTAAATCAGATTATACCCTGCTGCTTCTGCCCGGAAATTTGCTCCACTTAAAAGATACTCAATTCTTTACACTATTGGAATAAAACCACTACATGTATATTATATGTGTACGCACAAAAGGTTATTTTGACCCGTCATTTGTATGCATTTGTTTGGATGAAACGCCACTTTTAACAATTTTTTATTAAACTGGAGCAATTCACAATATATATACACATATTTTTGCAGTAGAAAAGTCTCTTCAATGATAGGATCTATGTCATATTATTTTGCAGAAGCAATGATAAGAATTTAACAAAGTTTATATTCTCGAATTGAAGAAGTTGTATCATTGTTCATGATGAAATTAAACAATAATTTCTTCCTTTTTGAACTCATTCAATTTGGTTTGGCTTGAAAAAAAAAACAAAAAAAAAACAATAACATCCGAGTTATACTTGTAAATGCATTTTAATGATTTAATTCTGTAATGTAAAAATACTCGATACAGTTTTAATTTTAATAAAATAAACTAAATCACAAAGTCTTCCCCATTAGCAATTATTTGTATTGAAAGTTTCGCATCCGACCAAACCTCAGAATTAAGACCACCCCGCTATTAAGACCACTTTCAAAAAGTACCTAAAGTGATCCTAATAGAGGGGTTTTACTGTATTTCTCGCACCAGTTCTGCCGTTTTCCTTTCCTATCTTTCGGCTGCTAACCCACTTAAAATTGCTATTTTAAACTTATTGCGAAAAATCGTCAAAATTCTTGAAACTCAACATTTCAATTTTCCGCCGAATTTATAACGCCGTTTAAAACTTGCGTCGCAATACATACATTATGACGTCAATTTCGCGGTTACAAAAAAAGAGCTGCTATTCGCTCTAAGCTCATTTGCATAGTTATTTCAATAGTGTAATAACACCCGTGTAATATCAAAAATTATTCAACAGGATTATTTCATTCCAGCGACGTAGGTTATGTTATAAATAGAGGATATTGAACGAGTGGTCATGGAATATTAAATTTATTAAACGAGACATAAGCAGACAACTAGAAAGCCATGAATGGCTTGAGTCGCTCCACAGGCTTGAAATTCTTGTAAAAGCAATTAAAAGCTTTGACTAAATTTTTAGATATTTTGGGTTCTAGTGATGTTGAAAATGATTTTCAAAATTTCCACTATATAACATAATAGAGAAATGACCACTGCCCATGAAAAGGCATATTTTTCATCCAATCAAAAAAATTTTTGGCTGCATGACAATGGGTCACCCAAAGATCATACCAAAAATGCTTGATTGATATCCTGAGAAAATGGTTTTCATAGTTTCCACTATTTAACATGTTGAGAATTGACCTCCATCCATAAAATGTATATTTTTCATCCAATCAAAATAATGTTTGGTACACTGATAGAGGCTCAACCTAGGATCATCCCAGTGAAATTTAGTTGATATCCAAAAATCAGATTTTGAGAAAATGATTATCAAATTTTCCAGTATATAACATATAGAGAAATGACCTCTGCCCATAAAATGCATATTTTTCATCCAATAAAAATAATTTTTGGTACACTGATAAAGGGTCACTCAAGGATCATTCTAGTGAAATTTGATTGATATCCATCAATTACAATCTGAGAAAATGATTTTCAAAGTTTCCACTATATAACATATAAAGAAATGACCTCCGCCCATAAAATGCATATTTTCAAACCGATCACAAATATTTTTTATAGACTGATAAAGGGTCACCCAAGGATCATAAATGTAAAATTTTATTGGTATCCATTGATTAGAATCTGAGAAAACTCACTTTTTACCATATTTGGAAATTAGCCACGCCCATTTTATCCATGTTTTTCATTGGATCAAAATTTCTTGAACTTTGAAAGAGGGTCACCAAGGATCATTCCTGTGAAGTTTGGTTGAAATCCATTTAGTAGTTTCTGAGGAGAAGATTTTTAAAGACGCACGCACGGACGGACGGACGGACGCACGGACGCACGACGGACACAACGCCATGACAATAGCCCCAGTGGCTTTCAGCCAGTGGAGCTAAAACCTTAGAAAAAATGGGAAATTGAAAGATTTATAAATGTTTCCATACGATTCGGAGCGTTTTTGATATATTTGAGTGAGTGTTTGGAATGAATGAATGGACCGCTGAGTGAATGATTTTGACTGATTTTGATCGGAATGAGTGTCAATTTCACCATGTTTTTAACTGTTCGCACTTGGCAGAGGTCAAGTAGATGATGCTCAAAACAAATGTAAAAGTTTTATAGTCTTTGATATAAGGAAATAAATTTAATTGACCACTGAGATGCCGTAGCTTCAACTGTGTCCAGGATGATAAAACACTGCGAACTGTATGCAAATTATATGCAGCTTTGCACGCAAATTCCAGTGCAAAGCAAGGGTATAAACTGCAAACAGTTTGCACCGTTTTGTCTTCCTGAATGCAGGCTGGTCTCGCCGTATACACACAGAGTTTTAAGCAGTAAAGAGGCACAAAATGAAACCTGAATAACCTTGACTTTTTTTATTTTTAATCAATCATATAAGTAAATAACACATAAATGAGAACATGCAATACACTACTGTATATTAATATATAAAATATAACAAAATAAAAGTTTAAACTAAAGATATTTTGAACAGTTCCATGTATCTTCAAATCTTTACATGTACATGTATATAAAAGTACGTCTTTTTTTCTTACCTTGAATGGTTGCAGTTGGGTATTGGATACCTAAGAATCAATGCTTATCCTTATTTTGTCTGTGTAGTATAAAAAGAGACGCAAACGATTTTTGATAGGTGCGCAAAAGTAACAATCTTTCATTAACAACGGGATGATTTAAAATTAAATTATTTAACAATTTTAACGCATACCTTCACATAAATCAATATAAACTTCAACATTTTCAACATCTACCTTTAACATTATTTTTAAGTTTAAAAGATTCTTTACAATTCTATTTAACTGTAGATTAATAAAAAAAACATAATAATTTTTACAAAAGTTACAAAATAAAAGACACAAAAATCTGTTTTAAGGAAGTGAACCCGTAATAGCTTTGCAACATCTGGAAAGTAATGAACTTTAACAATGGTAACCGAGGTTTCCTCATGATTTTCATTAGGAAACCGCGGATAACATTGTAAAAGAATATGTAGTCCGAAATATTGCGGAACTATTATGGGTCCATTACCTTAAAACAATATTCTCTTTGAGATGCTACGCTTCATGACGGCAATCAGCGTCAAATTTTCGACTCCTCTTGCAGGCCGGGATACATCGGAGGGTTATTGCCGATTGGCTGAGAAGGGGCACCTGCTCCGGGGACTGGTTCCTGGCTCATTTGTACAGAATATCCTTGCGCTGGACCCTGCGTTTGAGGAACAAGCGTGTAACCAGTGCCCTGTGGAGCCACGCCCATTTCCTGTTGTCTTCTCTTCCACATGTTGCAGACGACATCGCTAGCCACCAAAATCGACGAATTACTACTGATGATTTTCAGCGCCATTACACCGTCCTCTCCAACCCAACTGGCGAATTGTGACACTTCATAGCTTTTAACGTTCGAGAGTTCTTCACTCAGATGGAGAAGGCTCGTAATATATCTGTAATTAGCATGATGTATAAAAAATAATAATACCCTCAAAAAATCCATTTCATTTGCTTCTTATACAAAATTAACAGTAAAGTTATTGAAACCGGTTTGATTGAAGACTTATCAAGAAGTATTTGTAAATTTCTCCATGATTCATTTACTGTTACAATTATAACGATTATTTTTAGAAATGAAAAAAATAATTTACATGACATGTATGTTTACAATGTCAATAAGACAATATTTCCGAACGTGGACGTCATTGTTCATTTGTAAATTATCAAATAGGATAGAATATAGGGTAAAGCATAAGAAAAAGCTTGTATAAAACTGTCCTGCAAACATAATGACAAAACGGTGCAAACTATTTTCAATTTAGCCCCGTTTTTTGCACGCTCGTTTGCGTGCAAAGCAGGGTATAATTTACAAACAATTTGCATCGTTTTGCCAGGGTTGCTTTCGGAGTTACGATCTTTAATGATAAAGGATAGTCTTTTGAAAGTGAAAATATACTATCAAAGTTTAGAGTGAATTCCGTAAGTACCATCAGAGATTTAACAAAAGTTTAAGATTGCATAAAAAGACTACGACAACGACGAAAGCGAACCCATTCGGGACTTTTCCGTAAACTGAAAATACCTCGGGCGTAAGAGTTGTTTTTCATTTCATTTTATTCCATTTCATTTTCTTTTTTAAGAAATACGGCTACTAGTAGTACCTTGGTCAATACGCTTCAAGAAAAATAAATTTCTTTAATTCTTTCCAATCGTCTATTGATACATCTTTTGGGTCACGGGTAAATCTCATTTTTATTACAAAACGCGGTAAACTACTGCGGTTTTTTAATCAAATGAAGGTATACCTAGTTTTAATCTTTTGTTGCTTTTTTTAACTCAGCGTCATTTGATATATGTGACGTCATATTAACCTACGTGCAAAATGACTCGCTTTCACCGCAGCGCCCGTATTATTCCCGAGGGTTTACGATTGGAGCGTACCTACAGCAAAACACCCCCCCCCCCCCAAAAAAAAATGAGCTTAAGAATACTTTACTTCTTACCTCAAACGAAATATTGGGATGAATATCCTCACAAGCCACGTGACCAGACTAACACTCGTTACTATGGTAACAAAGAGAAACCATATCCATAGAAACATGTAGGTCACCTCAATGAATTCGTTCATGGGAAGGTCACAGGTCACTGTATAATACTGTTCCTTTGTCAGCAAATATATTTTGAAATTACACATGACCTGTCTCGGAAAAACTGGCGATATTTTCCACAGGGTTGAATTGTTTTCCAGTAGATTATCATTGATGACGTCAAGATATGACGTAGAATTGTCATGAGGCGGATCAGTCGTTCTTATGAAAGTATCAATCTTGCTGAATTGGACGCCGATATTTATAATAAACAGGATTTTGGTAATTAACCAAATGATAGTGAGCAGTCGCCATGGTAACACAAAACAAACCTGGTTGCACCAATTGTAGACATATCGACTGATTTTACGGCATAAAATAGATCTTTCCTCTAAATTTAAGTTCTTATAACCGTGTGTCAGTCCATTCAACTTGTCAAAGTTCATACCAGAATAACCGTGTACCAAATACAGCAAGATATTTGGTAACTTAAATAAAAGCGCTTGTAGGAACAATACGAGCGGAATCCATTGATAAACTGTTGTAGTTGTTGCACTTATCGAATTGAGTTCGTCAGACGTTTGTTCAAAAGACACAAACGGTATATCTTTCATCGCTTCAGAAGTGGGTATCCTTAGATTGAGTTCTTCCCCGACTTTCCGCCGATCACGTGGTAATTGTATAAAATGGCTGTTCCAACAATGCGAATCTGTCCACGTGGTCATACTGTCGGAAAACGCTTGTGGTACCCAGCAATGGATCGGTTCCTTGACTCCTTGTCTTAAACCAATCATGGCTGCGAGAAACAGAAGGATTCCGAAGGTCCAGAAATGATTAAGTCTGTCTGCGAAATCTTCAATTGTAGCCCCGCTGCAGAACACCCACCGGAATAAACCTTTGGATATGGTCGGCATTATTTCGTATCTGGAATGAATACAGTGAACAACATCGTGAAATTGACAAGGTGAATACTTTTTGGAAAGATTTATTAATGAAATTGAATGAGTGTGTGGAGCGAGTTTTGAGTCAATTTAATGGGAGGTAATCCTATATCGCAAATTTTGTTCAGGATGAACAAAATTAGCGATATTTATTATCTCCCTTTAATAAAATATCAATACAGGTTCTATAGATAGCTTCCTTTTTCCTTAAGAACCTATTAGACGCTTAAACTTTGAATTATGTCAGCAAAATCGGGATTTTCCTCTATCTAAATTTATTTTGAATGACGTTCTTGATTCCATATTTTTCAATGGGTTTGAGCGTCCCGAATGGTTTGAGTGAGTGTTTGGAATGGATGAATGGAGCGCTGAGAGAGCGACTTATAATGGTTTTGATTGAGCGGCGAATGTCAATTTCACTATGTAACTACCTGTAGAAATGTGAAGTCTTAAGTGAAAAGGGAACACCTGGGAAGTGCTAAAATGCATCAAACCTAGTGATACCACGCGGATTACGTAAATTGACTAGAATCGAACGTTATATATATATATATATATATATATATATATATATATATATATATATATAGGCACTTAAATGGTAGAATTGACTCTCATTCCGATCAAACCGTTCTACGTTCAGATTATTCATTCCAAACAATCACTCCTATCACTTAACACACATCCTACACACACGAAAAAGATTTTAAACGCTTCGAAACCGTTTCAAACGATAAAATTTCATTCTAATTGATCAACTCACTATACGATTTTATTGTCTGGTATGGATTCTAATACCCTGAATGGTCCGTGAAGACATATGGAGGCTCTGCCTCATGCAACTCTGTGCATGTACACATAGTTGATATTGCTATTAACCTTTTAAGCACAATCTATTCTGAATTATTTTGTAGATTCGTATAAGCAATTCAATTAAGTCACTAATTAACACAAGGGAACACTTTGCGGTTATTTTCTCGAATCTATAATTTGCAGATAACAGTGCATGAAATACCTCATCTTCACGAGTCAAGGGGTATCGAATCGATAAGATCTTCTCGAATACGTAAGATAAGTAAAACGTTCGTAACCCTTGGCTCGACAAGATGGAAATACCTGTTTTACAATGACAAAACAGAAAACATGTACATACCTTCAAAGTTCACGCTGCATATAAAATGTCCGATCTGGCCGTAGTTGACCGTTCACAATGACAGCAATAAATATCGCGGCAGTTTACGGGTCATATACCGGCGTTGTTTTGGGTTTTTACATTAATAAATGTGTACACAGTAGCTTGTTTTCTACACTGGGAGGCCGATTTCAATACACATCTCTCAGACTCTATGCTGAATGGGTTACTCAGGGGATATAAATAGTTCCTCTTTTGTACTTTTCTTTACAGTATCGTATTGGTGAATGACCCACATGTTTCTATGATCGATTTTTCTTGTAATTAGCCTACATGTATTAACTGATTACTGGGAAAGATGATTGGTTATGTAGCAAACCCATTATAAGGTGGCACATCAAAACATATACACTTTGTAACATCGTGAAATCGACATTCATTCCGATCTAAGGCACTCATTCAGCGCTCCATTCATTTTTTCTAAACACTCACTCTAACCGCTCAAAGACGCTCCAAAATTACTGAAAATATACAATGAATAGCTACATTAAAAAAAAGATAAATAGAAAATTGGCGATTTCACTGACATAATGAAAATTACAACCGTCTAATGGGTTCTTAAAGAAATCAGAAGGTATTTTATAGAAATTGCATACTTCTTTTTATTTAAGGGATGAAATAGATTTCAACTAATATGAATCAACTCCCTTTAATGTTTTTCAAACTCACTAATCACACTCATTCAATTTCCGTTCAGAAATCCATTCTCTTGTCAATTTCACGATGTTGTTAACTGTATCTTACTGCAAGGTAAACATTACACTTGAATGTGTTTTATGACAACAAGAATTAAAATTCGTTTACAACATACAATTCTATGGAGAAGTGGATAAGTTGTAAAGCCTTTGACCATGATCAACCTGGTTGGAATCCTGTGGAAGGTAAACTGCTCTCCATTGTAAGAAAATTTTCTTTGTTTAAATGTTCATGCTATTTTATCGATTTGGCTAACCCTTTTACAGTTAGAGACATGTTGAAATCGATACTCATCACCAGCATTCAAAACAATTCACTCAACGCCCAATCCAAACCAATCATTCACTCTAACTATTCAGAAACGCGCCAAACACTCACTCAAACCATTCAAAAAACGCTCAAACCCATTGAAAAATATGGAACCAACAACGTCATTCCAGATAAATTTGTATAGAGAAAAATCGCGATTTCACTTACATAATTCAAATCGTTAGCGTCTCATAGGTTCTGGAAGAGATAGGAAGCAACCTATATTACTTGTATGTATATTTTGTCCAAGGGAGATAATCAATATCGCTAATTTTGTTCATCCTGATCCGGGATTACCTTCCATCAAATTCACTCAAAACTCGCTCCACACGCTCATTCAATTGCATTCTAAAATCATTCCAAAATCAATCATCTTGTCAATTTCACGATGTACTTAACTTTAGTATGTTTATGATAATGATTTCGAAGCGTCCGCGAAAAACAAAAGTATGTCGATTTTTTTCAAAGGGAGGTCATAGTTTATCGTGAATATCAACCAATTTGGACGAAAATAACGATATAGTTCTACATCCCTTCAATTTCATTCAAAACTCGCTCCACATATTTATTAAACTCTCACAAAAAAACATTGAAATGATCAATTACAAGATGTTTCTAGCATCACTGAACGATTTTGCTTATCCCTTTATCATTCATATTTCATCTGACTGATTTTTTCAACTCCGACTGTGTTTCATGCTTCTAAAATTCAAGTATTTTAAACATTACTATAGAGTTTTGCTATTCAATTGTACAACGTAAAATGTGTATCTGTAAATGCGCTAATATTTTTTTAATTGAAAAAGCAGCAAAATAACAATGCAATAATGTAAACAGACCTCCCCCCTCCAGTCCTCTACTCTTCAGCCCCCCCCCCCCCCCCCCCCCTTCTCCTTCCACACACAGACATACACACAATCATCTTTCCTATGGGAATCGAGCCCAAACCGTTCGTTTTTTTACACCACATTCGTAGCCCACTGATCTTTTGCCGATAACAAAAAATACAACAAATAAATAAATTGAATGAACAAATAAATAAAAATATTTTTAAATATACGTACAATTTCCTTTTTTTTATAATATATATAGTTCTTAAATTCATATCTGGCAAGAAAAAAATGAAGTCACTGTGCCATTTTATCGAATCTATAGATTCGTGATTTTTGACTGAGTGATCAAAAGTCAATCCTGTCTATAAGGGTATAGCCAGAATTGATCAATGAGCACTCACAAAAACTTTTGCATCAATAGACAATGGTTTTATTATCATTATTTTTGTTTTGATTTATTTTGTTTTCATTAATTCCACATCTATCAGGGAACAACTTTTCAAAACCTGGATCAATTACACTCGATTCTGCTTCAAGGAAGTGAAAAAAGGTACCCCCTTATTGCGTAAATGAAATCAACAAGACCTATAACCACCCCAGGAAATCGAACATGGGACCTAATCATTTAGAAACGGACGCTCTATCTTTTAAATCGCGCACACCAGTATCTTACTATTTAAAGTAGTTGAACCGTAATAGTTCCGCAACATTTCTTAACGCATGAACCTCCACGATGTTTACCGAGGTTTCCTAATAAAAATCATTAGGAAACCTCGGTTAACACTGTTTCAGTTCATAACCTCCGCAATGTTGCGGATCTATAACGGGTCCACTACCTTTAAGTTAAAAAATAATGTGCTCATTATCTGAGAGGAATGCTCAGGGGAAAAGCTAGAACCCCGACCTTTAATTAGTCATTTAGAGGAAAGTAAGAAGGAAAAACGATTAATCAGGTGTGTGGAATTCCCATGCTCGACTTGTCTGACACAGGCTTTTCCCATTGCGGGCAAGTAATTTTTTCTAGTCCACTTGTCCATGGACAACTAAATACCAGAGCAAATCTTGGAACAGTATTTAAAAGATCTAGGAGAAAAAATATATACTTATGTTTGAATCAAAGGATAGAAAGTATTCTGTTTAATGAAGAAAATGTTCAGTTACAGCATAACAATGCTTTCTCGATATTTATTGATATATCTTTTTGCAGACAACTTCATTTTGGTCCTGTTCAAGTAGGAAATCCACGTTCACTTGTCCTTGGACAAGTGGAGAAAAATTCTATTTCCACACCCCTGCATTAATAAAAAACTTAGACATATTTTATTTTTTTCCGATTTATAAATAAAATAAAACAGCTTATTCATTGCACGGACAAAAAAAAATTCTGCTCCAGGTGAGGCTCGAACTCACAGCCTCCGCATAGCCAAGTCTCTCGTGTAACGAAAGGAAGGTACTGTCTATAAGTACGGCGCGCTAACCGATTGCGCCACTGGAGCAGGTCGAATGAGACCAGGTTTATTTGTCGATAGATGACTAAATACGGTAATTTTATCTTTGCGGTTTATCTTTATCCAGTTTGTAACACTTAACCACTTTGAGTTTGGCTGTTTGTCTATATGGGATCTTACGCCACTTTCAACATTGTTGTAGTTATATCGCGACGGCTTGTGTACCTACCAATGTTTCCTGTCTTTTTGCACATCCTTACAGCTACAACATTTTATCCAAGCCACCAGTTTTTCATATCACATAGACATACTCATATATTAACAGTTAAGAACATCGTGAAATTGACAAGGTGGATGATTTTGAAATGATTTTGGAATGAAATTGAATGAGTGTGATGAGTGAGTTTTGAGTCTATTTCAAGGGAGGTAATCAAATATCGATAATTTTGTTCGAGATGAACAAAATTAGCGATGTTTATTAATTTCCCTTTAATAAAAATGCATATAAATACTGGAAAGACTTCCTATTTCTCCACGAACCAATTAGACAAATATGATTTTAATTATATCTGTGAAATCGTATTTTTTCCTAGCTATTTTTATTTTGAATGTACATGTAGGTGTTGATCTCGTCCTCTTCAGTCATTTTGAGCATTTTTGAATGGTTTGAGTTAGTGTTAGTGGAATGAATGAATGGAGCGCTGAGCGAATGGTTTAGAATGATTTTGACCCGAAGAAGGATCAATTTCACGATGTTTTTTACTGTACACCCTTTGATGGGAGACAGATGACTCGTGTTACACTGACATTTGGCGACTGAAAGTTGGCCGAGCTGGTGTTCGAACTCACGAAACAAGGATTAACGGCCCAATGTGTTACCGCTGAGCTAGACGGGCTAGGCGCAACAGTTTTGAGATACGTTGATCTTTGCCTTTTTATTTATTGTAAAGTTATTTCCCATTGTTAAATGAGTCTGCACGTGTCATTTCCAACAATCGGAATGAGTGTCAGTTTCACGATGTTATTAACTGTACCTTTTTTTTATTCAAGTTATGTGAGCCATGACTTACTTACATAAACTCGTCAACAAGTCCATGAGATAATATGGGAGACAACCGGTTATGTCTTTAAAAGAAATAAATACATTGTTATTTCCCTTGACTTACCGGGGCACCTTTCAGGTCAGACCCCACTCGATTTTTGGCCTTCTTTGTTCTATATATAATTGCTCAACTTTCAGGTGCTGCAGCGCATTCCACAACAATGCCTTTATATATTACGTCACCAGCGCTTCATCTACATTCATTGTTCTATCATTTGAGACTAAAATAACTGGGTCTTTTAGGTTTAACTTTTGGGCTATTCAAGACAGAGTAAAGGAACCGTCTTTTTTCCACCTATGAAGAGGTCAGTTAGTTCGGGCATGCCCACCGTCGCTCATCCGTCCTCCCGGAAAGGAAATCGTGCACAAAAAAGATCGAACCAAGCCTTATATTAAAGAAGAGATGCAAGACTAGCAAAAAATCAAATAAATATGCACGTGGATCACTGTTCTCCACTTCAAAATGCCATTTTCAAGTCGCACTATTTTTTCGTTAAGATCTACTTTTACCATACAACGACCTCCGGAAGTAAATTCCAGTGAGGTCACTCCTTCATTGATAGGGTCGACTTTTTGTTGTTGTTGGTGATTTTGTTTTTTTTTACCGGGGTAGTTGTTCAACCGCCGCTATAGCGCTGTTAGTAGCGCATCGGGCTCTCAATCATAGGATCTCGGGGGTGGTTCCCATCTCCCCAAGAATGTGTCTCCAAACAGTTGCTGGATTATCGTAAACTTTAGTGGCATATTTGTTCGCAGCTTGAATGGTGGACATAGTGTCGCGATGTGACTGGTGTGTTATTACCAGGAATCTATGGTTAAGACATACCGAGAAATGATAGGCTAGGTGAATGCTTTTTGGGTGAAATTGAATGAGTGCGATAAGTAGTTTTTTTTAATGGAAATCAGGGGAGTTAATGCAAGATCTTTTTTTCGTCTAAATTGATTAAATCAAAGAGATTTTAGTGATTAAATAAACGTAATTTTCTGTGTTTTGTGTTTACACGCGATAAATCAGGCGCTAAAACATCCACAACAACCATTAAAATTGTCAATAATTTCAATTAATGAATTTGAGTGAAATAAGTGAACGTTGTTAAAGATAACGAAGCGTTTCTGAATGATGTGCGTACGTTTCTTGAATGTAGCGCTGGACGAGTGATTTCGATTGCTAATGATAGAATTGACTGTAAATAATACAGTGTTGTTACAGTTAAAAAAATCGTTAAATTGACATTCATATCAATCAAAAGCATTCTAAATAATTCACTCAGCGCTCCAATCATTCATTCCAAAAACTCACTCAAACCATTCAAAAACGCCCAAACTCATTAAAAATAAAGAATTAAATCCGTCATTCAAAATAAATTTTGAAAGACAAAAAATCGCGATTTCCCAGATATAATTCAAATTGTTAGCGTCTCATATGTTCTTGAAGAAAACTTGGATGCATTTTTTATTAAAGGGAGGTTATCAATGTTGCTAATTTTGTTCACCCTTAACAAAATTTGCGATATAGGATTACCTCCCATTAAATACACTCAAAATTCGCTCATCACACTCATTCAATTTCATTCATAAATCATTCCAAAATCATTCACCTTGTCAATTTCATGATGTTGTTAACTGTAACTGTACCTAAGCAAATGTATAATCACTGAAAGTTTAAAGCTGCGTTAAATGAACAAGTCTTGGTGTCGTTCAATCTTTTTTTTTTTAATTATTCAATGAAACATATACAACCATCGTGAAATTAACAAGTTGAATGATTTTGAAATTTTGAATGATATTGATTGGATCTGTGAAGCGAGTTTTGAATGAAATTTAAGGAAGGTAATCCAATATCGCTAATTTCGTCCAACTTTGACTGACTTGGCAATTTATATTACCTCCCTTTAAAATCTACAAACTTTCCAAATTGTGTCTTCACCAACCAAACAGACGCTTTAAAAACCACGCCAGCCAATACTCGTGAAATAATGTGAAATAATGTCGGTCGTTCTGATCATTTTCGAACCGTTTTTAATTACTTCGGAGCGGGTCTGAGTGATTTGAGTAAGTGTTTCGAATAAATGAATGGAGCGTTATGTAAGAAAATTTGAAAGCTTTTGATCGAGGGAATGTCAATTATGTTACTATCTGAATGAACTCTCGTCGTCTGAGTATTTTTTTTTCAATAACAAATTCTGTAAACTGTAGTTAAATGTAAGTAGTTTAAACACAAGATAAAGATATGCCTTTTCAAAGCTTCTTATATACTTGGCGAAAAAAGAAACTTTACATGACTTACTGAGGGCTGTAGTGTCGCTATGAAACCATAAAGAATACAGATGTTACTATTACATGGAACTTGAAGGCAATATCCGTCGGTTTATGGAAGGGTCAGTACCGGTTGTTTGTAAAATGACGATTTTATTGGTAGTCAAAGGACAAATGGGTCGATTTCGAAAATCACAGAAATGAATTCAAGATTGTCGGTGATGTTTTGAGTATAGGTCCTGGACCTTTTCGTGCTTACAGTCGTTCCAATATCATGATAGCCCATTGTCTGATCTAAACACGCATACTTGTCTTGCAGTTATCCTTCCTTTGATGAAAGGAATTGAAAAATATGCTATGGTAACAGGGCCTCTACATGACGTCACAAGTGGCCTATCTCATCTCGGCCGACACTTCATGTGGTTGTAACGGATTTTTTGGTAATTAATATGGGTTAAAAGGTCACTTTCGAAAGTTTCACATGTAAAATTCGACGGCTGGTGCACCTATCCATAGTTTCTTGTCGTTTCTCACAGTGCGGCTAGAGCTTTCATCTGAGGCACAAGTTTCCATTCTCTCCTAGGCGTATCACTTGCCAACTGTGTGGGAGAGGAATGACACTTATCACAATGCTTTTTGTCAAATATGGGATGAAGGATGGCCCAGCCAGAGGTCGAACCCACGACCTGATGATTAAAAACTAGACGCGTAACCGATTGTCCTAACCAGGCGCGGCAGTTCTAAACCGAGATGTTAAAATGTGAATTGCCTGTCCCGAGTAGCCAAACTTAAGAGTAGCGTTATAAACAGACATTCAATCTCTATGTATACCTGTAGTCTGATTTCTGCCTTTATTCGATTGTTGTTACATACCCGTTTCAATAAATATGTACAAACAATTTTGTGTTTTCGTGCCGATGCTGAATGAGTGTGACTGAGTAACAAAAATCACTCAAAATTAACTTTGGGTACCTTAACACGAGTACGTGACTAAAACCGGAAGTTACAGACGCATTAGCCCGGGATCGCTTTCATCGCGCAAAATCCTTAGTCTGTGTAGTCTCTGTAGTTAGTCCAACCAACACATGTAAATAGAGTTGGCCTATAGCCACTGTAAGTCATTCAAAACAGACCAAAAAGTATGTAAAGTTTCTTTTTTTGCTAAGTATATTATTTACTGTCATACTGTGGGAATAAACGACCATTTTCTTCTTAAATCGCATTTTTTTCGAAAACGAATTAATTGATAGGTAATTTATCTATTGCATAAAAGTCAAATTATGTCAATTATTTCAATCTATATATATTGAAATCGTGTACGTTTGGCGTATGTTTGCGCCAAAACGTGCGGCGCCTACACGGGTTTTCATACATTCATGTCAACTTATCACAAGAATTCTCACAAGCGCGAGACCAGTCAGCTACATTTTTATCTTATAACTATACAAGTATCCGTATGATAACAACCCGTATGATATTTTTTATGATATCACATAGTTATTTTTAGAACAATAATATCATACAGTTATTTTTAGAAACCTGCATTACAGTTAGAGACATCAACGAAAACAAGACAAATTAAGGTTATAAGATAAATATAATACGTACTTAGTGTATTGTATGAAAAAATATCTAACTTGGTTGGGAGAATTGATAATTGTCTCGGCATAGCCTCGACAATGATCAATTCTCCCAACCTCGTTAGATATTTTTTTTCATATAATACACTAAGTATGTATTATATATATCTACAGTTAGTAACATCGTGAAATGGACATTCACCTCGATCAAGACCATTCCAAATCAGTCACTCAGCTCTCCATTCAATAAGGCTCACTCAAATCGCTTAAAACGCTCAGAAATCGCCTGAAGACGCTTCGAAATTATTCAAAATGATCATTATTTCGTTGAAACTAATAAAATTATTTTAACGATATTCCTGGTTGGTGTTGATTTTTAAGCGTTTGATTAGTCCGCGAAGTCAAAAATTGGAAAACTACGTATTTCGTATTAAAGGATGGTGATAAATATCGATAATTTTGTCAAAATTAGACGAAATTAGAGATATTGGATAACCCCCTTTATATATATTTCAAAGCCCGTCCCACACACTCATTCAATTTTATTCCTAAATCATTCCAAAATTATTCACCTTGTAAATTTTACGGTGTTGTCAACTGTAACTGTATACGGCCACCGTACTGAGACCTAGCGGGGACCGCTGAGGCAGAGTTGTATGTTTGTAAAAGATTAATAAACGAAATGTCCAACGGTGTAAGTGGCGAAGTCCGGGCGAAGACCTCAATACAGGCCTTTCAAATAAACTGTTCAGGTTTTTTTGTTTAACGAAGCATCAACGACATGCGAAATTAAATTTTGAATTTATTTATTTTATTCATTTTTTTTTTTGTTACCACGAGATTGTTGGCCTCGTAAGACAAATGTTATTACACGGTATAAACGTGCGATATCGAAGCCTTCAACAATTTATGATATTGTTCAATGTCAAATATAAAGATGTTACAGTTTTGTTGGGTTTTTTTGCATGTAGACAGCACGGTCTTAATAAATAAAACCTATCAAAAAATCTTCGATGCACCAAAGACACAATTACTTTCAGCGACGTGAAGGATGACTTAATGGTTAATCCAAGATAGCATAATTATCAATTTTCCCTCCAGAAAGTCTATATACTGGTTTTTAATGAACCCGTTCCCATGGTGATAACGTATTTCTTATTTTCTTGAATTAAGGAAAACTGCCTTGTAGTATTGAAAAAAAGAAACTCAAGAAATAAGATAATAGAGTCATTCGTCGTTTAGCGACAAACGATTCGTGACCCTAATATCTTTATACAAACAGTTGATACAGTTAGTTACATCGTGAAATTGAAATTCATCCCAATCAAAACCATTCTTAATCGCTCACTCAGCGCTCCATTCATTCATTCATTCCAAACACTTACCCGAACCACTCAAAACCGATCAAACCCATTGAAATATATAGAACCAACAACGTCTTTTAAAATGAATTTGGATAGAGAAAAATCGCGATTTTGTAAACATAATTCAAATTGTAAGCGTCAAATAGGTACAAGAAGAAATAGGAGGCTATCTACAGAACTTGTATTCATATTTCATTAAAGGGGGGGTAATCGATATCGCTAATTTTGTTCATCCTGAACAAAATTTGCGACATGAGATTACCTCCCATTAAATACACTCAAAACTCGATCCACACACTCATTCAATTTCATTCCTAAATCATTCGAAAATCATTCACCTTGTCAATTTCACGATGTTTTTAACAGTACCTGTTGAATTTAGACTTAGATATGAAAAATGATTGAAAAAGATCGATTTAGCTTAGACGATTATTAGATGCCCAAACATGAAGTGATGAGTTGTATTGTAATAATTGTTATCTTTCACCTTGTCAATTTCAGAACTGCCTTACTAAATTAAAAAATGTCGACACAATCGTGTCCGAATGAGACCAAGCAGCCTGGCCTTCGTGTGAAATTTATTATGTCAAATTCAAATGCAAACAGATAAAGACAGAAAACATTTGTCTGTCGACTTCATTTTGTTTAAATACATCTCGGCTTTTATAAAGTTGCCAGTTCTGTGTTACTTGTTTTTAATTTGAGAGGGTATCTTACGTGTATGTTTTAATTGAAAATGTTTATTTGACGGGGCGCCACCCTAAAAAATTGCAGTAAGGTTAAATCTGTGTTTTTCACGGGTACTTGTCTATATATTACCGGCTGGCAAAATAGCCTTCGGTATGGATGAAATCATTTATGTAACCCGCAATCAAAATGGACAAAATCTATAACCTGCATATGAACGTCAAGTGTCGACCCTAGCAATGTTACACTAATTGCATAGGCTGAGTTTGGTCGAAGCTCTGGAGCGTTTGCCAGAATTATCATTCTTTCTTTAATGCTTTTCGGTGGTTTATCGAGAAATAACGGTAGATTATTACTTGATAAACTCACCGCAAAAGCAGTGAAATTATCAAAAACTTAAACCCTGCTTTTGTGCATTTCATCCTTTCTGACGTCATCTATGCGGGGCGAAATATGTGACGTCACAATGAACGTTGCATAGTAATCACGTGCAAAATGACGCGCTTTATGAAAATATGTCCTAGAAATTTCATATTTTGTCTCATTTTTGCATTAAAGAAATAGAGTAATCGTTTGTTTTTCGAGTAAGATCGATAAATATTTCATTTCGTGAAAAACAAAAGCTATATTTTCACTCGTGGCTCCGCCACTCGTGAAAATATAGCTTTTGTTGTTCACTCAATGAAATATAAATCGATCTTACACTTAAACAAACGATTATCCTCTATTTCTTCAAGTAAATAAACTTTAAATGCGATCTTCGGTTACCCTCTACTACAGCAAACCCCTTTTTTCTAATACTTGTTTAACGGAGTTCTCAGAAAGTTTTTTTTGCCTGACTGGTCAATTGTAAATACAAAACGTTTGGAATTGAAGAGAAGTGTAAGTGAACAAACGACTGCTAATGAATGGCAAATACAATCAAGTTCCCATTGAAAACCTGTTCTCAATACAGTATGATTGTCCCGAACATCGATTTGACAAATGGTATGAACCGCCTGACATTGATTGATTGATTTTGTTTATTATTTGTTTAAAATCCAGCCCTGAGTTAAGCACAACGGGGTACAAACGAGCGCCCGAAGTTTGGAAATTGTCTTGGTCAAACTAGTTATTGCAGGGTACAATTTCTGAGCCTCTCGCTTGCGCTTAGTTATCCTGAACGTGTCCCAAATTGATACGTATCTCGAGAAGGGTCACAAAATAATCCTCCTTTTTTTAAAGGAATTGGGTTCCTCAGAGCACAATCAGAGGCTAATATTTTGAAGTGAAAAGTTTATTCTTTGAAAAAGAGTAATCATTTCAGATTCAGAAGAATACCTCAAAAGGAAAAAATCAATTGAGAACCTTCGGAGTTTTTATGGAATCGACCTCGGGAACAGTGAGGGCGCAGTCATGTATGCGCGTCGCCTCGCACGCGGGTTTACATGACGTCACAAACATTACTGAACATGACGTTGCGAAAATTAACGAAAGGTTCAAAATGGGCATTTAATAATTTGAAAACAAAATGCAGTTACAAATTATAACATGCCAAAAAAGATCTCCATAGAAGATCGGAAGCAATAAAGAAATTAGCTGTCTTTAAGCGTATTGACCAAAGTACCACCGAAATGCCTATAAAATGACCCAAAATTACCACACTTACATCCAGGGTACTTTATAGTTATGGAAGGTCGAGCGATGTTCCGAATGAGGGGAATTGTCGACCTTGGCCAGATCACAGAACCCGCCAAAACAACGGTTTGAAACAATACGGAATTTTTCGTAGAGCTATGGAACAATCTGCCAAACCATTTAATCATGTCACCGTCTTGAAACGCCCTCAAAAGTAATTTAATCAAACAGTGGAAAAATCACCCACTTAAGTTCATACCCAGCTACTACGCGTATACTACAAACATCAGTTGTAAGAATCAGGAAAATGGAGGGTCCCAAAAAGCTAAAAGCTTACCATTTATCCGGAGAACGTAAGTTAACCGTAAGTAATGGGCGATACTTATCGCCGATGCCGAGCGAACTCTTTTCGTCAGAGTCTTCGCCCATTCGGAACATCAGCCGAGGCAATAGCGTAGTTGGTAGCGCGCCGGACTTCTAATCCAGGGGTCTTTATTCGCACGGGTTCGATCCCCGGCCGCGGCACTTATCCTTTCCGATATTTGTCTTCAACTAATGGGTAGATAATCGTAAACCTATTTGGAATAGCAACTGGAGGCTAGGAAAGGGATGTGGTGGTAGTACTGGTGTGAGAAATACCAGGAATCCATCGTTAGGTGCTCCAATCGTCGCGATATAACTGAAATATCGTTGAAAGCGACGTTAAACCCCAATTCAAATCAAATCAAACCATTCGGAACATCGCTCGGACTTTTCCGTAAACTGAAAAGTACCTCGGACGTAAGTTTAGTAATTTTTGGTCATTTTTTCGGTAATTCGGCTCCTGACGGTATTTGGTTATTACGCTTGAAGAAAAGGAAAATTTCTTTAATGCTTTCACACCGTCTATGGAGATCATTTTGGCATGTTATAATTTGAAAGCAAAACGCAGTAAAACACAGCGTTTTGTTTTCAAATTATAATATGCCAAATTTTAACCTTACATTGATTTCGTTTTTTGCAACGTCATCCGCAGATATGTTTGTGACGTCATATAAACCCACGTGCGAAAAGACGCGTTTTCATGGCTGCGCCCTTATTATTCCCGAGGTCTATTCCGTAGAATCGCCGAGGGTTCCCGAGTGAGTCTTCGCCGCGATTGATTAGTGCGTCGGGTTTTTCAATAATAGGGACCACATGTTTGATCTCAAACGGTGCCGAACTTGATTCTCGACGTTTGTGTGAAACAAATCGATAGATGGATAACCGTAAATCTACATGCCATTCGGAACATCGCTATGATTTTCCGTAAACTGGAAATTACCTCGCATTTAAATGTAGTTATTTTGGGTCATTTTATAGGTTATTCGGCTTCAGGGGCCTCTTTCAAGAAAGGTCCTACGATTGAAATTTGGTCGTATCGCAATCGTACGATAAAAATTGGCTTTCAAGAAACGTTTTGGCTTTCAAGAAAAGCGTCGTATCGTGAAATCTACGATAAAATATACGACACCTTCAGACCAGTCGCAAATTTTACGATTTTGTGCCTATGAGCCCTTAATTTTTTCGGATTCCTTTCCAGCTCTCGCGGATGTTAGAACGATTATTTAGCTATGCACATGCCAAATTTCCAAGTACAATATAGTGTAATAAACGAGATATATTGAAAACAGCAGATGCACCATCATTTCGATGTTTAATTTTACTCTGCGATAATCGTACGATTGTCGCAGAACGTTTTCATAGTGGTATTCAGTTGTTTATTTACCGTAAGAATCGACCCTTTTGTGATCATGACTGAAAACATTTGCTTACCCTTCCTAGTGACACAGAAAGTGGGAGATACCAAATCAATAGATTTTTACGCATATAAATTACTTACTTTAAAAAAAACTACTCTCAGATTATGCAATATGGATTCCTGTGTTTAATGCTTCAAGTATGACATAAATTAAAAGGAAAATTCCGCAGCCTATAGACCATACAATTATTGATAAGTAGGAGGATTTCTTATTAACAACAACAACATCATCATCTACAACAAAACCGCTGCACTCGATATTTTTTCTCTCTCTTTACGTCAAAGCAAACTGAACTGAGCAAATAATCAAGCAGATACAATAATTGAACGGCGATATTAGGCCAGATGAAACCTGTCTAAGCTTCATGTAACTGTTGTAGTTACACGGATACGACAACGAGCATTGTCTTAGAACCGAAGTTAAAGTTATCGGTAATTTTTAATTAGAGCGATTGAATGTAATATCCATCTATAGTTCATTTCAATACCACCCCTCTATAGTTCGTTTCAATACCTTCCATTTAGACACAGAACTATACAGATTTGAACAATTACATTACAAATACATATAATGAAAATTGATGAGCCATTTCTTTTTATCTTATTCTTATGCATGCTTATACTTCACCAGAAAACAACCAACCAACCAAACAACAATGATAATAAAATGAAATGATAATAAAGTCATACACCGAAAACTTGGTGCAGATGATCATTAACTAGAACATGTGCATTTTTACAATGCGGTCCAATGTTCGATTACTCCACATTCGGCGCGACAGTCAGTATACTTTCATTGGAAAGGGAATCGACAGTGTAATCTAAAGTAACTGTGCAATTATGAACACTTGCATAATTATCTTGACAAAGATATTTAGATATCGATGAGAAATGTGTAGTTCAACGAATTATATTTTAATAAACCTCGTTAAATATGCATTAATATACAAGTAAATGGCTTTTCTACGGTCAGTTTGCTGATTTACCCATTTGGTATTTTAAAAAGCGGACAATATACCCTCCAACGCGGAAGTTTATATCATATGATCAGCACGTGCAGATGTGAAAGATCAACTTTACGATAATCTTATGAGGTCGTATAGTCTGCGATTTTCAACGATATTTTTGTGAAAGCCGTTTACGACCGTCTTAAATATAATCGTACGATATTTATAAGATAAATCGTACGATATTTTTCTTGAAAGAGGCCCCTGGTGGTTGCTCGATACGATTTCACAAAAACAAATTCATGTAATGCTTTCCGTTCGTCTTTGGAGACCATTTTAGCATGTTAGAATTTGAAAACAAAACGCAATTAAACAATTCGTTTTGATTTTTAAATTATGAAACGCCAAGTTTTAAACTTTCGTTAATTTAGTTTTTCGCAACGTCATCTTGAGTAATGTTTGTGACGTCATATTAACCCACGTGCGAAATGACGCGCTTTCATGACTGCGCGTATTATTCCCGAGGTCTATTCCGTACAATCGCCGACGGTTCCCGATTCATTCAGTGTATGTGTGTACCGAAAAACTTGGGCCTCGCAAATGATGACGTGTTAGTACTTATGAAGGAGATACCAGTAATTTGTTGTTAGATACAGTTAGTTACATCGTGAAATTGACATTGATCTCAATCAGAATCATTCTTAATCGCTCATTCGGCGCTCCATTCACTCAATCAAATCACTCACTCAAACCATTCAAAAACGCTCCAAACTCACTGAAATACATTTAACAAAAACTTCGTTCAAAATAAGAAAATAGCTAGGAAAAAAATCTTGAATTTATTGAATTAATTGAAATTTTAAGCGTCTGATTAGATCTTGAAGAAATAGGAAGCTATTTTTAGAATATTTATGCATTTTTTATTAAAGGGAGGTAATCATTATCGCAAATTTTGTTCATCCCGAACAAAATTTACGATATAGGATTACCTCCCATTAGATTAACTCAAAATTCGCTCCACACACTCATTCAATTTCATTCCTAAATCATTCCCAAATCATTCATCTTGTCAATTTCACGATGTTGTTAACTGTACCACGTCCTCCGTGGTACAGTTAAGAACATCGTGAAAATGATAAGATGAATGACTTTGAAATAGTTTTGGAATGAAATTGAATGACTGTGTGGAGCGAGTTGAGTAAAATTCAAGAGAGGAAACCAAATATCGCTAATTTTGTTTAGGATGAACAAAATTAGCGATATTTATTACCTTCCTTTAGTAAAATATTCATGCAGGTTCCATATAAAGTTTCCTATCTCTACAAAGACCTATCAGACGCGTAAAATTTCAACTATGTCAGTCAAATCGCGAATTTACTATAGCTTTATTTATTTTGAATGAGGTTGTTGATCGTACTTTTTTAGTCATTTTGGAGCATTTTTGAATGGTTTAAGTGAATGTTTAGAAAGAATGAATGGAACGCTGAGTGAGCGTTTTACAATGGTTTTGATTGAGATGAATGTCAATTTCACGACGAAACTCACTATAGTGACATTAAAGCAACATTAAATCCCAATCATAAAAAATCATTTACGAAAAACAAGTCAAGATTTCCTGGGCATATGTCACAGTTGGTACCCTTTCGCTTGATAGACCACACATATTTTCTTTTAAGTAAATGATAAATGAGAAACGGAAACAGTTCTGTTTTATAAATAAAATGATGAATTGGAAATTTGCGGATTTTCGAAGCAGCATATAATATTTGACCTGTCATGCAGAGATGGTCTATCTTGGAAATGCGCAAAATGTTGGCTGCACGGGATGCGAAAGACAACTAGGGTCGAAGCCTTGGTTTATTATCTGAACCTTTTTATGAGAATTTTATCTCACTATGAAAGTAATCTTGAAAAGCTACGATCACAGACAAATAGTCTTCAATCATTACCGATTTCAACAAATCTTAAACACGTGACCGACTAGTCGATAGATTTTAATTGCAATATAAAATATAAAAGTCACCGACGTATCGTAGAATAACCCACAACCGAATCAGCCAACATAGTTATCAATTGACGACTAAGCTTAGTCGCCTATTAAATCACCAATTTCACAAAAAGTCGACGCGTCGGACTAATCTTTTGTGGTAAAAGCTTTAAAGTCGTGTCTATTTTCAACTTTGCAGGTACAGTTAACACAATCATGAAATTGACAAGATGAATAATTTTGGAATGATTAAGGAATGAAAATGAATGAGTGCGTGGAGCGAGTTTTGAGTGAATTTAATGGGAGGTAATCCTACATCGCAAATTTTGTTCAGGATGAACAAAATTAGCGATATTGATTATCTCCCTTTAGTAAATACGCATACAAATTCTATACATAGCTTTCTGTGTCTTCAAGAACGTATGAGACGATAAGAATTTGAATTATGTCAGTGAAATCGCGAATTATTTCTATCAAAATTTGTTTGTAATGACGTTGTTGATTCTATATTTTTCAATGGGTTTGAGCGTTTTTGAATGGTTAGAGTGATTGTTTGGAATGAGTGAATGGAGCGCTGAGTGAGCGATTTAGAATTGTTTTGATCGAGGTGATTATCAATTTCACGATGTAACTAGCTGTAAATGGTCCAAAAAACGTACTTTAAAGTACGAAATAGATCCGCTAGAGCTTATAAACCGGCTTTGTGGACAAGAAATGGAATTGAAATCCTAAGCAAATGAAATCTCAATTGATAACCCATTGATGAAAACATTTAGTGTTTTGTATGAGAAAAAATATCCAACGAAGTTGGGAGAATTGATCATTGTCGAGGCTCTGCCGAGACAATTGTTAATTCCCACAACCGAGTTAGATATTTTTTATACAAAACACTGAGTGCGTATTATATTTATCTTACCACATCTGTTTGTCTTGTTTTCGTTGATGTTTCTAACTGAAATGCAAGTTTCTAAAATAAACTGTGATAAATATGTGATATCATAAAAAATATCATACGGGTTGTTATTACACGGATATTTGTTTAGTTATAAGATAAAAATCATTAAGCTGTGGCTGCGATTTCTTGTAGGATAAATAACTCCCATGTACAATAAAACCGGAATCAGCCTATCATTAACACTCCTTCCTTCTGACTTTCCTTGGATGGTATGACCTTATATGGTCAAATCGATAATATACGATGAAATCTATGGGAATCTAATGTCTAAATAGATATGCGACCCAAATCGACGACTTGAAGCATCTGAGAATTCAATATAACGTAATTTGCGGACTATAAGCAAACAGGTGATTTCTTAATTCAAAACAATCCGCATCGGTGAAAAACAAATATTGAAGAACGATTTCAAAATATAAAAGATAATTGAACATCAGTCGTGTCTTTTTTCTAACGCCAAATTAAGAGACAGAAAGGTTAAAAAGAAATACTAAAACGAACGCACCAGCCCCCCCCCCCCCCCTCTCCCCTCGCAATAAATAAATAAATAAATAAAATAAGGATTAGAAGCTGTTATGTGTAATACTTCAAATCATTAGATTTTTTAAAAAAAAAAATAGACGAATATTAATATACATATAATCAACGAGTAAAGCTTTGAACGTAAATACATGTAAATGAAGAGTTTAGAATATCACGTAAACGACTCCCTCCTCGATCAAAACCGTTCTAAATCGCTCGCTCAACGTTCCATTCGAGACATTCAAACACTAACTCAGATCAGTCAAGAGACGCTTTGAAGTATCTCCAACTTGCTTCGAAATCAGCTTAACAGTTTCATTAAAAATGGTCATATCAATCCACTATATTTTATGGAATAGACTATAACGCCTTTAAATGGCAATTTAAGACACACAAAGTAAAAGGTATACATCCATAATAGAGGGGGGGGGGGGGTGTAAAATATTTTTAATTTAATCAAAATCAGGCCAAATTAGCAATACCATATTAACTCCCTTCAATTTCATTAAAACTTCGCTCCTCCAGCTTATTCAATTCAAATCCAAATTTATTCATGCCATAATAATTCATCATGTCCATTTCACGCCTCTATTAATTGTACATGCACAGTTAGAAACATCGTGAAATTTACAAGATGAATGAAATTATCTTGGATTTATATTGAATGAGTGTGTGGAGCGAGTTTTAGATGTAATTTGATGTATTTAATTCAATATCGCTTATTTCTCCCAAGTTTGACAAACTTGATTAAAAAAAAGCTACGTACTTTTTAAGTTTGTGTATTTTCAAGTATCAATCCATATGCGTAACTAGGATTTTGCAATTTCTATGCATTCAAAAGGCGTTGACATTGAATATCTAGGATAAATGCTATATATGGACTGTGGCAAAAGATAAATGTCTTCCGTCCGCTCCCCTTTTATGATTTTAGAATCAACCCATCATAACTAAAGCTTGAATTAGCTGTAGTTTCGATGTTATGATCATTTATCAACGACATTTAAAGAAAGAGTGTTTGTTTCTATTACGCACTTGCGTAATGGTAGGTACGCCCTTGCAATCAGACGTTTAAAATCCACACCAGTCTAACTAAATTGTTGAGTAATCATTCAGTTATTTGATCAATTTCAATACAATGTTGATCGTTTTGAACGATTTCACACTGTTTTTAAGGATTTTGGAGCGATTTTAAATTGAATTGAGTGTTTGGAATGAATGAATGGAGTGCTGAGCGAATGATATAGATCGGAATGAGTAACGAACGATGTCACGATGTTATTCCTTCAGTGAGGATGTTGAATCTTAATCAACTTTAAAGACAGTAAGGACGTTGCTTTCGTTCTCGTATTAATTGTTTTGATAATGAGCATTCGACATCTTGGACGAAATTATCGGCATTTCATTTTTTTTCTGAAATCGAATAACAATTTAATGTCGTATTATTAATAACATCACAAAATTAAAACTCATTCCGTTCAAAATCTTTCAGAATCACTCGCTCAGCACTCAAATTATTCATTCCAACAATTTACACCACTCAAAGCATTCCGAAATCGTTCATAAGAAATCTTATAAATCGTTCAAAACGATCGACATTTCATCTACATAGATCAAATCAATCTATGTTTTTTTGGCTGATGAGGACTTTTCAAGCGTATGATTGGACCGTAAAGACACACGAACAGAAAGTATGTAGATTTATTTAAAGGGAGGCAATACAATATTGCTTATGTCGTTCAATTTGACGAAATAAGCAGTAAAATATTACATCCCTTTGAAATTTAATTTAAAACTTGCTCCTCCCACTTATTCACTTTCATTGTGAAATCATTGAAAAAACATTCACCTTGTAAATATTACGAACTTTTAATATGTAACTGTTCATTCACATTGTAAATATCACAAAGATGTACAGTTAGTTACATCGTGAAATTGACATTCACCTCAATCAAAACCATTCTAAATCGCTCAATAAGCGCTCCATTCATTCATTCCAAACACTCACTCAAATCGATCAAAAACGCTCAAACCCATTGAAAAATAAAGAAACAATCACGCCATTCAAAATAAAATTTGGATAGAGAAAAATCGCGATTTCTCTGGCATAATTCTAATTGTATGCATCTAATATATTCTTGAAGAAATAAAGGAAGCTATCTAAAGCTATCTTTCATTAAAGGGAGATAATCAATATCACTAATTTTGTTCATCCTGAACAAAATTTGCGATATTGGATTACCTCCCGTTAATTTCACTCAAAACTCGCTCCACACACTCATTCAATTTCATTCCTAAACCATTCCAAAATCATTCACCTTGTCAATTTCACGATATAACTAACTGTACATGTAACAGCATATAGCCTACAGATGTTACACCACCGATGGTAGACCATCAGCAATTACAGAGTCGCCGTTCCTTACGACAATGTCATCCGGTGAGCTATATCTCATTCTGAGCACATTGAGAACTCCCCTGTCACAAAAGCACAATAATATTCCAACGGAAATTCCCTTCAAACTTTGTATAATCATCAATGACCAATCCGAACCACTTTCTATCAGAATATGTCTTATAGTCACGGCTACATAGTAACCCAGCAAAACTGTGCATAAAGTTATTAATAGATTCACTTTCTTTTTAATGTTCAGTAACTCTATCAGCACTTCCGGTTGTCGGTTGGTATGCATCATGAATACTAGCCTGTGATTGGTCAGTCGAATTCTCGCAGTTACTGAGAACACGATAACAAAAAGGAATGGGATAAACTCGTTCCCGTAGGTCGAGTAGAAGTGTATTTTCCCTGTTATATTTTTCCAACAGTCCTCGATGAATATTTTGGAATATTCTGCTTGAACCAGATATGCCAAGATGAGATATATCAAACAACTTGTGCAAGACCACACCCATATTGCGCAATGAGACAAAAAATGGGCGTGGAATGAGTAACATTTGGATGGTTTTATTGTTATCGTCAAGTAAAATCCAGCTAGTACTAATGTCCACATCATGAAAAATGTTGAAGCAAACGATGTCAAAAATCTTAAAGAAATACATGACGTGGAGTCGTCGAAATCCGTTGAGAGGAAATGATATTTCAGGTGGAATGTGAAAAAGCTAAGTTGATCCATCGCCGCTGAAAAATGTATCCACATTCGTATGATTACTGTCCGGCTTCTAGGTTCTGTCCGGTTAACTATCCTCATGACAAACAAACATACGCATTGGAAAATTACTGAAACTCCGATAAATATCAAACCACCAACATTTTCTAGATTGACACTTTTAGAAGTTGTAGTTAAGTCATTGTTTAATTTATCATTCGCTGAGGAAATAGAGTACGCCATTTTAAGAGAATCAAATGTTAAATATTACTGGCATTCGCTTAAGATTTTATCATATATCTGCTTAAACCATATATTTCCTGTTCTTTCCTTTTTAAAAAAAACAACATCAAATCAAATTCATATTGATTTCATAAAATGTAAAAAATGGTACAGTTAAATATCCATTGATGGTGACGCCAATTATATCGATAATTCAACGTTCCAATAATTTTCCTACAAGTAACTTAATTACACTTGGCAGCAAACAAATTGGTTAGTCCAAGAACAGCTAAGCACCCTTTCTAAGAGCTCTTCATTCCTTAATTAGCGTTTGTCTGTTATCTGAAACGTCTTTGTGACTTATATGTACCACACGGCTCCTTTTTCAACTGATATACTGAAAATATCTGAAAATAGAAAAGTGACCTGTTTGCAGGAAACCGACTGAGGACACACAAAAGCACTTTTAGAAAATAATCTTACCAAATGCGTTTCTTTTAAACATTCAAATAGAAATGTATGATTATCGTTTTATACCTTTGGAATGATTTTGGAATGATTTTGGAATGGCCTTGAAAATGGCCATCAAAAAACGAGAGCCAATAACATGGCAACATACACTTCCGTTGAATAAAATTCTTTGAAGGATTCTACAGCGTCAGTAGAAATGTATGATTATCATTTTATACTTTTGGAATGATTTTGGAATGATTTTGGAATGGCCTTGAAAATGGCCATCAAAAACGAGAGCCAATAACACGGCAACATACACTTCCGTTGAATAAAAGTCTTTGAAGGATTCTACAGCGTCAGTAGAAATGTATGATTATCATTTTATACTTTGGAATGATTTTGGAATGATTTTGGAATGGCCTTGAAAATGGCCATCAAAAACGAGAGCCAATAACATGGCAACATACACTTCCGTTGAATAAAAGTCTTTGAAGGATTCTACTACGTATACAAACAGATATAGATACAGATATTAAATGAGTGTGTGATACGATTTTTATGAAATGTAAGGTAGGTAATCCAAATTCGCTAATTTCGTCCAACTTTGACAAAATTAGGAAAATTTGTTAGCTATCTCTAAAGAGAAATATCATAATTTCCAATTTGTGTGTTACGAACCAATCAGACGCTTTAAAATCCCCAGCAATAAAAAGCATTGAATATTCCCACTCCCAATGAAATTATTGTCCTTTGATTTGTATTAAGGGTTTCGGAACGCTTTTGAGAGTTGTGAGTGAGTGTTCGGATTGAATGAATGGAGCGCTGAATGGGCGATTTGGGATGCCTTTCAAAACATTTATCGTCCATAATACACTCGACCAGGAAATTTGACAACACAAATACACTACACACATGGTAAAAAATAAATTAAAAATCTGTTGACATTTGCACGGGCGATTTGAGCGTTAAAGGTTCTTAAAAAGATTCTTTAATTAAAAGAGTAATCTGGCTTGTATATACTAAACGGAAAATCCGAGGAAACACGAATTTTGTTAAGCTTAACCTGCCCTTCGTTGAGAACGACAAAACGGTGCAAACAGCCCTGCGTTCAGTATGAAATCGTTAGCGAACCCTTTCAAGATGATACTTGCTTTGCACGTATGTGCACTTGCTAAGCGTGGTATCATCTCAAAGCGCTCGAGAAACATTTTAACATCCTTAACACAGGGCAGTTTGCCATTTTTACCTTGCTTTGCATGTGCAAAGCGGGGAATATTTGCAAAACTGTTCGCATTGTTTGTCATCCTGAACGCAGGGCTGTTTGTTAGCATTTTGGATACCTTCTCTCATTACCGAAAGTTGGAGACGCAATTATTCTATTCGCATGGGATGTTAATTTTTCCTACCAACCATATAACTCGTGTTATATATACGGTCTTAATGAAAATGTCTTCCGATAACTAATCTTTGATTCAAATATCTGCTTAATTTTCAAATACAATTACGATCTACCAGGCACCGTCGATGAAAAAAAACATAGTGGATGTCACGATGGCCATGTAATTTTCGAATAAGAATAATTTTCATCGATGAAATAGTTGTAAATTTCCATTAACAACATTTAATGTGATATCAAATCATTTCTATTTGGGTAAATGAAAGATTATGTTGATTAATGGCGTTGTATTAATAAATAAAAATCACTGAAATGATTTTGAATTATGTCAGAGAATACGGAATGTTTTAGATGATATAAACAAATGAAATTAAGATTACAAAATTTTAAATTTAGATTAGAAATCGAAAGTCACTCTGTCACCGAGTAAGTAAATTTGAAAGAAAAAAAATAATCTTAAAAATAACTTAACTCTGCGTTTGTATCGAAACAACTAATTAACTCTTTTTTTATCCGGAACTCACAAGAAAAATAAAATAGAATCCAACAATTTTGAATGGATACTGTTTAACAGACTTAAGTTTCTATTAGTTAAGTTCGGATGAGAAAGGAAATTTTGATGTCTCTAAAACAAGTGCTCACTGTAAAAAGCTACTGCCCAATTGAAGTGATATAGTAAATAATCACAAATACATTATCAAAGAAGCAAAATATAAAAAGAGAAAAAATAAAACACTATTTCTGTGGAAACAATACAATTAAAAGCCCACCTCTAATTCAAATTCCAGTCCACTATTGATGCAGTTCGTTTGCGTTCTAGTAATTCCACAAGGTAAAAGCCGATAGTATAATTTTGCAGAATCATCTGATCAATATTTATCTCAATAAACTTGTTATGGCACAGCCCCTATTGTTTTGGTTTGTTCGATTCTCATTTGTAGAATTGACAATCACTCCGATCAAAATCATTCTTTTTCAATCATTCTGCGTTCGATTTCTTCATTCCAAACACCCACTAAAACCAAGTAAAAAAACGCTCCAAAATCACTCCAATGATAAACAATTACCTTCAAATCGATCTAGGAGTTTTACGCTTTCACTTACAATTCCATTTCAATACAAATATTCATTTAATTGATCAATTAAAATGAAAGTATGCATCGTTTGAAGGTTGCTTAAGCGTATTCGAAATTATTTTTGAGCCTTTTGAACGTCTTTATTCCGTGTTTGGAATGCTGCATAATTGAGCGAGTGATTTAGTGTAGATTTATTCGGAGTAGATATCAATTTCTTTTTGACCCCCCTCCCTTATGCATCGGAAGACAACTATAAACATTATAGGGAAATTGACATTCAATTCGATCAAAACCATTCTAATTCACTGACTCAATGCTCCATCCATTCATTCCAAACACTCCCTCAAACCATTCAAAAACACCCTAAATTCGTTTCAAAACGCTTCAAATTTGTCCATATTGGTCGATATTTCATTCAAATCGATCACATCATTGCACAATTGTATTATCGAATGTAGAATTCAGAGCGTCTGATTAGCTCGAACAGATTCATAAACATGAAAATTCGTCGATCTTTATAAAGAGAGACAATAAATTATCGCACATTTCGTCCAATTGGACGAAATAGTCGATAGAGTATTACCTCCCCTTAATTTCATTTAAAACTCGCTCCCCGAACTCTTTCAATATCATTCCGAAATCTTTCCCAAACCTTATAATAGGTCAATTTTACTGTTATTAACTGTACCATACAGTTTTTTTCTCTATTCTGTTGACGCAAATCCTTGGATTTGGCTCGCCCCTGGACAAATAACGCAATTGACATTAGCGGAAACTACCGACTGGTAATAAAACGAGAGTTCGCCAAAAAGCACTTTATTTGAAGATAACCAGACGAGTCGGTGACAGGAATGAAAAATGTCCTACAGTCCTGAGGTCAATAAAATATGTCTGTTTTCTTCTTTTGTTTAATGACTGTTTTTGGAGAGAGTTTGACTGAGTAGGGCGAATGGATTCTTATGTTTAGTTATAAGACTGGTGAAATTGAAACTCATTTCGATCAAAACCAGTCCAAATCACTCACTTAGCGCTTCTTTCACATTCGTTCGTTCATTCATTCATTCATTCATTCATTCATTCATTCATTCATTCATTCATTCATTCATTCATTCATTCATTCATTCATTCTCCGATTCCAAGCTATCAATTCCACTATTCAAAAAGTTTCGAAATTCATTCGAAAATGCGGATGTTAAAGCGTCTGATTAAACCGTGAAGTCAAAAACAAAACAAACCAATAAAGTATGTAGATTTTTTGAAGGGAGGTAATAAATATCGCTAATTTCGTCCGGTTCGGACGAAATTAGCGATTTTGTATTATCTCTCTTTATATTCACCCAGAACTCGCTCCACACACTCATTTGATTTCATTCCAAAAACATTCACCATATCAATTGTACGATATTGTTAACTACATGTATTTATAGGGGGTGGGAGGTTGACAAAATCTCTCTAAATTCTTAGTTCTGCTGAAATGAATGACCCCCCCGACCTGAAGGTCAGCAATCGCCAATGTATGTTGAAAATTTTACAATTATTATAAACATCGTAAAATTGACGTTCGCGCGACTATAACCATTCTAAATTACTCACTCAGCGTTCCAGTCATTCATTCCAATCTCTTGATCAGAAAGGCGCGGAATCGATAAAAAAAAATCTTCAAAATTGTTCATAAAGATCATCATTTCATTAAAATCGATCAAATTATTGCTTGATTTACTTACAATATATAGACATCCAAGCGTCTGATATGCCCGAAAAATACGCAAACAGAAAAATACGATTATTTTTCTATTAAAGGGAGGTAATAAATTACAGCTAACCTCGTCACATTGGACGAAAATAGCAATATGTATTACCTCCTATAAATTTCATTCAAAACTCGCCCCATAAACTTCAATAATTTAATAACTTTAATAAAAATCGTTAATGTTGTCCAATTTGGACATCGATCAAATTAATTCCAAAACAATTCAATAATCGTTCATCCTGTCAATTACACGATATTGTTAACTATTTAAACAGTTAGCAACAACGTGAAATTGACAAAGTGAATGATTTTGGAGTGATTTAGGAATGAAATTGAATTGGTGTAAGGAGCGAGTTTTGAGTGAATTTAATGGGAGGTAATTCCATACCGCAAATTTTATTCAGGATGATCAAAATTAGCGATATTGATTACCTCCCTTTAATAGATGCCAGTGGTATCGCGATTTCTCTCTATCAAATTTATTTTGAATGACGTTGTTGATTCTATATTTTGAATGGATTTGAGCGTTTTGAATGGTTATAGTGAGTGTTTGGAGTGAACGATTGGAGCGCTTAGTGAGCGATTAAGAATGGTTTCGATTGAGGTGAATGTCAATTTCACGATGTTGTTAACTGTATGTTTGACCCCTGGGGCCCGTTTTACTAGACATCTTACGATCATTTTTGGCGTAAGTCAAAAATTAAAGTTGCTTCTACAATTGTAATTAAATATGAAAATCTGCCATGCAACATCTCATTGGATTCGTCTTCTACAGACGATTTCAATTAGATATTGCGGGGCAGAGTCCACCCATAAATAAAAACACCAGAAATGATTATTTATTTTAACTTACGATTGTTTTTTGCGTAAGATATTTAGTAAAACGGGCCCCAGATCTGTAGGTCCGTGGTCGCCGATATGTGTTTATATTGAATACAATTGTCAGCTACGGTTAATTGGGTACAGATAACAGCATCTTGAAGTTGACAAGATGAATGATTTTGGAATGAATTAGGAATGAATTTGGGTGAAATCCAACGAAAATTGGACGAAATTATCCGTTTTTATTGCCCCCCTTTAAAAAAATCTACGCACTTTTCTCAATAATCTAGTTGATGTTTCGACATTTAAGAAAAGTAACCTAGCGCTGACTTTTCTCTGCCTGTCACTCACACAAGACAAGTTACTGAGAATACGAACTTATATGCCTACGTTTTAAGATACAGGATTCCAATGATATCATTCAATAGCTGTATTTGCGAGATTTCATTTCTTCTCTAGTAATATAAGTGCTATGTGATGTATGTGGAAGCGTACACTCCTCAAAACTCCTAAGCGGCCACTTGCATTTTTAGTCATATGTTATGAATGCGACATTATTTCAACTCGTTTTCACTGGATTATTGTAACCAACATTTATTGAGTCAACAAGCAAAAAAAAAAAAAAAAAAAAGAAAGAACATTCAATAAGAACTGATTTAGAATTAAACGCGTGTAGGAGTACCCTCGATTTCAAAGTTAACATTGGTGGGTGGAGTATTTTTGACATTTTTTATTAGAATAACGAATGGGTAGAGAGTTGTGGCCTTTCTCTAATTCTTTAGAAGTCCTCAGGCGTTCTTCCACTGATATCGGTACAAGCACTGATTAGATTTACGTTTTTCAAATGTCGAAAAATTCAAAATTCTCTAAAAAAATGCCTTTTTGTGACTTTTGAAGTTGAGGGTACAGGTATTTGATAACGTCTTTAGGACTTCCTGATGTATGGCTTTACAAAACAATTGAACAGGATGATGGCTGAAAGACCACTCCTTTGAAAGGCAATGGTTACATTTCAAAATAGAAGCGGAAAATATGTGAATCAAAGTGCTGTCAGCACTGTAAATCGGACATCATTGAGAGGCTGGGATAGTGCAATAGTTCGCCAATCAAAAGGGCTCAAATTGGACAATAAAAGTTGGTAAAATATTTGCCCAACTTGTGAGTTTTTTGTCTTAACACTCCATCTTTTCGAGGACATCGCCAGCTCATCCAACCTCGTGGGTCCGATTTTGAAAGTTTGCTGATTCGATAGCCCTCTGCTAGTCTAAATTATTTCTTAGCAGATTTTTTTACGTTGTAATAATGAGCACACGCCAAGCTAAAAGCTTGTCTGTTAATATTATTCCTCTCTCTAGAGTTTAAAAGCCTGTTTAGCAACAAAACATTTTTCATTAAACTATTTACAATTTTGATTACCAACATGTTTGTTTTTCAAGCATTGGGTTTTACCAAATACTATAAATGCATTTTCCCTCAAGAAACACGTGAAATCGTGCTATTTATATCTTTGGTTTCTGACCAATCGATTAAATCTAGCAGCACTCTATGATTATTCATGTGTTATTCTAAAAATAGATCGCCCTTACTGCTATCCTATATCAGTTTATCGTATGTTTTTGTCGGTTTATTTGTTGTTGAATAATTTTTCTTCATACTCAAATTTGAATTTATTGAAAATAGGATTGGAGCGTGATCAGAGTGCTCATTGAAATCAAATATTTCAAAATTACAAAATTATTTCTATTTGTTAACACATAGTCAACAGTACTCATTCCACCAGTAGACTTCCCACGCTCCCTATCAGAGTGCAGACGACCATTGACCAATGACAATCAACTTAATTGACACATTTCGAGCAGACGATGTCCATTTGCATCTACCACGTGGTCTGAATGTACGCGTGGGTTTTGACCGAGTGATAATCATAACAGAATTTGATTGGTTGTTACCCCTACAACTGGTAAATGACCGTTCGAGAAAAAAATCAGAGCAGTAATATTGTAAGTGCTACAAATGTATTTTACAGTTAACCTATTGTAAATTTCAACTCCTTTACTCAACCGAAAATCTTGTTATAAACACTGAAAATACTAACTGGTAATTACTAAAAGCGAAAATTACATCAAATTTTGTATTAGCCTCTTCTCTATTTGTCGAAAAGTAAAAAAGTAAAAACAAAGTTTGTAGATTGTAACCGAAAAGGCCGTTTCTTCGGTGTTTTAAAACACATAATTTGGTTTGAACACATTGCTCAGAAGATAAAGGTAAAAATGTAGTAGGTCAAACAGACTGGATTTCTGGAAAACGGTATAAATCTCCGATTTAAAAATGGAGAAATTCATGGTGGCCGCTAAGAACTTTTGAGTAGGGTACATTTAAGTTACAAACTTATTATTAACACTAATTAGCACATTCTTACTTTCTTTTGAACTTAGAGTATCTTTTTTATTCATGTTCATGTGAAAAAAGAGGGCCATTGGTTCTTGATTATATATGTGACCCGCCATTCAAAAATGAATGATCTGGGCACTGGTAAAAGTTTTATGAAAATGAAACCTCTGGTTGATCGGTTCTGGAACCTATCTAATTTTCACATTCTTTTTTCGGTGGTCTCTTTTTCCGGCACAGATCACATATTTCTTAAAACGCCAAATTCCATTCGTCCTATGAACCGTAAACATAGGCTTAATGAAAATAGAGTGTAATTGCTTAAAAAATTGCATTAATATTGCAACTTACCAAACTTGGGCCGAAACATTTTACATTAATCGTTTATTTACGTGGATAGATCCCTTTTTCGTCTCATCATTTTTACCACAATACCACCGGATTCTACCAGAAACGTCCACCTTCAGTACTTTCAGTGCTTTGATCAAATGAGACCGATACCGTCTCTTGTGGATTTTAAAACTATTTGTTATCATTCTGTATTTGGTTTTCATTATTTTATCGTCATTTAACTCATTTTTTTCCTTTTTTAGTTCAATACAATATTTATATTGGGCTTGTAAATGATTTTTGGCGCTTCAATTGAATTACATGACTAGTTGCTAGAAAAGGTTCCCCTTGAGAAGAAAGTATAGAATCAATACAGATCAGATCAGCGGAGTCTATAATCGAATAACTTTTTTAAATTCAACGAAATGCCATTGGACATACACTGTACAAGTACAGTTAAGATAATTTTGAATTTGACAAGTTTAGAAGTGAGTTTGAAATGATTGCTGATTTCAAATGATTGGGTGGGAGGATCGAGTTTTGGATGAAATTTGAGCTAAAATGTAATACCGCTAATTTCGTCCAAATAGACAAAAAATAGGGATATATATAATACATACTTAGTGTTTTGTATAAAAAAAAATATCTGACGAGGTTGGGAGAATTGATCATTGTCGAGGCTATGCCGAGACAATTGTCAATTCTCACAACCGAGTTAGATATTTTTTTCATACAATACACTAAGTATGTATTATATTTATCTTATAACCTCTTTTTGTCTTGTTTTCGTCGATGTTTCTTACTGAAATGCAAATTTCTAAAAATAACTGTATGATATTATTGTTCTAAAAATAACTATGTGATATCATAAAAAATATCATACGGGGTGTTATCACATGGATATTTGTATAGTTATAAGATAAATTATATTTCAGGTGAAGACATTGTCAAAATGACAAGGTGACTGATTTTGGAATGATTACGGAATGCATTTGAATCAGAAGGACCAACAAGGTTTGAATAGAATTATGGATAAAATAAAATATAACTTATTTCGTCCATTTGGACGAAATTATCTATATTATATTACCTCCCTTAAAAATCTACGTAATTTCTGTTTTTGTGCCTTCACGAACGAATACGACGCTTTTAATTCCTCACCAGCAATTAAAATTGTTCAATAATTTAACCGATTGAAATGAAATATTGAAAGTTTTGAAGGATTTTGCAGTATTTTTAACATTTCCTTGGCTTTTTTGAGCAAATGGAATGAGTGTTTGGAATGAATGAACGAATGAAGCGCTGAATAAATGATTTAAAATGGTTTTGATCGGAATGTTTACCAATTTTCGATGCTGCTTCATGTATCTGTAATACCGCTTAATTTTCTTATATGTGCCTTACGACTTAAATTAGAATGTGCATCCGTATATCCTTATTATTTATGTTTAAAATCGTGTTTATTTTTAAATACTCTATGTGGCTTTTGAGTCTGATTAACGACAACATAACGCACGCACAAAATAGGTACATGTAAGAACGTCAAGAAAATGAATAAGTGAATGATATTTGAATGATTTCTGAATGAGTGCGATTAGCGAGTTACAATGTATGGATGAAATAAAAAAGGGGTAATACAATGTTGCTAATTTTGATCAAGTTTAAAAAAAATAGCGTAATGTTTTTACCTCCTTTTTAATAAGATATCTCTACAAGTTCTATAGATATCTTCCGATGTCATTTCGAACCAATCAGACGCTTTCAAATCATTAAAGTCAGTAAAATCATGGATTTTTCTAATGATTTTTCTTAAAATTTAGTGTTTAATCTTATCCCTTTTTTAATGATTTTGGGAGCGTTTTTGAAAGGTTTGAGTGAGTGGTTGAAAGGCAAGAATTAAGCGCTGAGATTGCAATAAAGGCTGGTTTTGATCGGAATGAGTGTCAATTTCGAGATTTACTGAACTGTAATAATGTCACATTCTGGCCCATTTACGTAGAATTTATTTTTATATTTATATCATTTTTCTTATTGTGATATAGATACGCAAGTTTAGAACCAGTGATCAGTGATACAGTTAACAACATCGTGAAATTGACAAGGTGAATGATTATGGAATGATTTAGGAATGAAATTGAATGAGTGTATGGAGCGAGTTTTGAGAGAATTTAATTGGAGGTAATCCAGTATTGCAAATTTTGTTCAGGATGAACAAAATTAGCAATAATGATTACATCTCTTTAATAAAATATGCATAGGAGTTCTATACATAGCTTCTTATTTCTTCAACAACCTATCAGACGCTTACAATTTCAATTAATTAAGTGAAATCCCGATTTTTTCCCAGCTATTTTTATTTTGAACGAAGTTGTTGTTATAAGTTTTTCAGTGAGTTTGGAGCGTTTGTGAATGCTTTGAGTGAGTGTCTGGAATGAATGAATGGAGCGCTGAGTGAGCGATTTAGAATGGTTTTGATGGAGTTAAATGTCAGTTTCACGATGTTATTAACTGTACACTTATTGACGGAATGGACGTTTGATCGCTCACTTAAACTTTTACATTTATACATCTATGAAATAAAATGAAGGATTATATATATAAAAAATAAATAATGCTAATTTGTTAGAGTTGTTAAAATAATGTCCTTACTAGACCTCGTAACCAATAAAACTGTTTGCGGTAGATCTTCCACACAAAAATAGGAACTCGGCACTGTCTAAAACAGCCCTTCCCAATTACAAAATTGCTTGTCATGGCCGTTCTCTTAATTTGACTTAATTATTCATGATGCGGGGAAAAACGGAAAAATTACTCAAAGATGCCATTAGCAAAACAACAAACAAGTCTTTTGTCGATGAACTTACTGAAAAGTACAAAGCTCTTTTTTGTGACCCTTTCGGTGAAAAGTCAACATCAGTCATGTGTTCAGGACGTCAAAACGGTGCAAACTGTTTGCAAAATTTATCCCGCTTTGCACGTTCACTTGCATGCAAAGCGGAGTATATTTAGAACACAGTTTGCACCGTTTTGTCATTCTGAATGCATGGCTGGATGGTAGGTAAAATGCGGAAAGTACAGTCTTTACTGTGTTTGAAACGTTTAGCACTTGGTCGGTTTTATAGTAAAAAATGATTTACTTACTTTAAGTGGCTTTTTTAAAAAGCGACATCCAGTTGACTTCAATTCAACCATTTTTCTTTCCCAAATTATTCCGCGGAGTACAGTAAGATCGCTAGTTAAGCGCTCCATTTATTTATTCATGACACTTACTCAAACCATTCAAATACGCTCCAAAATGACTTAAAAAAGATACGACCAACAACTGCATTAAAATAGATGTTTAACTAGAAAAAGTCTCGATTTCATTGAATTAATTAAAATTGTGAGCGTCTGATTTTTTATGTTCTTTTTTTATTTTTTTATTTCTTTTTAAGAAATAGGAAGCTTTTTGTAAAACGTATATGCATATTTTTGAAAGGGAGATAATAAATGTCACTAATTTTGTATAACCCGAACAAAGTAAGCGATATTTGATTACCTCTCGTTAGTTTTATTCACAACTCACTCATCTTGTAATTTCAAATTAAAAAGAAAATCACTATAAATCATTCATATGGTCAATTTCACCATGCTGTTCACTGTGCCAAGATTGTTCTTATTCGTGTAAATAGACTCATTTTTGGATTTTTTTTTCGTGAATAGTTATAACTCGCCTTGCAAACGTCAGCCCTTTGTTGAATGCGAAAGTCTATTTCCCTTAAAGGCACCACTATCTGCGTATGTCTTTAACGTATTCAACTTATTTTAATTTTTTTCAATTGATACAGTCAACAACATCGCAAAGTTGACATTGTGAATGATTTTGAAGGTTTTTGGCATGAAATTTAAAAAGAGCGATGAGTGACACGAAATAAGTGAATATTTTTAACTCCCTTGATAAATTCTATATACTTTTCTGATTGTTTGTCTTCATGAACAAATCAGTCGCTTGAATATTAACATTAAAAAAAAACTCACGCAATTATTTGATCGATTGGATTGGGTTGCTGCTTGTTTTGAACGATTTCGAAGCGTTTTTTATTTATTTCGGGGCAATTTTGAATGATCGGAGTGAGTTTTTAGAATGAATAGTTGGAGCGGTGATCGAGTGATTTTGAATGGTTTTTGATCGAGATAAATGTCAAGATTTATATATAAGCGTAGCATGTTCCTAACCCGTGTCGATCTTATTTTTACTTCAGACCGAGGCTTCTACAGCAAAATAGCAGGGATGTCGTATCTGTGCAAGATAAACAGGGGAGATTGGTTTGGGGTCGTCAAAATTAATGGCTTAATTTCATTAAATGGATTTTAAAAAAGCCTTATTACATTAGTAACATCGTGAAACTGACATTCATCGAAATCAAATCAATCAAAACGCTCAAACATCACTAAATTGATTGATTGAATGGAGTTCAACGCCGCTTGCAACATTTTTTTTTCAGTTATATCGCGGCGGCTGGAGACCTAACAATAGATTACTGGTATTTCTCTAACCGGTACAATCATCACATCCTTTCCTAGCCTCCAGCTACTATCCAAAAAATCACTTAAAGAAATAAGATCAACAACGACATTGAAAATGAATATAGCTATAGAAAAAATCACGATATTACTGACATAATTGAAATTAAAGCGTCTGATAGGTTCTTGATGAAATGGAAAGTTATTTATATAATTTGTATGCGTATTTTATTAAAGGGTGGTACAAATTATCGCTTATTGAGTTCATCCTGAACACAATTAGCCATATTGGATTACCTTCCGTGAATTTCACTCGAAACGCGCTCCACACACTCATTCATTTTCATTCCAAAAGCATTCATCTTGTCAAGTTCTAAGATTTTTACTGTAAAAACCTTATTACATAAAATAGATTTGAAAAAAATACCCTTTATCGTGAAACACCATTCGAGTCCTAGATATTTTCGTTGTATTTTGGTTCACTTGTTTGTCTGAGGAAAGCTATTTTGAAGAAATTGAATAGCCCTCCGGGGAATAATGACTGTCATATTCTAAAAATGATAGATTTAAACTTCTGTTTCTTTCGTCCTTGCCAAGAAATTCAATTTTCAGATGAAGCCCGCCATGTGAAAATGTGGCCCCTTTTTACTTTCACTTCTGAAATATAGATGTACACTGAACGAACTTCTACAGTTAACAACATCGTGAAATTGACAAGGTGAATGATTTGTGAATGAGTTGCGAATGAAATCGAATGAGTGTGTGGAGCGAGTTTTGAGTGAATTTAATGGGAGGTAATCCTTTATCGCAAATTTTGTTCTGGATGAACAAAATTTGTGACATTGATTATCTCCCTTTAATAAAGAATGCATTCAGTTCTATACAAAGCTTCCTTTTTCTTCAACAACCTATGAGAAGCTAAGAATTTGAATGGTGTTAGTGAAATCGCGATTTTTCTCCATCAAAATTTATTTTGAATGACGTTGCTTATTCTATACTTTCAAATGGGTTTGCGCGTTTTTGAATGGATTATGTGAGTGTTTGGAATGAATGATTGGATCGTTGAGGGAGCGATTTAGAATGATTATGATTGAGGTGAATGTCAATATCACGATGTAACTAACTGTAAACGAACACCTTGTATTTTCTAAATTTTAACATTGTAACCCGTCAAGCCTAAAGGGACTATCTGGGTAGTGCGTAAAGTGGTCACCTAGTCAGACTGCGCTGAGTGCGCAGACTGACTAGAGTTCGAAACTTTCGCACTTTGTTTATTTATTGAATGTAGAATGAATAATCTCCCTTCCAGTGAAAGAATTTTTGAAATTCGACCTCTGCTGAACTCAATCCCTTTTTTCAAATATTTATTTTACAGAATTTCAAGATGGTCCCTTTTCATCTTACGGGACACACATTTAAAGCCATTTAATAAAATTCCTCAAAATACTACATGAATTCCGTGTATTTTACTTATCCTGAAGGAAGAATTAGTTCGATATTTTGTCCATGGTGTTTCTAACGAACGGTCAAATAGGAGAACCCTTCTTTCCGAAAGTCACAAAAGTGGCTTATTTTACAGGAATTTAATTAAATCGGTCTCTGAAATGATCCGATATAAATCTCATGAATGGCAGAACTCGACAAGTATTGTGTGTCGTATATCATTTTTTTTTTTTCAAGAAAATAACAGTGTGATTACTCTTTTTCTAACAAAAGCAAAAAATTTCAAAATTACCCCATTCACCAATATCAACTTTTAAATCAGGGGTACCCTTGAATTCGATTCAAATTCGATGCTTTCCTAAATCAATTTTATGGACAATATAAATTTAAGGTTCTAAACGAATGATTTTCTCACATATTTTTACTACTATTTATTTCAGATACCACTGGAAGTATCAGTTTTTCAGTTAAAACTAACTGGCGGTTTAGATGTTTTAGTGTATATAGTATGTGTTTTAAACCGCTTTGGAATATCGATCCGTTTTAGAATTTCTTGGTATTCCAAAGCGGTTCGATCCGTCTCAAGACGGTTCATCTATTTCTACCCTTAATTATTGCTTAACAGATCCAGTTAAGTGATAAGTTTATTGTGTATCTCTTTATCCCCCTAGGGGGGTTAATCACTATGTTTATTCCAAGTATGACAGTTACCATTATTGGTCAACTTTACCCAATATGCATTGCGCATATAAGTTCTTCTGAATAATATTGAACGTTGAAAAATATCAGATTATCAAACTATCACACGCAAAAATAATAATATATAAGTATTATAATTGAAAAAAAAAGGGAAAAGGGGAATGTATATGCATAAAAACGTTACCGCAGCAATTTGGAATTAAATAAAAAGATATGCATTTTTCCCCTTTTTACACCAGTTTGCTTTCACAATTTGAAAATTTTAATCGGCTTTTATTTCGCAACAAAACTACCAAACTTATTTGCTCATAAGAAAGATCGTTCTATCTTTTACCAATGGTCTTTTTAGCAAGATAGGAATTTAAAGTAGTATTCCGAATGATAATTTCTTACGCTAAGTAATAATTTCAGATAAGTAAATAAATCTTGATCTATCATTCCGAAATTGGTTAATTGTCAAAAAGCATTGTAGAATCATAAATATTCTATTTTTTTTTTTTTTTATTTTTTTAATGCTTTCACGTGATGGTAAAATGATGGTCACCCCAAAATGATCATTCTAGATTAAAGAAGGCCAGCAATGTGGATTAAGTTCCGACCCTGTTTAGACTGTGCAGTACACGTGGTTTAGGTAGGATAGACACTTAGGTATTGAGCAATTCGTCCTTTTTATTGCTAACAATTAATGTTCAAAACAATTGAAATGCCCCGAAAATCCAAATAGTTTAAAGATATTTCGAAAGGGTTGGAAATAAGATGAGGAAATAATCAGACAGTTACGTCTCGTTTGTGTATAAGGGGGAGGGACGATAGGTGTTTTGCCAGCTCAATCGGTATATCATAGGACTCTCGTCGGTCTTTTTTTTAGTCGTCTTGTTTATTTAAAGTCATTTTCTTTTCACACTTTTTTTTAAAAAAATGTCTATTTTCTGATAAATAATCCTGTAATTTGTTTAAAGCGATTCTTAAAACCACATTCTTACAAAGAACAGGGATGTAATTTTTCTCTTCAATTAATCAAATTCGAAGAAAAAAATCGACGTATTTAATTGGACAATGGTATACTAGCATTTTCTTGGGGTCTAAAATGAAAAGGACATAATTTTCAGAAAATTGAAAAAGTTTAATCTGAGTACGGGCTCATTTGAATTTTGACTTGAGTTTCATGATGTAACACAATAGTGTGGGTTTTTTAGCCCCTGAAGGTGAAAGTATATGGCTATAATTATAAATCGGTTGAATTTAATTGATATGTAGATGAATTTCGTCAGTTTTTCGCTCTTTGAAAGTATTTACACAGTCAACTTCGTAATTGAGCCTGTTAAAATCTTCCGGGAAGTAACGTGGATTTTGGAGATTTGACAGTCTATCGTGAAAGTCGATCATGTTCCCAGTCTATGGTTAGCCACTCTAGCAGCCATATTTATGACCCAATCTTAGTGAACGTTGGTCAGAATAATGGTCAGGTCACAAGAATGAACCCAATTGAAAATTGGGAGAATCCATGTCATATCACGGGGAAAGGGGTCTTAATAAAAAATTATTGTTTACACTCTTGAAGCCATAATTATGGCCCAATCTTTATGGCATTGGTAAAAATATTGGTCAGGTCACAAGAATGGACCCTATTGAAAATGGGAAGGATCCATGTCATATCACGTGAAAAGGAGCCTTAATGACAATTTTCTTGTTTTCACTCTAGAGGCCACACATATGGCCCAGTGTTCATAAAATTTGGTCAGAATGTATACCGGGTATATAGTCATAATGATAATCCCCTTTGAGATATGTACTGTCATATGAGAAAATACAGGAAAAAATAGCCTTTATTCTCTTTATCAACTATAGAGGTTTTCAGTATTTCAAAATGTTTATCTTGTCAAAGTTTGAATCCCCCCCCCCCTACACTTGTTAAGAAGAGGCTTGAAACTTATGCAAGGATCATGGGACAGAACAATGTCTTTCTTTAAAAATCTTAATGATCATTTAATGTTTTTTAAAAGCATTTAATTTTGCTAAGTGGGGAGTCAAAAAGATGAAGGTGAGCGATTAAGGATCATTATGGTCCTCTTGTTCAATTCATCACATTGTCTCTCGCGACTCAAGGACTGTCGTATGAATTTCCTCAAAAAGACTTTCATTTAGGAACAGTTTTAAGTTATACGATTTCGCCAAACTGATTTTTCTTAACAGCTGGCCAGCCAAAGGGGAGTACCGCCGAAAATCAATAAATCTGTTAAATTTAATTGAAGGGTAGATAAATTTCATCATTTTTCACTCTTTGAAAGTATTTACACAGTCAACTTCGTGACTGAGTCTGTTAAAATCTTCCTGGAAGTAACGTAGATTGGGGAGATTTGCCAGTCTATCGTGAAAGTCGATCATGTTCCCAGTCTATGGCTAGCCACTGCCTTCCCAGAATGCTAATTATTGAATAAAAATTTTGTGTGAGGTATCGAATAAATTATTTTAGATTATAGAAATAATTATTTATGTTCAATCTTTGAACAAATATTTTAGATTATACAATAAATATTTTAAATTATACAATAAATATTTTTTCATTATACAACAAATATTTACAATTATAGAATAAATATTTTTGTTTATTGAATAAATTATTATTTTTTTTTTTTTAAAAATAATCATAATTATAGAATAAGTATTTATCATTATTGAATAAATATAAATAACTATAGAACAAATAATTTAATTTATTGAATATATATAATTTTTTTACCACAATTTATTTATTTTTGGAATAAATATTCGAATTATAGAACAATTATTTTTTTCATATAATTTTGCAACCGATTACACGCCATATCAGAGTTTATCTACTTGATGAATTTATATTTGGTCGAAACAGATATCCTCCATCGAAAATCTACCGTTTTGAGAAATCACTTCAATATGATAGTTTGTTTGGATTTCTTTCATTTTGACTATTCATTTTCATTATTTCAATACTAGATCTAGTCATTGTTCGTCACAAATCGATCGTAATTGATTATCTAAAAAATACAATAAAAATAATTAAAATAAAGAGATAATAAATCAAAGCACTGAAAGTACTGATGGTGAACGAATCTGTTGGCATTCTAAAGTTATATATTGAATTCGTTGAGAAAAGAGAAATTATAAATATAAAAACTAATCAAGGGAAAAAGTCTCGTCAAAATTCTAAATTCAAAGAATGAGAAAGAGAGGAAAAGAAGGGTAGAGAGAGTGACAAACAGAGACAGACCGATGGACTGAGAGCGATAAGCCTAGAGAAAAGAAAACAGGCAACTATAGTGTCTAGACTAATGATTCTTTTCTTAACTCAAAAAATAGCAGGCAGAAAGGTAATTCAATTTCCACATGCGGAACCCATATTGTAGCAGATTAAACAGCAGCCTTTCTGCATTTTGACTTTTAAGCGTTATCCGCTATGGCTCTGGTACGACCTGAATGCCCCCCTATCCTCTGAATTAAAAGACCGCTGTTTCGTAATTGTAATTACAGGGTTTTGGTCTCTTTCGGTAATATTCAGTCTCGTGAAAGAATAATCATCTGATGCCATTGCGTAAAAATGAACTTAAAAAAAAAAAAAAGAAAGAAAAAAAGAAAAACAATTCGATGAAATCTATGTAGGAAGGTATTTTGTTCAGCTATTGAATTGTCAAAATATAGTCGTTGTTTAAATTCTATTGCTCCTACCAAACGGCAGATAATCGCAAACCTAAGAGGGTAGAAGATGGCAGCTACGTACGGATGTATGCTCATTATAGTTCTGGTGCGAGAAATACCAATTTCCATATTAAGGTAAAGATGCTCCAGTCCACAGGCGATTGATTCACAATCCAAGTTTCGTTTTCTGTAATATTTTACATACTTCCGGTAAAACAAATAGATGAATGATTGTATTGAGGAAATTCTAGAGCCATCCGAGGGATAGAAGCGCTACAATACAGTTGTAGTTACGATGTCAAGTACTTTGAAAAAAAATCCATTCGATGTTAAAATTTGAAATTAGGTCTATCGTGTTGGGATATTTGTTCATTTGATTCTTATATTTATTAATCTATTTACGACATTCATATATTAACAGTAAATCGTACCGAGATTGCTATATCCCCTGTTTTCCGGCCTTGTTTGAAACGAAAAAAAAAAACCAAAACAACAGGAAATTGGATTTGGGTAATATGATACAAAAATACCCGTAACCGAAGATATTTACATTACACAAGTATGCAACAACAAGCCTTAAGATAAAAAAGGGATTTAAGCAAGAGGTGTAAATTTGGTAGTTGAGAACATAAGTTGTCTGGTAATGGTTTAAATTTTATTTCATATCAAGGTTGGTCACGGTCAAGAGGTGCGTGTTTATGTTTCAATGAGAATCTAGACGCGCCCTCCCTAATAAACGCGCTCCCCCATAAATACGATTCCCAGGCCCTTGACTATACGATCAACAGCATCCAACCGTCCATGGTCCATGGTGAAAAATCCGGTCTCGAATTTAAATTCAAAAACTGCTACTCCACGACGTAATGTTCATTAGATTGTGGGTTAACTATCTTAAATTCCTATCAGGACAAGGCTGGTTGCGTCATTAAAAGATCGTTCAACATCTGAAAAACTAGCGCGTCCTAAATCGCGCAGTCTTCCGGAAGTGCGAAAGGTTAAAATTTAACACAAAATTAAAACTATTTCTCGTTATTCTTCATAAGTCACATGCGAACAAAATCCCCTTTCATTGTTACGAAAATATTTCTGAAATCATTTAACCTTCTGCAAATATACAAAATATCCGAGTCAAATGATTAAATCCTAGTCACAATTCATACTGTCAAAATAGGAAAAACCCCGTAAAATCTCGTGTGTGACTTATTTCAAAAGCGACGTCGCCGCTTGCAAGAATCTGGGGACTTCATAGGGTGCCGACACGCGGTGACCCAGCTAGCTCCAGACGTTTTGTGTTTTCACTACGAAACACTTTCATTTCATGTACCGGGGGCATTTACACATCACGAAATTTTAGGATTTAATACAGGATTATTTATTTCATACGTGAATAGGTAATGATTTATTAGACCGCTTTGTCCATCGGTAGCGGAACATTGAATATTGCATCGTCTGGAACTTCCTACCTTGTACAAATAACAACAATAATGATAATCTCGGCTTCTGCTAACACAATCACTTGCTTTTGAAAGCTGCAATTAATGGTCGAGGGTGACCGTATTTCGATAGATGACTTAAAATGACAGAATTACAATTCATTAGCTAACATTTTATTTTATTTTTTAAATCTATAGCCCTAATAGATAAATAGAAAGGCGTATTGGGTAGCGTACGTATTTCAATAGATAATTACGAAATTGTTAACAGTTTGCTTCTCTTTGGTACCAAAATACGTAATTTTTTAAAAGAGTCTGAAATAATAGCGTCCCCACTACGTTTTGCATCGCGCTCGGGCGCGTTTAATAGGAGAAATACGACAGGAACATTCCATTCGTTTGTAAACTTGACCTTTCGTAACTTATAAGCAAAGACTTCATTCATAAGAAGGCAGGTAAAATCGTAGTAGGTCATCACGTGGGATATGGCCAATCAGGGGTGTGTAGAAGTTCAAGAGTTCACGACCTCAATAAACACACATTTCCGGCAAATTACTACAAGTTGAAATAGCGAAGGTTTAAATCAAAAACATAGTATCTGTCTATACAGTGTATAGACACAACCTTTGTTTTTGCTCTCAACTCTCGACAATCTTACGCCGATCAAAAATTCGCTCGTATAGACATTCCAAGATATTTTTGTGTTTTTAAAGGGTAATTTTCATTATCTTCACTTGATGAAGAATGCTAGAATCATGCATTTCACGATACAAGCAGTGATTTTGTAGAAAGAAGAATCTAGAGATACTAAATTGAATCTAAAGAGGTACTGCTTTATTTAAAACCTATTAAGATCCTACAGGATTTTCCATACACGGTATATAACACTGGTGAACGAAAATTTCGTTCACCAAAAACAGACAACAAAACCGGCAGACGACAGAATGTAAATTCGACACATGTTTTTTTTTCTCTCTCTCTCTAACGAAAAATAAAAAACACGAAACCATATCGAGAGTGAAAGATAATGTGAAAAGGGGAGAAATAGTTCCACCATAGGTTTATTATTACGAGTTGCTATTTCATTTTGATAATGATTCAAATTTGAACACATACTTGCATTGGGAAGAGCTTTTAAATACATTGGAAACGTGCATTCGCTGTTTCGAAATTAAAGATTTGTAGTTCTGAATCTCACTTGATTTCTTTTCGTACAGCATTTTTTTTAACACTTACCTCTTACGAATCCAATGAATTTTCCAAATTCATGAATTATTGAACGCATTTTTTAGATACCCCTTTTATAGATGTATATTGATCTTGAAGATGTGATAGAAGTTAAATACGATTACGTAATACCAAATGTTTATTTAGCGCACGTGTTGTAACTTATAACTGCTGCCTTAGTGTTTTACCGCTCTTTGATCTGGGGTCTATGGTATATTGAAAAACCCTTTCTAAAATCACAAACAAACATGAAGATTAAATTCAGCCCTACATCTTTTAGCGCTTAAGTTTTATCAAGCAATATGAAAAACAACAGTGCTGCAAGGGGCTTGTGCTAAAATATTTTAACTATTCTAAATGAGTAGTAGATATATGGCCTCTATACGATAAAAAACATTAATCTCACTTTAACTAAGTCTGGTCTTTCTGTGCTATTTAAAAAATATCACGTATTTATCTATTTAATATTATCATGAAATATTTCCTTAGTATGAACATTTCTTGTGCAAAAAAAAACACTGCTGTTGTGAATAGATATTTTCACAAAGAAATATATATTGCACGGCACATTGTATCACATAGGTCTACTTTTCCTCAATCATGATTCACAGAGTGAAAGATTGCCAATGTGTTGGTTTCAGTTTTCTCTTTTTGCCACGAAGTTTCAACAGCGCAATATCACAAACAATCTATGAAACGAGTTGCGCATTTCTCATTATGGATTAACCTAAACATTTAAACTGACTTCTCCTTACTAAGTCATCGTCATTATTTAACTGACTGCTCATCATTCTGTCAATATTCTTATTTATACAGAGTATCCCGGGGTACAGAGTTTGCCATAAATTACAACATTTTTCCTTTTTAATAAGCATTATTGTTATTTTTTCAAGATACTAACTTAACTCGCACATTTTTGTTATTATTCATTTCCTAAGAAAACTCTGTTATTTTTCATTTTTCTTTATAATATTCTCGTCAAACCGTCTCGAGACGGATCGATCGGGCTTGGAATTCCAAAACGGAGAGCGAGCCGTCTCGAGACGGTTAGAATTCCAAAACGGTTTATAACATATGGGTATTAAACAGTTTCATCGTGATTTTGCCTTCACCTACATAAAAAAACATTCTAAATCAGCCACGCAGCCCTTCATTCATTCATTCATTCATTCCAAACACCCCCACAAATCACTCTAAAACGCTCTGAAATCATTGGAAAACATTTCGACCTCGTTAAAGAGGATCGACATTTAATTAAAATTTACCAAATTATTCTACAAAATTTTATTGGTTGGTGTGGATTTTAAGGTGTTTGATTGGCACACAAACAGAAAAGAACGTAAATCTTTTTTAAGGGATGTAAAAATATCGCTAATTTTGTTAAAAATAAACAAAATTAGCGATATCGAATTATTTCCCTGTAATTTTACTCAAAACTTGCTCAACACACTCGTTAAATTTCGTTCCGAAACCATTCCAAAATCGTCCACCTTATCAATTTCACGATGATATTAACTGTAACTCAAAACAGGTGAACATTGAAATATAAACATTATCTAAAATTGTTATAACATGCCGTTTTTTCCCAAATAAATCGCCTCGACAGATAATCTTGCTAGATTAATTACATCGAAAAAAATGGCTTAATGAACGATACTGAAATGGATTTGGAATGACATTGAATGAGCGTGGTGAGTGAGTTTTGAATAAATTTAAGGGAGGTAATCCAATTACATTCATTTCGTCCAACTTAGAATAAGACATATTTATTACCCCCCCCCCCCCCCCCCTTTAATAAAACCTACACACTTTCCAAATTCGAGTGTTGTCACGAACAAATCAGACGCATAAAATCAACATTGAAATAAATGGACAAATTTCAATAGAATGTTGATTATTTCGAACGATTTCAAACAGTTTTTTACGATTTCAGAGCGTTTCTTAATGATTTGAGTGAGAGTTTGAAATAAATGAATGCAGCACTGAGTAAGCGATTTAGAATGATTTGATCGAGGTTATTGTCAATTTCACGATATTGTTAATTGCATTTGGGTAATTGTATTGGTTAGGCATATATTATGACGACTTAACGTGTTGTTGTTTTAAAAAATAACCCAAAACAGCCCTTCGATCAGGATGACAAAACGATGCAAACTGCCTTTTTCAGATTATACACTGCTTTTAACCTATTAGACGCCTAAAGTCAAGAAATCAAATGAACGTGTTTTTTCAATCGATTTGAATTTTGTTTAGTGATTTTTTTTACTGATTTTGATCTTTTTTAATGGTTATATGAGTGTATCGATGCGACGAATTGAGCGCTAATTAAGTGTGTAGGGATGATTAAGAATTGGTTTTGTGTCAATTTCATGATTTTTGCTACTGTGTATAAGCGTCTTCATTAAGATTCGGACACAAAATTTGAAACTGCGGGTTTACATACAATCTATAATATCGTAAAATTGACACTCATTTCGTCCAAAAAACTTTCAAATCACTCGCTCATCACTCTATTCAGTAAATCCAATCACTCAAAACTGCTCCGAAATAGTTTCAGAACGCTTTGAAATCGTTTAAAGTGATCAACACTTCTATCAAATCAATAAAAATATTGCATGACTTCATCGGTCGGAGTGAATTTTAAACTGTCGCACCTGTTAGGACATATAAACATGAAAACTATGTACAAGTAGGTGTTTTAAAACGGAGGTTATAATTTCGTCCAATTGGACTAATTAAGCGAGTTAGAAAAAAACTTCAAAATTTCGCTCAAAACTCCCAATCAGTCAGTTTCATTCCGAGATCATTCCACAACTTTTCAGCTTATCGAATTCACGATGTACTACATTTAAAAACATCGCGAAATTGACGAGGTGAATGCTTTGGAATGGTTTTGGAATGAAATTGAATGTGTGTGGGGGGCTATTTTTGATTGTATTTAATGGGAAGTAATCCAAAATCGCAAATTTTGTTCAGGATGAACAGAATAAGCGATATTTATTTCCTCCTTTTAATAAAATATGTCTACAATTCTACAAAGTGCTTCCTATTTTTCCAAGAATCTATCAGACGCTTACAATTCAGTGAAATCGCTATTTTTTCAATCTTTATTTAAGTTGAATGAAGTTGTTGATTCTTTGTTTTTCAGTGAGTTTGGAGCGTTTGTGAAAGATTTGAGTGAGTGTTTGGAATGAATTAATGGAGCGCTGAACGAGTGAATTGGAATGGTTTTGATCGAGATGAATGTCAATTTCACGATGTTGTTAACTGTAAACTGAATTTCACTATTTGAAATGGAGCTGTGTCTGAAAAATCCCAAGAGGGGATCTCATTCGTCCTCGAAATACGTCATTGGCTGTCACCACTTTCTTACAGATTAATCACTTCCGTAAGAATCACATAATCGTGAAAAATAGATCACGAACAATCCTCCTTTATCTGAATATCGCTAAAAGGAAATAAGTTAAAGTAGTGAACCCATTATAGTTCTGCGACGTTTCGAAGGTTATTTTACTTTGACAGTGTTAAACAAGATTTCCTAATGATATCATTAGGAAACCTTGGTTATCATTGTGAAAGATCGTGGATTCCGAAATGTTTCGGAACCAGTACTGGTCATCTTCCCTAAAAATAGCATGCGTAGATTAACATTTATATCATCAATGAAAAAAATAAAAAGGAGATTGAAATTATCTAATACGGGAAAAGTAACGCAAAGCGCCCGTAGGGCGCTTTGCGGCTTTTCCCGTCTCTAGATAACGCGTGTAAAACATTTGAATAATCAAAAACAAAATGAAATACATATACCATCAAAGTTAAATTTTGTGTCGTAATGGCGGCCTACATGGAGGATGATGAACTCGCGAGATTTCGCCATTTTGTTTTATTAATTATTCAAATTCATCTACTTTTTCTTCGATCTTATTCCTGTTGATCATTATAAAATTAAGATAGTAATCGTAAAATTAGGATAACAATCAGCCTTATATGTAAAAAGTTACACATTTTTGCTTTGAATCTCGTCTGGATGACATTTTCTTTTTACCCTCCGCAAATGACGTCATTCTACATTTTGGGGAAATATGACGCTACTTTTACCCGCTAAAACAACGTCATTGCTGTTGCGCTTTAAACCGTGGTAAAAAGCGGGATAAGACTTGAAAGAGATTATATCCATAGCAATATTCCCTGTTAAGACTAAAAAAAGATGAAATCTATAACAAAATTCGCAGTTTGATTTAAAAAAATGTAAATACAGCTATTTTAGCTAAAGTTATGCCGGTCAACATCTTGTAGGAATCGCAGCCTTTAGGATTTAGACCTGTCGCAGTTTCTATAATACGTGCGCCCATATTCAAAGTTACATTTTTTAACGAAGAAAAAACAATAAGAATTGTATTGAGTATCTTTCACACATACATGTATTATGTTAATTTCTTCCGATGTTAGCACTATTCTAAATGACTGTTATTGTGGAAATCAATCTAGAAATAAATGAGAAAAATCAAGTAGCCATCGATTTGATAAATAGCCTATTTTGGTCTTCTGAAAATTAGTCAGTATCATGTGCATGTTGTGCATGTTTTGTACAGCACCGGGGAAGTTTATTTCACATTTCAACTGCACTTATTTTTTTCGGAGTAGAAAAAGGTAATAAGAGGGATTCTATTTTCTTTGTTTTGTTTGCATATGACATGAAAATGACAAAAAAGCGGCCTTAACCCCATTCAAGCGAAAACAGAAAGAGCGGCATTTACAGACAGACACATGATATTGAATTTGATACATCATTTATATGTGTCGATACAGCAAAAGGTTGGAGTGCAGGAGCGGACCTTATTGTTAAATTCGGTAGCTTAAGTTGAGCAAATTATTAAATCAAGATTGGTTCTTTCTTCAAACTACTTTTCCCGTCTATAGGTTAAACCTATTATTATATTAAAACTTAAATTAACATTATTTTTTTTGTGTGTGTCTATGTGTCTGTGTTTCTTTTTTGCTTCTGTTGTCGTTGTCTTGTTTATGAATGAGTGTGTTTTTTTTCGGGATGTTGGTCATAGTCGATTTTAAAGATGACAGGTCTAAAAGACTATTTCACATCAAATAATACCTCTTATTCAAGATATCGACCGAAGTATGGAATAAGAGTTACTTTAATATAAGTATTCATTCTATCTTACCTATTCTAACTTCTATTTTTAGTGAACTAGTGAATACAAAACTAAAATGAAATTAAATAAATAAGAAAAAATAAAAAAAAAATAAGATCACAAAAAAGATTTTTGAAATCTATCAACTACAAATATTTTCTCCAGACAGAGGGGCAAGGGGGAGAAAGACGATCATATGTTTAACAGTATATATTATCGCAGTGTGTTATTACACCTATTAGTCGTATTAATAATGGTCGACCGCATGTGAGAACGAAACTCGGTAGGAGGTCATGTGACGTCATGTGATCGAAATCAAAACCTTTCTTGTGACTCAAAAGGTGGTCTAGATTCAAGATAAGATTTTGTTTAGTGTAATGTACAGAGCCGCTGTATGAATTGACTGGCGAGCCTGTCTCAATCTATCGATACAGATTATCGGAGGTTAGCGTAGATTGGGACAGGTTAACCAGTCTACTGTCTGAACACAGTAATGTTGGTCGCACGTCGGCCTTCTTATCATTTGGTTTCGGGTTCGATTCATCACCCGCCAATTGGTGAATAATAATAAAACAATATTGGGATTGACAACAAAAAGCTCGGAAAAGATGTCGTAACAAGGCTACTAGATTATCAGAAATCCATGGGAAGGTGCTTCAGTCATGCTATGAATGTTTTTGAATAATTAAAGCTGCTTTTTCACAGATTGGGAAAATGTAATTTTTGAAAATTTTCGTAAGATCAATCGGAAGTAACAATCTCATCAAGTTGAAGCCTTGATAATAATAAGATTCAATCTGGTAATGCATGGAAAGAAAGACCAATATTCCTGAATTTAGAAAAATTCATTTTAAAAAATAAAGCAACTACTAACGCCTTAAAAATAATTATCCGATTTCGAGCCAACAATTTATGTATGTGCATTCCTCATTTTTGCCTTATTCAATCAAAGATTACGGTAAAAATATTTGCCAGCTGAAAAGTTCATATCAAAACAAGCAAAAATGAATGCTTATTCATGAGAAAGAACGATTTTTTTAAATTCATAGACTAGAAATTAATAGACTGGATCCCTTACTGATCTTGCCGCTTCGATAAAATATGTTAAATTATTGAAATATGCTGTTTTTAGTGCCAATTCCCTTGGGCCACTCTTAATCGTCTAAAAAACAGACATTTCCAAATCTAAGAACAAGTTTTGTATTTTTCTATGAAAAACTGTGAAAGAGCACCTTTAATTAAGAATCAGCTGAGTGATAAATTCATGGTATTACCTACTGTATTATTATCGCCATGGAAAAAGGAAAAACGCTCTTATACATATATCGATAAAAAATGCACACATGCCAGAGGTGCGTTTCTAAGATTAAGATTCTTAAGAATGATTAAGATATTTGAGATGTAGCGGTTTTTTCGATTAAAATTTTTAAGCGGCTTAATAATATTCTTAAGATATCTCAATGAGAAAACAAAGATGGGTTTGCATTCGCTTAAAACGAGTGGCCTTGACGACGTCGAATGTCTTCACTCAAAATATTGAAAATCGTTTCTTATGACGTCTTAATAATCTTATTTAAAAGAAATTTTCATCTCAATGTAAAAAAAACGCATCTCAGGTTTGAATATATGTATATGATAACCAGTTTAATATTTACAGCGCTGTTTTTGATGATTTTACTTGTACGGCGGTGAGATTATCAAAATGATAATCCATTTTTATTCCTCGATAAACCATCGAAAAAACATTTAAAGAAGTCCTAAAATCATTCGTACAAATCATTAAAGTGCAGATAACTCCTGACTGACCTGTCCTTTACCTACATTTTGAATCAGGCATATTATCTATCTTTCAACTCCATTTTATCACATCTTTAAAATTCAGTTTTGGCCATAAAATGAAATATCCCCGATAATTGGAAAGATAATAAGTACGTTTGTACGAACACAATCTGTTAATAAGCGGAATAAAACCTTTTGTTGAAAAACAGTTGGGTTGCGGGATGGTGTGCTAGTGCTCTATTGTTATTGTGCTAATACTGTACTTTCTACCGAATGTTTGGGTTTTTGTTAATTTTCTGTTCTATTCTGTACCTTGCAATAACTATGGTATCATACTCGCTGTTGAGGGACATTTTCAGTTGAGAACATCGTGAAATTGACAAGATGAATGATCTTGGAATGAGTTTGGAATGAAATTGAATGAGTGTGTGGAGTGAGTTTTGATTGAAAATCAGGGGAGGTAATTAAATATCGCTAATTTTGTTCAGAATGAACAAAATTAGCGATATTTATCACCTCCCTTTAATGAGATATGCATACAATTTCTATGAATATCTCTATATTTCTTCACGAACCAATCAGGCGCTCATTATTTTAATAATTTCGGTCAAATATCCATTTTTTAGCTATATCTATTTTGAATGAAGTTGTTGATCTTATCTTTTTAGTGATTTTGGAGCGTTTTTGAGTGGTTTTACTTGGTGCTTGGAATGAATGAATGGAGCGCTGATTGAACGATTTAGAATAGTTTTCATTGAGATGAATGTCAATTTCACGATGCAACTAACTGTACCACCATATTCTAATATTTGAGCCTATACATTACTTTTTCAACAATTTGATGTGTGGGTGAGGCACAGCGATTTAGCAGCCTATATAGCGAAAGAAGAATTTTTGCTGATAGACTGAAGAGGGGTTAAGACCTCGATAATCTAAAAGAACATAGTGATGACTCTGGCCAGGCTGTGTGGCTGACCAGACCTTTAGCTTTGCGCACATGTGTAAATGTTGAAAATGTCACACACAGGCTCATTGATTTTAGTTCATTTTTTCTTGCTCAATTTTTTAGTTTTATGTTCAGTTTCATATATTATTTATATATTTGGATTATATATTTTTCTATTTTAGATGTATATACGTATAATAATGTAAGATTCCATTGAATTCCAATTTGATTTCTTATCCACCAAAAAACTGTATTTGCTGTGTAAAATTTCCAAATAGGATTTTGACAATAAAGATTGTCGCTCATTTATAAGATATGAAAATACTTTATATTGATTTCACATAGTTATGAAACTAATTACCTATTCACACTTATGTATGAATCCTCTTCGCGTATTCACACAGTGTGATTAGGTTTTTGTTTTCATACCCCAATGAAATCAAGAATTACTCTCAACCATCATTGGGCCAACTTATTTCGAATCCTACCTGGGTGTAGACTGGTCTCGCTGTCACACTGTCATATCAGAATAGCCTATTCTAGGCATGTATTATATATATTTGTATTTTTGACCATGTACTATGTACTTGTCTAAATAAAGTATGTTCTGTTCTGTTCTGCTATTCTAACGGCTGCTATTTGGACCAGTCTAGCGCTGGTAGCCTGCTGTCTGAGAGATACTTTGATAAAGCGGGCAACAGTACCCACCCGTGGTGAGAAATAAGTTTACCTTTTTAATGTACGCACGATTCTCTCATTCAAATGCGTTTTCGTACGGTTAAATGAGGGTACGGTAAATGTAAGTAAGATACTCCATTGAAGTTTTAGAATCATTTTAATAACACGTTTAGGAAATTTTGCATTAAATTGACTAAATTCAAATCTACAAATCTGTCCATGTAATAGTCACATGTCGTAACTCTTACCGTCTGAAAAGGCAGAACTGTTTTGACAATATTTGGGATCATATTCTTGAACAGAAGTGCGCAGTTCAGAAGGTTTGTGTCTAAATTCATTTCGGCTTGGATTTATTCGCTTCAATTGTTTATTTGGTTATTCAATTTTTGTTTGTTTGTTTATTCTTATTAAGTAAATAATTTATTAATCAATTTGCTTATTTATTTATTTATTCGCTTACTTAATTTAACCACATTGTATTTCGATTCGCATTTCTCATCTTCTTTAAAGGAAATTAGTTTGAAATACTTCGAAAAATTTTTTACTAGGCAGATTCTTGGGCGTTATTCTACCTTACTATTCATTAATTCATTGCATGATTAATATACTTTATCTGTTACAGTCAAACTTTTGTTCTAAGAATACATATCTCGATGATATTTTGTCAGTTGCAAACTTTTTAAGTTAATCATAAGCTTACTAAGACGTCAGGTTTAGTGTTTTAAGCAATCCTGAGATGGACCTTTTTTCGATTCACTGCCTAAAACTCTCTATTATCCATTTATCTTTTCTTCGGGTTTTTCATTCAATTAGATCTGCACTTATTTGTTTTTTACTCGTATTTATTTAATGCTTTACAGAAGTTTATTGAGGAATAACGATAAAATATCATTTTGACAGACGCAGTGAAGTTATCAAAATCAAAAAGACGTTGCGCAAGAACGAACTCCCGAAATCGTCCCTAAGAGAAATTTCTCTTACTTATGCATTAAAAGAAATATAATCATTGTGTGATTTACGAGTGCTCCAGGGAGCTACTCGTGAAAATATAGCCTTTGATGTTCACTCAATGAAATATAAATCGTTCTTACTCTGAAACAAATGGAGCAATATATTCTTTTCTACAGTCGTCATCTAGATAGGATAATTTCTACCCCTTCTTTTGTTATTTGATTTATCTTTATACGACTTTCAAAGTGTCACATTTATCACAATTATACTGTGAGTTTAGTTAGATAGAGGATAATCGCGCGTTACAGATCAATGTACATTTCATTGAGTGATGAACAAAAGTGCAACGAGCTTTTTTTTTTATTATGCAATGAAATATCAAGCGAGATACAAAGCTTTTTCTATTTCTTAAATGCAAAAATGAGACAAAATTTGACGATTACCGGACAAATTTTTTATAAGTACGTCACGTCGTACGTGATTACTACGCAATGTCACAGGCCAAAAAATTATCAATATTTTGTTTTGGGGCTCAGATAACGTAAAGGAGATTGAAACGAATGAAAACAAGGTAAATATTTTTTTTGATAATTACACCGGTTTATTCTGTAAGATTTACTGTGAGATAATCAAGTGATAATCTACCGTTATTTCTCGATAAAACCAACGAAATGCAATATAAAAAAAATGTAGTTTAATTTGATAAGCAATATATATCTCGTTCAATATCGTTATTTCCTTATTGTTTTTTTTTTTACCGTCAAATGCATGAAATTGCCAAAAGATTATTCCGCCTACCATAAAAAATTTTAATTCAGTTTTAGCTCATTTTAGCGTTCATGTAAAATTGATAAATATTTTATTAATTGAAAACGAAAAACAAACTTTTAAGGTAGTGGACCAGTAATAGTTCCGCAACATTTCAGAACACATGGTCCTTCACAATGTCGACTGAGGTTTCCTAATGAAAATCATTAGGAAACCTCAGTTAATACTGTTGAAGTCCATTACTTCTGAAACGTTGCGCAACTATTACGGGTACACTACCTTAATTGAAAAAAAACACAACTTTTATTCTTTTCCTTTTTGAATGATTTATCTATTTTAATTAAAAGCAAATTTATTCTCCCCAGAAGTTAAGTCTTTCGTCTTTTTTGCATTTTATCTTTTTATATAAAATTTCATTTTTCAAACCGTTATTGTCAATTTTCCTATATTACAGGTAAAATCTCGCTATGCGGACAGAACGCCTGAACGGTGTCATATTTGTTTTATGCTGCGTGGCGTTTGTGTTTCAGTCAGTCGGTTATCTGGCTCCAGCTTGGTTTGTGAGGGAATTTATAGTAAAACATGGAAGTAAGGGATTCCTGGTAGACGGAAAGAGGTTCAGACTTGTAGAACCTGGGCCAATCGATTCCGAAGTGGCAACGAAGTCACCCTTGCTCATACCAAACCGAGGCGAGAATAACAGAGGAAAACGTAGTTTTATGCTAGACAAAGATAAATCTGACGAAGATACAGGGTCAGATTCCAATGCAAATATTGGTCCTGCCATTCATAATCTTCTACTGCCAATGATACAGAACACTGCTATCAATCATGAAGAAAATAACGGTCCTGACACACACGCTATTATGCCAGCAGTCAATAAAGACAAGACAGACTCGGATAAAGGTAAAGTTGATCAAGATGCCGACAGTATATCAATCACAAACCATGATATAGGTGGATCTGAATCGAAATCAGATCAACAGACAGAGACTTCTAGCGATACCGATGTGGGGAACCGTGGAACTAAAAACAAGGTAGTTGATCAGAATGAAAAGCCGTCAGAGTCTTCAAGCAATGCAGGTGGGACAGAAATTGGAAACCACAACAATGGTAAGGAAATGGATAGTCCGGTTGAAGATCATATTGAAAAAGAAAGAGGCCCACATAGTGCTGGTACAACGTCTGAGGATGGGAACGATAATACAAGTAACAAAACCCCAAAAGAGAACAAAGATGGTAGGATAGATTCTGATCACAACACTAATTTTATAGGTCACACAGGTGGTGAAGATTCAGCAATCATGGATAGGCCAACATTTGATATCATGCCGGTACGTCCTACAGATAATACCGATAGAGACAACCCCGTATCTCCACTTGGACCTCCGACTTTAGAAGGAGGCGAGGATGGTGTTAACGTTCATGATGGTGATATTTCTCAAAATAATGATTGGACAAGTTTTCCTGGGCCAAATCCTGATATGGATGGAATTAATGAAAATACTCTCGGAGATTTAATTAACATGCTTGGTCCCGTACTTACGCCACCACCAGATATGATGCAAGGAATGCAACAAGCTAGAGCCATGGAAAAGCTAGTAACCAGCAACAGAATACTTCACGTCACTGCCGGTCTGTGGTATGGTCGCGCATGCGTGAACAGTCACAACTTTCTGACTCGTTCTGGAGGCGGAAGTGGGACAGAATGGTGCTCTTTATACATCAGAACAAAAGAGTCTGCACTCGGTAGGTATTCATCTTTAGTTCTGTCGGGAAACGTCGCATATTACAAAGTAAAGCATTAGAATCATTTGCAAAGGGGCTTGTTCATAACAGATCCAGTAATTTCCCCGGGGTTGAAAAAAAAAACCATTAAAGAGAAGAGATGAAGAGAGCATTTGTAGATTTCATAGAGGTATGAATCTAAAAACCTGATCAGTCTGTATATTACACAAAGCGGATTCATACTTGAGTGTGAGGAGGTTTTAGTTTTATACCTCTATGAAATCAACAACTATTATCTTCATTTTTATCTAATTTATTATCATGAAGCCCAAATGTAATTGCTTATCTGTTAAGAAACAGATTTCTTACAGGACTACTTTTCGTGGAAGCTTCCAAAACAACTGCGAACTCAAAATTGTTTTTATTTGGGATTAAAACCACATTTTTAGCTAATCAGAACTTAGGAATATTCATGGACACAACTAAAATGAAATAATTATTATGTGGAAATCTTTAAATTCAGAAGCCGACAGTCAAGAGCATTGTGAAATTAACATAGTGAATGATTTTGGAATGCTTTTGACATGAAATGGAACGAGTGAGATGAGCGAGTTTCAAAAAGAAAATAAAGAGAGGTTAAACAACATTAAATTGTATACCTTTGGTAAAACCATCGTACCTTTTTCTATAAAATGTTTGTGTTTCTACACTGACGAACCAGAAACTTCAAAATATATGCCAGTTCGTGAGACCAACGTATGATTTCATAGATTTGAATGGCATTTTGCAAAGGTTAGCACCAGTTATGAGGTGTTCTTTGGCGAGTCCATATGATTTTTAAGTTTTGAATGAGCGGTATGAATGCTATAAATGAAGCGCTGATCAAGCGATACCCGTTACGCGAAAAGGGACCATCTGGGTAGTGTCGACCCCAGTTAGATTGCGCGTACTGCGCAGACTGACTAGGGTCGAAACTTTACGTAATGAGCTGATAGTCTGTATCTAGAATGATCCATCTACCTTCCAGTGAAAAAAATTTTGAAATGCGATCTCTGGTTGACCTATGCTCGACGCAATCTCTTTTTCAAATAATCATCTTTATAAGTTCCGAGATGGTCCCTTTTCGCCTGACGGATCAAATTTAGTTATTTCATCGAGCATGCACGATAAAGAGACGAACTCTTATTTCCATCGCAACACTAAATCATAGCAGATTTTATAATGTACTTGAGGAGAGAGAGAGAGAGAGAGAGAAGAGAGAGAGAGAGAGAGAGAGAGAGAGAGAGAGAGAGAGAGAGAGAGAGAGAGAGAGAGAGAGAGAGAGAGAAAGAGAGAGAGAGAGAGAGTGAGAGAGAGAGAGAGAGAGGGAGAGAGAGAGAGAGAGAGAGAGAGGGGGAGAGAGAGAGAGAGAGAGAGGGGGAGAGAGAGAGAGAGAGAGGGGGAGAGAGAGAGAGAAGAGAGAGAGAGAATGAGAGAGAGAGAGAATGAGAGAGAGAGAGAATGAGAGAGAGAGAGGGGGGGGGGAGGGGAGAGAGAGAGAGAAATAGAGAGAGAAATGGAGAGAGAAATAGAGAGAGAGAGAGAGAGAGAGAGAGAGAGAGAGAGAGAGAGAGAGAGAGAGAGAGAGAGAGAGAGAGAGAGAGAGAGAGAGAGAGAGAGAGAGAATGGGATCTAACCATGTTTACCCATTTTTACAGCAGGTTGGACATGGGCTTTGGCTGTAAAGGGCTTATCGACACCACCCGCCTCCGACTGGACTCGTACAGTTAGTAACATCGTGAAATTCACTCTAGTCTCAATCAAAAATATTCTTAATCGCTCAATCAGCGTTCGATTCATTCAATCCAAACACTCACTCGAACCCTACAAAAACATTAAAAATCACTAAAAATAAAAGAAACAACTACTTCAGACAAAATATATTTAGCTACAAAAATTGCGATTTCACTGACATATTTGAAATAATAAGTGTATGATTAGTTCTGGGAGAAATATGAAATATGAGTCGATGAATATAGACCCTGTATGCATATTTTATCAAAGTAAGGTAATAAACGTCGCTAATTTTGTTAATTTTGTTTATCCAAAACAAAATTAGCGACATTGGATTACCCCCCCCCCTGATTTCATTCAAAAGTCGCTCAATACACTCGTTCAATTTCATTATAAATCCTTCCAAAATCATTCTTCTTGTTAATAACACGATGTTCTTTTTTCTTTCTTTCAGACAATCAGAAGAACATCTTCGAATTTCGAATCGAAGCCTCTCTAGGACTAGGATTCAGCTTATTAGCACTGATGGTTGCCGGTACTACTTGCTGTTGTTCGAGTAAACAGGGAACCAAAATGATAATGAGTTTGGGGTGCTTGTTTGTTTCCGGTAAAATTATCATTTTTTATTGTAATTATTATAGTGTTGTTTTTTTTTCATTTTATATTCAATGTGCCATTTTACGATTTTTCGTGCTACAGCAACCATTAATGGCTACATGCACAAAGCAATGACTGAAATTAAATGAGCATGTACATAAAATTTTCAACATTTACACAACTGCGCAAAGTACAAACGTTGGGTAGCCTTGACAACGACACAATGTTATGATTTTATCTTATAGCTATACAAATATTCGTGTGATAACATCCCGTATGATATTTTTTATGATATCACATAGTTATTTTTAGAACAATGATATAAAGCAGTTATTTTTAGAAACTTGCATTTCAGATAGAAACACCGACGAAAACAAGACGAATATAGGTTATAAGAAAAATATAATACATTCTTAGTGTATTGTATGAAAAAAATATCAAACTCGGTTGTGAGAATTGGTAATTGTCTCGGCAGAGCCTCGACAATTTTCAATTCTCCCAACCTCGTTAGATATTTTTTTTCATATAATACACTAAGTACGTATTATATATATATATGCTGATTGGATGAAGATTGATTAAGACCTGGTATATCAATATAGTGCGTAGAGAGCCGCACAGTCTGACCAGAGGCTTAGCTTTGCGTACATTTGAATTTGTTGGAAATGTCACGCACATGCTCATATAACCTTTATTTACGTAAGTCCACCCCATATGATTTATATTGAATTGGAATGAATCGTGTTTATCTGATGATCACTTTTCAATTCAAAATTGCTCGCGGAAGATAATAGGATAATTTCAACATTTATTGCGTCATTGTTGTGCTTAAATATCTTGAATATACAATTGAGAACATAATAAAATTGACATTCATAACATTCAAACGCTCATACAAACCATTCAAAAACGCTCCAAAAAGACTAAAAATGATAGGATAAACAACTACACTAAAAATAAAAATCAGTAGATAAAATCTACTTTTTCACTAACATAATTGAAATTTGTAATCGTATGCTGGGTACGTGAAAACATAGAAAATGTTCATAGAACAGTATGCATATGTCATTAAAGGGAGGTAATAAAAATAAAATCTTGAACAAAATTAGCGATTTTGTTTTACCACGCTTGAATTGTACTCAAAACTCACTCCCCACACTCGTTTAATTTCATGCAAATCATTCATCTTGTCAATTTCACGATGTTCTTACCTATAAGCGCCTTGGTACGATATTTAAGTACTGCATATAACGATATCTTCCGATATTAAGCCGTTTTTCAAAGTTTCCAATCAAGGTAGTAGACACGTAATAGTCCCGCAGCGTTTCGGAACTAATGAACTTACACAATGCAGACCGAGATTTCCGAACGAAAAATTACTAGGAAACCTCGGTTTGCACTGTTGAAGTTCATTACTTTCGAAACGTTGCAGAGCTATTACGGGTCCACTACCTTAAATGTATAATACATTATACCTTAAACTACAGACTCATGCAAATACGAGTAGTTCGTTGACAAAGACTAGAATATTCGTACCTGGCTCCCAATGCAATGAATTCATTGTGTAGTATTTTGTTATTTTGCAAAACATATGTGGTTAATGTTCTAGAAAACCAAGAAACAGTTCTTGAACCTTTTCGTAGGGTTAGGGTCATATATATTTCGAAGCATCAACGCTAGACAATTCTAAATCTATTCAACCCTCGATCTGTCACTTGACGAAAATAGTGATTTCACAAAATAAAGACTAAACGATTTGAAATGAGGGTTTACTTGAAATCTTTTAATTTTAGGTGCAGTTATGCTGATTCCGGTCATACACGTAATAGTACAGCACCACCAAGTGGGTGGGGTATTCCATCGGTCACGTGACTGGTCCAGATTCATGGTACACACGTACATACGTCATGACCTGTTTGACCACTGGTCAGTTATCCTCTGTGGTTGTGGAAGCCTCCTGTCAGTCGCAGGTTCGATCATCTTCGCCGTTATAGGATGCCGACACCAGAAGCAATCAGACACGAAGTATGACCTCAGCAAATCTGAGACAGGGGAGATAAGAAAGGAACTTCCGGTGAATTGGGCACGTAACAACAAAATTACGATACCGGCTACTAAAATGAGTGTCAGTACCACACCAGATAGTCTTGAAGGTAAGCATGTATTAAACTTTATCATGCAATGAAGTCTGTATTGACCTGATATCGCCTGTCTGACAACATAACCCGATATCAGGCAGTCTATTTATAGAAACAATTTGCATACACTTTCACCTGAATTTCTCTAATTTTTAAGGGTTTGTTATAATCAACCGCTGAAAATGATTGCATGATTAATAGAATAACACGTAAGTGTCTTAAAATATCAATGTTATCTGGTCTCGGCAGTGAGAATTTATCATGACTCGGCAACGCCTCGTCATAATAAATTCTCCCAACCTCGACCAGATAACATTGATATTTTAAGACACTAACATATTATTCTCTATGTTAAAGTCTTCATTCAGAATATGTTTTACTAAGAAATCTAAAAAGGGATGTATGATAGTGTCGAAGGCTGTTAAAATGTAATTATCTTCAGTTGTTTTACTTTGATCACCCTTCGCCATGAAATCTGTAGTCTTAACACATCATTGTGCAATCGCTTGCCAAACCGGAAGAGCATTGTGACACCTAAGTTTCTGCCATCTTAAATCTTGAATAGCTTTTTTTTCATTTCAATTTTCCTTCTATCAAGAATGGCTATTCGATTGGTCGAATTTTGTTTCAGCTGTTTTGGTCATTGTCGAAATAGTTGACAAGAATCCTGTCTAGAATATAGTTAAAAACATTGTGAAATTGACATTCGCCTCAATCAAAACCATTCTAAATCGCTCATTCAGCGCACTAATCATTCATTCCAAACACTCACTCAAACCATTCAAAAACGCTCAAACCCATTGAAAAATATAGAATCAACAACATCATCCAAAATAAATTGGGAAAGAGAAAAAAATCGCGCTTTCACATACAAAATTCAAATTATTAGCGTCTCATAGGTTCTTGAAGAATTAGGAAGCTATGTATAGAACTTAATTAAAGGGAGGTAATCAATATCGCTTATTTTGTTCATCCTGAACAAAATTTGCGATATAGGATTACTTCCCATTAAATTCACTCAAAACTCGCGTCCCCACACTCATTCAATTTCATTCCTTAATCAATCCAAAATCATTCACCTTGTCAATTTCAGGATGTTGTTTACGGTAGTAAAATAAAAAAGTAAATAAAACAAGCTTTTTTTTTTATCAAATTGAAAGGAAAGAAGTAACTTGTATTGGTTAACTCTTTTCCACCCTCAAATGAATTACAGGCAATTTTATTTTTATACTAGATATAACTCTATTTTTTCTCTTTGTGGAATTGTTCACTACCCTTCAGTCTATCAGATAAATACTTTTTATAACATGACCTACGTAGCGGGAGTGAAATGATCCCCATTGAATAATTTTGATATTACACGGGTATTATTACACTAGTGGAATATTTATGCAAATGGGCTAAGAACATAATACATAAAATAAAGTTATGTTTTCTTTGTAAAATGACGTCATAATGTTTTGCTGACGTCATTTCTCAAACAGCGTAATAGACTGATAATAACTACTTTCGTCAAGTGACAGAAACACAATTTGAATCGATACATTTCTTGAATTTGCTCGATTTATCAAAAGAAAATCTAAATAAATGGAATATCAAATATGTGCTCATACATGTAATATACTGCATTGATAAACACGTCATCTAAAATAGATAAAAACTCGGCTTGACCTCGTTTTTATCTGTTTATAGATGACTCGTTTAATGAATTCGGTGTTTCATAACCACTCATCCAATATCCTCTATTCTAAAATGCAGGAGAAGATTCAGACTACCACACGGAGACGAGAGACGAAGAAAGGTCATCTCTAGGTTACCTACCAGGGGACTCCTACGATATGATAGATACAGTCTCCCAAAATGACGTCACGGATGATGTCAACACAGGAAATGACGCAATGACGGTTAAGGAGAGCGAAGTTGAGTTTCTGGACGGCGTGATATTAGATGATGATTAATTTGAGATGAAAAATTCGTAAAAAAAACTTAAAGAAGGGATAGAAAAAAAAATAAATTGATCTAAAATAAAGAACACGGAAGATAAAATGCAAGCAACACGTTTTAAGTTTGAAGTCATTTTTACCCTTTGGACACGACTTAAAATTTTACCTCTGTTAAGAAAATGATATAATCTAGATTTGTGTTAAAGTAAACAAATTTCATAAGAAACGGCTGATAACATAAATCAGAATTTTACGTTTATATTTAATCAGATTTGTTTGTGTCTAATACATGTTTATTAAACTTGTGACCAGTAACACAAAAATGGACCATCTGGGTAGTGTTTAAAATGTCGATCCGAATCAGACTACGTCCATTGCGCAGGCTGACACGGTAGAAACTTTACACACTTGGCTAAATATATGAATCTACGTCATTCCACCCAATTATATAAGACTATTTTTTAAATACGGTTAATAATATTGAGAAGTTGACAAAATGAACGATAAAAGAATGAATTTGGACTGATATTGAATGAGCATGTTAAGTGAGGTTGGAATGAAATTTTAGGTCAACAGAACAGAACAGACTCTTTATTCAACAATATGATTTGAACACATTATGGTTCATCGTCAAAATACATGTACATACATAATACAAAACATGAATGAGTATGGACGTAGTTAACATGAAATATGGAAAATGCGGATATAATGAGGAAAAAAGAGTCTTACTATAGTTATTAGATGTATTGAGATGTATTGTATCAATACAGTCTAATAAATGACATTTAGTTAATAATGATAGTTAATTCAATCTTTCTTTTATGCATCGCCTTGGTGTAGAAAATGCCAACACTATTAAGGGTTTTGAGATTTTCTGAATTTAACAATTCTATTAATTTAAACATACTTGGATTATTATAATAATATTTCTCAAAATAAAGTCTTCTTAATTCGTTATAAGGTGGGCAAACTAACAAAAAATGAAATTCATCTTCTACTTCATTAAGGTTGCATGAGGTACATAGTCTTTCGTTTCTATCTACGTTTCTATGGCGTCCAGTTTCAATTAAAAGTTGATGAGCGGAAATGCGTAATCAAATATCGCTAGTTTCGTCCAACTTGGACGAAATTGGCAATATTTATTTCCTCCCTTTAAAAGTCTAGATACTTTCCAATTTATGTGTCTTCACGAACCAATTAGACGCTTTGAAATCCACACGAGCTAAAATAATCATGGAATTATTTGATAAATGCATCGACATGTTGATGGTATTTTGATCGACTTTGAATTGTTTTTCACGATTTCGTAGTGTTTTAGGGTGATTTGGGTGAGCGTTTGGAATTGAACGAATGGAATGCAAAACGAGCGATTTGGAACGGTTTCGATCGAGGTGAATGCCAATTTCTCGATGTTACTAACTGTACGAGTTCTAGTTGACCTTTACTTGAACTAATCTGTTTCTGCAATAGTATTCTATGGAATTTCCGAATGGTCCCTTGTCGCGTGACAGATAACATTTTGTTGTTTTGTCTTTTAAACATTATTGTGGAAACTATTCGAATAGCAATTAACAATCGTGTGCTTTTAAGAAATATATAACCAGATTTTGTTTTCATCTTACGTGTTTCCATAATCTTAAATGCTTTAACATTTTACCAGAAGATAAAAAGACTGTTGCCCAACTTCAAAAGGACTTTACAGACTAAAAGTATAGATTAAGTCAGGTTTATATTTGGTGACATACCATATCGTAGGCTGCGATTTTTTATTTATTATATTTAGATATCCTACGATTTTCTTTTCTACGCTGTATGTATCCGCTAAAGTTTACGGACATCAGAAAACAGTTTTAACAGGCTACGTCATCCGATCGGCCTTGAGGCTTTTTTTTCATTTAAACTTTAATTGTTGCTTAAAGAAAGTACTCATCACACGTCTTGATTACGTTGGTATTTATCTAATTCATAAAACTCATAGGCATACGCATTCCGTTGAAGAATTGTCCACGGTATGCCCCGAGTTCAAGATGACAAAACGAAGCAAATTGTTTTAAAACTTTACCCTGCTTTGCACGAACTCTTGCGTGCAAAGCAGGTATAATTTGCAAACAGTTTGCACTGTTTTGTCATCCTGAACGAAAGGATGGTTTAATTGGCGTCAAAACCCGGTCAGTCAACCAGGTGAAATATACGAAAGCAAGTTTTTAATCAAGCGAGGTAAACATTACAAATTACCATTGTGTTTCTATAAAGAGTTGTCTCACAGTCGTATACCTGGTACGGTGTAGCAAAAAGTATCCAATGTAGTAACAGGCTATAAACAACAATGAAATGTACTTGCATTTTATTGATGTTTATGTCTACCATCTTTTTTTTCTACACTGGACATGTTTTCACTAAACTGTACTAGGCATACGACTGTGTGACTTCTTTCTTTAAATCATTATACCCCATCCCCTTTCGGAGAAGAGGAGGTATATTGCTTTTCACTTGTCGGTCGGTAGGTCCGTCGGTCCATCCGTAGACCTTTATTATCCGGAGTATATCTCAACGTATGCAAGTTAGAATCATGAATTCCATAAGTGAATAGATCTCTTTGAGGAGAAGTGAAGAACTATAACACTACTTAACATTTCTTAGAGTTATACCTTTTCTTAATTGACAAAGAAAGGATCATCAACCAGCTTTTATGGAAAACATAACTGTTTTATAAACATCACTTATTACAATATGTTTCGCCAATTGAAAAGTGGTGGGATTTTGTTTTGATTTTGTCTATTCGCCGGTCATCCTTGTGTTCAGGCTTACAAAACGATGCAAACTGTTTGAAAATTATATCTTGCTTTGCACGCCAGCGCACGTGCAACGCAGGCAATGATTTGCAAACAGTTTGTTCTTTTTTTCTTTTCATTCAAAAACAATTGTTTTGTTTTTGCTATTTACGAAATATTAGGTCATTTGGCTCTGGAAAATTGTAGCCGCGGCATGGCTATGTGACAAGGCGAATACTCTGGGCCCGTTTTACCAAACATCAAACTATTATTTTTGCGAAAATCAAAAATTAAAATTGCTTCTACAGTAGTAGCTAAATAGGGAATTCTGCAATGCATCATCTCTTTGAAATCGTCTTTTGAAGACGATTTCAATGAGATATTGCAAGGCAGAATTTAATAATGAATTTAACACCAAGTGCGATTCCTGATTTTGACTTTCAATTAATTTTCGTCGTAAGTTATTTAGGAAAACGGGTCCCTAGTTTTCGGAGGCGACGATGTGAAAAGTCGAAACGAACAATCCTAAATTATGTCCATGTACCTCAAAACTTCTAAAAGGTTTTATAACGAAAATAGTTTATATAGCAAAACAAAGAACTGACAATCTATCCTTCGAAAACGAGAGATTGAAAAATATTAAATGATGAAATATGCTTATATTTTGATCTGTTTTGGTAAACCGGATGTATAAGATTACTTTTTTCTCCTCATGTATTTGTATTTATATGTCCATATTGTATAGTTATGTACTATGGTGTAAATAAAAGATTTGTTCTGTTCTGTTCTGTTGGTGTGGTAAAAATTAATCTGATGTTCATCAAAAGGCTTTTCATGACGTTATCATGTGCAGTTGGGTCAATACCAGTGCCAAGTCATTATCATTCTGACATTTTTTTCGTATTTCCATTTATTTATTTTGCTACAATAGCATATACCCACGTGGGCGACGACCCTGGAAAGCAGTCAGTTGTTACATGTACTGGGGATAGTGCATAAATGTGACTACACTCCATGTACAGCTGTGATCCGCAATTGTTGTTTTACGTCCCCGATGTAAAGCACCGTCTCTCGGATGCTCGATGTTACCTCTCACCCGTAAGACAATTAGTATTTTAGATTAAAAAATAGTGCGTATTTACGCTTTCTATGGTTGCACCCATAGCCTATGTCCCCATATGAGCATCCAGCAGATTGTTTGTTGTAAGGAGGAATAGTGCAAGGATAAATGACGAAACTACTGTTGATATCTGCCATGGTTCTTTAAAGTGTTCGATGTATAGCGAATTTACACGGGGCCTCGGTTTGGCGTCTCACCCGAAAGCCAATTAATGTTATAGCGTGACAACCCGGGAATAGGACCGCCGATATTCGACTTTGAAATAAGTTGCTCTACCGACTGAGCTAATACGACTGACAGAGAGGTAGGTTGTTTCCCCTCCTCCCGGGAAACCGACCCGTCTACTCCCCGGAATGCCCGGGTCCCTCAACGGGTTGCTCGGGGCAGAATGAGATTTTTACCCTTGGCTTTATACTTTGACAAACAGGGATCGGGTGCAGAAAAGTCATTACCCATATCTTGTCTAAAATTCTCGCCCTTTTTTTGTATTGACTGATTGCTGTTAACAGAGAAAATGATTACAATATAATCATTCTCACATTTGTACAATTACAAATACTCGTTGACATATCATCAAAATAAAGGTAATAATAACGCACTGACCTAAAATAATCATATTGTATCCACACTGCGACCAAAACCTCCTTCAGTTACTCAGCGTTCAATATTGAAAACGTTCGCAACCGTTTGATAAATGGTTTCCTACTTTGCACGGATACTCGTGTGCAAAATGGGATATCATTCTCGTTTAAAAGTTTGTTAACGTTCTTGCATACTGATCGTAAAGCAGGATCTCGCTGTTCAACCAGCAATGGCTAAACTATAGGGATGTTGATACATATCTAGGCCCATTCGGAACATCACTCGGCCATTTCCGTAATCTTCAACAGACCTCGGATGTATGTAAGGCGGGTGGTTATGTAATAAAATCGTGCATTTTGTTAGGCGGAAACAGAGTGAAAAAAAACTAGCACTGTAGATTAATATCTTTTACAGAAAATAACGGCTGAAAAATCTTAGTTTTTGAGAATGACGAATCATTCTCAAAATAAGGATTTTTCAGCCGTTATTAAAGAATCTGAAGATAATTATATTAGGATATGATGGTTTCACGTCAATTACTTAAACAAGTAGCGTTGACGACGTCGAATATTTTCAATCATAGTTTCGAGGGCTTACGCCATTTCAACTGACGTCATCGAGATTCTCCAAGATTTTCCCGTAATTTTTAAATGTAGTCCGTCTATGTACATCCGAGGTTGATCGTGAAATTGGCCGAGTGGTGTTCCGAATGACCTAGGCCTAAAGTAATTTTGACATCAGACTTGCATTTTGTGTGGCCTAAGCATTATCATATCGTCGGTTTTCTGCTAAAACCTCGAAACTACAGCTTAAAAAAACTGTAGCTACGAAGTTTGTGAAGAAAATCGACGATAATCTTTCACCAAACAAAGCCTGTGTTCAAGACGAGCCAGTTGAATGAACGCGCAAGAAAATGTGCCCTGTTTTGCACATGTACTTACGATGAGAGCGATTTGCAACCTTGAAATATTCCAATCGTAATTGCTTTCTGAACCCTGAGTTCAAGGCAGAATCAATAAGGTTCACAGATTTTGGATTGCCTTTTTAGCACAAAGGTCAATACAATTATATATGTGCGTATATTAGTCCTTACTTATATAGTCATGTAGCTGATTCGGTCGATGTTTTTTCCTTTGACAACATAGTAGAATTTATAGAATTTATTTGCTTTTTTCCCCATAAAAGTAAGTGCAATTTTTAGTGATGTATATTTCTGCGTTAATATTATTTTACAAAAATCTCTTTTTTCTAAATAATCATGTGCTCTCATTTCAATTTCAATTTTGATTAATTATTTTTTGTCGCAAAGACATACAGAGCCCTTAAAACAAGAAATGGAAATAAATGCAATTATAATATGACCGACGTCGCGGGAGTGAAATATCACCATTGAATATTTTTGATATTACACGGGTGTTATATTGTGCTCATAAAATTCAGAATATATTAAACTCGTCATCTATAAACAGATAAAAACTTTTTATAAATTATAAATTCAGTATTTAATGAACGCTCATTCAATATCCTCTATTTTCAAAATTCTTCAAATTATTCATCAACAAATCTTATTTCGTCTGAATGTTATCATTGCTTGTTTTGTTTTCATTGGTGTGGATACTTTTTATTTCTCTCTCACTCTCTCTCTCGTTCTCTCTCTCTCCCTCTCTCCCTCTCTCTCTCTCTTTCTCTTTCTCTCTTTCTCTCTCTCTCTCTCTCTCTCTCTCTCTCTCTCTCTCTCTCTCTCTCTCTCTCTCTCTTTCTCTCTCTCTCTCCCCCCTCTTTATCTTTTATCAATTAAATTGATTTTTTAATTCAAGCAGATACTCGATCCGCTATCCATGAAAACCGGCACAAATAGCACGCTTTAAAATTTCGGTTGTTTAAGCCTTTTACGAAGAATAAAGAAAGTTGAAATAATATTTTTTCAAAGAATTGGCAGAGGTTTGATCAACGTGCATTAATTCTGAAATCGTCTTTATAATATTAAAGATTCATAACATTATTATACCAAAGCGAACTACTTAAAAGGCCATTTAGATTTTCTCAAAAAGTGATATTACATCTCGTATCTGCAATGGGTAGTTGTCCATATATGAAAGAAAATCCATTCAGTGAGATTCTTTAATTGTTTCTGATCCGGAACGTGATGAAGAAAAAATCAATAAATCGGTCGAAATTCCATAGTAACCCCGATTTTTTAAAAAAAATACCAAATAATAAATATCATTATAAAATTTTGTAAATACAAATTCGCCGTTTAGCGATTTCTGTTAGAGCATAAAAAAATGAATCTTCTGTAATTAATCAACATTTTGTTCATCAGTGCGGCTTAAAATGGCATGTATAAGATCTAATGTCTTGTATAACAGAAAATTTTTAATAAGGGTAAAAAATGAAATTCGTTACTATATAAAGGTAAATATTCTAATTTGTTTAAGACTTCTATAATGAACCACTTTCTTTTGCAGGAACGTTTAAAATGTCACAAAACAGAGGTGCTGATTGCCGAGCAACTGATGACGTCATCTGTAACGTCACAGTTTGGATATGGCGACTGGTGCTTCCGCTACTTACAGTACTGGGAACCATCGGTAACGTCATCAATGTCGTCATCCTACGCCGGAAGAACCTCCGATCCAAACCCTGCTTTATCCTTGTATTTCTGTCTGTATCCGATCTGATTGTTCTCTGGTCCGTGTTTGTGGTGGATGCTTTAGAATTCGGATACAGCTACCGGCTTTCGGAAAACTGGTGTTTGTTTGTGATTTTTTTGAAACACAACTTTGCTTCATTCTCTCTATGGACAGTCGCAATATTTACACTCGAAAGATTTATGTTTATCGTCCTGCCTCACCAATCTAACAGGCATCTTACACAAGTCAAGACTGTTATAATGCTTTGTGGTATTCTCACCCTATTGAGTCCGATATTTGGAGTTAACTTTTTTACCAAGACAGAGGAAGGTTACGGACAGCAGAACGTCAACGGAACAGGGCCGACCAATAGCTCTTTCCATGACGCATTAAGTAATTCAAGGTTTACTGCAAACAGTCTTGCAGCGAGGGATTTTGAATATGGCTACTTTGGAAACGCCAACAAGACGTTTGAAATATCTTCCCCACGACCTAAAGTGACGCCTGCCGACATATATGGACACAATGTTCCAATAGCGATATCGATTCCGTAAAGAATCAAACGGGGTTCGAACTGAGCACATTTTCAAGTACAGGAAATCAATCCTCAACCACGAACAGCTATTTGTGGGACATAACATTCCAAAGTGAAGTCATAAATGACGAAACTGCAGCAAACAACACGTTATCAGATATAAGCCAGGAATTCGACAAACTTAACTTTTCAAGTCCACAAGTTGCCCCTAGCAGCACAAATAGGACAAGAAATAACTCTAATTATTCCAATGACATACAGTCAATTTATTTCCCTCAATTCGGATGTTGGTCACCAACATTTGATAAAGAGTCGTATAAATATACGATCCAAACCATCAACATAGGATTCGGATTTCTTTTACCGTTTGGAGTTATAGTCTTCGGGAATGGTGTTCTCATTTTCAAAATAACAAGAAGGAAAACACTAACGAGTACGTCTGATTCACAGACGGCGTTATTGTTCATTATAACTTGTATATTACTAATCACTTTAACGCCGACAGGGATTAAGTTCCTCGTTATTCTGCACAAAAACCAAGAGGACCAGGCCAAGCCTTTGTTCGCTCTCTTTAATGCCCTCACGGAATGTTTCATCGCTGCTAATTTTACGCTGAACTTCTTTTGTTACCTCTGGAAAAGTACGTTATTTAAAGAAGAGTGTAAATGCATGGCGAGGGAACTAAAAGCAAAGCTATGCGAGAGGAAAATGTGACATACAAAACACTTGCTAACATTTGTTTGAATAATTTATGTGATTGTTTAACATGTCATGTCTGCTGAATGGGTGTATGTAGCGAGTTGTGAAAAAATTAAAGGAGGTAAAATTGGACGAAATAATCGGAACTTTATCAAACATACAAGGGGCTTGTTTTACTAGTATCTAACGATCATTTTTTTGCGTAAGTTACAAATTAAATTTTCGTCTACAGTAGTCACTAAATAAGGAATTCGATCAAGCATGATTTCATTAGAATCGTCTTTCAATAAGATATTGCCAGGCAGAATATAGCAATGAACGAAGACACCAGGAACGAATTGTGTTTTTGACCTACGATTAAATCTTTTCGTAAGAAGTTTAGTAAAATGTGTTGATATGATGATTTGTTTCTATTGAATAAAGCTGTGAAGCATTTTGAACGATTCTGTGACATTTATTAACGGTTTTTAGCGATTCTAAATGGTTTGAATGGGTGTTTGGAATTAATGAATGGAGCGTTGAAAAAGCGATTTCGAAAGGTTTCGAATTGGATGATAGTCAATTTTATGATTGCAAACGCTCTGAAATCGACCCTTAGCGCTTTAATAATTCGACGATTTCTTGGTCATTGTTAATTTGGAACTCTCTAATTGGTCCGTAATGAGAAACCAATCTGCAGTCAAAAACACTATAGTATTGACAACGTTCTGATCAAAACAATTCAAAATCCCTCGCTCATCACTCCAATCAATTATTCAAAACTCTCATTCAATTCACTCAAAAGCGCTCCGAAGTTCTTTAAAAAATCTTTCAAAATAATCATCATATTAAACAAATCGAACGAATAATAGCATGATCTTATTGGCTGTCGTTAATCATGAAGCATCTTGTAAATCCATAAAGACACACAATCAGAAAAGTACCTAGATTCATTTTGAACTAGTTAATTTTTAAAACAATTTCGGAGCGTTTTGAGTGATTGGAATGATAGGACCGCTGAGACAGCGAGTTTCAATACTTTAATAGAGATGAGTGTCTGAATTTGAAACTGTACGCTGAGTTTTTGTCCACGGGGACCTCTTGATTGGTTCAAACTCTCTGAAGTTCACAGCCGAATAATATACATCAAAAAGACACATTAAAATAGACACGCACCTTCATCAAATAATTCTAAATTGCTTACTTGCGCTACAGTCCATTTATTCAAAATATGCATTCAAATCACTTAAAAACGCTCCTACAGCTTTCAACATCGTGAAATTGCCAATGTGAATGATTTAATGATGATTTTAGAATGAATTGTATAAGTGCTAGGAGTAAGTTTTGAGTGAAATCAAAGAGAGGTAATAAACATCGCCAATTTTGTTACCACCCTGAGGGTGAACAAACTTGGCGATATTTATTACCTCCCTTAATAAAATAAGTATTTAACTTCTACAAAAAGCTTATTGTTTCTTCAAGAATCAGTCAGATGCTTAGAATTTCAATTATGTCAGTGAAATCACAATTTTTTACTATTAAACATATTTTGAATACATGTATATTTGTAGGCTTTATCTTTTTAGTAATTTAGGAGCGTTTTTTATGATTTAAGGGCATGCTTATAATGAATGAATGGAGCGTTGAATGAGCGATCTAGAATGGTTATGATTACAATTAATGTCAATTTCACGATATTTCTAACTGTAAATCGTTCGAAATTGCTTTGAAATCGTTGAAACAACGCTCATTCAAATCTATCAAATCTTTTTTTTTTTAATTTTATTTTCTAGTTTGTGAGTCGTCGTAGACCAATCAGAAACTTTAAAATCCACATCAGCCAATAAGCTTGTAGAATAATTTGATTGATTTGAATAAAATACAGATGGTCTGGAACGACTTCGAAATGTTTTCAAATAATTTTGGATCGGTTTCGATCGATCTGAGTGAGTGTTTGAAACGAATGAATGTAGCACTGAGTGAATGATTTTGAATGATATTGATCGGAATGAGCGTCAATTTCACGGTGTTTTAACTGTATCCCCATTACAATTGTATTTCACAAATATAACTGTATTCATTGTCGCAATCTATGTCGTCCAAATCGTGCCCTTTCGCTCTGCGCATTCTGGTACAATTGTCCGAGTTCCTGTCGTTCGGGGTATATTCTTCCCAAATATCAAAACCCATCGGCTGTATTCGTCCGTCTGATGTTAGCCATGCAGTGTCATTGAACCGGCGTGCATCTATCCAGTAATCTTCTACAAAATACACGGAATAAAATAATGTTTCCCAAATAAACTAAGATTATAACGATTAAAAAAAAACAAAAAAAAAAACACGTATACTCTATTCATTTTATAACAACATGAAATTGACAAGGTGTTTGATTTTGGAATGATATCAGAATGATATTAAATTAGGGTGTGGAGTAATTTTGAATTAAATTCAAAGGAGATAGTTCAAAATCACTAATTTCGTCCTACGTACATCTACATGTATTAGCTCCCTTTAAAAAAATCTACATTATTTCCAATTATTGTGTCTTTATTAACAATCAGTAGCAAAATCCACACTGACCAAAAATCGTGGAAAACTTAAACACATCCGATGAAATATTAATCGTATAGAGCTATTTTATATTGTTTTTTACGTTTTCGGATCGTTTTGAATGGTATTAGGTGAATGTTTTGAATGAATAGTTACACATGAGAAAGTTTAATTTTATGAACAGGAATGAATATTTCCATCCTCGGATACCCCGGGGTCTCCCTACTTGCTACGCTCTATCGATATAGCGTAGCAAGTAGGGAGACCCCATCTTCGCAAGCCAAGGGTTCTAACTCAACTATGTTCCTTACGTAAGGAACATAGTGGAGTTTGAACCCATGGCTTGCGAAGATGGGAGACCCCGGGGTATCCGAGGATTGGATATTTCACGCAGTTATAATTGTTTCTCACTGAACCATCGCCATCACTTCCAAAAAGAAAAAAAACAAACTTTCCCCTATTTTTGGGTTTTTATCCCCGGTTTGTATCAATGATATAGAACAACGGTCGGAACAGTAAGTAACACCGTGAAATTGACACTCATTCCAATAAAAAAACATTCTAAATCGCTAAAACAGCGCTCCATTCATTTATTCCAAACACTCACTCAAATCGATCAAATACGCTCTGAATTTTTAAGAAATCGTTTCGAAATCGGCTAAGATGATCAACATTTCATTCAATCGATCAAATTATTCTACGATTTTATTGGCTGGAAGCGATTTTAAACTGTCTGTTTGGTCCTTGAAGAACATATATTAAACAGAAAAGTATGTATATTTTCTTAAAGGGAGGAAATAAAAATAGCTTATTTTGTTCGTTTTGAACAAAATTAGCGGTATTAGATTACCTCTTTTTCATTTCACCCACACATTCACTCAATTCACTTACAAAATCAGTCCAAAATCATTAATCTCGTGAATTTCACGATGTTTTATCTGTAGTTGCTTACAAATGGTCATTTGTTGATTTTGTGAGAAATATAAGGTTCAGCTCCCTTACAGTTAAAAACATCGTGAAATTGACATTCAATAAAAAATTCTTAATCGCCCACTCAGCGCTCCATTCATTCATTCCAAACACTCACTCAAACCATTCAAAAACGCTCAAAACCATTGTAAAACAAAGATTCAACAACGTCATTTAAAATAAATATTAAAATGAAATCGCGATTTCACTGACATAATTCAAATTGTAAGCATCTAATAGGTTCTTGAAGAAAAAGGAAGCTATTTGTAGAACTTGTATGCATATTCTATTAAAGGGAGGTAATCAATATCGCTAATTTTGTTCATCCAATTAGTTTCACTAAAAAACTCGCCACTCACACTCATTCAATTTCATTCCAAAATCATTCCGAAATCATTCATCTCGTCAATTTCAGGATGTTTTAACTGCAGTTTCTTAAAACTGACCATTTGTTGATTTATCAAGAAATATTTTGATAAGCCCTTTTACCTCTACTTTTCCCAATCAAAGACTTCAACAAGTTGAGTTTTTCTAGAGTAAACACAGTGGTGAGATTGGCCCCATCCTGTTTACAGTTAGACAGGGATGTTTCTTGGTTGGCGTCCGCATGTACAATCCTGAAAAAAATGGAGAAAAAAATGTAACCCGTTACATGTATATACAGAAAAGGGCAATCTGGTAAGGTTAACAAGGTTTTAACTGTTCATTTTTAAATGGTTTTATGATAATGAATTCATTCCTGCAATTCTGCAGCAGTATATTACCTCCCTTTAATGTAATTCAAAACTTGCTAACAACAACAAATATTTCCAGAATTATTCACCGTGTCAATTTCAGGAGGTTTCTTACTGTTTAAAGTGGCCATATTGATAATGAAATTATTTAAGAGCCACCTTTTTTTAAAGCTCTTTCATAGATGAAAGCGAATATGTTGTGAATACATGCGCGTATTGAAAGACGCGAGTAGATATAATCTATATTCTCAATCCATTAATTCAAATCGATATTGTATTTATTCTAAAGAACGATCTAGTTTTCATCTTTTTTTTATATATCGTCGATTTTCTACCAAAACCTCGTTACTACAGCTTTCAACAAGCTGTAGTTACGAGATTTTAGCAGAACACCTACGATATAGAAGACATACTTTAAAACAACTGCTGATCCATCGGTCAACGTTTGTTTCGTGTACCCACAATAACCGTGTGTTCCTTTCCATTCGCCGTCCTCACCACACGTTATTGAATTGACGTCATTATTGCCGTTACACGTTCCGTACGTTAGCTTACCGCCAACCGTGTACACGTTACCAATTATGTTGAATGAGTCTGGGTTCGGTGGATTTCCACATGCTGTAAAATATATAACACACAAATCACGCGAAAAAATATCATGCCGAAACACTGTATAATTAATATTTGAAAAAAAAAATGCTTCTAGTAGATCAAAATTGGAGGTACATTTTTTGAGAGCATATCAAATTTAAAGATACTTTGTTTTTATGGACCTGGTATGACAAGACTTAGCCGTGACGTAATTTAATTTAAAAAAATGACCAACTAATTCGATTCTGTCAAGAGTTATGTTGAAATTAGTCGTAAACGTGTGAATATACATGTAACTGTATCATGGGGAATTTCAAAAGACAGTCCTAGAGTCGAGAGATGATGTAAAAATTTAAAAATAACTGTAATATGCATGCGCAGAGTGGACATCCGAGTGAATGGAGTTATCTACTGATGGGAGTAAACATACAAAATACAATGTAAACTTAACTTTGATTCAATATTAAGAAAGACTAGGGTTTTTATAATAATCGAATTGTTGTGCACTTCTTGTTGACGTCATTTGAAGCTCAAGTAACACCCGCCTGACCCGGAATCAGAAGCATCAAGGTTGAAGAGTTAGATTGACGTTACTAGTGTCGAAACCGAGGTCGTTAGGATGGGAACCGGGTAAACTTGGGTCGATACCGCGTCACGTATGAACTAACCCCATAAAACCAAAAGGGTTAATGTGAATAGAAACAATGAACACATTTAATCGCTGGAATACCGACGGGAATACGGTAAGCCACTGAAGTTTATATCTATATATATGTTCTAAAAACAATTATATAAAAAGAGAAAAAGTTTGACAAAATTCCGAAGCTCTTCCCATCAACTTAGTATTGAAAATGGCGGATATAGAAAGATCGAACGAAATAGTAGAATATGTCCTGGGTGTGACTCTGGTGAGGTGGAGAATGAGTACCATTTTATTATGGTGTGCTCATTCTTTACACCACATAGAGATAAATATATAGATCGATATTTTACGCGAAGACCGAACACGTATAAGGTCATTTCTATTTAGACAAGTGATAACGCAAGAGTGTTAAACAAACTAGCATCTTACTGTTTAGAATATTTCGAACTTAGGAAATCACTCCTAGATAATAAACTTTACAAATATCTTCATATTTCTTCAATAACAATGTCCTATATCTTCCGCATTTATATCCTTATATTGTAACTTTGCACATGTATTTGTTAACTTTGTATGACGGTGATGAACTTTTAGTTCAAACTGATATTGAAATAAAATATGCTCTTTTCTATGTTCAATATTTATAACAGTAACGTAAATATCTATAAAAGCTGCTGAAATGCAGCTAACTTTTTTCTGGGCTCCGCCCTGCCATGCCAAAATCACTTGATAATACATGACCGTACTATACACATTTTAATGGGTTTTAATCGCTCGCTATGAAAAAAATAAAGCTATTAAATAACATTCGAAATAGCGAAAACTATTATCATATCAATTGCGGGTTGTTTGCTTTTATTTTTTATCGTTATTGAAATATTTATACGAGGTATCATTCACTTTTTATACAATGTAACAACTGAAATACTAGATCGATAAACTGTCTTTGATGTTCGTAAAGGTACATTTTTGCACTCTTAGAGGACTCTAATTTAATATTAGATGAATGAATGAATGAAGGAATGAATGAATGAAGGAAAGAAGAAAGGAAGGAAGGAAGGAAGGAAAGAAGGAAGGAAGGAAGGAAGGAAGGATGGAAGGAAGGAAGGAAGGAAGGAGGGAGGGAGGGAGGGAGGGAGGGAGGGAGGGAGGGAGGGAGGGAGGGAGGGAGGGAGGGAGGGAGGAAGGAAGGAAGGAAGGAAGGGAGGGAGGGAGGGAGGGAGGAAGGAAGGAAGGGAGGAAGGAAGGAAGGAAGGAAGGGAGGAAAGAAGGAAGGAAGGAAGGAAGGAAGGAAGGAAGGAAGGAAGGAAGGAAGGAAAGACGGAAGGAAAGAAGGAAGGAAGGAAGGAAGGAAGGAAGGAAGAGAAAGATAATCGAACTTAATTCTTGTCATTAGTTTCAAGTACGTAGTTTGTTTTACAACTCAATGTCGCTTCTCTTTCTCCTATAAAAAAGATACCATTATTGTGCGACCAAAAAATGGTATCTTTTTTAAATTTAGGTCGACAAATCGTAGACCTATGTTGGATTGCAGCTGGAGACTAGGAAAAGATTTACTGGTAGTACTGGTACGAGAAATACCAGCTATCCTAGTTAGGTGCTCCAGCCGCCGCAATATAGCTGAAAGATTGTTGAAAGCGAAATAAAAGCCCTTTCAAACAAATCATTTAAATTAAAGAGTCTATCACACATGACGCCGACTGCATCGCGCTTTCACGGCGACCAAGAAGTCCTCTCTGCGCTTTTGAAAATTACAAGATCGCCGCAAGAGCTTCGTGGTATCACCGCCCAAGTATGACAGGCCTTTCAAAAGCTATAGATACGAGACTAAAGTCATCCAAGGACTATATGCCAATCATTTGACAATATTTACAAATTATATATATTTATTTTTAGGGGATTTCAAAAAAATGTAAAAAGAATTAGTTCCTACCGTATGTGTTACATGTTCCTAGACCGTAGTTTGTTGTACAACTTTGTAGATTAGTACATCCTTGACACGGACTGTTGTCCGCAGTGTATACCTACAATCATAGAACAGAAAAAGGAATTAAGCATTTTCCCCTGGAATTGTTTTAATTCTGTAACATGTTCTAAGATCGTAGTTTGTTGTACAACTCTGTAGATTAGTACATCCTTGACAAGGAATGTTATCCGCAGTGTACATGTATTCCTGTGTAAATTATTGAAGAAAAAGAGTTTTATTGGGCGTGTACTTTCAGTGGTTTGTTTATATTGAACAGTGTGCTTTTAAGTTCCATGACTCTTTTACAGCTTTGTCTTTTTGTACTGCCATGGAACGGGCTGTTACAGTAAAGGTCATCATGGAACTGACATTCACTACGATCAAAACCATTTTAAATCGCTCAAACGGCGCACAATTCATTCATTCCAAAGACTCACTCAACCATTAAAAATGATGATAAAAAAAGCGATAAAAAGTATAAAATAAAAAATTCATTAGAAAAATCCACGATTTCATTGACCTTGTTTAATTCTAAAGGTGTCAAATCGGTTCAAGAAGACATACATGTAGAAAACTATTTTAAAAAATTGTATGCATATTTATGAAATACATATCGCTGATTTGTTTCATCTTCATTTATTTTCATTCAAAACTCATCACACTAATTCAATTTCATTCCAAAATTATTCAAAAATAATTCACCTTGTCAATTTCGCTATGTTTTCCACTGTAACACTTACCGTAATTAACATAGATTTCGTCCATGACACATAACCGGGTGTCCTCTCTCTATTTACGGTGAACACCGTATTTCCAAGTTGATGAGTCAAGTAACAAATATGACCATTAGTACGGTAATTCCCGAATTCACAACTAGTAGTTAAATAACACAGCTTTGTACATTCTTCAAACTTTGATATAGTTATTGTCACAAAGAAATCACTCGGATCTACTATAGTTTCTATGGAAGTAAACGAAGGCATTGCGAACTCGGAAAAAGAATTAGTTAAGAGGCTTTGCACCATCATCGTCACTAAAAATGTTCGTACAGCTTTGATGTAAAATACATCCCAGGCGTCTGAAATCTTCATATTTCTGACATAGTTGAATTCCTTTTTGTGGACATTGCTTTGTAGCGTTTCAAATCTGGAATATTGTCAATCTGAAAAGCTTGGAGTACAGTAACAACATCGTCAAATTGACAAGATGGATGATTTTGGAATGGTTTTGGAATGAAATTGAATGAGTGTGTGGAGCGAGTTTTGAGTGAATTTAAATGGGAGGTAATCCAGTATTGCAAATTTTGTTCATGATGAACAAAATTAGCGATACTAATTACCTCCCTTTAAAAGTATTTGCATATATGTTCTAATATAAGGTTCATAATTCACAATTTCAATTAATTAAGTGAAATCCCAATTTTTTCCCCCAGCTATTTTTATTTTGAACGAAGTTATTTTTATATGTTTTTCGGTGAGTTTGAAGCTTTTTTGAATGGTTTGAGTGAGTGTTTGGAATGAATGGAGCGATGAGTGAGCGATTTAAAATGGTTTTTATTGAAATGAATGTCAATTTCACGATGTAATTAAATGTATTATGGTGTTGGCGTTACACATAACTAACTCCTAACTCACGCTGTGATAACGAAATTGTGGTCGCTCAAAGGTATTATATCGATTTCTTGATAAATACAGCGGCTTTATAATGTGTTTTTCTTTAATCAATTGAATGATTAAAAACCCAAACAAATTCTATATAATTACTCAATAATAATAGCAGGTGCTATGTAAAATGATACATCAACTATCAATGATGATTGTGGAAGTGAAAAAAAGTAAGGGATGATAAAAGTTAATAAAACGATGACAATAATAATAAATAAAAAACAAACACGAAATAAAGTTAAGGAAGTGGACCCGTAATAGTTCTGCAACGTTTCGGAAGTGAAGGACTTTTACAGTGTTAACCGAGGCTTCCTAATAATTTTCACTAGGAACCCTCGGTCATAATTGTGAAAGTTCACGATTTCCGAAATGTTGAGGAACTATTACGTGTCCACTACCAGCAATTCGACATAAATCCTGCTCAAACCATATAAAACCACTCGCCCAGATCGGTGCATTCGAAACATCCTCTCGAATCATTCAAAACGCTCCAAAATAGTTGAAATATTCATGGACGCATTTCACCGTTCAATTCATCCACTTAATAAGCTAGAGTAGTTTTGGATACGCCTTGTTGGTCGGTGACGATACACGGATCTGCTTATCGAACGCAGCGCCGATTTTTTAAAGGGAAGGAAAAAGAGTTCCTCTAATTTCGTTCATTTTGAATAAAATTGGCGATAACCTATTATCCGCCTTTTGCTTCATTCAAAACGTATTCATCATTTTTTTATCTACTCCGAAATTGCCCACAATGCTATTGCTTGTGTAAATTAATGTACAGCCACAGTTAACAACATCGTGAAATTGACAAGGTGAATGATTTGGGAATGAAATTGAATGAGGGAGAGGAGCGAGTTTTTATTGAATTTAATGGGAGGTAATCCTTTATCGCAAATTTTGTTCTGGATGAACAAAATTTGTGATATTGATTACCTCCCTTTAATAAAAAATGCATTCAGTTCTATACAAAGCTTCCAATTTCTTCAACAACCTATGAAAAGCTAAGAATTTGAATGGTGTCAGTGAAATCGCGATTTTTCTCCATCAAAATTTACTTTGAATGACGCTGCTTATTCTTTACTTTCCAATGGGTTGGAGCGTTTTTGAATTGCTTTAGTTAGTGTTTGGAATGAATGATTGGATCGTTGAGTGAGCGATTTAGAATGATTTTGATTGTGGTGAATGTCAATTTCACGATGTAACTAACTTTATCTAAACGATAAACATTAAATTCCATCCAAAACGGGGTCATTCCACTGATTTGATGTGTTGCAAACTTCATTCGAAAATTATCCAGGATACCAATTTCATGATGTTCAATACTAAATGAGACACGGAACTCTTAATTGTTAGAAGGCCATACATTTTATCCGACAGCAAACGTTGCGATTTTCAAAACACAAATTATTCACAACAAAAATGATAAATAATTAAAGCCACATTTAAAACCGTATCACATCCAACCCAGTCACCGTTTAATATTCTCAACAATGAGTACGTCGTGGTCTTTCATCCCGTTTAATGTAACAGGTCCCCGCTTCATTTCTCTTCTTTGATGTTTTTCGCTCTAGTATGTCTACTTAAAAGTATTCACGGAAGATCGGCGACAGCAATGCGTCTAAGAGGAAATGGAAGTTTGTGAACAGACGTCCAGAATTTGGTACTAGATATCTTATGTTGACACAGGTCATTCTATATTACATTACATTACAATTAACGACATCGTCAATAGTGAACGTTTTTGGACTGATTTAGGCATGAAATTGAATGAGTATGAGAATCGAGTTTTGAGTGAATTTAATGGGAGGTAATCCTATATCCCAAATTTTGTTCAAGAGGAACAAAATAAGCGATATTTATTACTTCCCTTTAATAAAAAAAATGCATTTAAGTTCTATAAATAGATTCCTTTTTCTTCAAGAACCTATTTTTGAATTATGTCAGTGAAATCGCGATTTTTCTGTATCAAAATTTATGTTGAATGACGTTTATGATTCTTTATTTTTCAATTGGTTTAAACGTTTTTGAATGGTTTGAGTGAGTATTTGGAATCAATGTTTGGAGGGCTGCGTGAGCGATTAAGAAATTCATTCAATTTCCATCCTAAATCATTCCAAAATCATTCACCTTGTCAATTTCACGATGTTGTTATCTGAATTCCATTTCATGGAAATGTTTAGTATCATCAAAAGATTTTAATGATTCAAACTATCTATGGTTCAAGCACCATTGAAAATTAACTCGGTTCCGGTATTAAAGAATTCCATTTTCTTTCATTAATAATTCATGGTTATTTCATGGTATCTAACTTCGTTATAGTACATGAACAACTGAAAACTCATTGGGTGAATGGCAGAAGGGCGAATACATTTACAGTTAGTAAAATCGTGAAATTGACACACATTTCGACCAAAACCATTCCAAAAAACTCGCTCATAGCTCAATCAATTCATACCAAACACTCACACCATTTGAAAACGCTCTTCTGCAAACACACTCAAAATTAGCTGAAGGCGACAAACATTTACAATATCACAAAATTATTCCGAAAGGAATAGAATAGACATTTAATAAAAACAATCAGTATTTCAAAGTGAAATACAGAGTGTTTTTATTAAATAACAAACATTTAATTCAATTCGATCATTTCTTTCTACGATTTTTTTGGCTTCTATGGCTTTTTAAAACTTCTGATTGATACATGAAGACACGCAAACAGAAAATTTCGTATATTTCATTAGAGGTCGCTTAAAAAGCGGATGATTTCGCCGAAATTGTTATCTTACCTCCCATGAATTTCACTCAAAACTCACACAACACGCTCATTCCATTTCATTCTAAAATCATTCAACTTCTCAACTCCACGTTGTTTTGAACAGTAGGACAGGTTATCCAGTTATTCTTTCAAATCAACCGAGGAAAAATAAATAGAAATATATATCAAAAATCAAACAATATATTTGTTTGTTTGAGTTGGATTTTACGCCGCTTCCAACAATCTTTCAGTTATATCGTGGCGGCTGGAGCACCTAACAATTGATTCCTGGTATTTCTCCCATTAGCATCACCAACGCATCCTTTCCTAGCCTCCAACTGCTGTTCCAAATAGGTCTTCGATTGTGGAAGAAACATAATCGGAAAGAATGGGTGCCGCCGTCAGGGATCGGACCCGGGACCTATAGATTGACAGTTCGACGCGCCACCAACTGCGCTATGACGGCGGTAATCAAACAATAGAAAAGCCTGGCGTCGTTTGGAATGCTTAACGTGGGATGGGGGACTTTGACGTTTACTCTGCGCCGACCCACTTTCCGATATTTCTCTTTTATATTATACGGTATTCCGGCTAATCAACTTTCAAAAAAAAAAAAAGAAAAAAAAAAAAAGATACAATTGTTATTAGATCCGTTATCCAGAAAAAAGTAAATGACGTCATTTGATAGTTTTTACCTGTACTACCCAGATGGAAACAAATCAATTTTAGACTTACCCAAATTGAAAGAATTTTTAACTGTGAATTCATCGTGAGATTAATTGGAAAGAGCCTGCAAAATGTTATAGAAAACACTGAGAAAAAGAGAGAACTTGCTTATAACAAGCAATTTCTCTTTTTTCCTCGATGTTTTCCCACTTTATGTCCATCAGTGCATAAAAATCAGAATATCGGATCTACGCATTCGTTTGGATAAAAAAAAAAAAAAATAATCATAATATACCCATACCTCAAAATCAATTAATTTGTCACATACACTTAACAACATCGTGAAGTTGACATTCAAAAACCTCAACCAAAAACATTCTAGATCACTCTCTCAGAGCTTCACTCATTCATTCATTCATTCATTCATTCCGAATACTTACTCAAATCACTAAAAACGCTCCAAAATCGTGAAAGAAAATTCGAATTCGATCTAACGACCAACATTTCATTGAAATTTATCTGATTATTCTACGATTATTTTGGCTGCTGTGGATTTAAAAGCGTTTTATTGGTTCGTAAAGACACCCAAATTGTTAAATATGTAGATATTTTGAAGGGAGATTATAAATATTGCGAATTTCGTCCAAGCTGGACAAAATTAGTGATATTCGATTACCCCCTTTAATTTTCATTTCAAAATCACTCAACACGCTCTTTCAATGTCATTCCAATTTCATTCAAATATCTTGATAATATTAATTTCAAAATGTTATTTACTTCGTCGAGGAGACCTGTGTTTGGAAAAACAAAATACGCACGAGAAGGCGAAACATTTTACCCTGCCCTACGTTCATGACTCAAAAGCGCTCGCCGCAAACAGTTTTATATTGAGCAGAAACATATGCGCTTTTCGAAGATGACCGGTTGCTAGGCAACAGAAATTCCTCGACTTAAACCTTAAATCCCCAAAAAACCTCGAAAAACATTTTTTTTTGTATTCATAAAATGAAGTAAAAAGTATTTGTTATTTCAAATATTCCGCTCTCCTGATGATGAAATATTCGAACAAAACGAAACTCACCACATTTTCGTGATAATAGGTATAAGTCATGCTATCCACCATTTTTGCTCGTTCTACTAGTCACTTATTCGGAACATCACTCGGACATTTCCGTAAACTGCAACAGACCTCGGGTGTATGAAAGGCGGATGGGTATGTAACAAAATCGTGCATTTTGTTAGGCGGAAACAGTGTAAGAAAAACTAGCACTGTAGATTTATATCTTTTACAGTAAATAACGACTGAATAATCTTAATTTTTGAGAATGACGAATCATTCTCGAAAATTAAGATTTTTCAGCCGTTATTTCAGAATCTTAATATATTTTAAGATGGGATTGGATGGTTCACCTCGATGACTTAAACGAGTAGCGTTGGCAACGTCGAATGTTTTCACTCAAAGTTTCGGGGGCTAACGCTATTTTAACTGACGTCATCGAGTTTTTCCATGGGTTTGCCGTAATTTTTCAAAATTATAGTCCGTCTATGTACATCCGAGGTTGATCGTGAGATTTGCCGAGTGGTGTTCCGAATACAAGTCACTTAGTGACATTGCTCGCCGATTACCACAAGCGCCCCAAGCAAGCACAGCATTCAGGAAAGGAAATCAGGAAAGCGCTCGCTAACTTTCGCTAGTGCTTTGTTTTCCTGATTGCAGGGCTGGCTGTATTACCCATCGAAATGCACCTAATGCGCGTTTCAAAGCGATGTTCGCTTGTCTTTCGCTGCTCTAAAAGCAGGGTAGATTTCTGTTTTAACTAGCTAGTCGAGTTTGTTGTTGCGAGTTAATTTTGCGAATTATTGAAAAGGAAATTGTAACTTCAGTCATTTGTGAAGTGTTTTATTGCTAAATCGTAGAAAAATCCCTTTGAAGTGTAGAACAAATGGATTACTCTCTATATTAATTTATTTTCATTTCATCATCATTGAATAGAATACCATATTATGCCCAGAATCCCCCTTTTTAACTTATGCGGGCAATACGCAATTAATATAATATAAATATATACAATGATATAGATAAACAAGTTTGAGTGGGTGATATAAGGTAAATTTTGTCTATACACTGTTTAGACAAAGTTGACCTCTGATCACCCACTTAAATTTTTGGATCTATACTGAATCAAAACAGTGATCAATAGTCGATTTCATCTATTTAGAATTTTATATCGATTTTTGTACATGTATGTATAGAATTTCGAATATTTCGTTACAAAACGAGCAAAGGGCTTCGAATGTTCACTTGTCAAGCTTGTCCAAGCTGAAGTTACGAATTTTTTGTCACACACTCACAATTAAGTATTCATCATTTTTATATTGTAGACCAGCTGTTAAATGGAGTGTGTACCAAAAAAGATGATTGACCTTCACCTTAAATTCAACGACCCGTTACTTAGGCTCCACCCCGACATGGTGAAAATAATGTATTTTATAATATGACCTACGCCGCCGGCATGAAATAACCCCGTTGAATATTTTTAGCTCACCTGAGCACGAAGTGCTCAAGGTGAGCTATTGGGATCGTAGATGTTCCTTGGGTGAAGCTCTACCAAAGTTGTTCAAATAAATGAAATCCACCCTTAACTTTCCCTTTACCCTTAACAAAAAGGGTGAAAATATGAATTTTTTTAAAAATCTTCTTCTCTGAAACCAGAAGGCAGACAGCTTTCAAATTTGGTATGTAGCATCATCTAGTGGGCCTCTACCAAGTTTGTTCATATCAAGACCCTGGGGTCATGTTTAGGCTTTGCCCGGGCCCAACCCTTTTTACATAGAATCAAAGAGCGAAAATCTTTAAAAATCTTCTTCTCTGCAACCAGATGGCAGACAGCTTTAATATTTGGTGTGTAGCATCACCTAGTGGGTCTCTACAAAGTTTGTTCATATCAAGACCCTTGGGTCATATTTGGGCTTTGCACGGGTGCATCCCTTTATCTCTTATGAGCACGAAGGGTAAAAAAATGAAAATCTTCAAAAATCTTCTTCTCTGAAACCAGAAGGCAGACAGCTTTCATATTTGGTATGTAGCATCATCTAGTGGACCTCTACCAAGTTTGTTCATATCAAGACCCTGGGATCATATTTGGGCTCCACCCGGGCGGAACCCTTTTACATAGAATCAAAGCGCAAAAATTTTTTAAAATCTTCTTTAATCGAAACCAGAGGGCACACTGCTTTCATTTTTGGTATGTAGCATCATCTTGTGGGCCCCTACCAAGTTTGTTCATATCAAGACCCTTGGGTCATATTTGGGCTCCACCCGGGCGCATCCCTTTCAGCTCATCTGAGCACGATGGGTGAAAATGGGAAAACCTTCAAAAATTTTCTTCTCTGAAACCAGAAGGCAGGCAGCTTCCATATTTAAAATGTAGCATCATCTTATGGACCTCTTCCAAGTTTGTTCATATCAAGACCCTGGGGACACTTTTTGGGTCCACCCGGGAGCATCCCTTTTTACATAGAATCAAAGAGCAAAAAGGCATATCTGTCTTGCTCTTCGCTGAAAACGTTCTATGGTATTGATCTTAGGCAATTATCTTCTTTTTGACATCTGCCTGTCTAATTAATGTGATGTCCCAGGGGTCATAGAGACTCAGGTGAGCGATCTAGGACCATCTTGGTCCTCTTGTTGATATTACACGGGCGTTATTACACTATTGGAATAACTATGCAAATGAGCTGAGAGCGAATAGCAACGCTATTTTGTAACCGCGAAAATGACGTCATAATTTATATTTTGTGACGTCAATTTTACACGGCGTTAAAAGTTTCGCGGAAAATTGAAACGTTGAATTTCAAGAATTTTGTCGATTTTTCGCTATAATTCGGGTCATATTATAAACAGAATATAAAATTTGTGCTCATAAAATACAGAATTTTTTAAACTCGTCATCTAAAACAGATAAAAACTCGGCGCAGCCTCGTTTTTATCCGTTTATAGATGACTCGTTTAATAAATTCGGTATTCGATGACCACTCATTCAATATCCTCTATTTAAACCTATAAATTTTCAGATGTGCTTGTCAGCATGTTACCTCACATATCAATGCCTACAATTACTTCAAATTCGAACTGTATATAATTTGAATCTTTTTTTCCCATACTTTCAGTCTTTGGTGAGTTAAATTTCAAACAAATTTGGAAAGTTTCTCGATTTTCTTAAAGGGAGGCATTGATATTTGAAATTATAGGCATTGATACGTAAAATTTTTAAAATCCGAACTGAATATAAACTGAGTTAAATTTCATGAATTTGTAACGCTTACTATTTTTAGCTCATCTGTACACGACGTGCTCATTTTGAGCTTTTGAGATTTAGCCTCAGCGGGCGTCCGGCGTCCGCCTTCCGTCATGTATCGACATCAACGTGTGCACATTGGCTCAAAGGCCAACAGGTATTTTTCGTCGTGTGTAATATAAAGTTCTTTGGGTCAATGTATAAAGTATATACAAATGTACAGTTAGACACGTCGTGAAATTGACAAGTTGAATGATTTTGAAATGAATTTTGAATGATATTGAATAAGTATGTCGAACGAATCTTAAATTTGAGGGAGGTAATTCAATATCGCTAATTTCGTCCAACTCGGATGAAATTAGCAATATTTATTACATCCCTTAAACAGATCTACACACTATGCAAATGTGTGTGTTTTAACGAACCAATCAGACGCTTTAGGATCCACACCAGACAAAAGATCAGAGGGAAATTTGATAAATTGTAATGGAATTTTTATCGTTATAATCGATTTTTATTTTTATTAAGAATTAGGATTGTTTGTATGTGTGTAAGTACGTATATAGTAACATCACATAAAACAAATATATAAATGTTAAAATGATGTTTGATTGATATCATCGATTATCCTGTGTACATTCACGAAAAGCCTAGACGACGACGTTTCCATATATGTGACGTTGCTTGAAAACGATTGCCTTATGTTTTGTGTCCCAACATATTTGAGGCAATCAATACAATACAATACAATACAATGACCTTTATTTCTCTCAGTTCTTACAAAAGAATACATGAGATAATATATGATACTATTCATCCTTTCCGATGTCAAAGGGCGATGTCTTTGAATGATGGTTCGTCGATTTTCTGGACGACGTTGTAAAAGATATACATGTAAAGGATAATCGTTTGTTTCAGTGTAAGATCGATTTATATTCATTGAGTGAACAACAAGAGCTATATTTTCACGAGTGGTGGAGCAACGAGTGAAAATATAGCTTTTGTTGTTCACGAAATGAAATATTAATCGATCTTACTCGAAAAACAAACAATTACTCTATTTCTTTATTGCAAAAATTAAACAAAATGTGAAATTTCTAGGATATATTTTCGTAAAAAGCGTCATTTTTTACGTGATAGCTATACAACGTTCATTGTGACGTCACTTATTTTGCCCCGCATAGATGACGTCAGATGGATGAAATGCATAAAAGCAGGGCATAAGATTTTTTTGATAATTTCATTGCTATATTGCGGTGAGATTATCAAGGGATAATCTACCGTTATTTCTCGATAAACCACCGAAAAGCACTAAAGGTGTATATCAAAATTGCAAAGATTTTCGTTGCAGCTGTAAATCATCATGTCATCCCTAAACTCAAATCCAGATGGAAAGTATTGGCGTCTTTGGCACTGCCTCCAATAAAAACCTAGAATATAAGAAACGTGAGTAAGAATAGGAATATAATATATATTTCTATAATTATAATTATGTTATAGTATGTAGTAATATTTAATTCCTTATCATGGCTTTGGAAGTATGCCGAGGATAAGACTGGGTCTTAAACAACGATTGGGATTCTATTCTATAATATAATAACGAAATACACATTGTATAGTCGGTTTGATTTCTATATGGACCAAACTTTTAACCAATTACGTAAAAATGCGCTTCAACGAAGGGTTTGTATTTGCTAAAATATTTATTTCAGCTTAATACTATTCAAAAAAAAAAAAAATAAAAGATATTTTTTAATATATTTTTTTTTTCAAATAAATAATTTTGTCTATCTAAATAGTGCTAAAATTTCCGCTTTTTTCATTCTTTAACAGGATGGGATATGGAGGCTGTTTAGTAGTAAGAAAATGCAAACATATAGTAAAAACACGTGGTTTGATACTAAACATTTGACAGAAGAAAAAGTATATTATTCTTTACTTGGAAATGCTAATTTGCATATCGATGGTTATGCCATCTTTCGCTTAAATATCACGTGCTTTGTGCCGTTATTACCTGCATGCTTATCTAGTTTTCTCGTGAAAATCACAACAACATAGTTAAATAATGAGTTTTGATTGGACTAAATGTGTGAATATGGGGTTCATCTCAGAAAAGATAAAAACAATTTTCAATTATCTGGTCAACCCGTCTTTGAACAAAGAGAGAATACACCCAGATTTGATATCATAAGGAAGTAAAACTCCTTAAAAAAATACTCAGTTTATACCAAAACGTCTCATTTAAAATCATACAATTTTGACTCGGCCAAAATTCTAATCAGAACCATTTTTGGATAGACAATTCCTTGTTCCGTTTAACAAAGACATAAGAAGGTATTAAAGGCCGAATGTTCACATGTTGACGGACGTACAAAATCATTAAAAATGAAAAACAAAATTATTCATGGTATTATATGGAAAATATGATATGACAAGAAAAAAATACGTTTCATTTGTTTAATTCTGATATTTTCGGCAAAATGTTGGTCCATAAAGAAGTCATATAGGGTTATTCGACTACACAAGGCTCACCAATGTCGTTACCAAGACAGATAATTGTGCCTTAATTACAAAAGCCTTTAAAAATTAGAAACACCAGGTTGGGCTAATGGAATTCAGACATTTTGATAGTCTGATCAGAAATGTTGCAAGACAAATGATAGGCCTAGACTATAGACAATTCATTTGAAATACGTTTCATTGTAACGTGGTTAAAACACTTGAGTAGTGAACAAACAATAGTCAAGCCTCTTTTCTTTTGGATTTAATAAGAATGTGTTCTTTTTAATCTCCGTAAGTTACATTTCATAAGCTTAGATGAAAAATGAAAAACCTAGAATACAGATACAGTTAAGACCATCGTGAAATAGACACTTATTCCGATCAGAATCATTCAAAACACTCGCTACAGTTAGCAACATCGTGAAATTGACAAGGTGAATGATTATGGGTTGGTTAAGGAATGAAATTGAATGAGTGTATTGAGCGAGTTTTGAGTGAATTTAATGGTAGGTAAATCAATATTGCAAATTTTGTTCAGGATGAACAAAATTAGCAATATTGATTACCTCCCTTTAATAAAATATACATAAAAGTTCAATAGATAGTGTCCTATTTCTTGAAGAACCTATCAGACGCTTATAATTTGAATTATGTCAGTGAAAACTAGATTTTAATCTTTCCATATTTATTTTGAATGACGTTGTTGATTCTATATTTTTCAATGGGCCTGATCGTTTTTGAATGGTTTGAGTGAGTGATTTGAATGAATTAATGGAGCGCTGAATGAACGATTTATAATGGTTTTGATCGGGGTGAATGCCAATTTCACGATGAAACTTACTGTACAAGCATCCAACAACACTCCAAAATCACTTAAAGGATACAAATAACAACAGAATATAAGATATAAATCGCTGAAAAAATCCCTTATTTCAAAAACTTAATTTAATTTTGTAAGCGTCTGATTGGTTCGTGAAACATAGAAAGCTATTCATATACCTTTTAGGCATATTCTATAGAAGGGAGGTAATATATATCGCTATTTTTGTTAATCGTTTACCTCATTAAAAACTCACTCATCGCATTCATTCAAATTAATTTCGATATCATTCCTTTATCATTCAGAGTGTCTATTTCACGATGTTTTTAACTGTAGTAACACGTACTCAGATCTGTTTAATTTGATTTGAAATGACACATATGGACACCTTATTCTTATGCCTCCGCGGTCTGTTTCCCAACAAGAAATTACTCCTAGCAATAGATAAATACTCACATCTTTCTAATTTGACTTGACATGACATACATGGACGCCTTACTCTTGTGGCCCCCGCGGTCTATTTCCCAACAAGAAATTACTCCTAGCAATAGAAAAGTACTTACATCTTTTTAATTTGACTTGACATGACACACATGGACGCCTTACTCTTGTGCCCCCACGGTATGTTTCCCAACAAGAAATAACTCCTAGCAATAGATAACAACAAAAACACCGCTAAGAAACAGTCAGGGTATGAAAATATAGTCGTTATATAAGAAATATATTAATTATGTAATAAAAAAGATGGAGGAAAGGCGATATTAATGACACGCTAGACGAAATCTAGTGGGTTTATTGTATTCGGAACACCACTCGGCCAATCTCACGATCAACCTCGGGTGTACATAGACGGACTATTTTTAAAAAAAATACGGGAAATTTTTTGGAAAAACTCGATGACGTCAGTTAAAATGGCGTTAGCCCTCGAAACTGTGAGTGGAAAGGTTCGACGTCACCAACGCTACTCGTTTAAGTCACCGACGTGAATTCATCGAATCATTATATTAATATCTTTATATTCTTAAATAACGACTGAAAAAATCTTAATTTTTTAGAATGATTCGTCATTCTCAAAAATTAAGATTTTTCAGCCGTTATTTACTGTAAAAATATAAATCTACAGTGCTAGTTTTTCTTACACTGTTTCCGCCTAACAAAATGCACGATTTCGTTACATTCGCCTTACATACATCCGAGGTATGTTGTAGTTTACGGAAATAGCCGAGTGATGTTCCGAATGGGGTTTATTGGTGTCTGTCTTGAGTGCGTCCGTCTTATTTTGAGTCGGATACCCATCGTCGTTATGATAAATCTTGAAATTGTCATACAATCTTTCAACCTTGGTCAATCTCTATCAATTTTTCAGATCATTTTTTCGATTAATGCTTTAATTTAACTAATATAACAATTTATGGAATCCATTGAATCCAAAAATGGCCTGAAAGGGTGAAATATATGTATATCGTTTGGTCGGAAACAACTGCTAAAATAAGAAAAAAAAAACATAGTTATGTTTTTTTGGACAGACTATTTCACATTTCTTCGTTAAAATCTCTCCGAAATAACATGTTTGATTCTATGGTCGATCGAGTCACAAAAATGGTGAGGTTTAATGATTATCCCTAAGGATTGAATTGAAAGAAAAAAACTAAATAGGAATGGTTCTTAGGACATGCTATTTTACATCTCCCTGTTGAATTCTGGATGGGTTATGAACATGATCTACGGGTGTTCGTGTCATCAAGATATTGTTTCCTAAGTAATAATTTGGCAAGTTATGTTTTTGACGCTGTTGGGCAGAATACAACAAAACTTCACAAAAATGATAATGGTTACATGCTCTTTCAGATGATTTATTTCAGTTGCGATTAAGCTCTGAACTTTGTCTCTGTGGATGATCGAAAAACCAATGATTGTCAAATTTTATTATTTATGAAAACGTCATCTTTTCCGAAACAATTGGTTGGATTTCGTCATATTTTGAGAGGAATGACACCACAGGCATTTATTTGTGAATTCTGTTTAGCTGTAAACATGAAATCTTCGGGCGATCGGGTTATCAAAATTGATCTATGCAAGGTAAGATACAACAAATTCTACCTTAATTAAATCGTTAGATAAGAACTTTTGTTTGTCTTGGGTAATATTTGAATCAATGAACCTCATTTCATATTTCTCCGATTTGTTGTGGTATGACCATGTATCAATTGAAATGGGACATACACGATATAGTTCCACAATTTAGAGTGAGTGATCAAAGGTCAATTTTGTCTATACAGATATAGACAAAATTGACATTTGATCACTCACTTAAACTTGTGGATCTATACACGATTTCTCGTTAACAGATTTTAATATTTATCGATAGATTTCCATAGAACGATTAGACCACGCTTGAAGCGAATTGGCCAATCAGAGAACAGTTTTTCAAAAGTATATATCCACACCCTAAGAACTGTTACAACGGACAAATACCTCTGCATGAAAACATGTTAAGGATTCGCAATGAAAACAGTCACGATTTCTGTACCCACGGAAAACAGAAACTCTACGACTTTCAAAATAATACCTTTTATCCATCGAATTTAAAAGAGACAAGTGTAGCTTTTACAGTCTGATACTCCGCATAACCATTTACTTTCATATCTTATCCTGCAAATAACTAGATCTTTGAAGATTAAAGATAAATTAGAAGTGATGTGTGTCATTTTCAAAGTAAAGGCATTATAAGCTTTTAGATTGTGTTTCACATTAGAGATTCATGCAATCTCAAACAATAATTCCAATTGAGTTATTGGTAATATTTTTCCTCCCTATTATCACAACAGCAAATAGAATAAATAGAAAAAATATAATAAAATATATGTTACGGTGCATGACAGAGAGTGTTACAGTACAGTAACTACATCACTAATATAGGTTACAGATTCTTATGGAAAACATTTCATATGTTTTTGTATTTGAATGGGATTTATTAGCTATTCTAGCTATGATTTCCTGTCTGTCCGTGTGTCTATCCGTCCGCCCGTCTGTTAACATACACTTATTTTCCAAAAGAGTCCACAATCTCTATCAGATTTACTTCAAACTCTCACATAATGATTATACCCACATCAGAAGGAAACAACAAGGGAATTTGATTACAATATACTCGTTGTAGCATTAGAGTCAGGGCAGTGACGTATTAATGCAAAAAGAGCCTTATGATAAATGGTGACATTATCCCAACCTTTGAACACAAATTTAAGAACTGGTTCGATATCTAGTACAAGAAGTTCAAGAACTAGTTCTAGAACTGGTTCAAGAGCTAGTTGGACTGTTCTTGAATTTCAAATTCACGTTCTAGAACCAGTTCTTAAACTTTTTCGCAGGGAAGGAGGCGTTAGAGCGTCCCAGGCTCTCGTGGACGTCCTGTTATTTCGAAAAACCTTAAAAACTAAAAACTATAATCAACTAGTATTTCGGCGGGTCTATCCTCTCAGAAAATATTTTAGATCAGAGCATGGCTAGCTGTTTTGACCTTTTTTGTACAAATCTCGGAGATTGATTGACTTTTTATATAGACCGATAAAGGTTCTTTTCCCTTCAATTCTCCTATTTACTTCAATGCAAATTAGTGTCTCATTTTCAATCAAAATGCGAAACGGGACCTTTGTGTGCTTAGATTTATATTATTGAATAAATTCACTTCAGGATTACCTTTTCCTTAAAATTCCAAAAGCAACTTAAACAACACACTTGGCTGATGGTACCCATTTGTAAACAGGTCTAGGTATGAAATAGGAACAACGACCCATTTATTACATTTTTTAAAAACAGCAAAAGTAGATTTTTTTTAACAAAGGTTTCATATTGGAAAGTTTCATATTGGAGAAATGCTGAGCGAACAATTGTAACACCGTCGTTTGTAGAAGAGATTTAAACCGATGATTTTGAGCATGTTCAATCTATTTCGATTTTCCATTTTCAGGTTACACTTTCTTGACAAGATACCTTTCATTTAAAACAGGTGAATGTTTTACGATGTTGATAAGACTATCATGTATAGGCATTCGTATAATTAACATTTGCGTGCGCTATCTTATCCTGAAAGTAAGGCAGATATAATTGAAAAGAAGGAAGGCATATTGTTTTTTCATAAATTAAAATGGAGATCAGAGTGTTATTTTTAGATATATCGCATTAAATAAAGTTTTGGGACTCTTCTTCCCGTCTACCTCGTATTTCGCAGGAAAGACCTAGATATAAGATATTTCGGATTTCGTTGCGCTTTCTTTTTTGTGTTTTGAGAAAATCATGGTGTCAAGAAAACTGGGATTTTTATATGCGATATCAATGACAGAGGTTGTAACACTGTAGGGAAGATACTGTAACATACCAAAAGAAATAGGCAGAGTCCGTAACATACGCATAAAATTGAAATAATGTATATAAGTTACGAAACAAAGGACATTCCTTTTAGATAAGGGGTATAATAGAGAAGACTGAGGGGTTTTAACGCCAAACATATAAAATGTTTCAGTATTTCTTCTTTCTCTTCTAAAATTTTATAAAGTAGTAGACGAAACACTGTTTTTCGATCAAATTCCCATCAAAACTGTTTTTTACCGAAATATCAATATCAAAAATATTTCGATCAGGATTATTCATTATCTAAGGAATGGAATAGGAATATACAAAAAGTCTAACGTGTCTTCTAGATGTAAAAATAATGTCGAAACCGACATGTATTCAAACAAATTAGCAGACGCCTTAACAGTTTTCATCGCGAATCCTTGACATGTTTTCATGCAGAGGTATTTGTCCGTTGTAACAGTTCTTAAGGTGTGATATCAAAGATACAACTTCGAGCATTGTAATAACAGATATACGATGGTATTGTGTCGTGCACGTGAATCTCGACGGGTTTTGCGTGCCGAGTCATTTCAAAAAGATAACGGACGTTTTATATGAGTGCTTTCTAGAAAAGACTTTCTACAGTGGTAAAAATGCAAAAGATCTGCAATAAGGAACAAAAAGAGTTTTATAAGTACTTTCGGCGTAATTACATACAGTAGCAGAAACACAACTCTGAGTTTAATCATTTTTTAAAACGTTAAGAGGTTTGGGGAAAAATACAGACGATGTTAGAAAAGCGTGGTCTAAGTCAGATAGAAAATCTCGTGCCGCGGTTTTTGGGAAATATACACTCTCTAAAGCTCGTGTCTATTTCCCCTATACCACGGAAATCGTTTTCTATCCTATACTTATTTAATGATAAATTGCTCTTCAACGTACATGCAGACAATGAAACTGTTCGGTAATATTATTCTGCATCACGGGTTTTCGTGCTGATATGTATTTTTCTACATTTGGGGAAAGACTGTTGTTTTTTTTCATAAATGATTTCTTATCAGTATACATATGAAAGCGTTTTGTTATATTACTATTATAACGTGTTTAGGGAAAAAGAGTGGTCATATGAAATTATAAATACAAATTATAATACAAACGTGTTACCTGATACATAAATGGGAGGGATTTATTACAACTCCATTTATGGGCTGGATTAAACTTTCAGGGAATGATACTCAGTATTGGTCTTTATCCCAGCTGATATTTTTTGATAGCAATTGATTGTTAATTTGTCTTTTTCAATTTGCTGATACAAAGGTAAAAGAGGAGCGATACATGTCCAGTTAGGCCTCTTGTCTTAAATTCTCCTCCGATTTCAAAGGCGTTTTCAAATGGGCTGTGTCACCGTGACGTTTAAATCAATTTTGATATTTTTAATTTCATTGAGGGTGTGTTTAGCTAATAAAATGATAGTCATTGAAACAAATTACTGAAATAGTGTAAAAACAGGGACTTACAAGTCGAATATCAAACTATAAGCAAAATTAACCTTAAAATTTTCATCTATGATTTAAGTATTACTGTTTGAAAAAAAAAACAAAAAAAAAAAACAACTAATGTTACATAAAAAATATATACCAGAGACACGAAGTAAAACCTACCAGATACAAGGGTTAACATTCCTAAACAGCCAAGGATTAATAAGAGCATACGAACTGCCATCTTTTGCCTTCGATAAAACAAGTTTTAATGATTCATGAAAAGTTCAAGAGACTTTGATAGTGAGTTTTGAGGGAACTACCTACCATGTGTATAGCTTATGATACATTGTTCAATGAAATTGAGGTCGACAAATATGAGAGTAATTTTACAGGTCAACTGCAAATGATAATATCATGAAATTGGCGTTCAACTCGATCACAAACATTCTAAATTACTCATTCAGCGCTCCATTCACTCCTTCCAAACACGTACTCAAACATTCAAAAGCGCTCAAAATCGTTCAAAAACGCTTCAAAATATTTCATAATGATCAATATTTCATTCAAATCAACCAAATTATTGCACAATTGTATTATCAAATATTGATTTCAAAGCGTCAGTATAGTCCGAGAAGATATACAATTACTGTATAGTAGGTAAAAACGGTGATTTTTTAAGAAAGGGGGTAGAAATTATCGATATGCCTTAACGCCCTTAGTTTTCATTCAAAGATCGCACCATACACTCATTTAATAACATTCTAAAAGAGTACCACCATCAGTCTACTTCATAATTTCACGATGCTGTTAACTGTACGATACTATTTAGGACCCTGAGATTAAGTTATAAAGCAACATTTAAAGCTGTGCGTACCTGTCATAGACGCGAAACTCAATGAGGACAAACGGCGGGTACAATCACATATCATTATCCTAGTTGTTCAATAATGGAGAGAAACTGTCTTTTTTATTCCAGGAATTGGATTTCCTTGCCTATAGCGACCATGATGAAATTTCAATGAACTTCTTTCAAAGAGAATTCTTTGAGTCCACCTTCATCCGCATAAGGTAGTAGTTCTCGAATGAAAACCGCGCAATAATGTTTTTTTTTTTTTACAATCATGGTAATGAAATTGCTGGGATCGATATTAAAAGAAGACGCCATCAAGCCACAATCATATGACGTCATCGAGTCAAATAAATAGAGGATAATCGTTTGTTTAAGTGTAAGATCGATTTATATTCATTGAGTGAACAACGAATGTTTCCACGAGTGGCGGAGCCACGAGTGAAAATATAGCTTTTGTTGTTCACGAAATTAAATATTAACCAATCTTACTCGAAGAACAAACAATTATTCTCTTTCTTTATTGCAAAAATGAGACAAGATGTGAAATTTCTTGGACATATTTTCGTAAAGCGCGTCATTTTGCGCGTGATTGCTATGCAACGTTCATTGTGACGTCACTTATTTCACCCTAGATGACGTCAAATAGGATGAAATGCACAAAAGCAGGGTATAAGTTTCTGATAATTTCACTGCTTTTGCGGTGGGATTATCAAGTGATAATCTATCGGTTATTTCTCGATAAACCACCGAAAAGCATTAAATAAAGCAGAATATTCAGACTTTAGGAGATTGAGCGTAGTAGTAGTACATATTATATGTCATTTAATGATGACAACTTAGGGTGCATTTTACATGTCTGGCAGAAGTAGTTTCAACAATCACTAAATATAATGACGTCTAGAAGAAAAGCCACTGAAAAAAAATAGGAGTTTCTTCTCTGTATTTTACACCGCGAAAAAAAAATAGGTTAGCTTCAAGAAAACTCCCTCTGAAAATAATTTGGATTCATGAATATTTTATGTTTAAACTTGAATAGCGGTCACTTTATTTTCGAGCATAACATACGCCTTCTAAACACTGTTGCTTCGAAACAAGCTTACACATAAGTCTTAGTATATGAAATGTCTTTGATTCACGACACGTTTGTTACAAAGACGATATAGTTATTATTGATGTCATTATATTGACCTTTTGATAGGATCCATGATAACGTTTTCTTGCCTTTTACTGAGTCATGTCTGACAATTGTCAAAATAGTGCGTCTTGTAAACTGAAGTAGCAGAATATCTGATCGATTTGGTCAAGATAATCATACAGTTAACAACATCGTGAAATTGACAAGGTGAATGATTTGTGAATGAGTTGGGAATGAAATTGAATGAGTGTGAGGAGCGAGTTTTGAGTGAATGTAATGGGAGGTAGTCCCTATCGCAAATTTTGTTCTAAATGAACAAAAATTGTGATATTGATTACCTCCCTTTAATAAAAATGCATTCAGTTCTATACAAAGCTTCCTATTTCTTCAACAACCTATTAGAAGATAAGAATTTGAATGGTGTCAGTGAAATCGCGATTTTTCTCCATCAGAATTTATTTTGAATGACGTTGCTTATTCTATACTTTCCAATGGGTTTGAGCGTTTTTGAATGGTCTGAGTGAGTGTTTGGAATGAATGATTGGATCGTTGAGTGAGCGATTTCGAATTATTTTGATTGAGGTGAATGTCAATTTCACGAAGTAACTAACAGTTTTGTAGTTGGCCGCGTGTGACGTCTGTACGATATGACAACCCCACCTGACCACGTCATATACGTAATCAGCATTTGATTACCAAATCTTTGGCATAGGCATAGATGAGTACCCCCCGAGAACTGTTACAACGACAATATGATTCTTGTAAACGTTAGAAGCAGATAATCAAGTCGTTTTGGTCTAATAGTCATAGTAGGCCGCGTGTAACGTCAGTACGATAAGGCAACCGCACCTGACAACGTCATATTCGTACAGTAAATTACATCAAGAAATTGACATTAATGTCAATCGAAACCATTCTTAATCACTTATTCATCGCTCCAATCATTCATTCCAAACAATCACTCAAACCATTCAAAAACGCTCCAGACTCACTGAAAAACATATAACAACAACCTCTTTCAAAATAAAAAAAGCTTGACAAAAATCGGGATTTCACTTAATAAATTGAAATTTTAAGCGTCTGATAGGTTCTTGAAGAAATCTTCTATAATCTATAGAACTTTTATGCATATTTTATTAAAGGGAGGTAATCAGTATTGCTAATTTTGTTCATCCCGAACAAAATTTCCAATACTGGATTACCTCCCATTAAATTCACTCAAAAGTCGCTCCAATAATTCATTCAATTTCATTCCTATACCATTCCATAATCGTTCACCTTGTCAATTTCACGATTTTGTTAACTGTAATCAGTATTTGATTACCAAATCTTTGGCATAGGCATAGGGCCAACTTATATAGAGCCAATATCCATGCTTGAATGACTTTGGTGTTTTGTCTCTATTCAATATGGTTAACCCTTTTTTGTTTAAAAAATTAGAGGGCGCCAATCTATGAAGCTGAATGAATCCTATACGAATTAAGACTCAAAGAAAATTCTCTCATAAGACGGACTGTAATAAATTTGTATGACGTAAGAATTTTTAATATGAATTGTGCTTTTTTAAAGTAATTGCCCTTTCTATATGACTGAGATGTTTTTGATGTCGTCAGTATAAAAAGCAGGAAGTGTAGGCAAGGATTAGAATACACATTCGTCCAGGATGTCTTTAGTGTTATTTGCCTGACAAAACTTTGAGTACAGTTCACAGTAGGTAAATGCTGTCTTCTACATCGAGGGTTCAGTGCAAGACTGTAACAAGTTTATAGACAATGTATATACACTGAGTACAGTCTTGCGCTTAACCCTCGACATCAAAAGAATTAAATGATGTCGAGATTTTAAAAAAAGTATTAAACTGTACAAATGTGACTTCGCATGTTTTTTTAACACGTTGATGTCGGTTATGAATCACAGCTGTACTGTGGAGTGTCATGATACGGTACTCATCCTGGTCGTTACAGTTAGAACCATCGTGAAATAAACAATGTGAATGATTTTGGAATGCTTTTTAATTTAATTTACTTGATTTCGATGAGTAGATTTTAAATAAAATTATATGGGGGTAAACAAACAAGCTTAACAAAAGGAACTATTCTTATTACCTCCATTCAAAAAATACACATACAAGTTATATGAGTGGCTTTGGTTTAAGCCTATTTATTTTACATCGATTTGGAAATAAGTTATATCAACTTAGATTAATCCCCCTCGATTCTGCTTCCTAGAAAATTCACCAATACACAACTCGCGCGTGTGAGGACCAAAGAAAGAACCATGATCGATAGCCGCTCCCGGGAATCGAACTCAGGATCTTTGGGCCAAGAGGCCGACGCTCTACCTCTAGACCAAGGATACAATTAGTGGGGTCACAATTAAAAACCAGCCCTGAGTTAAAGGCTGACAAGATGTTGCTAATCGTTTCTAAAATTTACCCCGCTTTGAACGCAAGGGCACGAGCAAAGCGGGATATATTTTCAAACATATTGGGCCAACTTATTTCTGACCCGAATGTATTATTTATCTAAAATGACCTGGCACTCATTAACTTCCGTCAGTGCTCGAGTATATCCGCAGCGTGAAAATTCGTTTTACCGATTTATACATACTTTCTTAAGAAAGCGAAATAAGTCGCTGTAGTACATTGGTTATAGACGCCTTCCCGTAACGCGTTATCTTGTCGGGTCGAGTTCGATACCCGACAGTGTTACTGTAAAATAATGGAATTATAATTGATCATGAACCGGCTTGAACTCGTGGCATTTCGGTTTTTTCGGACAACAGCCATACCACCTGCGTTGAATTTCCGTATGCGTGATGAGATATGATACATTTTATAGGGAACTTCGGTATGACGTCATAGCCCACTAGCCAATAAAAATGGTTGGCGTTGAATCGCCTCGCTCTATTTAATTTATGTCAATGTTGCCCGATCTAAATCACTTTTTTCGCTTTACTTGAGGAAAAAGGTATCAAAACAAAACATTTTTGAAAAGTAGATCATTCGAACTTTTCAGAAAACATGTTTATAAAGAAAATAACACGAATTTAGAATTAATAACCATGCTTTGAAAACACCACTATCAAAAAGGAATAACATCGATTTGGTTGATTTTTTGCAAACATTTATCATTTTATCTTCATTGTATTAAATCCTGATTTATTTTTTTTTCTTTAATATCTTATTATTATAAAAAAAAAATAGGTTTATGTTTTGTTTGTTTATGCGAACAAATTCGTTCGGTAAATCGGCATTGATAGTCTTTCCCAATCACTCAAAATTTAGCCATTATATATCTAACACTATAACAAAATATTTCGGCATGTTACAATTTTCCTTAGATGCCTAATGACATTCCCTAATTAGGGAATATTGATTCTCGAATCACAAGTGGTGTCATTATCGATTATTTGTTAGACAAACCCTTTCACCTCGTTGAAAACAGTGAAAAGGTATTCGATTTGGGCTAATTGACCTGTTTAAATACAAAATGTTCAAACTGAAGATTTTTTATGGTACTAAGAATGTTCCATGACCGACTAACGTATGAATTCTAAGTCGGCTAGTAAGACAGGCTGACGGACAGACGGACGGACGAACAAACTAACGAACGAAATTACAAACAAACGAATGAACGGAAGGACGGACGGACGGATGGATGGATGGACGGATAAAAGGACGGATGGATTGATGTATGGAAGGACGGATGGTGGATTGATTGATTGATTGCATGGAGTTTAACGCCGCTTTCAACATTATTTCAGTCAAGTTATATCGCGGCGGCTGGAGCTTGGATTCCTGGTATTTCTCTCACCAGTGCAACCATCACATGCTTTCCTAGCCTCCAGCTGCTATCACGCATAGGTCTACGATTTATCAACCCATTGGTGAGAGACAAATAGTTGGGAAGAATGAGTGCCGCCGTCGGGGATCAGACCCGGGACCTCTAAATTGACAGTCCGAAGCGCAACCAACTGCGCTATGACGGCGGCGACGAACGGATGTATGGATGGACGGTCGGACGGACGGGTGGATGTATGGACGGATGGATGGAGGAATAGTTGGACGGAGGAATGAATGAATGAATGAATGTATGGACGGATGGATGGAGGAATAGTTGGACGGAGGAATGAATGAATGAATGAATGAAAGAATGAATGAATGAATGAATGAATGAATGAATGAATGAATGAATGAATGAATGAATGAATGAATGAATGAATGAATGAATGAATGAATGAATGAATGAATGAATGAATGAATGAATGAATGAATGAATGAATGAATGAATGAATGAATGAATTTGATTTTATCATTTCGAAAACATTTGCAGTGGTGGATACAGGATTTCTGTATAGAGGTTTGGAACTTAAAATATAGATGGATCCTTTTCCTGTAAGTGCCCAGTTTAAATTGAATTTCTCTATGATAATTTAATGACACATCTTCGACCCCTCACTGCAATCCCCCTCAGGATCCGTCAATAATTTGATTGGTTGAAATTCTACACTTTTGCTAATTATTACAAAGATTACAAAAAGTATGTGTTTGAGTGACTGTAATAGTTCTATTATATCAACGAGATGGCCTTCGGAGGATTGTAATCAGTCAAATGTTGCAATTCTATAGTATCAATGTTTTGAAGCTTGAGGAATATTTTGACTTTTTATATGACAGCATGTTATTTCTATGTCTGATTAAGCAAAATTTTTGATGTGTAAACCAAGCTTTCACACATTGGGCTCAAAGACTAGTTGTGTCATACTGAAAGCAACCAATCAGTGGCAAATGACATGGCTTGATTGATGCAGATCAAAGAAAATTAGGAATGTGGTATAAAACGTTGCGTAAGTAAGGGCGATCTTAATGACCCGTGCACGTGTGTGGGATAAGCGACTACCGTTGTATGACATTGACAATATTGATTGGCGCATCCGGTTATGGTCAGATCAAAGAGATTTGCCGTGTAGTATAGATTATTGGGTTCGGAATGACAATCTGTATGACACATGTTTGTGTGATGAGTGCCGATAATGTTTTTCATGTCCCATAATGTAAACTCTCTGTTCGGGTTTTTGTACATAACAGTATGTGTTCGAAAAGCCGTTTCATCCGAATATCTTGGATTTGCAACGTTCGCTTATTATCTAACATGACCTTAATTTCTAAACGTGTGTGTGTTTTCATTTTTATCAATTTGGATTTAATATTTAGATAGCTTTGGACGATTCTCAATATTCCTAGGTTAAAATGACTGGATTTATGTTGTTAAGACCATTAAGGATAAATACAAAACTTAAATCTATGTCTGGATGTTCTTAGACGGGATGAATACCGTTACTGAGATAAAAAACAATAAAAAAAAATCAGCATTGAAATTCAAACTAACATATTCCATTGCTGTGTGGCCAAAAATACCATAAATACAGCTTTATTCGTGTCCCATTTCCGATACTTTGGTTGCTCAACTACGAATTATTTGGATTCGTATGACTCTCCGGATGGTTATATTTCGACACAAATTATTCGTTTCAAAGACATTGTCACATGATGACAACTGCATAACAAGAAGAAGGGGTGATTTATCTACATTTTGACACCTTCATCACTTGGAATAAATCATTACAAATGTATAATTTTACTACTTGAAAATTGGATTTTTTGCTCTTTGTGTATGTAAAAATGGTTGGAAACGCCAACCACTCATATTTTGATGACGTCATCACTACCTGTGCCGAAGTCCCCTATTGGAACTTAACTTCGCGAGTTTAAGTCTATATTAAGAAACATATCATCCGACTATCAATAGGGGCCAAAAGGAATATTTAATGAGTGCCAGGCCATTGTAGTTCAATTATTGTTGTTGATTTAATCTATTTGGTAATTTCCGAATGTTTTTGAGTGGTTTGGGTGAGTTTTTTAGGTAAATATAACTAGGGCTCCTATTCCTTCAACTTCATGGTGAAATGATATAAGGTCCATTATTCCACGTTTCGAAAAATTATCCGATTTTTTTTTTTAAATAGAGAATTACATGTCAGTGTCTTAAAATATCAATGTTATGTCGCTGAGGTTGGGAGAATTTACCAGGACGAGTCATCATAATTTCTCACTGCCATGTCCAGATAACATTGATATTGATATTTTAAGACACTTACATGTTGTTCTATTTCATTATGCAACCTTTTCTTGCGCCTTCTTATAATAAACCCTTAAAAATCAAAGAAATTCAGGTAAAAGTGTAAACAAATTGTTTCTCAAAATAGACAGCCTGATATCATGTCATATTATCAGATAGGTGATATCAGGTCAATTCATACTCCATTGCATGATAATACTGAATATCCTAGTCATCCTACAATTATCCTGCCCTGCGTTCAGAATGACAAAACTGTGCAAACAATTTTCCAATTAAAGCCCGCTTTGCACGCAGAGAATTCGACAGTATGCTGACCTCATCACACTAACAAGATTTGGACAGGTGAAATTCAACGAAGTCCATTTTCCGGTGCTTTCTCAAGTATCGTTCCGATTTACAAGAGCAACCTACCCCATTTTCGAAAGTGCTGCACCTAATGACTACAATCATCATGTTAAAGTTTAAAAGAGCATTCAATATAATTTATTATAGTAATGGGTGTCTTTTTTTTTACTGCGTTTATTGGGGTATAAAGTGCAAATGCCTTAGCACATGGCAAATAACGCCAATAGGGCGTTATTTTTAAGTCATGTGGTAAGGCAATTGCACTTTATACCCCAATAAATGCAGTAAAAAAGACACTCGTCCATTATAATTGCAATCCTTTAGATCGAAGAAACTATTAAAATACTCGGCCAAACATTAAAGCTTCAAGTCTACTTTCTGTGCGTATATATATTACACAATCTATTGTAAGATAGTGTATTTTCCATCTCGCTATCGAATTGAAATGTTATGAAGTAAAACAAATGATATACAAATAAACGACAACTTTAAAATTCGTAGAAGTATTCTGCGTAATTAATGAACTGGCAGGGCGGGGTTTAACCGTGACGTAATTTGGCGAGTTTACTTTTCAATAGTTTGGGTTCTTTCAAATTTTAGTCGGTAATCATCGTTAACGCGTGCAAATAACTGTATCCTAAAACCTAAAGGATTCACGTGCTTTGAGAGAGTGAACACATGTCATCGCTTGGTTACCAAGGCCTCGTAACTTCAACTTGATTAAGCTGAAGTTACGAAGATTTGGTTACCAATCCACGATTTAAGGTCTCGCGTTATTAATGTCGACTCTCCTTAGAAGTAGGTTATTTTAGATAAAAGCTGATTTCCCTCAACCTTAAGTGCAACGACCCGTTACTAAGGCTCCGCCCTACCAGGGCATTAATTATGGATAATACTTATGACAAAAAAGTCGTTTCTACCAAGTTAATCTGTATTTAAAACGAAAACGGTGTGGTCGGTCTTAGTTGGGAGGAATGCTTGATGATCTTCGTCGACTCTCTGTTTTCTTAGTTTATGTCGGCTCAGAATCAGAACTGCATGCTTGTTATCGTGAATTCATTCGAAAATATCTTTATTTAATATAGATTAAATAGCAATGTTGCAATGATGATCGGAAACTTGGATTATTCGAGTTCCAACAACAAAGGACTTGCAGTTCGAAGGTCGGGGGTCGAAAGACCTATTGCATTTTATACAGAAATACAGTGTAATGGATTTTCCCACGTGTTGCGATTTAAACCAATCAGAATTCTTTATTTTATTGGATTGCAATGAATATTAAAAAACACTCCTGTTAACAAGATTGCATTAAGTGAAATACCAGTGTGAAAAAAAAAAACATTTTTCGCGTGTTATCCAATGGGTGAACCCCATTTTTGAAAGGCTTTGTTCATTATGAGCTTATAATTATCCTTAGACAGTTTTCAAGAGAATCAAATAATATTTATGGACTTTATCGCGTAAACAAACTAGCACTTAACGAAATTCCTTAATGAATTTCTATAAGGCCCTCTTGACCCTATTATCATCCTGTAAAAATTTCAAGAGAGTCCAATTATATCTTTGGACATTATAACGTAAACAACAACAACAAAAACAAAACAACACAACAACAACAACAACAACAACGAAAAATAACAGACAAAAGGACGAAAAACGCGCCTCGATAAAGCTCTTCAGACATTTTGTCTGTAAAGCAGGTCTTACAATGTTATTTCAAACTGTTTCAATTATTATTGTGACACGTGTTAATGATATCATTCGTCTTTAAAATTCATCTTCAAAATGAATAAAAACCGCCACTCGTGACTTTACACTCAGACATTATTGTTTATATTGGAACTGGATACATTTAAGAACGGTTAAGAACATCTTGAAATTGACAAGGTGGTTGATATTAAAATGATTTGGGAATGAAATTGAATGGGTGCGTTGAGTACGTTTTGAGTGAAATTCAATGGTCAACTGTATCGAAGATTTCGTCCAGATTGGAAGAAAGTATAGAATATTTTATTAAAGATAGACAAAAATATCTGATATTTTTGTCTATCTTTAAAAAAATATTACGTAATTTTGTATCTGTGTTCCTTGAAGTACCAATACGACGTTTTAAAATCTACAGCAGCTAATAAAATCGTAGAAAAGATTTATCGATTTATATGAAATGCTAGTCTTTATCGATTTTTAAGTGAATTTGAATGATTTCGGAGCGTTTTTGAATGATGTAATTGAGTGTTTGGAATGAATGTTTGGAGCGCCGAGCGAGCGTTTTAGAATGGTTTAGATCGATGAGAATGTCAATTTCACGATGTTACCGTATCTATACGCAGGAATGGCACTGCGTTTACATATAATGATACTCATCTTTGTTGTGGCGATTGCCCTTGCATCAGGTATGGTTTTTGCTACAGTTAGTTACATCGGGAAATTGACATTCACCACAATCAAAATCATTCTAAATCGCTCAATCAGCGCTCCAATCATTCATTCCAAACACTCACTCAAACCATTCAAAAACGCTCAAACCCATTAGAAAGTATAGAATAAGCAACGTCATTCAAAATAAATTTTGATAGAGAAAAATCGCGATTTCACTGACAAAATTAAAATTCTTAGCTTCTCATAGGCTCTTGAAGAAATAGGAAGCTTTGTATAGAACTGAATGCATTTTTTATTAAAGGGAGGTAATCAATATCACAAATTTTGTTCATCTAGAACAAAATTTGCGATAAAGGATTACCTCCCATTAAATTCACTCAAAACTCGCTCCACATACTCATTCAATTTAATTCACAACTCATTCCCAAATCATTCACATTGTCAATTTCACAATGTTATAAGCTGTACATTAGTTTGGTTTACTTATTCTGTGTAGTTTATTACCTGGCAGGATGTTGCTTAGCCGTGACATAATTAGACGAGTTTACTTTTCAATATTTCGGTTTCTTTCAAAACGTGCAAAGCGAAAGTGAATACATATCACCAAAATCGAACTAAAATAGATTAGTAAAAAAAAACCCGGTTCTCACCAAATGAGAACCGGGTTAACTTAGATCGAAACCGCATCCCATATGAACTTGCTCATTGAGGTTATTAGATAAATATAATACAAACTGTATTGAGTGTTACATGTAGGTGGCATAGCCTAGACAATTACGAATTATCCCAACCTCATTAGACAATCTTTTTATAAAAAAGAACAACACTATTACCTGTACCTATTATATTTTTAAAAGTGTGGACTTACTAAGCAGAAATATTTTTGATTAAAAATGATCTGTTCATCTGTGTAAATGTTTTATGCATAAAGCTTTTGTTAGCATTAAGTCAGGGTGCCTTTGATGTCGAGAAAATGTAAACAAGAGATTAATGCACGTGACAAGTGATATCATACCGCCTTAAAAACTAATTGAGGAATTACACGTCAACAATTGATTGTTTAGAGAATGACATAGAGGATAATTGTTTGTTTCAGTGTAAGGATTATTTATCTTTCAGACAGTGAACAACAAAAGATGTATCTTCCCGAAAAGCTGAGACACGAGTGATAAATATAGGTTTTGTTGTTCACGAAATGTAATATAGTTCGATCTTACTCGAAAAAACGATTATTCTATTCCGTTACTACTAAAATTGAACAAACTGAGACAGTTTTAGTACAATTTCCTTAAAGTGTGTCATTTTTTATGTGATTGTTATGCAAAGTTCATGGTGACGTCGCTTATTTGGTTTTGATTAGAAAACATCAGCCACGGTGAAATGAAAGAAATTGGATTATAAGTGTTTTTTTTTTTTTTTTTTTTTTTTTTTTTTTTTTGATAAATTTACTGTTTAAGCGTGAGATAATCAAGTGATAGTACAGTTAACAACATCGTGAAATAGATGAGGTGAATGATTATGGAATGATTCGGGAATGAAATTGAATTGAGTGAGCGAGTTGGAATGATTTTGATCGAGATGAATGTCAATTTCACGATGTAACTTACTGTAAACCCTTATGTCTCGATAATTCATAGAAAGAGCAATAAAGATAAATGATTAACCATTCCTTAACACCATCAGAACTAGACATCTCTACGCAGAAATGGCGAATCGCTTGTATATCCTGTTTTTTGTTGTTATGATTGGCTTATCATCAGGTATGTCCAGTTTTCACATTGCTTTTATACTATTTATTTCGTTTAATTATGTTTTTATATCGGTAAAACTTAAATGTCCGTTAAAAAACTCCATAATTCTGTGCTGCGATGTTTTACGTTGCATTCGTTTTACTTTTTTTTAACCATTCTGACCCGACCTAACGTTTGGTAGGCCGATTATATTCTAGTCTGTGCGCTGAAAAATTGTATAATTCAGGAATACGATGTTCCATTGATAATTTCCAGAACGCATTTTAATCAAAGTGCTGTCAGCACTGTAAATCGGGCATCATTCAGAGGCTGGGATAGTGCAATAGTTCGCAAATCAAAAGGGCTCAAATTTGCACAATAAAAGTTGGTAAAATATTTGCCCAATTTGTGAGTTTTTTGTCTTACCACTCAATCTTTTCGAGGACATCGCCAGCTCATCCAACTGGAGTTTGCAGAATTGTATACACCCAACTTGAGAGATATGTCACAAAACATTTCCCTTCAACCTTGGACTGAACCCAGTTCATCTAAGATTGATTATCCAACATGCTACCAACTGCGCTCTACGGTCAGACATCAAGGAGGTAGAACCGGCATCAATTTGATGCCTGAGGGAAGCATTTATATAGAGGCAGATAACGGCAGATTTGGTAGAGATGCCAAAATTGCACATGAAATTTCGATAAAGTTATTTAGCCTTGGTACAGTGGACTGGAAAATGCCTTTTCCGCGCAGAGAGATAAAAGTTAGAACACAATGGGGAACGATTTTATCCAGTTAACAATGACGCAATATCGGACAAACAATATTTCGTGGTTGTTGTTATAAATCTCGTAACTACGGCTTCAGTAAAGCCGTAATTACGACATTTTATATCAGCACCGACGGTTTATTAAAACGTAACGGTAATCCTAGGCCTTAGCGCAGTTTTTAACGCACCTGCCTCTCGTTCGAGAGGTCCCGGGTTCGATACTCGGCCGCGGCAAATACCCTTTCAGACAAAAATGTCGTCCATCAATGGTTTGATATCGCGAACCTATGTGATGGAGCAGCTGGAGGCTTGGTAAGGGTGTTGTGGTAGTACTGGTATAAGAAACAATAGGAATCCATGGTTAGGTGCTCTAGCCGCTCAATATGACCACATCAGTCGAAAACGGTGTAAATCGTAATAAACCGATCAAAATCAACGCAATGGCAAAGAAATCTGTGCTAAAAATAGATTAGGATTAAACAGTGTCAACTATAGAAGCAGACGATTCCAACAGACGACAAAATGAAGAAAGAACTCGAGACGAAGGAAAACGAAGAGGAAGGAGGAGAAAGGAATTGTTGTTGTTTCTTTTATAAAAATATAAGAAGTTGTTTCCCCCTTTTCACAATGTATCCCCTCCGCAGGGATAGACATTGATCACATTAAACAGGTTTTAGAACAATAAATTGGAACAGCACGAAAATGATTTCTATTCCTTTACTTAACCGAAAATCTTGTAAAAAAAACGCTGAATTGACTTATTGGTAATTATTAAAAACGAAAATTACATCGAATTATGTATAAGCCTCTTCCTTTTTTGTCGCAAAAGTAAAAGAGATAAAAAAACGTAGATTGTAACTTAAAAGGCCGTTTCTGCGCTGTTTGTCATGAATAAATAGCTCAGTGGATAACACGCAAAATGTTAGTTTCCAGCCTCGGCAAGCCATTACCATTACCATTTAATTCCAAAAAGCTTTAAATACTTAACGTGTTTCTAGCTAAATATTACAATACATAGTACAAAACACACATAGGTTAAGAAAGATCGATACATATGTAAAACAATAGTCACAGGATACGGTCGGCTTCAATATTAGGATTAAATAAAGTTTTGTTTGTTTCTTTTTTTTAAGTTTCTTATTTTGTTTGCGAAATAAATGTATTCAGATGTGTGAATAATTTCCTTTTTAGAGCTTGATGTTAAAAGTGTTTTAAATTTGTATAAAGATGGCCAAGAGTAAAAGTATTACTTCATGTGCCTTTTCCTCAATTCTGAGTATTTTGGGCAAACCAATCGAAAGTGATATTCGTTTTCAATACAACTCATATTACAGTTTAGGCATAATCTATTTTCACGAGGGATGTTTGTAGATCTACCTTTTTCGATTTTAAGATCATGTGATGAGGTTCTAAATTTTGTTAATGCTGTCTTAAACTTTACGTCATATTCAATATCTAGATACTTTTCAGGTACAAGGGATTCCTTAAATAGATTGTAGCAGGCCAATTTAGACGTATTATTAATTTCTGAGGACCATAACTTAACATAATTATCAAATAGTCTTTGTTAGATAGATGCGAGATTTATGTGGGGCATTCTTTGATTAATTCATAAGAAAGATAACCCATTATCTTGTAGTATACTTTTAACTTGGAAAGCCCAGTTATTTCCCCTGTGTGTATTTCCATTTTCACAGTCCGATTTCAACATATTGTAGGTTGATTTGAGAATGCTGTTTTCATTTTGGGTGATTATGTGCGTCCAATATTCAATCATATTGAATTGTTTTGAAACGCTTTGTGGTGTCCTGCCTCTTTCTACATATAGTGTGGCTAACGGGTCGATTTTTTGACGCTAAGCGCGAGACGTAAAAACTTAGTATGAATGTTTTCAATATCTTTTGAAGTGTGATAACCCCACAAAGGTGAACCAAATTGAAGGATGGAACCAACCAGACTATCAAATAGCTTACATTGTTGCGACATGGGTATTTCTAAATTAATTGAAATTCTGCTATTGTTATGAAGATAAAATAATGCTTGTTTGGCAATATCTTTTTGTGTACGAGACAATAATCCGTTAAAGATTAATCCCTAAATATTTAAAATTTTTGACAGTTTCAATGGCGACATTATTAATGTGGAATGTATAACTAGTATGTCTTCCCTTCTCAAAAATCATTGCTTTAGTCTTAGATGTGTTTATTTTTATGCCAAATAATGTACAATATGCTTGTAAATCATTCAACATGGATTGTAAAGAAGTTGGAGATTTCGCGAATAACACTTGGTCATCTGCATACAATATCAAAAATAATTTCACATGGTCCAAAAGTAAAAATTCCATTAAGATCGGAATTTATATGTTCGATTACGTCGTTGACGAACATCATGAGAACTCATGTTCGTAACGAACACAAGCTTTTACTGACGTGTAAATAGAATTTTAAAGTTTTACAAAATGAGTGCTTATGTTTTCCTCATTAATACTATCGAAACACTTTTCGTAGTCAATGAACACGCAATAAAGTTTATCACCAGACGATAACACTTTTGATATAACCGAGTTCACAATGAAGATGCAGTCTAAATTGGATTTTCCTTTCTGAAATCCAAATAGGTTATCATTAAGTTTTTTATGCTTTTCTGTCCACCTAGTGAGTCTATTTAGCAGAATTTGAGAATATACTTTTGAAAATATGTTTATTAAGGTAATACCTCTATAATTTTCCGAAATATTAGGATCACCCTTTTTAAAATAGGAGTGATTATTCCCCTTCCCCATTGCTCCGGGTAGTCGCCTGTTTGAAACATGCGATTATACAAAGCAAAGAGGAAAGGTGCAATGATTTCGTAAGACGCTTTGATAATTTCACAAGGAATTTCATCGATACCGGGACTTCTACCGTTATTTTGCATAAATACAGCTTTCTTAATTTCTTCTTCGGAGATAATCATGTCCAATTCGGGATTAATTTCACTGTTTTGCATATCAATGTTGCTTTGTGGATATTGTTCGTTTTGGGTGTTTTCGTCTGGTGTATCAATTTTATTTTTAAAATGATCAAACAATTGTTCTATGGAGTAAGAATCTGGTGGATTTTTTGGTTTTGTATATGTACCTTTTATGTTACGCCGCAAAAATCATTGGTACGATTTAGAAAGTTTGCTGATTCGAAAGCCCTCTGCTAGTCTAAATTATTTCTTAGCAGATTTTTTTACGTTGTTATAATGAGCACGCTCCCGGCTAAAAGCTTGTCTGTTAATATTATTCCTCTCTCTATAGAGTTTAAAAGCCTGTTTAGCAACAAAACATTTTTCATTAAACAATTTACAATTTTCATTACCAACATGTTTGTATTTCAAGCATTGGATTTTCCCAAACAATATAAATGCATTATCCCTCAAGAAACACGTGAAATCGCCAGCTATGCTATTATATCTTTGGTTTCTGACCAATCGATTAAATCTAGCAGCACTCTATGATTATTGTTGTTCAAAAATTAGATCACTCTTACTGCTATCCTATTTCAGTTTATCGTATGTTTTTGTCGGTTAATTTGTTGTTGAATAATTTTTCTTCATACTCAAATTTGAATTTATTGAAAATAGGATTGGAGCGTGATCAGAGTGCTCATTGAAATCAAATATTTCAAAATTACAAAATTATTTCTATTTGTTAACACATACTCAACAGTACTCATTCCATCATGCGAACAAAAAGTAAACTTCCCACGCTCCCTGTCCGAGTGCAGACGACCATTGACCAATGACAAACTTAATTGACTCATTTCGAGCAGACGATGTCCATTTGCATCTACCACGTGGTCTGAATTTACGCGTGGGTTTTGACCGAGTGTAATCATAACAGAATTTGATTGGTTGTCAGCCCTACAACTGGTAAATGACCGTTCGAGAAAAAAATCAGAGCAGTTATATTGTAAGTGCTACAAATTTATTATACAGTTACATGTAACCTATTGTACGTTTCAACTCCTTTACTCAACCAAAAATCTTGTTATAAACACTGAAAATACTAACTGGTAATTACTAAAAACGAAAATACATCAAATTTTGCATTAGCCTCTTCTCTATTTGTCGAAAAGTAAAAAAGATAAAAAAGTGTGTAGATTGTGACTGAAAAGGCCGTTTCTTCGGTGTTCAAAACACATAATTTGGTTTGAACATATTGCTCAGAAGATAAAGGTAAAAATGTAGTGGGTCAAACAGACTGGATTTCTGGAAAACGGTATATATAAATGCGGGCTGCTTGACAGCCCGATTTAAAAATCAATACGTGTAATGCATAGTAACAAAATTTGACACCATCGAAAATAAAATCGCTGGAGTAGTACCATTTAAAACATGGTAGTCTATCATTCAACATAATTCCATAAAAGGAAAGTGGTGGAAATATACAAATACTGTATGTTACTGTATGGGCGGTTTTGAAAAGTCATTGCTTACATGTAATCTAAATAACAGATTAAAAAACGAAAATCAGTCAAGGTTTAAGCAGTTTCAGAAGACAAGTTTGATAAATTAGGTAATTAATGAACACACATTTGATCATGTTTTATAGTAAGGTCCCTGTCAATGCGATAAATAGAGAGACTTTAGAAACTTATCGACTAATCTCATTCCGCGAATGCATTTTTTAAATGTCGTCACCATGTCCTATTGGATAAGCATTGTTATTTGCATGGGCTCTTAAAATATATTAAACAAGATTTGTTAGTTCTTGTCGCGATCTACTTCCCTTACAACAGGTTTAACTTTTTTTTAAAAAAAAAGAAGTAGGGCCCGTCAATATGATTCATAAAGGCGTCATGCCGGTTTTTGTCTAAGTAAATATAAGTTGATTTCGTGATAGCAACCTCAAGGTATCCAACTTGACATTCCGTATATATAAAATTGCTCTTTTTTCCGTAATGATTCTTAAAATTAAAACACATGGGGGAGTTTTGGGAAATACCAAAGATAAATTACCTCTAACTTCGCTATTCAAAATTAATAGTTTGTTTACGATCTATGAATATCTGTGACATGAACTAATACAAGGAAAGTTTTAACAAGTCCATATATAAATACACAAATGTATACATGGATGAAAAATACAATAATATATTATCCATCTACAATGACCTGGCACTCATTAAATATTCCTTTTGACCCCTATTGATAGTCGGAATATGTTTCTAAATACAGAATTTTACTCGGGAAGTTTGAATGTAAAAATACTTATCACAACTCATAGTGCATACGGAAATTTGGTGGTGGTGGTAAGGATGCTTTCCCATAATCGGGCGTTCACGAGTTCAAGACGGACTATGACCAGAACTATTTCTATTTAGGCTAACACTTTTTATATTACATATTTTAATACTTTTGATATTTTGAATAGTGTTGCATAAGGCTATTGGTATTCGGCACAGTCTTTCCGCCAGATTCAATTGACTTTTGCAAAGTCTTGTCTATAAATCATTGTAAATTACTAAAATTAATTATAAATCTTGAAATGTATCTATATTTAAGAGATGAAGAGGCGTTTTTTTCAATTTATGACGGTATGAAATAAATACATGTTTTTCTCGGTCAGAATACAATTATCTTGGTTTGTTGCAAACAACCAAAATTGAATGACGTAAGAATAAAAAATATTAATCACAACTGACCCTCCCCCCCCCCCCAAAAAAAAACAAACAAACAAACAAACAAAAAACAACTAATGACAAAATAATGATAGGAAATGAACATGTAATTTAAAAAAAAAACACCCGAAAAAAATATGCTAATGATTATCACAACATTTAAAATATGTGTCTCTGTCGGGAATTGAACTCGACCTTACAACTTATCGGTGTACGGGAAGGCGTTTGTAACCAATGTTCTACCGCGACTTTTTAAAATAGATGTGAACTAATATAACTAAAACAGTAAAAAATGAGTTAAGTTGCGGGAATACTCGAGCACTAACGGAAGTTAATGAGTGCCAGGTCATTTTAGATAAATAATACCTACCTTGACATGTAGTCATAGGTGTATTACATATAAATAAAACTGGCTTCAAATATGAGCAGGAACTGTTGTTTTCATGGGAACTAACGGTTAATACAGCAACACATGAATACAGTTAAAAGATTGTTAAATTCGCAAGGTGAATGATTTTGGAATAAAATCATTATCTCCCTTTAAAAAATATGCATACAAGTTCTCTAAATAGCATCATGTTTCTTCAAGAACTAATCAGACACTTACAAATTGAACTTTGTTGGTGAAAATCTCGATTTTCCACTAGATGGAAGAAACTTCCAAAGTTAAAACTTCAAAGCTACTTTCTGCGCTTATAGATCACACACTCTATTTTAAGATCGTGTATTTTTTTCACCTCGCTATCGAAGATGAATGGCTTAAAATTGAACAAACGATACACAAATCAACGACACATTTGAAATTCGTAGAAGAACTTTTGACCAAAAACTTATTTCTGCCAAGTTAGTCTAAACGAAAACGGCGTGGTCGGTCTCCAAACTTTGAGAGGGTTGCTTGATGGTCTTCGTCGACTCGCTGTTTGAAAATGTTGGCTTAGAATCAGAACTTCATGCTTGTAATAGTAAAATCTTTCGAAAATATCTTAATTTCTAATGGATTTAATAGCAATATTGCGTTGTGGATCGGGAACGAGGGTTACTCGAGTTCCTACAACACAGGACACAGTGCAATAGATCTCCCCACGTGATACGATTTAAACCAATCAGAATTCTTTATACTTTACGAATGCATTCTTTAAATTTTAAGTTTCGGAGCCGTGACAAAAATAATAATTCGAATATCTTTGCTTACCGTCGCTTTCGTTGAAAAAATCAAAGCACTGAAAGTACTGATGGTGAACGCACCTGATGGCATTCTAGAGTGATATATTGAATTCAATTAGAAAAGAGAAATTACGAATGTAAAAAAAATGGGAAGAATTGTCTCGACAAAATTTCCGTTATTCGGAAATTTCACTGCAAATTCAAAGAAAGGGAAAGAGAGGAAAATCCTGTTAGAAAAATATTTGTTAGAATATGAGATGTTACTCGTTGAAAATTTCTTTTACACACTTGAAATAGGTACATTTATTAATTAAACATAAATGGAGAAACGATTTAATCCTATCTAAAACTATCTTTACCTATATCCAAAGGTGTTTGTTTTTACAAAAGTAGTTGTTATCATGTTTAAGCTTATTTCAAGTAAATTTGTTGTATTTGTTTTAACTTTTTTAACTGTCTTTGTTTCGTCTCAGAGGATGAAAAGGTCTTTGAGTACCAACCAAAGAAACACCTATGAATATCAGTCAGTCCTGAACTGTACTCATTGTTTAAGGTTCTGATTTGTTAACTTATTAATAGTATTTTGAACCATAACCTGAGAGATTATTTTTTATCATAATTGAAGCCATAACCACTTCCGTGGTTGACACTTATGTCGTTATTCAATTTTATAACACTGCAGCATGAGAAATATTTAGGTATAGGTTAAAGGAGGTCTAATGCCCTATTAGTATAATTCATAGATAATTTCTGTTTAAGGTTTAGAAATTAAAGTATAACTTTTTATACTAAACAACTGATCCATAGTAAATTGCATACCAAAAGTCTTTATAAATATTATTTTTGTAAAGTAATTTCTACATCAAAAGCGAATAAGAATCTTATTTAAGAAGTTTATTTTTTAAAGGGCGGCAATAATTGCATGACTATGTCTATGACTATGTTTAAGTATAATACAATGTTTTTTTCCTTCCGACTTTCTTTCCAAAAAGAATTGAGAATCCTTACAATTGTCGGTTTATTTTTTGCACGAGAACCTATTATTTACCTTCAAGAGTTTCGATGCTTGTAAAATCATTCACTATCGATATCTTATTACAGTATTGCGGCTGATATTAGACTTTCTGCTCGGAGCTAGTTTTTGCTTAAACTGTAGTTAACCAATTCTAAACGTATTATCGATTTATTCATCGATTAAGATTTTTATGATTTCTGTAAAAAACGCAATGACTTTTCCAGAATAATTTAACAACTAAACCCGCCTGTCGAATTGTAAACAAGTGCATGACGGATCTGGTCCCCCCTTGACCACGGCAATATCTACTCGTCAATTGGAGTGGTATCTAGGGTTGAATATTAAGCTATCGTTTATTTAATTTTCAAATAGAATTTTGAATTTATATGGTTTTACAGATCAAAAAATGCAAAGTAAAATGGCCCCAATTAAATATCTTCCGTGCCTGTCGCATTTGGTATTCGGCAATATTCGCTTCTGAGACAGACGAATACGAAACGTTTTCGCTGGGAATAAGTTCACCGAATATTCGAGTGTATCCGTACAAGCCCTACTTCAGCCAACGCAATTTTACAGATAAATCTTAATAGCGGCGTTCATCCCTATTCAAATAAAAGTACAAGAAAGGTTGTACATGTAAAAGACATGTCGAATCATTCTTAAAACCCGTCTCGAGACTGACTGTCGCTAGTTGAAAAGTTATGTAAAACCGCGTTACCGTTTCTAATGATACAAGGTGTCTTGATGTGTCATTCGTTTCAACTCGGCCGATTCCTCTAACCTACATTTAAATCGGAGCCGTCGGAGATCGCCCGAGTGTTGCCGAATGTAAGTTCAAGAGGACATGACCTAAATAAAAACGTATTTCCGGCTAATTACTACAAGTTGCACCAGCGAAGGCTTGGGTCAAAAACATAGTATCTGTCTCTACGGTGTCTAGACACAAACTTTGTTTTTGCTTTAAACTCTCGACAAGCTTACGCCGATCAAAAATTCCCTTGATTAACATTGCATGATCATTTTGTGTTTTTCAAGGCGAATTTTCATTATTTTCACTTGATAAAGATTACTAGTATCACGCAATTAAAGAAAAAAACAGTGATTTTGCGGGGAAAAATATTGAAAGATACTAAATTGAATTTTAAGAGGCGCTACTTTATTTAAAATGTATTAACATCCAACAGGATTTTCCTGACATGGTATATAACACTGGTGAACGACGTTCGTTCACCAAAAATAGCGTGGACGCCAAAACGAACTTCTAAACGACCACCTTGCTTTGCCTGATTTAAAGATATTTTAAGTTATTGAACAAAACATATTTCATTTTTATATGGATTGGCGTTTTATTGACGTATTCTGAAAGAAAAATGGGGCCATTTTTTCACTAGTATCTGTAGCAATATGTCAAACACATGAGTCCCCATATGCAAAAGTCACAAAAATGGTACTTTTTAGAGGAATTTTAAAATTTCGGTCTTGGAAATACCCGAAAACTAGTCCTACAAGTGTCAAACTTCTATGACATTTGCGAGCCAGAACTCAAATTATTGAATAGAATACCATTATCATTGCTTTAATTCTCTCTTAAGCATAAACTTTCACAACTAACCCACCCACCAATGATAAATTTGAATTCAGGGGTATCCATTTAGATTCGTCGTTTTCGCCATTTTTTCCAAATTGATATTGATTGAAGTTTCTGTCTAAATGTTTTTTTTCTAATAAAATTCGACTACTAACCATTTCAGATACTAAAGAGAATATTATTTTTCAGCAAAAAACAAGGGGCCAATAAGAAGTTCGTTTCAGTGTATTGCCGAAAGTAAATGATTGCAATCAAATATATTCAAGATATTTGATTGGATTGCATCCCATCACGCGGGGAAATCTGGTGCACTATATATATAGGGAAACCCCCGACCATCATTCTGTCAGTACACTGATGAAGAAACTGGAAAATCCCTCGTTCCCCTTTCATAACCCTTCATCGTTATATGATCAATTAAGAATTGAAGTGTTTGTAAAATAAGTGTTGATTGCAATCGTACAGTTATGATTATAAGCCACCGGTTACAGCGAGTCGACGACGATCATCAGGCAGCGTTCTCAACCTCGCCCGATTACGCAGATTTTGTTTCAACATAAAGCAGTATTTTTTTCAATACCCTACCGGCGTTATTTACCATGTGCTAGGACAATTGCACTTTATACTTAAAAAAAAAATCGCAGTGAAAAATACACTCATCCCTATACGTATGCAGTTGTCGTTTCGCTGCGTTTTCTTCAAACAGAATAGTAAAACATGGTTATGATAGAACTTTGATAGTACATTCCTACCATTATTTACTTAAAAAGATTCCAATTAAATTCTCGTAAGTTATTTTTTGAGACTTAGAAATCAGAAATGTGGTAATTATTTTAATAAACAATGATAAAGAATTGGTGATCCTATAAATCATAAACATATATATATTAAATGTTAACTTTTCGATAATCAAATTTCTACAATACTTTGAAAGATCACTGAAATTGTAGGAATAGTGCGGATATGCATGAAGGAGTGAACAGTCGCAAGAAAGAAGGTAGAATAAAAAAAGTATAAATAACACATTATCGGACTTAGTCATTTATTTACGCAGGATCAACCGCTACACTACACAGTTCAATTTGGTGCCGTGATCCGGAAATAATCTATGTTCCAAGCTATGTTCCAAGCTATTAAATCCTTTTAATGTTTAATTGTGGGGAAGCACCATTAGAGTGGTTCTGCCCGGATTGTATCTAATAAAAATTTGCAAAACCTACCTTTTTTCCAACTCATATCTAATTTGTTAACGGTTTACTAGGACAAGAGAATTTCGAATGAAAGTTAATGGATGTTGGGTGTTTTTTTTTTTTTTAAAAAAAATTCGTTTATAACGATTAAGACGTTTTAAGTTGTTTGAAAAAAAGTTTTTATTTGAATGGGTCATTGAGGGAACGATTAAGAATGATTTTATATGCCTGTATTTTATTTGCAAATGTTATAGCACTAAAGCAGAATTGGTTTTATTTTCAGCACTCATTCGATGTTATCAGAACAACGGCCAAGGAAGATTAAAAAGGACTGGTAGACAATGCCGGTCTTGCCGCATCACGCTAAATAGTTGTAAGTATATATAACATACTAATTGTTTTGTATGAGAAAAAAAATCTAACGGGGTTGGGAGAATTGATCATTGTCGAGGCTCTGGCGAGACAATTATCAATTCTTACAACCGAGTTAGATTTTTTTTCATACAATACACTAATTATGTATTATATTTATCTTATAACCTCTATTTGTCTTTTTTTCTTGTTTTGTGGCTAATCTGTATTAAAACGTTTAGATAATTGAGTATATGTCAGCCACAAGTTGAAAAGGGATAACATGTATCGAGGTGTTGTGTAAAGAGTCGGCAGTCCGCGCAATCCGACTAGGGTTAAAACTAATACTCTTGACAGACTTTTTGAATGTTACATAACCGTTCTATCTGCGGCCAGGAGCAGAATCCTGTCGCAATCAATCTTTTTACAGAAAATAGTTTACGGAGTTTCCAGGTTGTCCCTTTCCGCGCAATTGATCACATGTATCGAAACAACACTCGGTTTATTCCGGAAAGTGACTCGGATGTAAGGGAAGTAAATGTGGTGAATTTCTAATGTATTTCGGCATCTGGTGTTACATGTAACTAGGTCAATTATTTCATTATTACCGATCGTCTGAGGAAATACTTTTGGCATATTATAATCTAAAGACTAAACGCAGAAGAACACTGCGTTTTGTTATCCAATAATTATATCCAAAGTTTAATATTTTGTTGATTTTGTTTCAAAGACATTGTGAATGGAATGTTGTCGCTTTTGATGACACATTGCTCACATGAGAAACGACGCGCTTCATGTCAGGCGTCATTATTATTCCCAGTGTCTATTCCTTAGCATCATCAGGTCTTCCAGATTGAAATTCGTCCGTCGAAATACCATGATGTCAACTCATAAATCACCAAGTTTGTGTCATAATTATCCTCAGAACTTAAGCATTTCTTAGATAAAAAGAATCTTAATGTACATGTAGCTATTGTAAGACTTCGAAAAAGTTCAGAACTGGTCTTCTTGGTGCAATCTATAATGTAACTTACACGATAGCGTCGAACTCTTTCATTTTAGAAAACGAATGTTTTGAATTAGGTTTTTCTTATAAATTGTGTCATTAACTTATATTCATAAGTTTATCTAAAATCAGCAAGAGTTGTTCCGTTATATAAAAAAAACGACAAGACTGATGTAGGAAATTATTTGAAAGAGTTGTATTTGACCAAGTTGAAAAAATATTTAAACGAAAAGAACTTATTATATAATTTACAGTCTGGTTTCAGAAAGGGCTACCAACAGACACCTGTCTCATTCATCTATCAGACTATATTAGAAACCAAATGGACAAAGGTTATTTTGTAGGAATGGTTCTTTTAGACTTGCAGAAAGCTTTTGACACAGTAGACCATTCTATCCTCATCATGAAACTTGGAAATATGGGCTTTGCCAAAGATATTATTGATTGGTTTTCGTCGTATCTTAGTGAAAGAAAACAGCTTGTTGATGTCAATAAATCTCAGTCTTCCTTTGCAAGTATAACCTGTGGAGTTCCACAAGGATCTATACTTGGACCTCTTCTTTTTTTAATATACGTCAATGATATGCCTGATGTTGTTAAAAATTAACTTCTTCTGTATGCTGACGATTCTGCTATTTTAGTGTCCAATCGAGACAGGTCGTGTGTTGAGAACGCACTTTCTGATGATCTCAATCGTGTACGAAATTGGCTTATTGACAACAAATCGTCTTTACATCTTGGGAAAACGGAACCTATTATTTTTGGATCAAAACAAAAGCTAAAATCTAATAATAAGATCAATGTCCGATGCAACGATAGTTCACTTAATTCAACTTCAAATGTAAAGTATTTGGGTGCTGTTCTAGAACAAAGCTTATCAGGTGAGCCAATGGCAATTTCTTTATTACAGAAAGCAAATGCTAAATTGAAGTTTCTTTATCGTAAAAGCAAATTCTTATCATTTCACACCAGAAAATTATTAGTGTCATCTTTGATCCAATGTCATTTTGACTATGCTTGTGTTTTCTGGTACTTTAATCGGAGTAAAAAGTGGACTAACAAACTTCAAATCATGCAAAAAAACTGATAAGGTTCATTTTGGAATTGCATCACAGATCAGAAAAAGTATCAACAGAACTCACTTTAACGAATTGAACAAATAACTCTTATAAATGTTTTCAAAATTAAGAACGGACTTGCGCCAGACTATCTGATGGACTAATTTGTAGAAGCGGCCACCTCACATTCTTACAGCACGCGATTCAGTGTAAATGGTTGTTTTGCTGTTCCTAAGGTTGGGACGCACGGAAGAAAATCATTTTCCTACGTGGGCTGTAACCTTTGGAACAGCCTTCCAACAAGTATTAAAATGTGCAGATCTCTCCCCATGTTTAAAGCAAAACTTAAAGAGCACTTTCTTGAAAATCTGTGATATTTTACAAACAACTCTGTGATATAATGCTTTGAAATGAGTTCATTAATTTTTCTTTACCTGTCTGTGATTTAATTGTTTTACATTTAATTGTAACATCATCAATTCTATGTTTACAAATTTAACAGTATAACATCATGTCTCTCTGTGTCAGCCACACCGAAGCAAGGGACCGCAATGGAAATAAGAGATATCCTATCTCTTTTTTGCGTTATCCCAGGTTTGGATGTGGCAGACATGGTATGAAAAATGCACTGTGATATATTCATTTTTATATGTGTTTTCTTAATATTTTACCATGTACTGTCATTTCCTTTTTTACCTGAATAAAATCTATCTATCTATCTATCTATCTATCTATCTATCTATCTATCTATCTATCTATCTATCTATCTATCTATCTATCTATCTATCTATCTATCTATCTATCTATCTATCTATCTATCTATCTATCTATCTATCTATCTATCTATCTATCTATCTATCTATCTATCTATCTATCTATCTCTATCTATCTATCTATCTATCTATCTATCTATCTATCTATCTATCTATCTATCTATCTATCTATCTATCTATCTATCTATAAGTTTAAAGAAAATGCAATATATGACCACTGGCCAAAGGGATTGAGTTCTAACCCGATTAGAAATTAAAGACCGCATTTATTATGCTTTGCCAAAGTGCCCAAAAACCTACTAGTTATCAGCATTTGTATAAAGCTGGTCTTGCACTGATCGAGAAAATGTGACTTTTGAAATTTTTCGTAAAATAAAATGGAGGTAACGACTTCATCATGTTTAAGCCTTTAAGATAATACGATTCAATCTGGTAATGCATGGAAAGAAAGACTGACATTCCTGAATTTAGCGAAAATCATTCTGAAAAATAAAGCAACTACTAACGCCTTGAAAATTATTCTTCAATTTCGACCAGCTCTTTATGCATGTGAATTCCGCATGTTTGTCTTATTCAATCAAAGATAAAGGTAAAAGTATTTGACAGCTGGAAACTTTATATCATTTCAAGCAAAAATGAAAGATAATTCACGGAAATAACGATTTTGTAATTTATAGACTCGAAATAAACAGACTGGATCCCTTACTGATCTTGTCGCTTCGACGAAAATATGTAAGAAAATTATTGAAATATGTTGTTTTAACGCCAATGCCCTTTGGCCATTCTTAATCGCCTGAAAATACAAAAATTTCCAAATCTAAGAAGAAGTTTTGTATTTTTCTATGAAAAATTGTGAAAGAGCAGCTTTAAAGGAAAAAATGGAGAAAAAAAACTCATATCAAATTGACAAATGTTAAGGTTCATGTAAAGTGTTTGAGACCCAATATTTAGGACACTTCATTAGCCAAGAAAAAGCAGTATGTCCAGGTATATTATATATCAAAATGAAGCTATTCGTGAGCACAAGCAGTTAGGAAACATAAGACCGCCATAGCTATAGCGGTATAGCCAAAACATTGTGGAAAAGGGTCATTTTGTACAGAACAAGCAACTGCATGACGGTTGCATAAAATTGCCCCGTATTTTAACAAAGTAAAGTCTGAAGAACCATCCAGGTAGTCCTACAACCGTAGATATAAAACTCAGTCTCAAAAGGCTCTTTTGAAACAATCAATTTCCATTTATTTTGTCAACATACATGTCAAACCGGTTTGGTCTGTTTTCAAAATAGATGTAAGGTATGGTGCAACATCACACCATAATATTGTGAAATGTTTTCTGCGATTTATTTCAAATTATAGTTTTTTTTTAATTCAATGATCTACAATATCACTATATATTTATCATTCTGTGAAATAGAAATTGATATATTGCTAAACAACTTTACAGGTATATAAACAATTAATGTCTATTTATGTTGTGATAACACACCATACCCAAAAAAGATCTACACGTTTACAAAATTAGAATGACATATATGACATATGTGTTTATAAAATAAGTCAAAATAAATTGCTTGCATAACTACGTTTTGGAGCTGAGTTTTATACCAATTGTTGTAGCACTACCTGGATGGTACTTTAGGCTAGACTTTGTTAAAATATGAGCCAATTTTATCTAACAGTCGTGCAGTTGCTTGTTCTGTACAAATGACCCTTTTCCACAATGTTTTGGCTATACCGCTATAGTTATAACAATCTTATGATTTTCAACTGCTTGTGCACATAAATAGCTTCATTTTGATATATAATATTCCTGGACATACTGCTTTTTCTTGGCAAATGAATGCCCTTAAAATTGGGTCTCAAACACTTTACATGAACCTTAACATTTTGAAAGTTACAAGTTTATTTCCATGATTGATTATCATTGGAGATTTACATCTTTTTGATAATGACTTTTCATTGAAATGTCAAAATTAACCTTTTTACCTAAAAAATCTCTATAAATAAATTGTTTGTATGCGAATTTATAAAGGGTGTTTTTGCAACCAAAGCTCGTACCTACAGCTTAAAGTTACAGCTAGAGTTTTTAACGATTGGAAGTCTTTTATTCTTAAAGAACTATCCAGATAGCTTGATTGATTGAATGGAGTTTAACGCCGCTTTCAACATTATTTCAGTTATATCGCGGCGGCTGGAGCACCTAACAATGGTTTCCTAGTATTTCTCTCACCAGTACAACCACCACATTCTTTCCTAGCCACCAGCTGCTATCTCACATAGGCCTAAGATTATCAACCCATTGGTGAGAGACAAATAGTCAGAAAGAATGAGTGCCGCCGAAGGGGATCGAACCCGGGACCGTTAGATTTACAGTCCGACGCGCTACCAACTGCACTATGACGGCGGCTCCAGAACTATCCAGAATGATGGACCTTGGGAGCAAAAATTTAAACTTATTTTTAAGAAGGAAACAAGCATTTACAAAGTGTGCATTAACAGAAAAGCGGGGGGAGGGGGAAAGAAATTCCTTACTTTGTATAAGTTAAAAAAAAATCCTGAAATGCCAACACGGAATTACAAAAATTCCTGAATTTGGCCCTTATTGAGAGCACTGTAAGTGTGCAGTTTCGGCCCCCTCATACTTTATTAAGCTCGTAAGGGTAAATCGAGCTTCAGTGTGGTGAGCTGTGTGATAATTAGATATCCCTAGCACGTCGTTCGTCATCAACTCTCTTTAGTGTTTATATCATAGGGGCGAAAATTCATGAATATTGTTTGTCAGGTCATTAAGATGAACCGTATGAATCAAAATATGAAATATTCCATAAATGAACACGAGGAAAGGATACCTGTTGACAACTTTTTTGTTTACATTCTAAGGGCCATACATTTAGCGCATTTATGATGAAACTTGTTCAGTTTGTGAGAACAGAAAAAAGGAAAGAAAATCTGGATTTATGAAAAATATTTCTCACTCACGGTTGTACAGCGTATTGGAATGTTGATCTCCAAGAATGTTACATGTGTGCAAAGTAGTGACTAAGCTTGACCAGAATTTTCACCATGCACACTACATTGTATGGTCATTTGGATGAGCTTTGTTCAAATAAGACGTCATTCGAAAAAATACTTTTTAACTCCTCGCTTTATTTTAACCCTGATTTTGTATCATTTTTTAAATTATTTTTTAAAAGGAAAATTACCAAAATATCTATGCTTTGCTAGCTTTCAGTACTTTCAATACTTTGATTCTAAAAGATAGGAGCATTTCATTTAAGGAAATCGCCTATTATTAAAGTCATACAAAAAAAAAAAAGAAATATTTTGACTTTTCTTCAATACTGCAAATTGCATTTATATTGATTTGATTATAGGAAAATAGCGCCATATTAACGATATTTCATTTTGTTAAATCAATTTGCCTATCGGAAAACCCACAGCGATTCAATGAAATGGACCTCGGGAATAATAAGGGCACGGTTTTGGAATCCCGTCGCTTCGCACGTTGGTTAAATATGTCGGCACAGAAATCAGTAGTATCGCTGAATAATACAAATCATCGAACTGTTACATGTACAATGCCTTGATAAGAAAACGCATTTCCTAGCTACGTTGTTTTAACAAACTTTAAAAAGCCTAACCCTCGCCAGAGAAAATTCATATTTCCTCAGGCGTATTGGCATTCTTTCACAAGGAACTGAATTACCTTAAAATAACAAAAATAATATAACCTCCTTAATATAACCCTACAAAACAATATGATGATAATTTGGTGTCTATATCATAATTGAAAGGGACTCTTTTTGTCAAGTTCTGGCACAAACTTTGTTGAAGGCAATGAACTACAAGTAATAGTAGAAAAAGATTTCACTTTAAGGTTTATATGCTCTAAAGCACAAAAGTTAAACAATTTAGCTACGCTTCTCTCAGTTTATGTAATTTTGTCAAGCAATAAAATTCTTTTAAAGATTATTCGTACTGTATTTTAACTTTTCTGGATTATGTAATGTGTTTTAAATCAAACATGCGTACAGATTACGGTATTGGGAAATGGATTAAGACTTTTAAATTATAGTTATACTAAAATAAGACTATTTGACAAACAGTCTAAAATCCTGCACTATTTCTTTTCAATTCTATCATTCACTTTATCTCATTATTGTATTTTCAACGTCCATATGTATGTGAGGGTCATGGGCATCCCTCTACACACAGTACAATTAATAAGTCAGTAAAGTTGTTAAAGTGACATAAATTTAAAAAAAAACACATAGGTATGGCAATTATTTTTGTATTCTATTTCTTCTATCTCATTGTAGGTAGCTTATCTAGGCAGTGCGCTTTTTATCGTGTTCCAAATGGATTTACATTTGGACCCGGTATTATGAAATACTCCTGCGATGAAGAATTATGTAATCTGGACATACCTCTAAAGCAGCGTGGACTTAAAGAATAAAGGATAAACAGCCAATATGAGCGGAAGATTGAGAAATATTTTAAAGAGTGGACAAATAATAACTTTTTATAAAGCTTTTGTTGATCTCGTTATGAACAGTGTATCGAACTCACATGGAAGAAGAAACGGCTTTTTCATTTTTTTCAATGATGCACTTCAACTTATTATTTAAAATATTGAAATAAAAGATAATGCATTATTCCGCACGTGTTTGCCTGATAATTTTATGACGTCATGGGTATAATGGGTTGACGTCATCCTGTTTCATTCGATGATAATTGATTGAAATGCAGGTGATTTAGGCTCAGATCAGACTAAACGTTTGTGCAGGATGACCTTAGTCAGTAATGTATACCAAAGCTTCGTATCTGTGTACAGCATTTGAAGGGTCAATTTTTTTTTATTCTTTGTGCAGAATCTTTAGTTAGCTTTTTTTTTTAATATTATCGATTGTATAAGCAAAACCATAGCTTGGGTGCAACAAAGCTTGGTTTGAGAAATTGACATAAACCTTTATCAAATTCGTTCCAAAACAGAGACCTAGTACTCCATTGATTGCAATCACCCAATTGATACGATCAATTTAATCTTGATATCTTGGCATAACACAACTATTTCTCGGGGAGCAATACTTAGGAATTTGTAAAACACGACACCTCAACTTGATAAGATTAACACAGTATGCTGTAAAGAGAGGTACAGTTAACAACATCGTGAAATTGACAAGGTGTATGATTAATGAATGATTTAGGAATGAAATTGAATGAATGTGTGAGCGACGTTTGAGTAATTTTAATGGGAGGTAATCTAGTATTGCAAATTTTGTTCAGGATGAACAAAATTAGCAATATTGATTACCTCCCTTTAATAAAATATGCATACAAATTCTATAGATAGCTCCCTATTTCTTCAAGAACCCATCAGACGCTTACAATTTGAATTAAATGAGTGAATTCCCGATTTTTTACCCAGCTATTTTTATTTTGAACGAAGTTGTTGTTATATGTTTTTCAGTGAGTTTGGAGCGTTTTTCAATGGTTTGAGTGAGCGATTCAAATGAATGAATGGAGCGCTGAGTGAATGATTAAGACTGATTTTGATCGGAATGAGTGTGAATTTCACCATGTTTTTAACTGTAGGCATTCACCTTCTCCCAATGCCTCGCAGTTATTAACAAAATTCGGTATATTATCCATAATTAATGCCCTGGCAGGGCGGAGCCTAAGAAACGGCTCGTTGCACTTAAGGTTAAGGGAAATCAGCTTTTATCTACAATAACTCGAGACCTTAAATCGTAAATCGGTAACCAAATCCTCGTAACTTCAGCTTAATCAAGCTGAAGTTACGAGGCTTTGGTAACCAAACGATGAAATGTGTCCACTCCCTCAAAGCACGTGAATCTTTTAGGTTTTAGGATACAGTTATTTGCACGCGTTAACGATGATTACCGACTAAAAATTGAAAGAACACAAACTAATGAAAAGTAAACTCGCCAAATTACGTCACGGTTAAGCCCCGCCCTGCCAGTTCATTAATTACGCAGAATACCAAAGACCGTCTCACAAAATTTGGCGTGAACTAATTCAATTTCAAAACACTACAAATGCATCTACTTATGTCTCATGGAATTTTCAATTGCGAACTGGTCTAGATGCGACTTTCACATGTTTGTTGAAAAGTCGACTTCTAGGTTATGACTCGGAAACAATGTGAAGCCTTATTGACCCGGTAAATGGCCCTCAACTTTATCATGTCACGAGTTCTTTGTTCTCATTCAAGGGGTTCAGTAATAATTTAAAAAAAAAATAATTTTGTTTGTGTTAAAAGCGATTAACGAGGGTTGTCCAAGAAATTCTTGATTTTTTGTGATAACTTTTTTATTCAAACGTCCGATGAAACTGAACATTACATGTTATGTGGATTAATCAATTTTCTTAATTCTAGAGTTTTCACAGAGGGCTATTTTCAATACGCACGATTTTATTCCTTCATAGACGCTAGTCGCATTGGTTCTTCCTAACGTAACATTATTTTTCAACTAACCTTCAAGCAAAACTCAATTTCATACCTTTTTTACCCTTTCGTTTCGTTGAAGTCGCCATTTTCACGCACGTTGACTTGCACTTAAACATAACAAAACTTGCTTATTGTGCACTGCGTAGTGTCATTTGTATGAAAATACTAGTGCGTGGACTCCAAAATTGATTGCTTTCAGCAATTTAAGTTTTATATCAAACTCTTTGTGAATATTGAAGTGAATTACATTCAATCTACCATACATGATTCGTCGTATTTCTGAATATGAACACATTAAAAACGTAAAACCTTCATCGCAAATTGTAAAATGTATTGTCAACTCAAGAGTTTTGCTGAAATATGACTATGGCTTTTTGAATAATCGAAAAAGTTCATGAATTTCTTAGCCAAACCTCGTAAATGTTACCAAAGTGATAAAAATAATGATTTGTTTTAATTTCTTGATTCTAAATATCACAGTTCATTTTATGTGTATCTGATACTTCACTACAGTTTTACAACGTCTGTCAGTGATATTGTATTTAACAATGAAAAAGAAACAAAAAAAAACAAGACTTGAGTTATTTAAAATGTAAATCTTTTATGCGAAAGGGGGTAGATGGTGAGAAATGCCTAAAACTTCATTAGGGACAGGACCAGTTCACTTCCTCATAGTTCAAACGTAGAAAATAACAGCTTCTATTAACAATGAGAAAAATGTTTTTCATTTCCATTCTATAATATTATATACAGTATGGATCTATAAAAATCAAAAACGCATGAACGGGTACTTAAGTTTTTACATACGACTTCCAATATCAAATTAATCTATAAAATGAATGCATTTAAATGGCAGGCTAATCAGCATCATTTTACCTACTTTAAATGAAAACGGTTGTGTGAAGAAAGAGAATGCTTAAAATCACAAAGTAGCAATGAATGAAAAAGATTTGAAAATGGTCGGTTTTAATCTCTTCTACAAATGATAGAGTTAATTTTTTTCGCTCAGCATTTCTTCAATATGCAATTTTTGTTCAAACAAACCTGAATTTGGTGTTTTTAATAAAGAAAAATGGGATCGTCTTGCCTTTTTACCAGACCTGTTAAAAATGGTACCATCAGCTATTTACTGTATAATTTACCTTTGAAAATCTTCAGAAATTACACCTTAAGTGAAATTATTAGAAGATATAATTGTTAGAACAAAAATTCCCTGTTTCGCATTTTGATTGAAAAAATTAACAATCCGTTGCATTGAAATAAACACAACATATGAGATTCGAAAAAAAAAATTCTTTATCTGGTCAATGTAATTGCTTTTTATCGAGAGTTAAGAGTTTCAAATACCTGCATCAGAGTACAACCGATAAGGTTCTACCAGATTACCTTTTCTTAAACTCTATATGTGGTTTAGATATTATGTGAAACTTTGAAGAAAAGCGGATGAAAATCATTGTCTCCATTTCGAAAATAAAATTAAGTCATCAGACTTACCGGACGGACGTCACAAAGCTTATAAGCCCCAATCAAATAGACAAGGGTATTAGGTAAGATTCGGTAACCTCTATAAGTGCTGTAGATACCAAGCCATAACACCCTCCGTCATGTACCGTAACGTATATCATTTAATATTTTCTCGATTTTTTTTTATTAAGTTGTGATAATAAAATAGAAAACTAGTAACAATTTAATCAATTGCAATTATGATTTGAGCGTTCAAACATTTTCAATTCTAAACGCTATCTTAAGGCTATAAATGCATTTACTCTGGAATATGACACACAGTGCTTCTAATTTGCTTTGAATCTGCGAAATCCTAGTTATGTGGGGAATAAGATATGACAAAAAAGCTTCATGGTTGATCTTTTTACGTAATATAGAAGAAGGATAACGTATTCTTTTGAAAGGCGTAACTTTTTGTTTTCCGTAAGTACAGAAACCGTGATAGTTTTCAATGCGAATCCTTAACATGTTTTCGTACTAAGGAATTTATCCGTTGTGAAAGTTCTCGGGGGTGACTTCTGAATAATTTCAAAATGAAATTACATATATATTAAAGAGAATTTTTGATGATTTCAATGGTATTGCGATATTGTATTCCCACCCCCCTTAAAAATCATGTTTGCTGTATTAAGAGATTTTTATGTCTTCAAGGAAAGTTAATTGAATAACGAAAAATATATGCATGTATACAGAATACATCCTTCTTTGTGACACAGATCATCGGTTAATTCATATCATCTTAATTCTTAATGGAAAATATTGAACTTAATATTCGAAATGAGATTTTTGAAACATGTGAAAGATAAGGTTTGTTTAGTATAAGCAGACTAGCTATTCAGTGAAAGGACTAGCAAGAACAAACTACCGACACGTTCGCCTTCCATCTATGTTTAATAATATCCACGTATAATGTGATTAGTTTGTCTCTTTTACAATATTTCAGTCAATTAATTTAGATATTTGTCGGAATTTCGTGTGTGTGTCTGTGTATGTCGTCTCATTCATTATATACACAACAAAATGTTGATTCGTGTATCAGATGCTATGTTCCCCAGATAATTAAAGGGCTACTAAAGGGCTTTGCTCCTTATTAAAAACCGGCATAACGCTTAACATAGTTAACGGTTCGCAACATTGACGAAAGTGCAGATATAAGTAAATTTCATGGGAGGAAAAAGAGGAGAGAAAAAGGTAAACAAGTAAAACAATGCCTCTTATTTCAAATCTATGTGCCATGCGATACCATTTTTAAAAATCTCCCATGACGCTCATAAACCTGTGATAAATCAGTTGTTGTTACTACTTTTAAGTCGCCTGACATCAATCGAGAACCTTCCGCGATTCTACGGAATAGACCTCGGATATAATACGGGCGCAGTCATGAAAGCGCGTCATTTCGCACGTGGGTTTATATGACGTCACAAACATAAACGATCCCGCTATGGATGACGTTGCATAAAACAAAATCAACGAAAGAATAAAAATGGGCATACAATAATTTGATAACAAAACGCAGTGTCTTACTGCTTTTTATCATCAAATTATAATATGCCTAAAAGATCTCGAAAGACGATCGGAAAGAATAAACAAAATGTGATTTTCCTCAATAGTATTAAGCGAAGTACCACAGGAGCCGAATTACCTAAAAAGATGACCCAAAATTACTACACTTACGTCCGAGGTACTTTTCAGTTTACGGAAAAGTCTGAGCGATGTTCCGAATGGCCTTACGTTATGTCCGCCACTCAGAGCTTCTCCACAGATGCTACCGGTATCAACGTAAGGAAATCTCGTATCTACAGCAACGTTTGCGAAATTTGCTTCGTGCAATATTGATAAATTTGTTTGATACTATTTCGACTGTTTACAACTTCAGAGAAAAGGAAAGTAATAATTTATGTTTATTCGATATGTCAATAAAATATTGTGAGTATTGCTTGAATAAAATATGTAGTCGCTTTTCGCAAACATATGATCCCAATTACTTTTTTGTGGAAATGAAAATATTTGCACACAATGAGGACCGTAATAAATTATATGGAACAAAAATGATTTAGTTTATTTATGAAAACGTCAAAATGGGTGGTAGCCCTTGATTAACTCTATATACATAAAATATTCATCAGATAAACATAAATAAGATTATATATATTAAATAACTAAAAAGGTCGAGTAACATAACGCCATATTACACAAATATAAACATTGTAATTGTAATTATGTAAAGTGTCCGTCCATTCTGTATCACCTGTAATGGAATATAGAAAGGAAGAAGAAATCATCAACATTGAAACTCGTCAGATTTATGTCGAAACATTTTGCAATTTGATATTCCAATAACTTTTTCTTTACCTTTTTTTCGCCACCATGCCACCAGAAATGTCCTCATTCGGCACTTTCAGTGCTTTCAGTGATGTATTATGGCTCTTGTATAGACTTTCCGCCATTTGATTCATCTTTTATCCTGGACAATCTGTAAGTTCGTCATGTTTTGGAGTCTTCGTAAAAATGTAAGTTCGTAGTAAATTCAGAGTCTTCTCAATCCCTTCCCAATCTCTTATTACAAGACTTCCGATATAAAACATATATGTGTTACTGAATTGCGATTGGTAACGTGCAACCTCTCTCAAAGCACTTCGTATGGGATAAATGACAAGAAAGATACATTTTGAATTGAACATAGGTCATTTTAATGAAATGCCAAAAAATACATACATGTGTACATACTAAGATCAACGCAAACATTTTAGGTAAATGCATTACATCTAGTATATAATTGGTCAGTACATCCCTTCTCCCTTAGCTACGTATCATTTAGATACAATCCCTGCCCACAAATCATTTTATTGGCATAAAATCCATAACTGAAAGAGATAAAAAAAATATTATAGCGAGGGAATAAAATACACTTACATTTCTGTATTTCGTTTATCTTGAAAGAAATTTAGAACATAATTCTACCCCTCCCATACTCTCTACTTATTTCAAAATTCTCATTTCAAACTCATTCAATCTCTTTCGGAAATCATTCCTGATACACTAGCGTGGTCAGTTCCATTTGGATCTCAGATATTACTGTAATTCTTTTACGGTAAATTTGTGATATATATATGAAACAAGAGGACCACGATGCTCACCTGAGTCTTTTTGACCCCTGGGACATCACATCAATTAAATAGACATATGACAAAAAGGTGATAAATTTTACATTTTGGCCATTCGAGTAATAACAAGAAAATTATCTTTAAGACCCCCTTTCTTTTGATATGGTTTAGATCCTTCCCATTTTCAAAAAGGTGACCTGACCAACATTCTGACAAAGTTACATGAAGATTCAGCTATATTTGTGGCATCTAGAGTGTAAACAAGAAAATTGTCATCAAGGCTCCTTTTCCTGTGATTTGGCATGGATCCTTTCAATCATCAATTAGATTCATCCTTGTGACCTGACCAACATTATAACTAAGTTTCATGAAGATCGAGCCATATTTGTGGCATCTAGAGTGTAAACAAGAAAAAATATCAATAGGCCCTTTTTCCCGTGATATGGCATGAATCCTTCCCACTTACAAAAAAAGTTCATCCTTGTGACCTGACCAACATTATGCCAAAGTTTCATGAAGTTTCATCCATATTTGTGGCATCTAGAGTGTAAAGGCCCCTTTCCCTGTGATTTGGCATGGATCCTTTCAATTATCGAGTAGATTCATCCTTGTGATCTGATCAACATAATGACCAAATACCATGAAGATTGGATCATATTTGTGGCCTCTAGAGTGTAAACACTTTAATTGATGACGCCTGACGACGGATGAAAGACGACACACGACGCACGACAAACGACGGATATCCAGTGATCTCAAAAGCTCAACTTGAGCACGATATGCTCAGGTGAGCTAGAAATGGCTCTAAAACAGGAAACTCTTAATAAATACCCTCAGCATATGTTGAGCCGTTAATATGTTTTGAATAAAACGGATTCGATTGAACGATGTTTCGGTAAGGATAATAGAACGGAAAAAGCACTTTTATCACGATACTGTTAAATGTATTTACATACTATGAACATTATAAAACAATCCATTAAGATTGCAACACGTGACAAATGATAAACGCCTTAATAATTACACATAAACAGTATTTCTTAAGAGATTATCAAAGTATCATCAATTTCGTGGCATCATTAGAATTGGATCTCTCAACGCGGCAATGATGATACGCTCATATATACTGGTTTTTGTGGTAATGGTTGACCTCGCATCAGGTTTTTTTTTTCTTCCAACGGTTTATTTCTATTTATTTTATCATGTATTTATGTTTTAAATTGTGTCTATTTAAAATAGTTCATAACTCTTGAACGTCGCGCTTCTTTGTGCAAAACTGTAACATTTACCCTGGCTATCTTTTTTCAAACATCTTTTTTCTTTACTTTTCAAATAGTCTAGTCAGGCTACTCGTTTGAACAAGCTGATTCTAGTTAACATTATCTGACAAAACCTTTGTATATTGCAGGAGGAAGGTCCGCCAATAATTTCGAGAACGATAATTCCAAATTCAGTGCGTGCTGACGCTCCGTAAAAAGAGGATATCATTGAAAATCATAATTCTCCATTTAAGCAGTTTCACTCAACACTCTCTTATATCACTCATTCATCATTATTCCAAAATAATTCTAAAACCATTCCCCTTTATACAATCCACCATGTCATTTAACTTTACGTCAAAGTGTTCAAAAAACTACGGTCTAAATTGATGATGGTACGGAGCGCCATTTTAAAACGACTTTTTGCCGAGTCTTTAGATGTTTTAGGGGATTTTTATAATAAAAAAGCATGCAATTAATACTTTTCATATTATTATAATACAAACGTGGTTTACTGTAAGCACTTTTTTTTTATTTTTTGGATATTCTCTGCGAGATGCATTATCAATGATCATTCTCGATATGTACGTCCATTGCTATAGGTATTGACTTATAATAAAAATTGAAAGTCGGCTTGTCGGTTCCGGCGGACATCATGCTGGCCTTGGTGTAATGGAATCAAAGTTAAGAAGGCAAAAGCAACCACAGCACACCCCATGTGTCATACAAAATATTTAAAGCTGCCCTTTCAGTGGTATCAGTATAAAACAGGAAATGCACAATGAAGCTATACGGGAAATACGTTAGTTTTAAATAACTAAATCGTAACTCAACATTTCAAAGGCATTTATAGGGATAAATGCATATAAATTAGATTAATAATTGAATAATCAATAATTAATGACGTATTTGCTCTCAATACGAGTGATAAGTGTAGTGGCTTTAAAGAAAACTGGTTAAAAGTAAGAACAGTAATAGTTTTAACCATGAGAATGAATTGGAATGGAAATGAAAGGATGCAAGAATAAGGGAACCATGCCTGAAAGTTTTTTTATAACTAGATCAAGCGTAATGAAATAAATGCAGTCTCATGGTCACTTGCTTGTAGAGAGGATAATCACCTGGTTATGTTTGATACGAATAACATATCACGAAAATGCTTTATTAGACAATAAAAACGGTCCCGAAGCTTATTTTTATTCGAGTGAGATACCAGTTGATTTGCTTAAGAATTATAATTTCCTCATCTGAATTTTCAATCTTATCAGTATTTTTTTGCGTAATTTTCCATTGTCTTTGGTCGCGCTCATTGATACACGTACTAACAAATGTATTATAAGACTTGCACTACTGCACATTTGTTTATTTAGATGATATTTTTATAGTCCAGAAGAACATTTTAAGCACATCGAATTAGTATATAATATGCTAAAACCAAATAATCTTAGACTTAAGCTTCGCAAATGTCATGTCACCCGAGAGAAAATTTCAAATCTTGGGCACACTGTTTCTGCTCAAGGCATTCAGGCTGATGAGTTAAAAGTAGCGGCGTTTAAATTGCTTAAAATTCCATCTTGTGTTAAGGAAGTCACAACGTTCCTTGGCATGACTTGGTATTATAGAAAATTAAGCCCTAATTATACAGAGAAAATAATCCCGTTGACCAGATTGACTTGTAAGGGCGCCAAATTCGATTGGAATGCAGACTGTCAAAATTCTTGTGACGTACTTATCTCAGAATTCTCAAAATTACCAATGCTCTTACACCCGTCTCTAAATGACCAATATATCCTATTAACGGATTCCTGTGACTTCGCGTTCAGTTTGATGTCAGAATGATAGGCCTAGACATTTCTTCAGCCAAGCGCTTTCCAAAACGCAAAGAAAATGTAACACTATTTTGAAAGAGGCCCTATGTAATAGAGAATCAGTAAAGAAATGGAATACTATCTTCATGGAAATTCATGCGTGGTCAATCGCAATAACTTAAATTAGTTGTGTGTTGTCGTGAATAACTTCTTGAAAATTTGAAATTTAATAGTTTCTCTACTAATAACAGAAAATTCAGTCATGAAGCAAATCAAATTAAAACAAATCATAACAAAACAAAGAAAAAATAAGATGGGCATGTGTCGCGATACCACTTTGTCCCTATTTATTTTGACAGGCTTGTCCTGGGATGAAGGTAGGTGCTTTACAATCCAGGCGTACTCTAACCGTCAAGGCTGTCATTGAATGTCACAAATCATATGGCACACTGATATAAAAAAGGGAAAGTTAAATACACAAAAGGAGATGGCTTTTTAACTTACTGCTGTGACTACGTTGTTTGACTCAAGGGTCCACCAGGACCCTGGACCCTAGATCTTTTGTACTATTTGTAATCATGAACTTTTGTTGTTCGTTGCTGTATAATTAAAGTAAACTATACGATCACTTGCTCTATGCTCTTGTTTATTACGACTAAGCATGTCGCAATGCAACCTTGTCCCTTTCTATTTTGCCTGGCTTGTACAGGGGTGAATATAGGTGCTTTACGCTCATGACGAGCGGCTATCGATATTGGTTCTTTCATAGGCCCGCACATTCGGCGCGAGTACTGGTGAATTTTCCAGGAAGCAGAATCGAGAGGGATTAATCTAAGTTGTAAGAACTTGTTTCCCAATCGATGTAAAATAAATATGTTTAAACCAAACGCTTATGACGTTGTTTTGAGTCAAGGGTCCAGGTGGAGCCTTGATCCGTTGTACTATTAGTAATTATGAGCGTTTGTTGTTTGCTGCTGTATGATTAAAGTAGACTCTCCTGGTCACGGCACCAAATTTAACGCTCTTCCGTTATATACAAGAGCATAAACCACGTGATCGTATAGTCTACTTAGCATATAAAGTGATTTTATTCTTCAAAGTTTCTTGTCGCCATCTTGGATAACGCTTTAAAAATTTGAGGTTATAGAAAGATACTTTAATGAAAAACAATGACACGAAGTAATTTGCTGAAATATCGCGTTGTTTCATTGTGCAATAAGGGAAATGCTGAGGATTAGAACTTGTTAAAGAACGTGAAAACCACAGTCTGTGTTTAGAGTAAAAAAATCGCTCAGTTTGCGTTTATATTCTTTGAATATTTTTTCTGGACTTGGTCTCATGAAAGATGAGTTACATAAAGATAAAAATCAATCGGCCAACGGCGGCTTTTTCATGAAACGCATGATCTGCCGTATAAAGTAAATATATAAATGATATTTTGGTCACATGAAATACGCCCACGTCTAGGAGCGGTATAGGAGCTGTACTCAATTTGAAGTCCGAATAGTTGCGGGTCATAAATATTCATCAAGATGGTCTTTATTAAGGTTATCGCGTCATAATCATTTGAATTACCAAATATTGAAATGACAAATTCAAGCTTATTTCTGAGAGTAAAATTCTAGTTTTTGTGTACATAGTCGTCTTAAATCATTTTTGGGCGTTTGGGAAACGTTCAAGAACACAGATGGGGGCTTTAAGAATGTTAAGAAGGACAAAGTCGAATAATTTTACTATTTGTGTTTTCTCAATCACATGAGATGGGATTTAAAAATCATCCTTGACACGGGTTGGGTTTTTATATTTTGGAGAGGGTTTTTATGCTTCTTTGGCGACCGACTGGAGCACCAAATAATTTGAATTTCGGTATTTCAAACACCAGTACTTCTACACGAGTTACATAATTTCCAAGCCTTCAGCTGCTATTTCACATAGGTCTCCGATATAGGAGACAAATTTTCTGAAGTGGTTAGTGTCGCCATCGGAAATCGAAACCGGGACATTTTGACTAAGAGTCTGACGCGCAACCAACTGCGCTATGACGGCGGCTTTAGACTCTGGTTCGATTTGGTTTTTTGTCGCTATAACTCTAATCGGGTGATCTCTGTGTTTATTAATTTATTATATAATTATCAGATTTGCAGTCAGTTTTAATAATTGCAAAGGCTTTCATGTATTTATTATCTATTCATTCATGACACACCATGTCAAATTAATAGAGGTTATAAGATAAATATAATACGTACTTAGTGTATTGTATGAAATAAAATATCTAACAAAAACATTCTAAATTGATCGCTTTGACATTATAAAAGCTTTCACTCTAATTATCCAAAACGATATTATACCTTTGGCTGTTTATAGAATTTTCGTTTAATGTAGTACATGTAAGAAACGTCCATTCGCCATGCAGAAAAAAAAGTTGTGACAAGTTTCCGTCAAAATGAACCGTGACAATTAGGTTCCCTGACCGATAGACAGTATGATCTACATGTAAGTAATTCATCTCGCACGTTGTATTTCGCATATACAGTTTGGGATGCCGTGAAATGAAAGGTCTATAATTCTGATACATTTGTTGATGGGAATCAGAACGGTATCTGGAAAAGGGTTTCGATCGAAATTATTTGTAGAAAATTTCATGTAGTTGTTGGGCGTTTTTCACGATTTCTAAATGATTTATCAGGTGTATTTTAATAGTTTCAGTGAGTTCTTTGTATGATAGGATTGGGCATAATAAAAAAGGATCGATGAAGGATGTTTTGTTTTATCTGTATGATTACACGATGTAGTACATGTAGCTATATATGTAATACGTACATAGTGTTTTGTATGAAAAAATATATCTAACGAGGTTAGGGAATTGATAATTGTCGAGGCTTTGTCGAGACAATTGTCAATTCTCACTACCGAGATAGTTATTATTTTCATACAATGCTCTAAGTACGTATTACATTTATCTTATAACCTTTATTTGTCTTGTTTTCGTTGATGTTTCTAACTGAAATGCAAGTTTCTAAAGATAACTGCATTATATCATTGTTCATAAAATAACTATGTGATATAATAAAAAATATCATATGGGTTGTTACATGTAACATACGGATATTTGTATAGTTTTAGGATAAAATCATTATTCTTATTATTTACAGCTTCCATCCGATGTTATCAGACAAACAGCCGTTATAAGACAAGGAAAAGTGGTAGAATATGTGTGACTTGCCGCATCAAGATAAATAGCTGTAAGTACATACACTGTTTGATTTCGATTGTCCACGAAATCATTTGGGAAAATATATTTTGCTTTTATCCTATAGCTATACAAATATCCGTGTGATAACATCTCGTGTGGGTTTTTTATGATACCACATGGATACTTTTAGAACAATGAAATAATGTGGTTATTTTTAGAAATTTGCGTATCTATTAGAAACAAGGGTGAAATGAAGTATCTACAACGCTCATTTTATTTACTGTTGAAATTGTTCAAAGAATGTTCATTTTGAATAATCTAAGTAAGACAGGAATAACCCAGTGACGTCATTTCGGCAGGTCTTCCTTATTATTTGAGCCTGTGCGTGACATTTCCAACAATTTGATATGTGCACAAAGGGCAAACATTGAGCATCCTAGAAAGCTATATAATTCAAAAAGAAGGTTGGCTGACTGTCTCAAAATACTTTGAGACCCTATCTATATACAAAGTACACTGGGAAAACGATGGCCAAACTGCAAATTCTTTGCTTGTAGCGTTTTTGAAATTGTTGAAAATGTCGAGCACAGGCTCATTTTTCAAACAATCTACTTCTTGAAAGAATTCAATTGCATATTTTATATTTCTACCTTATGTTATAGGTTTTGAATCACATTGAGACTTTTTGGAACGGTTTAAGTTTGATAGAATTCATATACTATCTTATAATCAGATTTATTGACAATCAGATTTTGAATAATGGATGTTCTTTTTTTTTCTTTTCAATTCTTTGAATTACTTTATTTCATTTTAGGTAATTTAATCAGACAATGCGGATTTGTCCATATTCCGACTGGATTTGAATTTAGAGACGGCGTTATGTACTATTTCTGCAACGAAGATTTATGCAATTGGGATATACCTCTTTTTAAAAAAAAGTATAAAGGGGTAGAAAGAAAGAACAACAGTGGATAACGTCGTGGAATTGACACTCACTGCGATGAAAATCATTATAAATCACTTATTCCGCGCTCCATTCATTCCAAACACTCATTCAAATAGGCTCTTAAAGCATTCAAAAAAGGTAAAAAAGAACATTATATAATAACTGGAAAAACCAATGATTTCACTCATTATTTGAAATTTAAAGCGTCTAATTAGTTATTGAAGACACGGAGAGCTATTAACAAATTTTTCATTCATGTTAAATTTAAAGAAAAAAAATAAAGATATAAAAAATACTCATGTTTAACAACAAAAAGTGAAATTATGTTATATCTCTTTTTACACTCAAAACACGCTTAATTTCATTTGAAAATCATTTGAAATTCATTCACCTTGTCAATTTTACGATGTTCCTACAAGTAACGGTAATAGTTTGTTTCAGTGAGAGATTGATAGGGTATATCTTAAATTTGAAGAACAATCAAATAAAACTTATTTTATATAGCTTTTGTTGTTTATGAAATGAAATATTTTACGATCTTACAAGAAAAACAAACATTGATGTAATCCTTCAGATAATTTCTGCTAAATTGCGTCATTTACCACGTGACAGTCTGCATACTTTATGACCTAATGTGAAATATGTTATAGCGTCAAATATTAAAGGTTATTGAATTTATATGGGAATATATTGTAACGGAAAAGTTCTTATGGCAACTACGCCTAAAGAACGGGTCCGACACAATATATACTCATTTACATTCAATAACTTTTTATTGTATACTTTGATATTGTTAAACGATTTTACCTATTTATTTATCAAATCACCTATACTTAAGGAAGTTCGCTCGACTTTTTCCTACAATTAAACTTTTCTTTGGACCTGATTTTTAGATATTTCTAAATGTTTTATTTCAATTTTTGGAAAAAAAAATTGGGTCACCGTGCTTATTTTTTTGTCCGAGCCGTATGAACATAGGTACCAAAAACAATTAGTGCACTTAAGTTCTTGCCTTTGAATTAATTTGAAATTTACACCCTTGATTTGAAGTTATCTTTTTTGGACAAATAAATTTTCTGAAAGAAAGTGTTTGATGTTTATTAAAAAATGGCATTCCATTCCACTAATTTATTAAAAAAATATGAAATTTTAATGAAGTAAAAGAAAATTATGACATCTTTATTCGGTTCTTAATAGAAGTATTTTACCCATAATAGTGAGGGATTCTAATACATGCTTTACAGTAAAATAAATATAGTTCTACTACTAAACTTTATCGTATACTCTCAATATAGATTTTTGACATAATGAGGAATATTTTGACATGAAAAAAGTTGGGGTAACAGTCTTACTTTTTAGATTTTTTGACTCATTTGTTAAAATAAAGGGAGGTTATTTACAAAAATACTTAAATTTCAAAATATATTTTTTAATACCGGAATAACAAATTTGTTGGTGTTTTGGTTCAGGGATATGAGGTAGGGGTTCTTTTAGCCATATTCATAAGTTTTATTTGCAGGAGTAACATTGACTACTTGCTTGTCGTTTTCTCTAACTACTCTAAAATCGGAAAATAATATCCCGAGAAATTGGGTAAAATATATTTTTTTCGAAATTTATACAAATCTTTAATTGCTTTGATAACTTAACATACAGCTTTATCCAGAAACATGGCTTGAATTTCGATTTATAGTTTTATAACGATTGCAATAATGAAAATGTTTTTTTTTAATGGCGGGAAATTCGAGACCGGATGTGCGGACGTCCTAAAAGAGCTAAAGCTCTCATGGGTTATTTATTGAGCCTTAGAACTCAGAAAAGTGGTTAAATTTTCAATAAACAACGACAAGAATTTGTTATTCTATAAATTAAAACGTGTTAATTTGTAATTCTGCTCATTTACATATTAGGAGATCTGACTAAATCGGTGTAAGTGCTATGCGATCTTACTAGCGATAGTCACGAAGGACGAGACGGAGTGGAAAACGAGATAAAAGAGAAAGATGAGGACAGAGATAGACACAATATACTGTGCGTGATTAATTCGAAAAGATTTACAATATAACATAGATCAAGGTGTAACAAAACGTGGATTGGGAAGAAATAAGGGCGTGGGGCGGTCATCTGAGAAAAGACGGAGAGGGGAGGGGATGAAGTATTTGATTTCTCGAAAAATGTCACAAACAGATGAAAAAATACTATATTACCTTTGAGGCATTCACAGAACTTGAAACTTATTTCTTTAGTCCGCCAGTACAATTTATCCGAAAATCAAATTTGAAAGACTGGGGCGATAAGGTGAATTTATGTTGTCTTTAGTGAGGTAGCAACCTGAAAGTAATTCAGTCCATTTGAAAATAATCTTAAAGCAATATTAAAGTATGCAATATGAAAAAATATTACATACTTTCCTCCCATAGAGGCAATATCAAAGCATACTTTCGAACTTCTAAACGGCCACTTAGTTTTTACTGAAAAAGCAATATTTCCTTTGGCATCTGAAATTGAATATAGTCAAACAACGTTAGAAAAATCATTCAAAGAGAAACTTCAATCAATCTTGACCCGGAAAAGTTTGAGGAAAGCAACGAATTTGAAAAGTATTCAAAGGTACCCCTGATTTCAAAAATTAACATTGGTGGGTGGGGTAGTTGTTACAATTTCAGCTTGTTTGAAAAGGGAAGCAATCACATGTTATTTTTTTCAATAGGTTGATATCGTACACGCAAAAATAATGGAAATTTGTCACTTATTCCGTTAATTGACAGATTATTTTGCCGCACTCCTTGATTTCCGACCAGAAAGGCTTCAATGTTTATTAGATTAAGAAAGAAATCGAATATGACAATATTACGTGTTGTGCGATCAAAGCGACGAGATGATGTTCATTGGGTGTGTATAGTCAGTTTTAGTTGAATTTAAGTGATATAAAAAATATCGTCCAAAGTAGACGAAGCTGTCGACCATTAATAATTATGATGTTACCAGCAAGAATTAACTAAATTGCAATCAAAGCAAAGATAAATAAACTGACAATATGTCGCGAATTATTATAGCCGTTTTCGACTTGAACTGAAGTTCGTACCATTTTTACTAATGTAACGTCGTACATTTGTAAGCTCTACTACGATCGGTCCATTCGGAACACCACTCGGCCAATCTCACGATCAACCTCGGATGTACATAGACGGACTATTTTTAAAACTTACGGTAAAACGTTGGAAAATTCGATGACGTCAGTTTAAATGGCGTTAGCCCTCGAAACTGTAAGTGAAAACATTCGACGTCGCCAACGCTATTCGGTTAATTCACTAACGTGAAACCACCGTATCTTTATATAAGTATCTTAAGATTCTTAAATAAAGGCTGAAAAATCTTAATTTTTGAGAATGATTCGTCAATCCCAAAAATTAAGATTTTTCAGCCGTTATTTACTGTAAAAGATATAAACCTACAGTGCTGGTTTTTCTTACACTGTTTCCGCCAAACAAAATGCAAGATCCGCCTGACTTACATCCGAGGTCTGTCGCAGTTTACGGAATTGGCCGAGTGATGTTTCGAATGACGATCGGTCGGGTTGTAGTTACTACAGGTGTTCAACTGGGCCATTCGTTCAAATGGTACGAACTACTGTTGCAGTCGAAAACTTGTAGCAAAATCGTTTTGTCGACGGTGTTTATGCCTACGTTAAATTCCACGTGAAAGGTGTGAGTGTTTCACTGCAACGGTGCTACGCCGTGGCAGAAACGGCGTACTCACCTTGTACAGTAAAGATCATTGTCAGAATGACAAAATGAATGATTATTTAATGAAATTGAATGAGTGTGTGGGCGAGTTTTGAGTAAGGTTCAAGGGAGGTAAACAAATAACGCCAATTTTATTCAAAATAAACAAAATTAACTATATCTTTTACCCCCTTCAAAAAATATACATACTCTGTTATTTGTGACGTCATGGACGTTCAACCGCGGAATTTGAAAACGCGGTAAAACGTAGTATAGCCATGAGTAGGGGTGGACTGAACTGAAATTTAACAAGCGTGAGATAACGGTACTTCATTAAAGATGTAATCGACTTTATATAGAGTAAAGAAGCTCATCACGGAAAGCACCTTTTTCTCCCTAACGATATTTAATTCTTTTTGTCGTTTCAAATTAAGTTTCTTTGAATGAAGTCGGTTTCGAATGCATGTTACTTTTACGCCAAGACACATGACGTTAACCGATGTTATTCAAAGGATGGTAAAAATGTCGCTAGATCTGCGTTTCTTTGATATTTTCAGTATAGTCAGAGACCCTTACAGCGAAAATTTCGTTGGTCCCAAATAATCTATATTAACTAGTCGAAAGTCTGTTTATAAACATTCGAATTGCCTAGTTTACCTTTTTTATAATCAGATACTTTAAAGTCCAGAACCTGCAAATAAATTCATAGAACAACTTGATGGATTTAAATGAAATGTTGATCATATGGGCAGACTTCGAAATGTTTTCCAAAGATATCGGGGCGGTTTTGGACGATATGAGTGAGTGTTTGGAATGAATGAATGGAGCGCTGAGTGAGAGAATTGGAATGGTTTTGATCGGAATGGGTGTCAATTTGCGATGTTTTTAACTTTACAAAAAGCTAATGGCAAACCATGTTCGGTGAGTAAAAAGAATAGTATGAATTTGAATGTTATCATAAACCCATTGATTTATGTGATTTGTGATTTCGTATTTATATTGTGAATAAAAAGCTTAAACTTTAACCGTCTTTATTTGTGCTTCAAAAAGATACAAATTGTTTTTCAAATATTTTTATTAAGATTTTAAATAAAACCAGTCTTCTCAAGAAACATAACGAAATCGTATAAATATCCGCTACTCATGAGAATTTCACTAGTAATATATTGCTCACCTTGTCCCACGAATCTTGTTTAAGCGAATTTTTAAAATGCATAGTTGTCAGACGGATACAATTCTTGAAAAAGAATAAATTTAATCTTAGTGAGCACTACTGTTTTGAAAACCTATTAACATCTGACAGGATTGTTCTTACGCGGTATTAACACTGGTAAACGTAAACATCCCTCACACGTCCCCCAAAAACTAGGTAGGTACACATAATTGCATCGTGGAATTAACATTCAACTCAATCAAAACCACTCTAAAACGCTCACTCAGTGCTCCAATCATTCATTCCAAACACTCAGTCAAACCATTCAAAAACGCCCTTACCCTTTGGAAAATATGGAATCAGCACACCAACGTCATTCTAAATAAATTTTGATGGAGAAAAATTGCGATTTCACTGGCATAATTGTAATTGTAAGCGACTCATTGGTTCTTGAAGAAACAGGATGCTATCTATAGAACTTGTATGCATTTTTTATTAAAGGGGGGTAATCAATATCGCTAATTTTGTTCATCCTGAACAAAATTTGCAATATAGGATTACCTCACATTAAATTCACTCAAAACTCACTCCTAGCACTCAATCAATTTCATTCTTAAATCATTCCAAAATCATTCACCTTGTCAATTTCACGATGTTGTTAACTGTTCAAGAGCAAATTTGGATGACACTCGACCGTATTAGATTGTTCGCAGCACAATAAGTACGGTCGTTTTACGATGCCTTATGATCATCTTCTGCATTTTTACCCTTGAAGTAAACGACCGCATTATACAAACAAAAACCCTTCATACAATTTACGGAGACTGTGTGAATATATAGTGTGCCACTCCTCACTCTTTCACTCTATCTCAGTGTATTTTTTTTTCACAAAGACTGTCTGTGATTTATCCATATGACTTAATTTCCCAAAACTTTGTTACTGCAACCTTTTAAGTTGCAAAAAAAGCTAAATACCAAATACACAACCTAAACTATATGACGCTGTTTTCTTCTCGCATATTTAGGCTTATACGCCAATTTGAACCTTAGGCGTTTCTTATTTATTTTTGTACACATGAATTCTTTATTATTCTAATATTTTACTTCCAAATAAACGAGGCTAAGAAATCCCTGTGTGTGGAATTTTTTCTCAAGTCAGAGATAATACGAATGTATATCTAAATCCCGGAGCAACAACTCTTTCGATCATTCAGTGCCTTTATTACAAAACTTTTATTTCTTGTAAGCCTTTAAACAATCTGTTAATGTACTGTCGATTGTCTCATTTTATATCATACCTTTCGCCAGCAAGAGAATTTCCACGATGTCACTAAGAAGTTAGTGAAGAAATGAGTAAATGGAATTAAAGGGCTAAAAGAGGGACGTCATTCAGTTCAGATTTCAATTCAGTCAATGAAATTGATACAAAATTCGAAAACGAGAGTTATATGCAAGAGTTATATGTTTAATCCTATGAATATCACTGGTAAAAATCAAAAGCCTTTGTTGCATGATAAAACGGCCTACACACCAGGGACACGTTTAACTAAACATCTTGCGATAAAGTTTTGCGTAAGTCAAATACTTTGACAGTAGTAACTAATTATGGAATTCTGCAATGCAACGTCTGATTGGAATCGTCTTCTAAGGACGATTCCAATGATATATTGCACGACAGAATCTATCAATGGATGAAAACACCAGACATGATTGTGATTTTGACTTAGGCTTAATTTTTTCGTAAGATGTTTAGTAAAACGGACCCAGGGCGTAATACGTTCAACCAGGCATGATACGCTACAGTAAGGAACATCGTGAAATTAACAAGTAACAGTGATTTTGGAATTAAATTGATTGAGATGAACGGGTTTGAGTGAATTCAAGGAAGGCAATCATAATCGACGATTTCGTGCCATTGGACGAAATTTGCGATAATTTTTACCTCCCTTTAGTAAAAACTTCGTGCTTTTCTAATTTATGTGTACACGAAAATCAGACACTCAAAAGTCAACACGAGTATATAAATCATGCAAATATTTGATAAATTGATTGAATGGAGTTTAACGCAGCTTTCAACATTTTTTTCAGTTATATCGCGGCGGCTTGAGCACCTAACAATGGATTCCTGGTGTGGAAGAATTAAGGGTGGTAATAAATAACGATAATTTCGTTCAGGTCGGAGGAAACGTGAATACATTGTGCATGTAGGTCAAATTGCTCATTATATAATCTGCGTTATAAGTGACCTGGCAGGTCCTGGCTTAGCCGTGGCGTGATTTGGCGTGTAAACTTTTCATTAGTTTGGGTTCGTTCAAAAAGTTGGTCTGCTATTAACGTTAACGCGTGCAATTAACTGTACCATAAAACAAACGAATCACGTGCTTAGGGAAAGTGACCACATTTCATCATTGAGTTATCCAAAGCCTCGCAACTTCTGAAGTTACGAGGGTTTGGTTACTAAACTACAATTTAATTTTACTTTGGCCACTATCTATAGAAGTAAGTACTTATGAATAAAGCTCATATACCTAAACCTTTAGTGCAATGACCCGTTACTTTGGCTCGGCCCTACCAGGGCAATATTAATGAATTTTACCCATATGGTCACTTCTACACGTTTGTTACAGTTAAAGACATCGTGAAATTGACAAGCTAAATGATATTGGAATGATTTTGGAACGAAATTGAATGAGCGTGTGGAACGAGTTTTGTGTGAAATTAATGGGAAGTACTCCTATATCGCTAATTTTGTTCAAGATTAATAAAATTAGCGAAATGAATTACCTCCCTTTAATAACATATACGTAATGTTCTGTTTGTGTGTCTTCGTGGACCAATCGGACCCTTTAAAATCCCCACCAGCCAATAAAATGGTGAAATATTTGATCGATTTGAGTTTAATCCTGATCGATTAAAACAATTTCGAAATGATTTCTAATATTTTCGGATCGTTTTTTTGACGACCGATTGGAGTGAGTGTTTTGGAATAAATGATTGGAGCGCCCAGCGAGTGATTTTGAATGAATTTGATCAAGATGAGTATCAATTTCATAGTATACTTAAGTGTATTCAATCGGGCCATATTTGGCAACATCATTCATTACTCATATCTATAAGCATCTTTTGCACGCTCTTGTAAAATGCAATCTGTAGGTTATGAATTGTAACAGTTTGTAGTATCATTGACCAAAAAAAACCTTCACTTAAACTTGCACATTTTTTCTTAATTTCTTTTGTCTTACATTTAGTTACTTAAGGTGAACTTATACCAGAGTAGAGATAACTCATTTCAAGCGAAAAAAGGGAAATAATTAAACTCTCTATTTAGATAAAGATGACATATTTCATATTCTTTAAAGAACGAAAATATTTTTTTTATGAATTATTATTTGGTGTAATAGAGGGAAATGTTGAAATTTAAGAGTTTAACTGTTACAAAAGTTTTCATATCGGAATACCTTGATGGCAATGGAAAGAACAATCCTATGTAAAAAAATCATTTCTTTATATCTATTCAACTACATATTTTAACACTACAACATGTTCTTACATAAACTAGCCTGTTATTAAAGCTGCTCTTTCACAGATTTTCATAGAAAAATACAAAACTTAATCTTAGATTTGGAAATGTGTGTATTTTTTTATGATTAACCCCAAGGGCATTGGCGCTAAAAACAACATACTTCAATAATTTTGTAACTTATTTTGTCGAAGTTGCAAGTTCGGTACGGGACCAGTCTATTTATTTCGAGTCTATAAATTACAAAATCTTTTTTTTTCTGTGAATTATCTTTCATTTTTGCTTGTATTGATATAAAGATTCCAGCTGTCAAATACTTTTACCTCAACTTTTGATTGAATAAGACAAACATGCGGAATGCTTTTGTATAAATAGTTGGCTCAAAATAGAAGAATACATTTTTCATGCGTTAGTAGTTGCTTTATTTTTCAGAATGAATTTCGCTAAATTCAGTTATATTGGTCTTTCTTTCCATGCATTTCCAAATCGAATCTTATTATTTTAATGGCTTCAACATGATGAGGTCGTTATTTCCGATTGATTTTATAAAAAAAATCAAAAATCGCATTTTCTGAATCTGTGAAAGAGCAGCTTTAAAACAATTGAGGAAACTGGTGTATTTGTTATTTGTTTCAAGAACTTCAATTTTATCAGAAAAAAATATCGAGAACTATCGTTATATACATGTCATAATAATCATAATCTTATTGACCATCATTTAATTCAAAACAAAACTTGTGCTATTAATTGACGAAAAGTCTACCACGTGGTTAAACGTATCATGCTATCTTAAATGACAAACCTCATTACATAACACCGTTATATAACACCGTTTGCAGATTCTTCAAAGATAAAAATACTTTCACCGACGTGAAATTCGCCATTCTAGCTGGATTTCTTTAAGCAGTAATGGCAGTTCGATTGTACTTATCATTCGTGGCCTTTCTTTTGTTCATTGGCCTAGCATCAGGTACGTGTCCCTTACTAAATAATTTTAAACACGAAACAGTTAAAGACATCGTGAAATTGACAAGCTAGATGATATTGGAATGATTTAGGAACAAATTCGAATGAGCGTGTGGAGCGAGTGAAACTAACGGGAAGCAATCCTATATCGCTTATTTTGTTCAAGATGAACAAAATTTACGAAATTAAGTGCCTCTTTTCGAAAAAAAAAAATAATACGTAATTTTCTCTTTGTGTGTCTTCATGAACCAATCGCACCTAAAAATCCACAGCAGCCAATTAAATGGTAGACTTATTCGGTCGATTTGAGTTAAATGTTGATCGATTTAAATGATTTCGAAATGTTTTCTTATAATTTCGGAGCGTTTTTGATCTACTTAAGGCTCAGCGAGTGGTTTTGACTGAATTTGATCGAGATGAGCGTCAATTTCATGATGATCATAACTGTACACGACCCGTCAACCAAGAAGAACCGTCTTGGAACTCCATAAAATAGATATTTTGGCAAAGAATCGATTCGAGTTAATTTCAACCGAAGGTCGCATTTCAAGATCTTCACATAGCAAGGAAGAAGGATCGACTTTAAGATTCAGAAAATTAAGCAATATTTCAATTCTATTCCGCCTTTACTGCCGCAAGGCGATAACATAGTGAAATCGGAAAGGTAAATTATATTTAAATAGTTTGGGAATAAAATTGAATAAATAAAAATTGTTGTTGTTAAGCCTTTTTTAGTTTGTTAAAGCGTTTTTGAATGGTTTAAGTGACTGTTTGGAAATAAATGAATGGAGCGCAAGGTGAGTGATTAAGAATTGTTTCGTTCGAAGTGAATGTCAATTTCATGACGTTCGCCTGTAAAGACAATATATGTACAGTTAACAACATCGTAAAATTGACACGGTGAATGATTATAGAATAATTATGGAATGAAATTGAATGAGTATGTGGAGCGAGTTTTGAGTGAAATTCAAGAGAGGTAATCAAAATTCGATCATTTTGTTCAGAAAGAACAAAATAAGCGATACGTATTTCCTCCCTTTTAATAAAATACGCACGAGTTCTATAAATAGCTTCAAATTTTTCAAAAACCAATCGGACGCTTATGATTTAAATCATGTAATTGAAACCGCGAATTTTCCTATTATTTTAATTTTGAATGCTGTGGTTGATAATGTTTTTAGTTGTTTTTGAGCGTTTTTTTACTGGTTTGAGTGAGTATTTGTAATGAGTGCATGGAACGCTGAGTAAGCGAATAAGAACGAATTTGATAGAGATGAATGTCTATTTCACAACGTTATTAACTGTATCTAGACGGTCCCTTTTAGTTCGACGGGTCCTTCATGTAAAACGTCACAAAAGCTATATACGTCACACCAAAAGGGATCACTTTAAAACTTCGTAAAATAAATATTTTGAAAATAAATTGTTTCCAGCCAGGAAACTCTACCAAAATGACACTACTTTGTAATTTCAGTTGAGTCACCAGAAAAAGATTCCATTTGATGAAATATGAAAAAAACTTAAATCTATTGGTTGGAGTTCAACCGATCTGCACAAGAGGGATCCTTAGGACATGCTATATATTATTGGTTTAGTTGAAATTATGCTGTGTCACGCAAAAGAAGAATTTGTGATACAACATGTATTGATCACAACTTGGACATATATTGACATTTTTTTTAAAAATGTTGCCATTTATGTTACTTTTGGCACAGCTGCTTGAAATAATATTCCATGTCGATGAATTAGAGACCTTCATGTCAAATTTATGATTATTTTCTTGCAAATAAATTAGATATTTGATTAGTGCAAATGCGCACAGAGCAAAGTTTCTGACCAGCCTGGTCAGCCGTACAGTCTTACCAGAATTTATATGCGCAATATGGCCTTAATCCATCTCCAAGCGGTCAGCAAATATCATTTAGGCATTGTGTCGTTATCAACGTTTGTAACTTGCACTGGAGTGAAATTGTTGCAAAAAGATGTTTAAAAAAAGTTACCAGACGGACGCACGGGTTCACACACAAACAAAAGACTTAAGGCCATGACAATAGCTCCGATGGACTTTGTCCAGTGAAGCTAATAAAAAAAATGTTTGACTCAATGATAGAGAAGGCGGTCTCTTCTATTTGTGGATTTCAACACGTTAATTAATTATTTCATTAACATCTGTAAAGGAAAAAAACATACACAATTTCAAGGCATTGTATTTAGATTCATTCTTTTTCATTACTATGACTTTTGATATACTTTTTGGACGAAATAATGTTTAAATTTTCCCTTCAAATAAATTTATATTAATTCGATTTTTGCATGTTGTTAGCTCACCTGAGAATGAAGTCGTTATGCTGAGTATACGTATTCTAGCTGTATCTGATGTCATTCGTCCTTCGTCATTTGTTCATCTGGCAAACTTAAATCTTAACCATGTAATGTCCAAATCTAGATCATGGGATCCAATTATAAAATTGAATGCACACCGGAGAATAAATTTTTGCGGAAAAAACTGACATCAATAAAAAACGCCCAAATTTTATAAAAAATGACTGTTATTTACAAAAGAAACATTCCATGTTAGAAATTGTAACTTCATTTAAAAGACGAAATCATTGCGGTACGACTTACGCAAGAACTGTTTGGGTCAAGTTTTGTAGGGGATTTATCCAGCTTCAAAGATTGGCACCCCATATTTTGAGTCAATAACAGTTGGATAGAGACCTAAACATCGATACATGGATACTGGCTTACTGATTGCCCATGCCCTTATCTATGCCTTTGGCAAAAATTTGGCAAACAAATCCTGATTACGTAAAAAGCGTCGTCTGATGCAGTTGCCATATCGTACAGAATTCACAATATGCCATGACCATGCCTACCTGAGTATTTGCTGCTAACGTGTACAAGACGAACTTACTGACAGTTGTTAGACCTAATCCTTTTAAAAACTTAAATCTTTTTTCTGGACCCGATCCCAAGAGGTCAATATTACGATGTCAATGGTCGTTTTAATGTCTTTGCAACAAAGCGTATCGGAATATTCAAACACTTCTTTCGTGAATCACAAGCATATAAGATTCTTGAGACACGTATGCAATTTTGTATCTGAGCAACAATGTTAATAAGGCGCACGTGAAGCTCGAAAACAAAGTGTCTGCTACTCAAGTAAAGGCAATAAAAATCATGAAATCATTTTTATTTTGAAATGGGTATAGATAGTTCTATTAAGGCAAAGTTTTGTTTTTCACGATGTAAAAAGCCACACAGAAAAGAAATTCCAATAATTTACTGAGGTGTTGGTTTTTGTCTTGGCGTCTGTTTATCTTTAACCTTGGTCAATTCGGACAAAAACAAAATTCGGTAGTCAAACGTAAATTTCCAGTCTACGTTGAACTTTGTTGCGTGTATTTAGCATTTTGTAACTTTATCAAACATTTCCTCATGTTTGCGCTTCAACTTCTAATGCGCTCTTGCATTGTGGAAAAATCCGACTATTTTGTACAAGATTTATTCAAAGGCGTGATTAATTGCTGAACTTTTTTTTTAAACAAATCATGTAATTGGTTATTTTCTGCCATAGCCCATTTGTCTTCTATAACGGACATCCATCATAGATATCCTTGTCTAACTCATGTGTAACAGTTAGTTACATCGTGAAATAGACATTCATCTCAATCAAAACCATTCGAAATCACTCACTCAGCGCTCCATTCATTCATTTCAAACATTCATTCAAACCATTAAAAACGGTCAAACCTATTGGAAAATTTAGAATAACCAACGTCATTCAAAATAAATTTGATTGAGAAAAATCGCGACTTCACCGACATAATTCAATTTTTTAGCGTTTCAAAGGTTCTTGAGGAAATAGGAAGCTATGTATAAAATTTAAATGTACTTTTTATTAAAGGGAGGTAATCAATATCGCAAATTTTGTTCAGGATGAAGAAAATTTGCGATATAGGATGACCTCCCATTAAATTGACTCAAAACTCGCTCCACACACTCATTCAATTTCATTCCTAAATCTTTACAAAATCATTCACCTTGTCAATTTGTTGTTAACTGTACACCACATTCTAAACGGCATCATCAGGACCTCGTCATCTTACACGTTTTCGTACTATTTCTGTCATTAAAGCATATCCAAAATGGTTTTTAACGTACAAAATATTGTAAATGTGAGAAAAAAATCTGGTGCTCGATTTCACTTGAGTAACTGATCTTGACCTCGTCTAGTAGGTTATTACATTACATGTAAGAGAATTTTCAGAGAAACTTTTGACGCCAGTAAACAAGTGCTACCACACAGACTGAATAGAATCAAAAGTTATGAAGACACGAAAGTCGCTAAGACACGCATTATATCATTTTCTTGACTCGGTTAAGATCAGTTTGTCTCTAATAAATCTCGTGATAGATCCGTTATATATCATAGAGCTCATCAATCAAATTCTAAGTTGATTATATAACAAGATCTGATGTCTATAATAAGTCGATTTTTTTTTCATTAAATGGGAGCTTGAAAATTTGTGACCCTTCACGCGATAAAAGAACCATCACGTAAGTTCGTAAAAAAGATATTCCAATAAATATTCCTGATGCAAAAGAGGTCTAACAGAAGGCCGATTTAGAAGAAAATCTATTACTTCAAAGTTATAAGTACATACTTGCATCGGCAATATAAATATATGTTCGAAAAGGAAATCGGAATAGGCAATAAAATTAGCATGGATTTTGTAAAGAAAATAACGACAAATGATTTAAACTCACAACATCAGGTGTTCCACCGAAGGAAAAAATCAAGGCGAGTTAGAGAAACATGAATTTCAATGCGCTTTACGTCACATTTTACAGCATATTAGTCATATTTCAACTTGTGGAGCACCGACCCATGGGTATTGTCAGCACACATATTCACTTATGTTGTTTAATTCAACGGACATTTCATTATTGTTATCTATTGTTTCTTAACTTAAGTTCAGTAGCAGCTAGACTATTAAACTTGAGTATCATTATCCCTAAGCAGAATCATATGAAACACAGTATTTTTAAACAGCTCACAGGAAAGCAATAAACTAAACAAATACTCGTATCCTGACGATAGAGTGTAGATGCCGATGTCAATTGCTTTCTTAAGGTAAATAACAATTCATGATTAAGAGAATATGTAACTGTCTCATCAAGAAAAAGGCTCTCGAACTCGACCAGATAACATTGATATTTTACGACACTAAAATATTATTCTCCATTTTTAGGATTGGTGAAATGCTATCAAACAAACGGCGCAAGAGTGAGAGTTACCAGTAGTAAATGTAAGGCTTGCAGCATAGTGCTGAATGCATGTAAGTATGTTTTATTTAGTTTCAACTTTGACAGATTTGTAAATTTTAGCAAGCGATCGAAGATTAGTTTTACGTTTCCTTATTCACAAATTAAGTTATGTTATAACAAAAATGGTAATAATAAGTTACGGAATTTGGTCAACACGGTTCAAACATTCAATTGCGATAAGAGACTATATCTTCTGTTAAAATTTTTCTACAATATGCAGAGAAACATAGATTTTTTTCATATTGTTTGTCTCTTTTTGTGAGCGAGAGACATAAATGTACAATTTTCAGGTAAACATAAAATGGAAAGAAATTTCTTAAATCCGTATAGCAGTTCGTTACTTACAATTAACAACATCGTGAAATTTACAAGGTGAATGCTTTTGGAATGATTTAGGAGTGAAATTGAATGAGTGTGTGGAGCGAGTTTTGAGTGAATTTAATGGGAGGCAATTCAATGTCGCAAATTTTGTTCAGGATGAACAAAATTAGCGACGTTGATTACCTCCCTTTAATAAAATATGCATACAAGTTCTTTAGATAACTTCATATTTCTTCAATAACCTAACAGACGCTTACAATTTGAATTATGTCAGTGAAATCGCGATTTTTCTCTATCAAAATTTATTTTTAATGTCGTTTTTTATTCTATATTTTTCAATGGGTTTGAGTGTTTTTGATCGGTTTGAGAGTGTTTGGAATGAATGAATGGAGCGCTGAGTTAGTGATTTAGAATGGATTTGATTTTGATGAATGTCAATTTCACGATGTAATTAACTGTATGAACATTTTTATTTGTTTATTTTAGGTGGTCTAATCAGGCAATGCAAGCTGAATCATCAAGAACCTGTTAGATTCTCGTGCCATTTGTTCAAAATGGATAAAACAGGTTAAGATAATGCATTAAGAAAGTTTGAAATTAACCTCTATTGCTTTTCTTAAAACGCAAGGTTCATTCAAACATGTACTTTCATAAATGCAAAGAAGGGATCAGGTTAAATACCTATCATTTTCTTTTTAATTATACCTGATTTACCTATGGTAATGGACTCAGCGCCTACGTCAGAGCTCAGTTTTGAAAATACACCTATACTCATGCACTCACTTTTATTTGTTTATTATTTTAGGTGGTCTAATCAGGCAATGCAAGCTGAATCATCAAGAACCTGGATTCGAATTCATAAACGGCGACATGATCTATACTTGTATTGAAGATGAATGCAATTGGGAAATGCCTCTTTTATAAAATCAACCATCAAAATAACTCATCGACAACCATACCCAATGACCCCCGACTAGACTGATTTTAATAAATAGAGAGAACAATCGTTTGTTTTAGTGTAAGATCAATAAGATTTATTTGGTGAACAATAAAAGCCATATTTTTGCGAGTAGCAAAAGTATTCTACTCTTTTAATGGAAAATTGAGACAAAATATGAAAAGTTTAGTTTATTTTTAAACGCGTCATTTCGCACGTGATTGTAATACAACCTTCATTGTTTTATTATTTTTTTTTTCACATTTTTGGGTTCCATTTAGATAACGTAAAATGGGGCAAATAAACGAAAGGGTTGTTATATGTTTTAATAATTTTCCTGGTGAGCCGGTATGGAAACCAAATGATAGTCTTCCACTCAGTATGACCATAATCTTCACCATGCGCTTTGTAAATAGATGCGGTCTCAAAGAGTCTTAAGACAGTCAGATCAACTTCTAATTGCACTATGTGACTGTCTTGGCTGCTCTTTGTTTCTACTTAACGCACATGTCAAATTGTTGGAATGAGATTAAACACATCATTATGTGGCAACGACAAGCTTTATGTGACAATTAGCATTGTATTCTTATATTCATTTGTACATTACATTAAGTGGTAGATTTGGTAACTAAGAGTGACTAGCAGTGAAGTGAACAATATCTTAAGTTATTCCTACAATAATGATATTAGTCGTACTTGCTTTCGTAAACAGTGTCCTGGCTCATTGGCCTCTCCGAATATGCTTTAACCATACCACTTCATAAATTCTACAAATATTCGATGAGCATTTTGTCTTGAAATGTTCTGATTTTTATTACAGCTGCTGTGACAAATGGTGTGGTTTTATTATCTCATATCAAATGTGTGAAAGGTTATGGTTATTGTATATACATGGGTTAGGTTATACCACAACACCATAATATTTCGCTCATATTCCTTTGGCCTTACTTCCTTTTTACATTGAATACGAATCAGCTTATCTTTGAAAAGCCTTACGGAAAAGAACCAAACAAGTTTTGCTTTCGTTCTTATCCTTTTGATTTTATATCTCTGTATTGTATTGTATTGTAAAACATATTTACATCAATAACCAATGTTTAAACCAATGCATAAGAAAAATGATTTCACAGCTTGAGAATTTATCGACACAAATAATAAACCCGTATTTTTAAATGTAAATGGTTCCAGATATGGGTATTGAAGACCCGATGTAAAAGGAACTTAGCTTAAGTTATGTGAACTATTTCTTAAACTCCAGCTTTAAGTTTGGAACGTTAACTTTTTAAGGAGTTCGTGGCTCAAAGAAGCTGAGCAATTATGAAAGTCTTCAATTGTCATTAAAACTAAATCAGAGTGATGGAGCGAGGTTGAGAGGGTTACTTGATGGTTTTCGCCGAATCGCCTTAAACGAAGGCTCAGAATCAGGACTGCATGCTTGTTACAAAATATTCTTTTGAAAATATCTTAACTCCTAACTGAAAAAAAGCGATAAAGGGTTATGGAAAGGCATCGAAGAGTTTTTGGGTTACTACAACGCTCAATTGAATACAGAAACAAAGTGCAATGGATTTCCCCGTGAGATAAGATTTAAACTATTGAGAAATCTTTATTTCATTGGATTGCAATAATAAGTTTGTCTGATGGTTTGACATACAGTTTTTCCTTGGTAAATGTTTGCATAGGCTGACCTCGAATGATGATCTAACGTGCTTGTATGCCTGCTGGATTTTTAATTCCTAACATGGTAAGTAACAGAGAAATAGAGAACAGCATGTTAACGTGTTAAATTATCAATGCTATATGGTCGAGATATGGGGAAGTTATCACGACGAGGCTTTGCCGAGACACTTACATGCTATTCTATTTATCATGCAATCATTTTCGGCGCTTGATTATAGTTAACCTTAAAAAATTGAAGAAATTCAGGTGAAAGTGTATGCAACTTGTTTTTAAAATTAGACTACCTGGAATAATATCATGTCATCAGACATGTGATATCAAGTTATTACAAGCTTTATTGCAAGATAAAAGTAGATACACTAGCTATTTGCGAAGACAGTATATTGATGATTTCTGAAACGTCAGAAGACATTGGTCCAAGATTTTAAGTACACTTGTACTTAAATCTCATCTTTTTATAAAATGCCTAAAAGATTGGATGAGATGAGACGAGTTACATGGTGGCTGAATTAAAAGAAGAACTGCATTGATATTAATTTTGGATTTAGATGGAAAAATGAAGATTTTTCAAGGTAAAGATATGTTTGATAGCTTTATAGCAAAGATAAATTCATACAGCAAAAACTAATCGCTGATCCTAATATTCAGAATTGTAAATTTCTGAATAGTATTGGTTTCTCTATGGCAGAGCTTATAGATTTTAAGTCTCTATCTTTCAATATTCCTTTTCAATTCAGAATCGCATTAATAAAAGTAAGATGCGCATTACATAAACTAGATGTAGAAAATAGACGGCGCACTAGAATACCAATGTTACAAAGGATGCATCAACTCATGATGAATAACTAGTCAAAATTTTTTATTCGTATATGTGATATTTCATATATTGCATGTCTTAAGATTATCCTTACATGAAGAGCATTCAAATCATGTATGCAATTTAACGGGGCTAAAATTGTTTATATCATAATGAAAAGGAGAGAAGAAGCTCCTATGAGTAACCATTAACCAAGGTTACTGTTTGTCCTTTTTTTTCAAACTGTATTCATATCTTGAGCACATTAAGATGACAATCATATGATAATTTAGCTAAACATTAGGGCGCATAATTTTGACGAGTATTTAATTTTATTTTAATTGTCGATAGAACCTAGGAAAAAACATAACGTATAAAGAAGTGTATTTTCTTCTTCAACTAATTTGTCTTTTTCTCTCTTTTTCCCCAATAAAACATGCATTTATCCTAGTAAGTGGGTGCCTTTTGGTTTTCAAAGAAATCGTCTCCTCAAGACGAATCAAAGGAGTACCTACAGCATAGTATTCAATAAGAAAAAAGGTTCTAGAATATTATAGGTTATTGAAATTATATTGGAATATATATTGTGTCGGACGAGATCTTTTGGCAGAGTGCCCGAGCTTGCGAGGGCATCTACGCCAAAAGAACGAGTCCGACACAATATATTCGATAGTCACGAAGGACAGGGCGGAGTGAAAGACGAGATAAAAGAGAAAGAGAGGGAGAGAGAGATAGATACTAGAATTATGATAGACACAAAGGGTTAGGCATGAATTAGTTTTGAAAGAATTATGAAATAAAATAGATAAAGGAGAAGCAAAATCCGTTATTTGGAAGAAATGGGGGGGGACATCTGAGGAAAGACGGAGAGGGGTAGGGGATGAAGTGGTTGATTTCTGGGAAAATGTTTTCAAATAGATGAAGAACAAATGATGATGAATAGCCCTTTGAAACGTATTTCTTTACTCTGACAAAACTATTTCTCGAATATTGAACGCAAAAAGAAAGCGTTGATAATGTGATTTTATGTTGACTTATGGCGAGGTAGCAACCAGAAAGTAGTCCAGTCCATTTGTGCACGTGAAAATAATCTTAGTGCAATATCAAAGTATGCAATATCAAAAAATATTGCACACTTTCCTCCAGTTCAAATACATAGAGACAATATCAAAGTTTATAATAAAGCCTATTATCTGTACCTCTCTAGATTAGTTACACCAAACCATTGTCATTTTTATTTTCAGTCTGATTGTGGACTTTTTTTAAATGCTTACTGCTAGATAGAAACAACAGTAATATACTTTCCGTTTATGGCTGTTAGCTAAAAGAGATTGTTAAGTAATGCTTAGATGCTCATACAGTGATAAATGCGATGAAAATCAAGATGTTGCATGTTTATGATTGCTCATATTTCGGTCTCAGAGATAAGGATGATAACAATTAGTATAACAATTGACCTCTAAAACTCTTCTCATCTTTGGATATATCTAACAATAAGAAAGAATTTATGTAGAAGGTAATTTAACACTGTTTCACGTTTCGTAAAAGTGAATCACAAAACAAATCCTAAACTTTATGTCAGATGAAATCATTTGACATGAATTATTTTAGGCAGAAATAATGGTTCGAGCTTCAGTATTTATCCTGATCTGTGTTGGACTAAATGGCCTTGTATCAGGTATGCTTCATTCTTCATTATTCTAGTGTATTTAGAGGCTATTAAAAGAGTGGTGGTCATTGAGTACCAAATCTATTAGTTTTAGATGACGAGTTTAATAAATTCCGTATTAGATGAGCACAAATTTGATTTTCTTTTTATAATATGAACTTAATTTTTGTGATAAAACAGGTTAATTACGCTATCTATCTATTCAAGTTATTCCGCGAAACATGAACCGCCGTTTGTGAAATTACGTCAATAAATCAATTATGACGTCACTTTCCCAACATTGAAAATATAACATTGGTATTCGTTCTTTACTCATTTGCATGGTATTACATAAGTGTTATAACACTCATGTAATATCAAAAATATTCAAATGGCTTATTTCACTCCCGCTACGTAAGTCATATCATAAGGGGAGTTAAACTTTGAGGTAAGCTTATCTTAACTGAGTCTAGAATTGAAATATAATTAGAAAGCATTGACGAGCTTTATTATTTTACACAACATGAGGGAGGCTAAGATCATCTTACATCAATCAAAATCGAGTAATGTGTCATTGTTTCTAATATTAACAACAATTTAATTATATTTTGGAACATCCATATTGCAATAGGACTGAGAAAGCGTTCATCAAAAGACATCAAGATAATGTTATTAAAAGAAATCATAAACATATGTAAGTCAAAGTCATCGAAATAAATTCTTATAGTTAATAATAGTTTAAAAAGACTATATTATATTATTAGAAAAGAGGAATACAAATAATCCGTTATAATACTATCGTTTATAATATGACCTACGTCGCCGGAGTGAAATAATCTCGTTGAATATTTTTGATATTACACGGGTGTTATTACACTAGTTGAATAACTATGCAAATGAGCTCAGAACGAGTAGCAGCGCTATTTTGTAACCGCGAAAATGACGTCATAATCTATGTTTTGTGACGTCATTTTTAAACGGCGTTATAAGTTTCGCGGAAAATTGAAACGTTGAATTTCAAGAATTTTGACAATCTTTCGCTAAAATTCGGTTCATATTATAAACAGAATATAAAATTTGTGCTCATAAATACAGGATTTATTAAACTCGTCATCTAAAACAGATAAAAACTCGGCGTAGCCTCGTTTTATCTGTTTATAGATGACTCGTTTAATAAATTCAGTATTCAATGACCACTCTTTCAATATCCTCTATTTATTGACCATGAAGTAGTTAACAGTTGTTTGTTTCAGTGTTAGATATATTGTCAAGTTTTAATCCGACTTCCTTTAAACCGTCACATAATGATTAAACTAGCATACGGATGGTTCCGCTCGATAATGGGACCAGACTCATCAAGTATCACGAGACAAATAAAAATAGAATAGTTCCTTTTGAAATGGATCAGGTCTGTCAAGTATTGCGCCTTTTGTGAATGTGATTAAAAGATCCACGATAACACGAATCGAGACGACTGTTCTCATCTTATTTGCTTTGGTCTTTTAGGCTGAGTTCACATAGAAGTATACGGTACACTATAATATACTGTATACCGTATTCGGTATTTGCTGTACGCTATACGGGACACGGCGATTCACATAGACAGCACGTGGATTCAAAGCGTTCCTTTCGTGAGTTCGTAAAAAATGGATTCTTCTTCAGAAGAAGATTTGGCTTTACTTTCATTAGGCGATGAGGAGGCGGAAATAGCTGAGAAAAAAAGGAGTACGTCGGTTCGACAGAATTTTGAACTCCGGCCTGTGTTGCGTGAAATTCAGACAACTTTCTAGAACCTGATGGATCACCCGGATGACACAGTGTTCTTTAATTACATGCGCATGCCATAACAAAGTTAGAAGGGTTTGATAGACCTTATATTACCCCATATCCGCCCCATAGGTTCGAACTGGAGGCAGCCAATATCAGGAGAAGCGAAGCCTGTTCTGACAATCAGGTGAGTGAAGCAAATGCAGAAAATCAATTCAACCAGGATAATATGTAACATCGTGAAATTGACAAATCGATGAAAAGAATTTCTCTTGAAACTATGAAACTATTCAAGACCCTTCGAAATCATTGCAAAAACGCTGCGAGACTTCATTCGAAATGCCCAATGACTTCATTCAAATTGATCAACCCAGTCCACGCTTTTATTGGCTCTGGATTTTTAGAGTCTGACAAACGGACTATCAGACTGGGCAAAAACTATATACCCCATCTATTGGAGACATACAACTACCACTACGTACGGGCATAAAGAACAGAGAAGAACGAACACATTTACTGACGGACGGAAGGACAACATGAGGCCAGATTGTCCCTTTTAGAATTTAGTTTGGTGGGGTATAAATATATTGTAAAAAGCATTTTACCTTTCAATCAGAACAACAAATATCTTCTTACAATCTAAATTAAGACAAGCAAAACAAGTTGCCTCACGCTGCACGCTGAACGAAAATCGAACACATACGATTACCGCTTTAATATAGTATACGCAAATATTAAGAGGTTATTTAACATGATCGTGTACAATACTGAATTCTATTGGATGAGTACCCTGCAGAACCAGTCTATATTTGACGAGGCGATAGCCGAGTCAAAATATAGACTGGTTCTGCAGGGTACGAACCTAATGAATTCAGTATTGTACTCGATCATGTTAAATGACATCTTTATTTCACACCATACACTGAAAGTTTCACAATTAACGATTTGTGGCATTTGAGAGAGACAAAGGGAATAGATTCCAAATGATCCGGAAAAGGGCGTCAAATGCAAGTCACTATGAACATGATGAAATTGAAACCAACATTTGTTCTAAAAATAGAACACCACGTGAAATGTTTATTTCATGTGTCAAGTCGATAAGTGCTTACTGATTATAAAATGTAATAAACATAAAACAGGCTGACTACCCGTCGTCGCTTGAAATGTACATTTTCACGTGAACAAATTATATTCTAAAATCAAGAAACCACAACAATTTTGTGTCCGTCTGTCCCTTGCATTCTTCTTTACTTGCTAAACAATTTAACAAATGAAGAAACCAAAAATTTTCTCAAGATCGAACTTATTTCAATACCTCCGAACTGAGGGTTTGGTACATTGAAAAGGCTGCGAAAAGTGGGGATATCTATATTCGGGACTGCAGCCTCGCTTTCATCGTACAATATAGCTTGCCTCACTTTCATCGTACAATATAGGTTGCCTCGTTTTGGAATAAAATCCATATTGCACAGTAGCCTCGTTCTGGTTGTACAATATGGATCTAGATATTTCACTCTCACGTGATGCAAAATAAGCGATGTCATTGGTCTAAATTATTTAGGTGTGAAATAAATACTTTCATACGCTCTTTTCGAATAGTGCCCTCTTATGTGACCCGGTATAAGGAAATCATAGTGTTTGGTCTCAGCTATTCGCGTGCCCTCAGAAACGTGCGCCGTATACCCGAATAGTCTACTTCTATGTGAACTCAGCCTTATGGAATAATTATCCGGGTGATTCTGTACATGTATCAGCAATTTCACCAATTACCTTGCTATCTTTAAATGGCACAGGCAGCTCATTTATACAACTGAAGATTGATTGTGCGACAATTCCATAGGAATACGTCAGTCTCAAACACAGCAAAAAAGTCAAATTCTTATCATTGCATAAAGGAAACAGTTTATAGACAACACCGTAAACCATTGTTTAAGTTTAAGAAAGTTCAGTTAGAAATACCAATTAATGTTCATTGCACCGGAATTTATGTTCATTGTACCTTGGCAATACCTAAAGCATTAGCAGTGCTAAATGTGTTGTTGACATCAATATGGAAAAGGAGACCTCATTGGATGTTGATAATGAAAACTATTAATCAACCAACATGCGCATAAAAAAAACGTTCTGGAGCGACATATCTTTTGTTGTCAAGTATACAATCGTTATTGTTCGAGCGACAACGTCTATTAAGCGACTAAATATATTAAGCGATCGTAATAAGAGGTCTCTTTGGCTAAGAAGAAATGGACATTCATAATCTGAAAGTGTTAATCATTTATTGTGATATATCTTATATTGTTGGAATCAATTTCAATCGTTTAAATGAGACGATTCTTATGGGTTCTAACATTATAGGACTACGTTGGACTAAGCTGAACTTTGGTGACAATCTATACATGCTATCAAAACGACCTGTTTTATTCATCATGAAACATTGTATTAACCGACCATTCCAATAAGTGACCCCTTTTCGGGTTCCCCTTTGAGGGCGCTCCACACATCTTTCACTTCACCTTGAATCTTTCTTTTTTGTGGATATTTATCTAGTTACAGAAACAACTCTTTGTTATAAAACATACGGTGTTCCTGTAAAAACGGTAATAAGGCGTTCCTGTACGTCATGCCAAATCAAGGTAGATAATTGTAAGTATTTTTCCCTTTTATTGTGCGTTTCGCTTTTTTACCCAATCCCTTTGAAATTGTGTAAAAAAAGTCCGGTCCGGTTAGAAACATCGTAAAATTGACAAGTTGATTGATTTTGAAATAACTTAAGACAAAAATAACGATATGCTTACATGTAGCTCTCTCTAATAAATATATTTATAATATGACCTACGTTGCAGGAGTGAAATAACCCGTTGAATATTTTTGATTTTACACCGGTGTTATTACAATTAGCTAGAAGTGAATAGCAACGCTTTTTTGTAACCGCGAAAATGACGTCATAATGTACATATTGTAACGTTAGTTTTAAACGGCGCTATAAGTTACGCGGAAAATTGAAACGTTGAATTTCAAGAGTTTTGAAGATTTTTTTCGCAAAAATTCGGGTCATATTATAAATAGAATATAGAATTTGTGTTCATGAAATACAGAATTTATTACACTCGTCATCTTAAACAGATAAAAAATCGTCACAGTCCCGTTTTTATCTGTTTAAAGATGACTCGTTTAATAAATACGGTATTCCAAGACCACTCAATTATCCAATAAAAATCAATCCTTTCTAATAAAATTCTGCTATTATTTGATCTATTTGATAGAAAAATTGATTTTTTGGAATGATTTCGATTTTTTTAAGCGATTGGGGCGAGTGTTTGGATTAAATGATTGGAACACTAGACAATTTATTTCAAATAGTTTTGATCGAAATAAATTTCAATTTCTCAATATCTTTTACTGTAAAATTTTCTTTTGAAAAATGGAAGACACTATTTAGATACACAATAGATTTGGGATTTAGGACTGGTGGCGTGACCGTTATCTTCCGATAGGTGGCATTTTTCAAATACTGACCAATCTGATTTAAGCATTCTGGGTAGTGTTATTCGTGACAACTCGGCCGATTCCGTCGAACTACTTTCAAAATGTCAGCGGCCATGAAATGCACGTGTACAGTATAAATAGATCTCAAGCATACAACCTTTTTAAAAAAAAATGTACTTTCGCAATTTAAACCAATATTTTTGTCAATTAATTTAAGGCAAAATTAAGTTAGATTTCCACAAAAATGAAGTTTTAATTGAAAATCTTCAATTACTACTTTATGGCGATAGAATACGAGGTTATGCGTACGAGGTAGTAATATTCTCAATCTGGATAAGTGAAATGGTCCCGAAGACTGGTCAATCTTCGGAGAATATGACATGCGCAGACAATGGTGGCGTGACATGTTAGTTTGCGACAAACTGTTGACGTGTCTTAAATCCTAGTCCAAGTAGATGTTTCGAATACTTTTAACAACAAAGCTAACGTACCCGAGAATGACAATCTAATAAAATGGGAAATGTGTGTATGCGTGTGTGGAAGTGTGTGTATGCGCGCGTGTATGCGTGTGTGCGTGCATACACGTTAAATCTGATTTGTTCCTTTGTTCCCAAAAATGAAGCTTTCTTTTTCAATCTTTCTTTATTCATTTCGTTCATTTTAGGTGGTATGTACAGACGCTGCATGGAGAACCATTATGTCCCAACTGGTTTTGAGTTTCGAGAAGGCGTATTGATTTACACCTGTAACGAGAACTTTTGTAATTTGGACATACCACTTTAGCATCTCTGAAATATTACAATACCGACCAATAAGTTGGTGGATATTGACATTGAATTATACTTTTGACCTCCGACAAGAAAGGTTATATTATCAGATAGCAATTGTCATAATCTGTCTGTTACTGACCTTTGAGTCTTTATAGTTTGGGGTCATAGCAAATAGAAGGAGTTATTTTAGCATTTTGTTTGTGAACACTTTGTAAATTCACAAACTTAAGTTGTACGATTTGGCAACCTATGAGTTTAAAAAAAAAAAGTTCCATTCTTTTTTAAAGATTTTAGTCTACCTGGTTTTTAATAGTTTGTAAAGTTACAAATTTAAGTCTATTCCACCCTGCAAAATTTACAAACTTAAGTTGTACGATTTGGCAACCTATGAAATTAAAAAAAAAGTTCCATTCTTTTTTAAAGGTTTTAGTCTACCTGGTTTTTAAAAGTTTGTAAAGTTACAAATTTAAGTCTATTCCACCTTGCAAAATTTACAAACTTAAGTTGTACGATTTGGCAACCTATGAATTTTAAAAAAAAAAGTTCCAATCCTTATTAAAGGTCTTAGTCTACCTGGTTTTTAATAGTTTGTAAAGTTACAAATTTAAGTCTATTCCACCCTGCAAAATTTGTAAATTTACAACTTGTTGATATTAACTTCATTGTGTTAGGTACACACAGTTAACAACATACTGAAATTGACAAGGTGAATGATTTTGGAATGATTTAGGAATGAAATTGAATGAGTGTGAGCAGCGAGTTTTTTAGTGAATTTAATGGGAGGTAATCCTATATCGCAAATTTTGTTCTGAATGAACAAAATTTGTGATATTGATTACCTCCCTTTAATAAAATATGCATATATGTTCTATAACTAGCTTTCTATTTCTTCAAGAATCAATGCGAATCTAACAATTTGAATTATATCAGTGAAATCGCGATTTTTCTCTATCAAAGTTTTTTTTGATTGACGTTTTTTATTTAAAATTTTTTCAATGGGTTGGAGCGTTTATGAATGTTTTGAGTGAGTGTTCGGAATGAATGATTTGAGCGCTGAGTGAGTGATTTAGAATGGTTTTGATTGAGATGAATGTCAAATTACACTGTGTTTAACTGTACTTTGCTAACACATACATATTTTTGCACTAAAAGAAGGATTCACATCGCATAATTTTTAGTGTTACTTGTTTTTTGTTATACAATCATTTTTCTCGTTTTAACAAACACTTTTAAATGAGAACGATTGAGATAAATTGAACTTTTTTTCAGTTATATCGCGGCGGCTAGAGCACCTAACAATGGTCTTCTGGTATTTCTCTCACCAGTACTACCACCATTTTCTTTTCTAGCCTTCAGCTTCTATCTCATGCAGGTCTACGACTATCCACCCATTGGTGAGAGACAAATAGTCGGAAAGAGTGCCCCGTCGGGGATAGAACCCGGAACCTCTAGATTGACAGTCATACGAGCTACCATCTGTGACAACACGGCGCTTACGATTGGGAAAATATGATTTTGCACATTAGATTCTTGTTTGAGAAATATCCTCTTTAAGGTAGTGGAACCGTAATAGTTCCGCAACATTTCGGAAGCCAAGAACTTTCTCTCTCTCTCTCTCTCACTCTCTCTCCCCCTCTCCCTCTCTCTTCTCTCTCTCTCTCTCTCTCTCTCTCTCTCTCTCTCTCTCTCTCTCTCTCTCTCTCTCTCTCTCCCTCTCTCTCTCTTTCTCCCTCTCTCTCTACCTCTCTCTCTCTTTCTCCCTCTCTCTTGCAAAAGTTCAATCACAAGATCAGATGTAGGACATAAACATGACCATTACTATTGCAAAATCCATGACAACCGAGCAATATTTTTGAATGGGAGGTTACAGTTCACATATTCGTCGACCAAGAATGCCCAATAAATATTCGATGGTGTTCTTGTTCTGCCTTTATTTAACGTACCTTTGTATTTACATACATTAAGATATTGCAATTCTTTTTTCTTTGTTTGTATTATGTTTTTCAACAAAAACCAAGTGGCCGTTTCAAAGTCGTTTCTGTGTATAAAATATACAAATGAATATCCTTTGTACGAGGGAAATTCAATAAATACGCGGAAAAGTTATGTCGATACATTCGGAACACCACTCGGCCAATCTCACGATCAACCTCGGATGTAAAAAGATGGACTATTTTTAAAAATTACGGGAAACCCTTGGAAAAACTCGATGACGTCAGTCAAAATGGCGTTAGCCCTCGAAACTTTGAGTAAAAACATTCGACGTTGCCGACGCTACTCGTTAAAGTCCCTGACGTGAAACCATCGTATCCTTAAATAAATATCTTAAGATACTTAAATAATGGCTGAAAAATCTTAATTTTTGAGAATGATTCGTCATTCTCAAACATTTAGATTGTTCAGCCGTTATTTACTGTAAAAGATATGAATATACAGTGCTAGTTTTTCTTACACTGTTTCCGCCTAACAAAATGCACGATTTTGTTACATACCCATCCGCCATTCGGAACATCGCTCGGACTTTTCCGTAACTTGAAAAGTACCTCGGACGTAAGTGTAGTAATTTTAGGTCATTTTTCAGGTAATTCGGCTTTAGGTGTAATTCGCCCCACAGATAATGGAGGCGTCATTGGAGTTTCAAGGCGCGCTACAATATGCGAGAAACGAGATAAATTTTACCAATAACTTTAATCAATTTCAATTGAAATCGTTGAAACTTTTATTTGACGGAAGGGATGTAATAGTGGTTGCACCTACCGGTGCTGGAAAGAGTATCATCTACCAGCTTTTACCATGGGTGATGCAGAAGAAAAATAAAACAGCAGATCCTATGATGGTAATTGTGGTAGGTTGTTGAACTGATGTTCGGATTTTATTTATTGCGTAAGCTCTGATTTTTACACTATTGTTGTATTCTAAATGATTCTTCACTTCGCTTACTATTTCAGTCGAGTTATGGCTATGTTTGCAAAACTTACATGTATGTATTGTCCGTGTAAGCTTACAGCATATTTTATAATACACAGCTGATCTTTTCAACTGGTTTACACGCCCGTGTTACCCTTTAGTTCTTCACAACTTGTCTCATTCGATAGCAGATTTTACTTGATTAACAATTATCCTGCTGATAATATTTTTCATCAAATTGCATTTTTTTAACTGTTTAACTAGTTCATGTCAAGTTTAAGTACAATGTAGGAAGTGTAGGCTAGGATCAGACAGCAGATCTGACAATGGAAAGAATTTAGAAAAAGTGAGATATTGTTTGGAATGAAAAACGTCTCCTTTCCATAATTATTTCCTCCGTGTATTAGACTTCATTTCTTGTGCTTAATATGTTTTGTAGGGAAAAAAAATGTTTCAATACATAGGCCCTATTTTTTAATTATTGTTGAGCAATTAAAATCAATGCAGGGCTTTTTTTCGTTCTTTAATAGAGGCCTATTAAAGGCTACTTCCCAATTAAAAAAAGGCTCTATTTTTCCCATTTGTGGCAGAAAATCTTCCCAAATTGAGAGATGATTTTTGCACTATATTAATTTTTTGTGTTCAAAATTCATTTTCTTTGATATGTACATAAGTTTTATGACTGAAAAGACTAAAAAGGGGGTTATGTATCATCAGTCTTTGCAAAAAATGCATGAATTGTACTTTTAATACTTTATTCAATCAATCATGTGTTTCCCCATTCTTCTGAAAAGCGCACTGAAATTTCCCAAAATGATCAGGCTAAGGCCTCTTCCCAAATTCTAGAGAAAAAGCCCTGCAATGATTGCAATTTTACTTCAGCATGCCCGAATAAAGAAAATAAATCAATAAAAAATTAGATCTAATATCAATATAAAAAATGAAGAAAAGAAAGAGAAAGAAAAGACTGTAGCAGGGGATTATCTGCAGTATTTATATTTCATATTTCTACTGCCACCTGCCTGACTGACGATGGATGCCAGAAATTGTACCATCACAATAGCTCACCTTGAGCACTTCGTGCTCCGGTGAGCTAACAAGAGCTGTCGGAGGACAGCGAAACTCGACTATTCCAAGTGCTGGATAGTAACAGCAAATCAATATCAACATTGGAAATTCAATAAAATGAAAGTCAGGAGAAAGGAATCTTTGTCTAGAGGATGATATTATGGTCACAGAAGCATGTGCAGAGTTTCAAAGCAATAGCTTTAGTAGAAGCAGAGATACAACTAACATAAAACAGTTGCACATAAAAACATAACCAAGATTTTTAAGGCCGAATGGGTTAAAATTCCACTGAATTAAATATCAGAGTAATGAATTTTTTTCTGTGGGCTAATATTATGGTCAAAGAAGCATGTGTAAAGTTTCCAAGCAACAGCTATAGTAGAAATAGAGATATTACAGAAATACAACATTTGCACGTAAAAACTTAACCAAAAAGGGTTAAAATTCCACTAAATTCTATACAATACAATTGAATCTTTATCAAGAGGCTGTTGTTGTGATCATTGAAGCATGTGCAAAGTTTGAAAGCAATAGCTCTAATAGAATTAATTAGAGATATAACTGATGTACAACATTTGCACATAAAAACTGACCCAAGAATTTCTGAGTCTGAAAAAGAATAAATTCTACTAAATTCAATATCAGAGTAAAAAATCTTTGTCAAGAGGCTGATATTATGGTAACAGAAGCATGTGTAGAGTTTCCAAGCAAACACCTAGGTAGAAATAGAGCTATAACTGATATACAACAATTGCACGTAAAAACTTAACCAAGATTTCTAAGTCCGAAAAGGGTTAAAATTCTACTACATTCAGAGTCAGAGTATTGAATAGTTGTCAAGAGGCTGATATTATGATCACAGAAGCATGTGCAAAGTTTCAAAGCAAAAGCTTTAATAGAAATAGAGATATTACAGAAATACAACATTTGCACGTGAAAACTTAACCAAGATTCCGAAGTCCAAAAAGGGTTAAAATTCCACTAAATTCAATATCAGAGTAATGAATCTTTGTCAAGAGACTGATATCATTGGCACATAAGCATGTGCAAAGTTTCAAAGTAATAGCTTCAAGTTGATGTTTTATACTTAAGAAGACATGCTCCAGATAAGTTTAGTGATGGAATGAATGAATTCCTATATCCCCTTTGCCGAAACAGTGGGGATAATAAAAGGTCATCAAATGAATATTCATGCAAAGTTTCACAGAAATTCACCAAATACATTAGGAGGAGCAGTTTTTAAAGTGAAAATAAGCCCCACCCTGCCACATCCTTATTTGCTGGTCAATGGAAATTTCTTGAAGAATATACCAAGGAATATTTCTGCTAAGTTTCAGTGAAAGAATACTATGAGCAGAGTTATGGTTCTTGTGCACCGTTACTTCTCCTAAATGAGATCTATCCACCTGTCTAGTTTTATGGTTCTAGCTTGCATAAATTTTTAGTTTTGCTCATGAAAAAGAAGGAAGATGGAAAGAACTGAAAATGCAAAGCAATATACCCCCTCTTCTTTGAAGGGGGCATAATAAGATAAAATAACCTAACCCCATCTTACCAAATTTATTTAAAACTGTTCCAATTTGCCCCTTCAATTTCTTTTGGATTGGAGATTTATCTGGAGTGTGTGGTCTCTTCCTACTTTGGGAAACATTGGATTCCACCATCCTTTAAATAAAATCAAAGTACTGAAAGTACTGATAAGTTGGAATGCGTTCAAGAGACGGTTACCTCAAGCCACTAACGAAGCTCACGCCTCCCGCCCGCCACAGGTGATCACATAATACGTCTCGTCTTTTGACGGGCGTATATAAATCAATGTATTTCAACAACGAGAGACGCTTAAACCCCTTTTTCGCTATGCAGGCCTGCAACTGATGGAAAAAATTGATAACAAGAAGGCAAAGATGGTCCTAGGCCGCTGTCCTGAATCCGATTTGTCCAGTGAATCTCATCCAAGAACTTTCTTGCAAAGTTTCATTCAAATTTGCCTAATTGTTGAAAGGAAATATGATTCGATGAATAAACAGTGATAATAGACCCTGTCCACCCACTATTTACAGAGGAGACTCAAAATTAGCCCTGCCCTGCCACGCCCATATTTATGGGCTAATCAAAACTTTGCAAACAAAATTTGAAGATGGTCTCCAAAGGAACGTTCTGGTACAGTTTCATTGAAATCGTTCAAGTTGTTCAGGAGGAGATGTGGTTCAAAGATCTTGGGCTTAAATAAGTCCCGCCCTGCCACACCAATATTTATTGACCAATCAAAAATTTGTGAACAATTTGCCAAAAGCGATACCCAAGGAACATTCTGGTAAAGTTTCATAGACATTGGCCCAATGGTTCAGGGGAAGATTTCTTTCAAAGATTTCTGGCTCAAAATTAGGCCCGCCCTGCGACGTCAATATCTATGGGCCAATCAAAATTTTGTAAACAATTTTTAAAAAGGGTCACCCTAGGAACATTCTGGAAAAGTTTTATTTAAATGGTCCCAGTGGTTCAGGTGGAGATGTTGTTCAAAGATTTCATGATCAAAATAAGGCCCGCTTTGCCACGCCCATATTTATGGGCCATTCTCAATTTCACGAACAATTATTAAAAAGAGTCGCCCTATGATTATTCTGGTAGAGTTTCATTGAAATCGGTCCGGTGGTTCAGGAGAAGATGTCGTTCAAAGATTTCTAGCTCAAAAGAAGCCCCACTTTGCCACTCCCTTATTTGTGGATTTTTAGAATTTAGCGAAGAATTTTTGAAGAGGGTCACCCAGGGAACATTCTGGTAAATTTCATTGAAATCGGCCCAGTGGTTCAGGAGGAGATGTCGTTCGATGATTTCTAGCTCAAAATAAGCCCCGCCCTACCACGCCCATATTTGTGGATTATCAGAATTTAGCGAAGAATTTTTTAAGAAGGTCACACAGGGAACATTCTGTCAAAATTTTATTGAAATCGGCCCAGCGGTTTAGGAGAAGAATAGGTTTTAAGAAAGTTGACGACACACGACGGTCGTCGGACGTCGGAGTCAGGGTGATCCTAAAAGCTCCCCTTGAGCACGTAGTGATCAGGTGAGCTAAAAAGGAAGAAAATGACATGGACCATACAGCCGACTATTGTACGCAGAGGCGGACACTTATACACTCAAATCAGTTTCTTTTTTATTTTTCAAACGACTTCTGCTCCATTTGAGTTATCAATTACATTTTTTTAATTAGAAAAGTGGACCTCAACAAACGCTTTGTCCTTGATGAAAAGCTTTTTTTCGCACGGAAGTCTTTTACTTCATGAGTTAAAACGCAAGACAATTCTTGGACGAACTTCAATTGTAACTTCGACCTTCTTGACTCCAAAATTTGGCTCTTTCTTGGGTCATTGACAACATTTGTGTCAAGTTTTATGATTTTGGTCAATTGGTTGTTCAGTTAGAGTGGAAACTGTTAACAGTTCAAGGTAACTTATGACCGTGACATGTATGACCCCGAAACAATAGGGTATTTCTTAGGGTCATGGGCAATATTTGTGTAAAGTTTCGTTATCGCAGGTAAATTGCTTCTCCGTTTTGCTAGCGGAAAGCAAAAGGCCAATGGACTTGCAGACAGACATTGTGAAATTAATATGTGCTCCTCTACTTCTGAGTTGGGGTTATAGTTAATAACATCGTAAAACTGATAAGGTGAACGATATTGGAATGATTTAGGAATGATGTTAAATGAGTGAGCGGAGCGAGTTTTGAGTGAAATTTAAGAAAGGGAATCCAATGTCGCTTACTTTGTTCAGGATGAACAAAATTAGCGATATGTAAAACCTCAATTTAATAAAAAAAATGCATGAAAGTTCCACCAATAGCTTTATGTTTCGCCAAGAACCAATCAGAAGCTTTAAATTTCAACTATGTCAGTGAAATCGAGATTTGTTTCTAAAATGCTTCATTCATTTTGAATGTACAAGTTGGTCTTATTTATTGAGTACTTTTGAGAGTTTTGAATGGTTTGAATGAGTGTTTGAAATGAATGAATGAGTGAGCGATTAAGAATGTTTTTGACTGAGATGAATGCCAATTTCACGATGTAACTAACAGTATGATGGTGCTCTTAAACGTGTTAATGTGCAAGAAGGTGAAGAAAACAAGTTGAACTAGTAGGTCTGTTTCAAATGGCAAGTTATTTTGGTGATGGAATGCAATTGGGCAAAGATATTCAAAATTCCATTAAAGATGTGGTGGCCAGGATTTTATTTGATGAATTTTGGGGTTTGACAATGAAACATTCATGTAGATAACTGCAAAATGACGGAAAACAAACGACAATAAGTTGCCAAAATATTTATTAACTTTAAAAGTGTATCTTCACTTCAAGAAAAACTAAAGATTTTTATTTCGTAACTGTGGACAGAAATGTACAATATAACAATTTGTCATAGGTTAAATGTGTGATAAGGTCGTTCAGAAAGAGAAACTATACCTTTAAAAGAAGCTATGACATAATTCTACGAAAATAGGTCGCGACATTACCAAATAAGCAGATCACGTGATTGGCCTGTGCTATTGCCACAATACTAAGAAACCAGATCGCGACATTTCCAAATAAGTAGATCACGTGATTGGCTGACCTTATTTGACTTGACTTATCACATGATTTCCAAATATAGTAATGTAAACATGTGATACTAGTAAATTCGCACGCAAATTTCAATACATATCGTTTAAATCATGAATTAGCGTGTTAATAATATACATGAAGTTGTAGTTGTGTAATTTTACAGGATCATTTTCTTTTGATGAAATAAACTGTATGTCTATGTCAAGTTGAGATATACAAAATAGGTCGAAGTGTATTCACATCCTGTCCACGTGATGTGTGTTCTCAAAAAACCCGAAATGAATTTATCTTGTGTTCATTTTGCGGTTTTGTTAAATCTAAGTTGGAATTGCTCCGCATTCCAACTTAACAATGAAAGTATTCATATACATACATAGCAAATAATTGTAATATTATCTACAGTGCAGTAGTGAATAAATAGTGCTGTACTCTTTACATTAAAAAGGTAGTGTAATAAATATGCAATGAGCCTTGAGGATATAGCAACATCATTTGATTACCATAAAATGATTGTCATAATGCATGTGTTGATATTGTTTAATAAGACAAGAGGCCCAAGAGGGCCTGTATCTCTCCACTGGGTTTAACATTTTTAGACCTTCATTAAAACTTTCTTTGAATGAAAACTTTGAAATCTTAAAAGACCAATTTTACAATAATTAACTGGATATGTCAAACACTGCACCATATTTATTGGCCAATCAAAATTTCACTAACAATTTTTGGAAATGGTCACCCATAGAACATTCTGGTAAAAATTCATTGAAATCGGCTCAATGGTTCAGAAGGAGATGTCATTCAAAGATTTTGGGCTCAAAATAAGCCTGTCCCTGCCAAGCCCACGTTTATGGGCTAATCAAAAAATTACTAAAATGTTTTAAAAAGAGTCAACCAAAGAACACCAGTGCCAAGTTTCATTGAAATAGGCCAAATTGTTCAGGAGGAGATGTCGTTCAAAGATTTTGGGATCAAAATAAGCCCCACTCTGCAACACCCACATCTATGGTCAAATTGAAATTTCATTAACAATTTTTGAAAAGGGTCACCAAAGGAACATTCTAGTAAAGTTTCATTGAAATCAGCCCAGTAGTTCAGGAGGAGATGTCGTTCAAAGATCTCGGGCTCAAAATAAGCCCCACCCTGCAACGCCCATATTTTGGGGTCAATCAAATTTCTTGAACAATTTAAGAAGAGAGTCACCCAAGGAACATTCTGGTAAAGTTTCATTGAAATCAGCCCAGTGGTTCAGGAGGAGACGTCGTTCAAAGATTTCAGGCTCAAAATAAGCCCTGCCCTGCCATGCCCATATTTTGTGGTCAATAAAAAATTTCTTTAACAATTTAAGAAGAGAGCCAGCCAAGGAACATTTCTACCAAGTATCATTGAAATTGGCCCAATGGTTTGGGAGGAGAAGACTTTTAAAAGATTTCAAAGTGAAAAAATGCCACGCCCTGCCACGCCCATATTTGGGGGTCAATCAAAATTTCTTTAACAATTTTAGAAAAGGTCACCCAAGGAGCACTTCTACCAAGTTTCATGAAAATCTGCCCATTTGTTTGGGAGAAGAAGATGTTTAAAGAAAAAGTTTATGCACGCACGGACAAACGCACACACCACCATGACAATAGTTGCTGGCCTTTGGCCAGTGGAGTCAAAAAACATGAGGCCCAGGAGTATACTGCTCCACTGGAATTGCCAAAAGGAAACCAGTAGAAAAATGAATTTACTTTGGGTAAAATCTGAGTAAACAAGAGCTGTTGGTAAAACATATATGCTCCCATAAGATTAGGTCAATGGCACATTCCTTGTCAATTAACAAAGGGCAATAACTAACAAAAAATATAATGAGAAAAGTTATGTTTTTTAGCATTGCACTTAACTTAAATGAGATCTATCCACCTGTGAAAATGTATTATTCCAGCAGGTATACTTCTTGTGATATGCTCCTGACAAAAAAAAGGTCTACAAGATCAACCAACGAACAGACAGACCGACAAGTGCAAAGCAATATACCCCTCTTCTTCAAAGGGGGGGGGGGGCATAATGAAGATTTTAGGAAGCAGGTCAAGGTCAGTGTAAATTGTTCAAATAGAGAACACTAGAATTAAAGTGATCATCTGCAAAATAATAATTTGCGACATAAAACATGACAATTGGTCATAATATTTCAATATTCAAGAAAGTAGGTCAAATGTCCAGGTCTGGGTTATATTCAACATGATGCAAGAATCAAAGACAATCATCTACCAACTTATCATTAGTTTAATACAGTCCATGACCCTTTTTTTCTTAATTCTTGAAGGAATGCCAATGGTCATGGTAAGAGTCACAGGTTCAAGGTGTGTGCTAATGTGAGCTAATAAGATGCATGGCCATACAGATATATTTTGAACAACAACCCATGACAAATTTGCTGCATAACTTCACCAAGTGGAGCTCAAACTAATATACCATAATGACACATTAATATCTAAACAAGAGCACAACCTATGTGTGCAAAGGCTTGGCTGCAAGTGCTGGATAATGCAAAAAATCTGAGTAAAAAAAGGGGCATAGCTCATAAAAAAATGCTTCCAGGGTTATCCACTTTGAAAGTCTGGATATCTCTAGTGATGGTGAATGCATGCCAAGTTTCATGAACAAGGGAAATATGATCAAGGTTAGGTTCGTTAAACCTACGTGAATGGCGCCAAGGTGATCACCTTTCCTCGGGTTTTCTCTGAAACATCCAAGCTAGGAATGTTAATTTCAACTGTTATTCTTTTCACATACTTACTTTTTAAACGTCCAAAGGTTCCTTGTTGTTTTCCAACATCCTTTGCAAATATTGCTGATGTAAAAAAGAAATATCAGGAAATAAGTACTTAATCATTTCATGATTTTCTGGGGTAATAAAGTAGTCTGTACTGGTTTCCAAACACATGTCACATGTTGTGATATTTCTCTCCATTCTACCAAAGTTCCTTAAAAATAAAACATTTGAATCGAAATAAAACATTTGAAACAGTATCAAAGGACAATCATTTTTGAAGTAGAATGAGTTAAATTATGGTGTCTAGAGTGCCCACAAGTAATATATTCAAAACACATTGAACAGCATACATCACAAATCAAGCCCTCATGCCTGTCTCTACCTATTCTTCACCTTAAGTTATTTACATAATTCATTGCAGTCTTATATAGGGTCATTCTTGTGAAATTTAGTTCAAATCAATTATTTAGGTTCAGATAAATGATTTTTTTTTTAAGTTTTCACTAAAATAACTCAAGGAACATGAACTTGATCCAATAAAGACAATGTTCCATATAGTCCTAATAATATTTTACAAACTCATGTGATGATAATTCTGGGCACCTTGGTTGAAAAACATATTTTAATCTCTGAGAAAAGTCAGTTTTTAACATATATCCTATAACAGAAGACAGTTGTTTATACATATCACTAAAGAATCACTCATGGAAAATTTGGTTTAAATTAATCCAGATGTTCCTTAGAAGAGGATTTTTTCAAGGAAAAGGTTTATGTCACACTGATAAATGGACAGACAGTATGACACATAAAGACACAGCACCATGACAACAACCCAAGTGGCCTTTGGCCAATGGCGCTAACAAAATTTATACTTAAACAAGGTGTGTTTGTCAAACACAAATGCCCCCGTAACAGCATTTTTTTTCAAAATGTTGACCTTGACAGATGACCTTGAGCTTTAATCATGCCCTTGACCTTGATACCTACAGATGTACATCACCGAGATCTTACATCATGCAAGTTATAAGACAGAGTATCTATAATATGCTTGAATAAACTGAACAATGAAAGTTTTTTGGTAAAGTTATTGAATTATTTGACCTTGACAGATGACCTTGACCTTGTCAAATAACCTTGACTTTGGTATCAGCAGATGCAGATTATTGTGATCTATCACAATGCGAAATATTAGCCTTGTATCTTGAATAGGCTTGTAGATATTGGCAATGTTAAGTTTTTGGTTAAATTTTGCAAACAGACTGACAAACAGATGGACAACGGTAAAACAACATGCCTCCTCCCTTTATCTACGTGGGCGTAATAAAAGGAACATTTTTAAATTGTTCAACCACAAAAAGAGAAAGACATGTAATTTTGATCATACAATAATATCTCTTATTGAGCAGTTAACTTACCAGTTGTGGCATGAAAGAGAGTCAAGATAAAATACTTTTGGTTTTGTAAGAACAAACGTGAAAAAATTAAGTTTGAATAATTACCTATACATTTATATTATACACAATACTTTAAAGTTGTCCACTGTCTAACTGCAATATCCAGCATCTGCATTTTTCACAGATATCATTCCAGAAACCTGCAGAGAAACACATTTTTGCTCAAGTCCTAAATGCATGACAATAAAATTAAATTTAAAATGCATGAGAAAAGAGTTCAGTAATTCAGGTTTTAAGAGACAAAGTGACAGATGGATGCAGATAAAAAAGAGACAGCAGTGAATCTATTCTTCAAAAAAAAAAAAGATAAAAAATAATCCAAGTTTATCCTCAATAGACAACTTGACCCTGATAGGTGAATTTGCCCTTCATACTGATTTAAGTATTACGATGAAATATACTACCACACCACATAGTCTAATAACTTAAAATTATATACCTTTTTAATTTACAAAAAAGCAGACATTTAATTATGACCATACAATAATACCCTCTTGCAGAGGTGTTAACTGAGGAGTTAAGCTGCAGTGGCATGAAAGATAGTCAAGATAAAATACTTTTGATTTTGTGAGAACAAAATTTTACTGTGAAAAAAAGAAAATAGTTTGAACAATCACCTATGCCTTTATGTTCCATGCTATACTTCAAATTTGTCCACTGGCTAACTGCAATATCCAGCATCTGCATTTTTCATAGAAATCATTCCAGAAACCTGCAGAGAAACACATTTTTGCTCAAGTCCCAAATGCAAGTCAACAAAATTAACATTGAATTTACAATGAAGATGAGAAAAAAGTAAGAAAACTCAGGTTTTTAGAGACAAAGACACAGATAAAAACAAGACAGCACAGAACCTTTAAAATTGTTTTATTTCTTCTCATGAGAGCAACAGTCTTAATTTAGTTTATCAACCCTAGTAGACCAATGCACCCACCCCCCATGGATCTCTGCCTAGTTTCACCTTGGTGGTTTCAGACAAAATTAAGAAGAGTATCAAAGAAATGAGAGGCAAACAAGAGGACCATGATGGTCCTAGATTCCTCATCTGAGTCGTTTTGACCCCTGGTACATCAATTAAATAGGCAGATGTCAACAAGAAGATAATTTCAAAATAAGATCAATACCATGGAATGTTTTCAGCAAAGAGTAAAAAGGATATGCCTGGGTACAGACCTTACTTGAAGATATTGACATGTAATGAAGAAACTTCATGAAATACAATTAAATAAGACCATTATGAAAAGTCACTGCCTTCTGGTTTCACCAAGTTTTTAAGATTTCCTCCTTTGTGTCTATGTAAAATAGGGTGGATTCATTCAGAGCCCAAATATGACCCTCGAGGGCATGATATGAAAACGTTGGTAGAAGTCCACTATATAAAGTTACAAACATAATATGGAAGATGTCTGCCTTTTAGTTTCAGAGACGAAGATTTTTGAAGTTGTTTGCTCTTTAAATCTTAGTATATGTTAAAAGGGATGCGCACGGGTGGAATCCAAATATGATCCTAGGGTCTTGATATGAACACATTTAATAGAGGTCCACAAGATGATGATACATACAAAATAGTAAAGTTGTCTTCCTATTTTCACCATTTCTTTAAGGGTAAAGGGACAGTTAATTTATTTCAATAACTTTGGTAGAGCTTCACCCAAGGAAAATCCCTGCCAAGTTTTGTCTAGATTGGCCCACTTGTTTGGGAGGAGAATATGTTTTAAGAAAATGTGGGTGATGGACTTCGTACTCAGGTGAGCTAAATAATGCATAATGACTCTTCAAAAAGAAAATAATCTTACCTTATAAAACTTTCCAACATGTTTTCCTCTAATTACATTTTGAACAATGAATATCTTTCTGTGATCAGCCAAGAAAGCCATTTTGAACAACAATCAAACCATTTTTTATTATCCTGCAATGAAAATATAGCGCAAGTCTGAAATAAAATTATCTATGATTAAAAGTAAATGATGTGAGCTCTTCTTTTTGTTGGAGAGGATGTTTGGGAAGGTGACTTGTCTGTGATTACAGAGAAAAATATGTCAAGGTCTTACAATATCCATATTATCTGCTGGAGGTTGGGAAATGGGAAAATTAAAATGGCAAAGCAATGCAGGATCATGAAAATTTCTTGCTACTGAGACCAGATAACATTGATATTTTAAGACACTAACATATCATTCTATTCATCAGGCAATTATTTCTCAGTGTTTTTAATTCTTTTTTGAAACCTTAAAAATCAAAGAAATTCAGGCGAAAGTGGTTCAAGTTAAGATCATGAATATGCAAATATTTTTTAAAAACAAACTGCCTAAAATTATTTTGTTTTATGCAGTTGATTTGAATGATTTCAGATATCAGGTCAATACAATAGGACAATATTTTTTTTTTATTGACTTAAACTTTACAGTTTCTCGTCATAATATGTTTTAACAAAACCACAAATAATTAGTCAAATTAGCAAAGTACATGTATAAGAATTCAAGACATTTCTGGATCCATCAAAAACTAGATTACGTTATCAAAAGACCTAAAATATAAGTATCATAATAGATCAATTGGAAGAGAAGCAAGTTCTAAATACAACTAATGACTGAACTGTTCAATATCTAATCTTACATTACAGTCATTACTCATTTAGTACGTTAATACAGACATCATTGCATAAAAAATTGAAGATAAGTTATCTAATTTTTTAAATCAAATTTAAATAAATATTGTTAATTGGGGGAAATCCTGGATTTAAATGGCTTGTGTAAGCTTTTAAAACTCATGCATCACTGACCCAATGTCTGTGGATTTTAAGGGGTCAAAACTGCTGTTGAAGGGTGTCAAAGGGTTTCATGAATGGATACTTAGTAACCTAGTTTAGTGTTTGTTACACAGGTCTATGCCAACTCAAACATATATGCCAAGGTGGTGATAATAGATAATGGTTTTGGGCAAAGTCAAACACTTTTTGTTGCTTCTATTATAAGTTGACTTGGTACCTTTACTTTTCTTTTTTGTTGAAGTTGTACCAAATTGGCTCTGAGCCTCCACATGCCTCATTCTCAAAAGCGACCTGGAATAAATTTGAAAAAAAAAAACTATATAGAATAAACATTGAACTACAAAGCCAGCTATGTCAAGTTTTGTTTAAAGACCATCCCATAAAATCACTTGAAATTTAATTAGCATTTGTCAAACCATGTTCCACTGTTGTCTATTCTGTGAAAAGGAAACATACTTTTCTGATGATGTATTCACTGATGTTTCAAAAACAAAATTAAAAATTGTGTCCCATTGCAGATATATCCAGGTAATATTTTATCCAATAGTCACAGAAATACTGTGTGTAAACAACTAAACATTCTGTGTACTTCATTTGCACAGCCATGTCGACCTGACCTCTTTGACTAATAAGAAAGTGATGTGATTCATTGTTTGCCTTGAATAGAAGAGCTACCCTTGAAAGACGGAAATATTAAAGTAGTAAATTTTCAATAAGACAAAATTAAACTCATAAATATCTAAATGGAAAGGCACTAATTAGACCATCATCTCTGAAAAGGAAGCATATTCAAATAAACCAAAGAACATAAATCAAAATGACTGCATCCACTGACCTACTCTTGAATAATTACTGTTATTTATGTATGGATTTTTATTGGAATGAGAAGAAGAATTGGATACTTATGACTGGTAAAATATTTTCTTTTTAGAAACTATGTTATTTTGTTGGTACGAATTGTTAAACTCTTAACCTAACGAATCAACGACATACGAGGATATTCCCGATGGGACAATTGACTGGCAATAAGAAATTGTGGTGTACAGCAGTTTTACGCGCAATCTTATCCATTCAATTTTTTGTACTTAAATTTAAATAAATCCTTGATCGCGCATTGACCATAAGAGTAATGATTGTATCCATTATATGATCCATAACATTTGAACGATCCGAAAACTAGTGATGTCCGAATTTCAATTTTCAAGAACGCTCAGTTCGACTTTCAAAGAGGCTTCTAACTGGACACAGTAGGATAAGGAAAATGCACATTTTGTTATCTACAATTATTAAAAAACAAATAAATAAAAGATTCACCTTGATAAACAGCAATACTTCAATTGTTGGTTTCCTCTAGATCTATTTAGTTCCAACCGCTATAAATAGTTCGTCCAATATGGCCGCTTCCGTATTATTCCCGAGGTCTATTCTTTTGAATCGCCGAGGGTTCCCGATTGACCCATCCGCCTCACATATATCCGAGGTCTGTTGTAGTTTACGGAAATGGCCGAGTGATGTTCCGAATGATGTCGACAATATCATTGGTATTCAGTACTTCCGGATCACAGACATATATTGATAATGTCTGTAACGTCAAAATATTGGCTCAAATTATACATACCCATCCGCCTTACATACATCCGAGGTATATTGTAGTTAACGGAAATGACCGAGTGATGTTCCGAATGATGTCGACAATATCATTGGTATTCAGTACTTCCGGATCACAGACATATATTGATAATTTCTGTAACGTCAAGATATTGGCTCAAATTATAAATACACTAGATTTATGGGGTTTTGTAAATTGATTCGAAGATAGGCTGAAGTAAATCGAGTTACATATTATGCTTCTGTGTTGAATGGTGTACTGCGTTGGTATCGTCGAATAGATGAAATGGAGTTTTACGCCGCTTTCAACATTTTTTTCAGTTATATCGCGGCGGCTGGAGCACCTAACGATGCTTTCCTGGTATTTCTCTCACCAGTACAACCACCACATCCTTTCCTTGCCTCCAGCTGCTATCTCACATAAGTCTTCGATTATCAACCCATTGGTGAGAGACAATTTGGCGTTGGAATCATTTTTATTTCATAATTGAAGGGGGTTGAAGGGAAAACTTATGTATAAAATCTTTCAAGCAGGGATTATTTGATGCAGCGAACGGTCATTGTCAAACGAAAACTTCAGAATTGTAATGTTCCGAACATTATCGCTTTTTATGCGCCGCACGTTATTTCTGTATAAAATGCAATAAGTATTTTTGGGGAAAAACGACCATTTACCTGCAATTATAGTGATGTAGGACTTCAAAAATCCCTCTTTTTCCTTTCATAACCCTTTGTTTATATTTGAGCATTTAAGAATTTAAATACTTTCAACGATTTTTTCATTACAAGCAAACAGTTCTGATTCTGGTCTGCCGTTTACAGCGAATCGACGAAGATCATAACGCAACGTTGTCAACCTTGCTTGATTACGCCGATTTCATTTTGAAATGAAGCAGTAGTTATAGGCTGTAAAAAAGTTCTAATCATTGATACCTCTTGTTATGTCAAAATTGTCGTCTTTTTGTGTAAAATATGTAAAAATTTATTTCACTTCGAAAGTGAGATATATAAACACAGAAAATAGACTTGAATCTTTTATCATTTGGCCAAATATTTCAATTTATTCTTACATGTACATTATAGATTTAAAGGATTGCAATTATAAGGGCCGAATGTATTTTTTTCTTTATTGGAGTATAAAGTGCAATAACCTTAGCACATGACTTAATTTGTTTGTTTGAATGGGGTTTTACGCCGCTTTCAACATTATATCAGTCATATCGCGGCGGTCACATGGTTTAAACATAGCACCCTACGGGAGTAATCTGCCATGAGCTAAGGCAATTGCACTAAATACTCCAATAGACGCAGCGAAACAAAAATACACCCATCCATTTAAAGAATTGCACATTTTAATTGTGAAAATAATTACGAGTTTACATCATAAGCGGTAGCAATTTACCTTCCAACACTTTCTACACCTTGAAATCAGGGTTGATGCTTACACCATATAAAGTGTAAGTTTGTCGATAAGGATGGCGTTTTTTGTTGAATTTTATGGGAGGCAATTCAATGTCGCAAATTTTGTTCAGGATGAACAAAATTAGTGATGTTGATAACCTCCCTTTAATAAAATATGCATACAAGTTCCTTAGATAACTTCATATTTCTTCAATAACCTAATAGACGCCTACAATTTGAATTATGTCAGTGAAATCGCGATTTTTCTCTATCCAAATTTATCTTGAATAACGTTTTTCATTTTATATTTTTCAATGGGTTTGGGCGTTTTTTATCGATTTTGAGTGAGTGTTTGGAATGAATGAATGGAGCGCTGAGTGAGAAATTTAGAATGGTTTTGATTGAGATGAATGTCAATTTCACGATGTTATTAAGTGTTTATCTGATTTCAGGGAATGGTTACACTTACGGTTTTTAGTGAACCAAAGTAAATTTTACACCAAATATAGTTTCGATGTTTACCTCTGAACGAGCTAAAACCCTCTGTAGTTTCAACGTATGGTAAAGAAAATGGCCCAATATAGTGTAAAATGGACGTTTTACTTCAAAGACTGATCTTTCATAGTTTTTCTATCGTTGGATTGATAATTGAAAAAAAACCGCAATCATCTCTGTATTTCGCTTGTAGCAGCAATAACATAGTTGCTTATTGAAATGGAGTGTAAAAGGAAGAAAAGTCCATCCAAATTTAGCGTACTCACAGATTACACTCAAAGTGATGTGAAGTTTCAACATTGAATGAGTATGGTTATACAAATTGATTATTTCTGATTATACATTATTTCGTGATGTATAAAATTTGAAGAGAGGACATCTTATATCTGAAATTTCGATTTTAAACTTTTGTCTTGTGTAGAGAAATGATGTTTCTTTTACTCTCCTTTTTAGTGTGACATTGTTTGGCCCTAAAATATAACTAAAAACCAGCGAGAACTTTGATCTGTATTGTATACTTTGCTATCAAAAGTGTAATGTGATTCAAATCACCAATTTCGGTGTCCTATTTAAGGAAGGGTTGTGTAAGATTACACCTATCTATATTTGGATTTTTAACACCTACTCGTTTCTAACTTTACACCAATACGGAATACTTAGTCCCTTAGTTAAATTTGAATTCTTAAAAGTGTAATCTGTATTTACACTCTTGTTCGTGATAACAATGCACATTTTCCTGACGGTGCAGTACAAAAACAACTCTTAGGGACTAAAGAAACGCAAATTTTAGGTTTGGTAAATTTTCCTAGCTTTCCTGAGCAAAGTTGTTTATATTTTAAGGGTTTCAATGTAAGTCATTACTTTAGCAAAGTTAGTACAAAATTTTATTTTGAAATACGTTAACAACTCAGACCTGTGACCTTTTAGAGGTGGCTAACCCCAATTCACAAAAATACCAATCGGTCTTTGACAAATCGGTAAAAGCTCAGTAAATTCAAGCCATAACTAAATTTTCACATCATCTGTAATCGCAGATCAACATTTTATCTTCAAATTGTCCATTTATACATAATTAGATTAGCCATTGTTCTTTCAATAGTCTTAATACAGTAATTGAAAATGTAGAGTCGTAATAAGGTTAAGCATCAACCATCTTCTATTTACAGGTTCATTTTATAATAAAGCTACTTTGAGTTCATATATTTAGCCCCTGCAAAGATAATTTTTTCGTTCGATGTGCAATTTTTAAAGGATAATGAAGTAATTTAAATGAATCCGTTCAAATTTTCAAAATGAAATTCTCGATAGAAAAGTATGAAAAATATTCAGCGATTTTGATTAAGATCATCGATAATCATAACTTAATATTTTCTTCAATAAATAGAGGTTATGAGTATTTCTATCTTCTATTATCCAAAATTAATGCCCTGGCAGGACGGAGCCTAAGTAACGGGTCGTTTCACTTAAGGTTAAGGGAAATCAGCTTTTATCTAAAATAACATACATCTAAAGAGAGTCGACATAAATAACTTGAGACCATAAATCGTAGATTGGTAACCAAATCCTCGTAACTTCAGCTTAATCAAGCTGATGTTACGAGGCATTGGTTACCAAACGATGAAATGTGTTCACTCTCTCAAAGCACGGGAATCCTTAAAGTTTAAGGATACAGTTATTTGCACGCGTTAACGATGATTACCGACTAAAATTTGAAAGAACCCAAACTATTGAAAAGTAAACTAGCCAATTACGTCACGGTAAGTCCCGCCCTGCCAGTTCATTAATTACGCAGAATAACTATACGAAAATCCGTGTGATAACATCCCGTATGATATTTTTTATGATATTACATAGTTATTTTCAGAACAATGATATGATGTGGTTATTTTTTAGAAACTTGCATTTCAGTTAGAAAAATCGACGAAAACAAGACAAATAGAAGTTATAAGATAATTATGATATATACTTAGTGTATTGTATAAAAAATATCTAACTCGGATGTGGGAATTGATAATTGTCTCGGCAGAGTCTCGACAATGATCAATTCTCCCTATCTCGTGAGATATTTTTTTTCATACAAAACACTAAGTATGTATTATTTCTTCAATGCTTTTCGGTGGTTTATCGAGAAATATCGGTAGATTATCACTTGATAAACTCACCGCAAAAGCAGTGAGATTATCAAAAACTTATACCCTGCTTTTGAGAATTTCATCCTATCTGACGTCATCTATGCGGGGCGAAATAAGTGACGTCACAATGAACGTTGCATAGCAACCACGCGCAAAATGACGCGCTTTACGAAAATGTATCCTAGAAATGACACATTTTGTCTCATTTTTGCATTAAAGAAATAGAATAATCGTTTGTTTTTTTTCGTGTAAGATCGATTTATATTTCATTTCGTGAACAAACAAAAGCTATATTTTCACTCGTGGCTCCGCCACTCGTGAAAATATAGCTGTTGTTGTTCACTCAATGAAATATAAATCGATCTTACACTGAATCAAACGATTATCCCCCCCTCTCTCTCTCTCTCTCTCTCTCTCTCTCTCTCTCTCTCTCTCTCTCTCTCTCTCTCTCTCTCTCTCTCTCTCTCTCTCTCTCTCTCTCTCTCTCTCTCTCTCTCTCTCTCTCTATATATATATATATATATATATTTATCGTAAGCGCAGGGATTTTGATTTGTTGTGTTTACTTTTCCAATTTTTGGTGTCAGCTATGTGTTCAAGGGTGTAGCGGACATGACGAAATCGTGTTTTTTGTGATCCTCAGGTGACAATTATTGTTTCAGACGTGAAAATAGAAGCTTGACTATTTTTTATGATGTGCCACACCATTGACGCTGTAAAACAACAATACCGTTACTCCATACGGTATTTCTCATTAAAGAAACCAAATTTTCTTTTAATTTTAGTCAGAGTTTGGGTACAAACAAGTTTTAATGCAGACTTTTATTTTGAATATTTCTATTTTAGAGAAAAAATCAAGTTTTATTTCCTGCGTTTTTTAAATTCTCTGAGTGCTTTCGTAAAAAAATAGAAGGCATACTAGGATACCAAAAATAAGTTATCAATTTATCTAACGAGGTTGGGGGAATTGAATGTCAGCCAGGTCAATTATCAAAGCACAACTGAGTTAGATATTGGTTTATACAATTCACTATGTATTAATTATACTCCTACTTATAACCCCTATTTGCCTGTTTCGTCAATGTTTCTAACAGAAATGCAAGTTTCTAAAGATAACCGTATTAAGTCTTTGTTTAAAAAATATCCATGTGATATCATTAAAAAATGTTATCACACGGATATTATTATAGTTATAAGATAAACCAAACAAGGTTGAGTGTCATACCATAATGAGGAGTCCTGTTTATGATGTAATGAAACCTGCATTGACCTGATATGTATGATAACTTAACATGATATCAGGCAGTCTATTTTAAGAAGCAATATGCATAAAATTTTAACTTGATTTTTTTTATTTCTAAGGGTTTGTTGTTATTTCGCTGAAGAATGATTGCATGATAAATGTTCTATTCATTCTAATACGTGAATTGCGTGAACTTCACTTGTATATAAAATTTAATTAACAAAAGAGACGTTGTATCATATTGTCTACAATGAAACGTGCTACCATTAACCATTTTTCTCTTTGTCATAAAAGCTAAATACTTATCTCAAGCGCATTTTGATAAAATATCGAAGCTTAATTGGGGACAAAAATAATTATGATAATAAAGCTAAATATCTCAAATGTTTTTCTCTAACAGAGATAATAGTATGTTTCATCTCGATAGAACATACGACAAAAACATTTTATACTAAGAAGTGTTTCTTCATCCGGGGCCGAGTATTCCATTTCTTTTGGCTACATGTTATTGTATTGTTCTATGCGCCGGAGGACTAGATTTTTTATTGTGCGGAAGCACAATAAGGGCGGTTCTGACCGCATCACATCTAATCAAATTTGCAAAAGCTTCCTTTACCCTAACTCATAGCCGTTTTGTAAACAATTTATTTGTTTTCACAAATTGAGCTTCAGATTTTCTCTGAATATTAATTCACACTTTTTTGCAGTAAATTTTATATAGGGCTGAACAGTTATTTCATTTAGCTTAACAATCAAATATTAACAGTAGTTTTCTAAAATCTAGCTGTATAGTTGCTTTTCGTACCTTTTAGTGAAAAAGCTACAGAGATGGACTGTGAGATTTATTTCCTTCCTCTAACACCTTTTAATGTACCTTATTACCTTCTCAATTTTTACAAAGAGTGTGATAAAATGAGTTACTCCCCTCTCTCTCTCTCTCTCTCTCTCTCTCTCTCTCTCTCTCTCTCTCTCTCTCTTTCTCTCTATCTCTCACTCTCTCTCTCTCTCTCTTTCTCTCTCTCTCTCCCTCTAGCTTTATCTTGGTGTATTTGTCTCTGTCTGCCTGTGGTTTATCTACATGTAATTATCTGAAAACTTGTATTTACAACTTTTCAATGTACAATTTAGCCATCTCTAGCTTTATCTTGGTGTATTTGTCTCTGTCTGCCTGTGGTTTATCTACATGTAATTATCTGAAAACTTGTATTTACAACTTTTCAATGTACAATTTAGCCATCTCTAGCTTTATCTTGGTGTATTTGTCTCTGTCTGCCTGTGGTTTATCTACATGTAATTATCTGAAAACTTGTATTTACAACTTTTCAATGTACAATTTAGCCATCTCTAGCTTTATCTTGGTGTATTTGTCTCTGTCTGCCTGCGGTTTATCTACATGTAATTATCTGGAAACTTGTATTTACAACTTTTCAATGTACAATTTAGCCACTAGACGTTGTTATCATTTTGAATGATCAACATGCTAATGTGTTTTGCTAAAGTGCTTTTCACACATGTATTTCTTATATATATAATTTTATTTCATTTTAATCAAAAACAAAAATAAAAAAAAAAAAAACATGGCACCAGGAAACATTGTCTAAATTGCCAAAAAAAGTTACAATAGAGAATGCTTTACAAGTAGCTTATTAGCTGTCGCGGAACTTATTATTTTCAAATTTTCTCATCAAAAATTTAATGTGAATTGGTCTGTGTTTTGTATCTGTATATTCAAACCCCAAACTATGTATGAAGCAGGTGCCAATGCTTATATTTCGATGTTGATATTGAATTGATTTTGTCGACATCCTTGATTAAATCTTTGTCTTGTGAATTTTCTGCATTTTTAAGGTATCTTTAAATGTGGCGTGTATGGTTTGACTATATCCAAAATAATGACTAAAGTTTAGTTTTTTGGTTGTTTTGTTGTTTATATTCAAAAATAGACAGAGTTGAACTCCTGATTAAAAAATAACCAATTCAGTCATTAAGTACCGCACAAAGTACAACACTTTGAAACTCAATTATTGTCATTTGGTACAGGATAATTTAAAAGAAATGGTAAAACCCTGCGCAGTGATAACTATGATTAAAATAAAGATCCTGATTTTTTATTATTAATCATATTACGGCCACGTAGAACAATTAACCTATAAAACTGTTTTCATATTTTCTTTAAGCTTTAAGTTCATCTTACAAGAAGAATGTATCCTAATGAGTTTAGATAACGCACTGATTGGCGTTTCGTTAAAGAGTATTACAAAAAGACCATAGACCAAATATTAGATATATGCATTTATGGGACCAGAATAATTAAACGCAAAAATGGCAGTTCGTATGTCGGTTCTTGTGCTGATCTGTATTGGAATAATTGGCCTTGTAACAGGTATGGTTCATTCTTCTTTGAAATTGGTGATAAGTTTTTAGACAAATAGGATCTGTTATTAGATTTTTTGAGATAAGGTGATCTTCATAGAAAGAACAGAAATGTTATTAGGCGAGCTCAGGCGACCTTCATTACTTTCCTCTTCTATACGAGGATAAGATCAGCTTGTCTAAGGATAAATCCACAAAAACATTTATTCTCACATAAACCCAACATTCGTACGTTAAATCCAAAAATTGAAACAATCGACTGGTGCACCTTCGGCGATAACGCGCGATGTCCTAGTGACGTAATGTAATCGCCTTGTTCTAGGAAAATTTGATGAAAAGACTGATAAATTATATACTGAGCGACTTTAAAGACGGATCAATGTAAATTTGAATTTAGAGCACCGCGAAGTTTATTTGTTTTACTAAATTTAACTTTAATCATTCAAAGAAGATCCTCTTTTGAATCGACTTAAAGCCCCAGTCTGCGTTTAGAGTAAAAAAAAGTATCTCTCTCGTGAATAGTCTTTGAACATTTTTTCTTGATTTAGTTTAATGAAAATGAGTTACATAAAAATACAAATCAATCAACAAACAGCGTTTTTTCGATAAACGCATAATCTGCCGTATAAAGTAAAATATTTAAATTAGATTTCGTTCACGTGTAATACGCATTACCGAATATTGTAATGACAAATTCAAGCTTATCTTTGAGAATAAAAGTCTAGTATTTGTGTACATCGTCGTCTGAGATCGTTGCTTGCGTTTCGGTTCACGAACACAGACGGGGGTTTTAATCTTTATTTGAACTGACGCTTTGGTTAGTTTCGGCACAGCAAACTACTCTTCACTCTTACTTTGTCAATACACTTTTCATTGTTGATTTATTTCACAAATCAGGAGTGTGGAAGGTAATTGACAATAGACATTTTGAGAACATTTCGAACATTTAAAAGAAATGAAATCAACTCAAACACTTTGAAAAGACTGTCCTCCGAATGGAGTATGTCAATAGGGAAATTGTTCTTTAAAATCAGAACGTCGTTCACCTCGAGTAGCTTAAAAAAAATAATTTTTTTCCATCAATGTTTGAACATCTTTAAGGCAGGACCTTTCCAATAAGGAGATTCATAAAACTTTACATGTTGATTGACGTTAGTGGCATCACTGTCATGACGTAAACACGCTTAAAATGACATCTAAGTTCTAAGCGACTTATCTGCTAACGGTTAAAAAGTGTGAACAGGCTTTGTGTGCCCATTCATATGAACCACGTTAGTGGTATTACGAAAGGAATGAAAAATGTTGTTATCGACGTCAAATTGGGCCGATAAGACGACATCTTGTATCGTCTTTGAAAGAAACGTGCTTAAACACAATCCTTGTGATTTGTCTGACTCTTTGATTTATTCAACTTTACTTTGAAATTTGTTTGGCTTTTGTTTCATTTCAAAACAACAGTAGGGCTATGGAGGAACTTCAGTTTCCATGGGTTTGTTTAAAATTGTCACAGTATTGGTAATAAAAGAAAATGTTCCAAATGACATTATTGAATTAAAGGTTACTTGTTGAATTAAAAGAAAATTATTTTTTAGTCCGAGGTTCTGCATATAAACTTGCATTTTAGTGATGTTTTTCAAGTATTGCGTTTTTTTAATTAGCTCAGTATTTTTTTCTGATATAAAAAAAAATATACGTTTAATTCATATTTTGGAACAACCATTATACCAAGGGACTCCAAAAGCGTACATCAAAATACATCGTCATTATGACATAAAAAGTTTGGTCGTATATAAATGATTAAAAATTACAATCTTCTCGATAGAAACAATAACACTTATGTAATAATAATGCTTAATTATAGTTATACGGGACAACGTTTAGATATTCAAATAATATTACTTGAAATAGTTAAAACAACAAACCATTTTTTCTTTATGATGTGCGGTGGTTGATCATGAAATAACGGTAGATCATCACTTGGTATTCTTAATGCAAAATCGGTTACATGCAGTTTTTATGATTAGATACCATGCTTTGGCGCGTTTCACTTTATTTGATATTATCAAAGCGGAGTCCAATAAACAAATATTGATGTCGTCAAGTTGATGTTGCCTATAAATAACATTCTGCATTCTTTCATCACAGAATAAGTGTACCTATGCTAAAATGGTTCATTTCTAAATGAGTTAGGTCTTTCAAGTATCTCGGGGAAAATGGCCTTTTTAGAAATATGATTTAATGATTCTAAAATTGCGACAGGTCTCGTTGATCTTTGTGGAGATCGCACTTTACTACGCAGGTTCAAGTGAATCGCGGTGTTTACAAAGAAGGAATGTTTACATTGGTATGATTTGGCAAGGGGAATTTTGAATTGTTATTTACTTGATTTGTTCAGATATTGTTGGTTTTACAGGCTTTTTTCTTGTTGTTGTTGTTTTGGCTTTTCTTCTGGTCTTTAAAAAAGTTAATCCGAGATCTTGGTTTTGTGATGAAGCATTAGTTCCGATAACTGTAGTCCTCTTAAATGAATCGAGTGGATTTTCAATATCGTTTTGTTGAAAGGGATCACAGATTATCGCTCCATAGACCAAGATAGATCGAACCATGGGTAGATAAGCGACTCTTTTAGTCATCAGTACAGAACCTGAGATTTCTTCTCAGCCTGTGTATATTCAGACAAATTTTAAGTATTCTTTTTCTACTACAGTTCGCATAGTTTTCGTTGTTGAGAATTATGTGAGCCATTGGAGTATGTTGCTAATAATGTCACTGTGATTTTAATTGGTGTAGTAGTTTTTGAATGGTAAGTTGGCGTCTGCTTCTTTGGTGCAAACTGATTGAAATTGTTTGGTGGGTATGTCTGTTAAAGCAATTCTTTGTTACTACTTTGTGGCCAAAATTCCAAAAGGAACGTCAATTGTCTAGTCCCTGGAAGATATAGGCGATTTACAAAGGGGAACCTTTCTGAGAACTTTAATTTTGACCAATCGATTTTACATTTATAAAAACCATAAAGCACACCTTAATTACAGAAAAACTGAAATCATTCTTATTCCATGAATAACGAGCCGTGACAAGCTAAATTGCACAACATCAAATGTCTCAATTCTCAACAACGTCGCTAGCGTCATGTACTGTGCGCCGCCACCTAATACCCATGTATTTTTGTTTGCGTGTAAAATGAATATACATCGTTCAAATGCTTCAGCTTTTGGCAAGTTTGAGCATAATTATAAAGTGTCCTATTAATATGAGTATACTTTTTTCACTTAGTGATAAATCAATGATGATTTATTGACCTAATCCGGATAAAAATTGAACATCCCTTGTAATTCTTCAATAATTTCGTTTATAAAACTCCCCTGCGTTCCTTAAATGTCTATTGCTTTCCTTTTGGGGATGCCGGTAGATTTTCCAAGTGTTGGCTTTCTTTGCTTGGTTGCACAGTCTGCTATTTTAGAATTTTCTTTCTTTGTTTTATTCTTATCCAAGGAGTTGAGTGTTTGATGTTATGTATGGTTGATTGATTGAATGTTTTACGCCGCTTTCAACAGTTTTTCACTCATATCGCGGCGGCTGGACAACCAAACAAAGGATTCCTGGTATTATTCTCACCAGTACTACTATCACGTCCTTTCCTTGCCTCCAGCTGCTATCTTCCATAGGTCTACGATTATCAACCCATTGGTGAGAGGACAAATAGTCGGGAGGAATGAGTGCCGCCGTCTGGGATCGAACTCGGAACCTCTATATGGACAGTCCAACCGGTAGTAAGAACTGATTGTCTCAAGTCATCCCAGTTTTTTGTGGAGTAAAGCATTTCCTAGGTTTTGTTTTCTGGTAGAATTGTTTGATGAGGTAGTCTTTTATAAAAATGTTTTGGTCTGAGATACTTTGTACAGTTAATTACATCGTAAAATTGACATTAACCTCAATCAAAACCATTCTGGATCGCTCAATCAACGCTCCAATCATTCATTCCAAACACTCACTCAAAGTATTCAAAAGCGCCCAAACCCATTGAAAAAATATAGAATGAGAAACGTCATTCAAAATAAATTTTGATTGAGAAAAAATTTGATTTTACTGCCATAATTCAAATTGTTAGCGTCTAAAAAGTTCTTGAAGAAATAGGAAGATATGTATAGAGCTTGTATGTATTTTTTATTAAAGGGAGGTAAACAATATCGCTTATTTTGTTCATCCTGAACAAAATTTGCGAAACAGGATTATCTACCATTAAATTCACTCAAAACGCGCTCCTCACACTCATTCAATTTCATTCCGAAATCATTCCAAAATCATTCACTAAAATCAATTTCACGATGTTGTTAACTGTACGCTTACTGAGAATTTAGCCAGTGAAGCATCTAATACCAGATCTAAAATAGTTTTCTTCTCTTGTTGGTTCGTTGTGATTCTGGGCTAGTCCAGCGGAGCTTGAAACATCGTTCATTTGTTTGTGGATGTCCCTATCACTGTCGGGGTAGTTAAAGACCCCGGCTAGGATATTTGTTTTGTTTTTGTTCTTGTCGACCTTGCTGAGAGGGTTTTCTAGTTCTTGAAGAGACTCATAGTTCCGTTGTGGCATCTAAAAGGAGGATTTATATAGGTCTTTGCTATCTTTCATTTTGATTTTGATCCACTGTATTTTTCAATTTGTTATTTGGGCAGGTTGTCCCTCAGAAATTATGCTTTTCTCTACTAATATGAAAATCCCACCCCAAAGTATGCGGCGGTGATTCCTGTATGCAGTAAAGTTGGAAGTTGGAAACATTTCGTTTGATTTGATGACATCTGTGGTCGGGGTTTTACCTGGTTTAATTACACTCAGCTTTGATACAGTTCAGCACATTACTTCTGTCAGATAGTCAATCGAGGTTTTTACTTCTGCATTTTCCGTCAAATCCGGAGATTTTATTTTGGATTTTGTTCATTGTATTCATCATGTTTGATGCGTTAGTGTTATTTAAACGTTCTGTTTTTAAGCTGCTGATTTTTGAATGGCAGAATTGATCAATCCAAATGTTTCTTTCATAGAGGTGAGTGGTTCTCGTAGCTGATGCTGATTTCGTTACTTCTGAGGTTGAAATTGTTACATTTATAGCACTTCCATTGGATGTTGGGTCTTTTTAAAAGTTCAAAGTCGCGTGTAAACGTTTATGCCATCAAACAATATGGACAGCTTGGGACGAAGACATATCTTCCTTCAAACAATTACTAAGAAAATAAACCAAGCGGGTATGTAAAGTTGAACCCTTTGCCAAAAGTAAAGCAAGAAAAATTAATCCCCTGCAGCTTATTCGATCATCCTGTATCCCGATATTTCAAAGCAGTAAGATCTGATGGCTGTGATTCTGAAAATATCTGATAAACATGATAAGGACAAGGTGAATAATCAAGGTTATATGCAAGAAAATTGACCTCGTGTGTTGTTTCGTCTACTCAGATCCTTCGTCTTCAGTATTATCGGTACTTTGATTGTAGCACAGCGGAGCACTATGCAAGCACTGCGTTGAACACACAAAGCACTTCGTGTCGCACAAAAGTTGATGGCGTATACTAGACCTATTTTTTTTTGCGCGCGCGTGAGCACACGAAAGCTACGTGGTAAACACGTTGTTCGGTTTTGACTCCATTATCGTTTTCCTAGGCAATTTCCAGGATACAGGGTTGTTTCCTATGTCCTGCTAAACCTGGCCAAAAACACATTCATAGACAGGAAACCTTAGTGCCAGACTTTCAGCATAAAATAAGAACGGTTCGTAAAAGACTAATGATAAAAACGGCAAGTCTATGTGTCCATGAAAGCTTATTGCTAACATCGTGAAATTGACTATGTTTATGTGTTTGGAATTAATTTGTAATGAAACTGATTGAGTGTTATGATCTAGTTTTGAATGATTTTCAAAGGTAAAACAAAATCGATAATATCGTCCAATTGGAGGAAAAAAGAGATAATTTTACCTCTTTAATGCTTTTAACAATTTTTGAGCCTTTTTGTAGGATTTAAGTGCGTGTTTAGGATGGATAAATGGAGTGCTGAGTGAGAAATTCAGAATGGTTTTGATCGGAAGAATGCCGTCAGAATCGACCTATTGGGAGTACGATGCCGCTTTTCAATATTCCTGCCGTTATATTGCGGCGTCTTGAGCACTTACAATAGATTATGGTATTTTCCACACCAGTTCTACCATTAATTTTTTTCGCGACCTCCAGCTGCTATCCTACAAAGGTTTACGGTAATCAACCCATTGATGGAAGACAAAAAGTTGGAAAGAATGAGTACCGCCGTCGACAATCATCAAGGGAACTTTGAATGATGGCCCGACGCGCGACCCACTACATTTTGACGGCGGTTCTTAAAGCTGCTCTTTCACAGTTCTTCATAGAAACAAAACTAAACTGGTTCTTAGAGTTGGAAATTTGTGCATTTTCCGATGTTAAAAAACACACATGGCACTAACTCATTTTTTAAAAAAAGATGTAGCATGAATGTCCGAAGCGAAAAGGTCATTGACGGAACGAGTCTATATCAGTCTAATCCAGTCTAATTACGAAATTGTTATTTTTCTTGTATAATTTTTCATTTTCCGCATGTATCGATATGGAAATTCCCAATTGACAAAAACTTGGACCTTGACCTTTGAAAGATTTGCACAAACAGGCTGAATTGCACGCGTGAATAGTTGGTAAAAAATTTAAGAATAATCTTTTAGGCGTTAGTAGATGCTTTATTTTTTCAGAATGGAATTCCGCTATTCAGGAATATCTGTCTTTTTTCCTTGGCTTAGCAGATGAAATCTTATTATTGTAGAGTTTTCTACAAAATAAAGTAATAATTTCTAATTAATTTTACAAAAAAATAATGATATAAAATTCGCATTTTCCCAATCTGTGAAAGAGCAGCTTTAAGGGTCATGGCTGTGAGGAAATTAAAAAAAAAAGAGACCACAATCAGGCATTGGACTCCCCCTGCAAAGGGTTACCTTTTTCCGTGAGACCATTACGTAGGGCAACCGAAAATTAAGTCGTGAAAATCAATGTTAATGGAAACTTGCGATTGGTATGTTTCCTAAACCCTGTCATCTCTTGTATGCTACTCTTTGGACAAGAAACACCCCATTGAAATTTTACACAATGTTTCTAACTTTAAGTCGCCATCGAATATTTTGATTGATCTGTTGTTAAAACACACGGGCTTCAAACCATTTATTTTATGTGCACTTCATGATTCGATTTCGTTAAATTATGTTGCCTGTTTACCATTCCTATTCGTACTACGAATGTAGTACAACTCTACTGTTTCCCCTACTAAGGTCGTAGCAGCATCTCGGTAAGTGTTTATGCACATTACTTGTACGTCTCACTAGGGAAAACGTTACGTATTAAAACGGAAACAGTACCGTTTAGAACTACTAACTATTCTGAAGTACACTCAAACTTCGAAAAAAGGTTCGTTTTTTCCGAATTCCGCCGTAGAAATTTTGAACATGCCAATTATTTTGAGGGCCGCTACGGTGAAAGCATACGGTATAAGAACGCTAATAGCACGGATGAGCAGATTTAACTACTACACATTTTCGGGAGGGTACGTTGTAGTACGGTGTTATTTCTTTACGTTGAAAATTACATGATATGTTATCGCGATTTTTTTACACCTACCTACTTAAACGTGTAAATATGTACTCAACAGTAGTGAAACACTTGTTCGTCCCTTTTGAACCGTAGTATCAGAGTTTAAAGGCGTGGTAACATTTGCGCTAATTAACGTGGTAAGCCGTAGAAATGCATCAACGTAGCCGTAAAATTTATGTAGCTGAGCGTATACTGCACAGTAAGTCGAAGTAAGCCGTGCTTACGCGTAGTGAGTAACGTAGTGCAAACTCGTTAGTTTGACCGTAGCGTCTTGGATATTGTAAGAAATGTTCAAAAGTCTATTCACGGTAAAGTTCGTTATTTTGTCCCTAATTTTGCCGTACTGTCACAGTAGTTGCTCCCCGCTTATCAGTAACCTAACCGTAGCAGCACGCTATGATAACGTAAACGTTTGTCACCGATACTATGGTTAACCAAGGTTGAACTAGCGATTCACTACTTTTGAAGTGTGTGTATCTGATTTTTGTCCACGGTTCGGTGGGGAAAAAGAACGTCATAAAAAATCGCGGTCACATTTCACGTTGTAAACTTTATCTCGACGTAGTGGAAGAATGCCGTCAGTTCTTCGTAGTTGTTCCTACTCGCACGTACTTCTTTCTACGAAAACTGTTCGATGATACCTTTGTAAAATGTACGTTATCATGCTTCAACTTAGTTAATCGTATAAGTGACATGGCTTGCGTACGGTAAAATTGAGTACGACTTACTACGATAATTGCCGTAAATGTGACCCTAGCTTAACGTGGTACTACGGCTAATTAAGTTCCGATTTATGGATAAGCAGTTATGTGCTAATATGAGAGTACGATCAAAAAAGGAATAAAATTACGCTATTTATCGTAGATAGAATTTTGAATGTTTTTAGAATATTTGAGACACTACGGCCAAATTCACGGGTTCGCACTACGTTTTTCACCAGCTGTTAGAGCGAATTACCCCGACTAAGTGCGCAGTGTACGCTCAACTACATATTGTTTACGACTGACTTTGTCCTACATGTACTACGTCCAACTACGTAAATTTGCGAAAATGTGACCAAGCCTTTATGACCAGTTTCTGATCTATTTCTCATTAAACTTGTCATTTTTCACTTATTATTTTATTATCTGGGACCTTTCTATTCCCGAATTCAGTATTGCATGTACTGAATTGAAATTTATACTGCTTAAAACGTCGTCCAATTCTGCAGGTTTTTTTCTACTAGGTCTTAGAAAGAACAAACCTGTCGTTTATATACATAAGTGGTACAGCAAATTGTAATAAACGGAACGTTTTGATACGGAAACGGTGCGATTAAAAAAGAACTACGGGCAGACCAAAGGAAGCTCGTTCATATTGTCCTTAAGGTACTTATGTAATGCAGGTTTGAATGTACAGGTACTTGTCAAAAGATTAAAACCAACACTATATATTTCGGTCACAGGTAGTGACTCGAAACAAAGTCTGGTAGTTGACCTATGAAATCCCATTCTATCACATTGACTCTTACAAGCTCACCTGAGCAAAACATGCTCAATAACGGCTATTGAGATCACATTTTTTGCGCTGTACGTCGTAAGTTGTCAACAGTTCTTTTAAAATCTTCTCGACAGTCACTTATGGTTTGATTTCAACCAAACTTGACAGAAAGCTTCTTAGGTAACCCTTCTAATAATTCTTTGTGAAATTATAATTGACCCCAACATATCGAGATGGCAGGGCGGGGCTGCTTTTGACCCTCAAATCTTCACTTATCCTTTTCTAAGTAACCAGTGCGTGGGTTTCTTAAAATATCGAGTTAAATTTTGATAGATATCCTAAAAGGGCGTTGTAGGGTGTGGCAATTTTGGTACCTAAATATGAAAAATTCTTGTCATCAGCAACCAATTGGCGGGTTTTAACGAAACTTGACAGAAATGTTTATGGTATGACCCCTCTAAAACTTCTCTGTTAAATTTTGATAGTCCCCCATTATGGGGGTAGTTTTTTACTACAAAATCTTTAAATACCTTAGCCTCATTAACCAATGGTTAGATTTCAACAAAATTTTGCAGTAATGCTCCTTAGATGCCCTTTCTCATTTCTTCCGTGAAAGTTTATTGTCCCCCGAATATAGGTGCGGAAGGGTATGGCAGGGCAGTTTTTTACCTCGAAATGTTTCAAAATCTTCTCTTCAATATCCAAATGGTGGATTTCAACTAAATCTGGTACAGATGGATTTTGGGTGATCACTTCCAAACTTCTGCACTTAATGACAATTCTCCCTAAATTTTGAGCGTAGCAAGGCGGGCCAGTATTTTACCTCGTTATCTGTTTACACCTCCTCAGTAACCATAGCGGGATTTCAGCCAAAGTTAGCAGCAATCTTCCGTCGGTGACCCTTCTGTCTAAATTCTTTAATGACGTCCAAGTATAGGCGTGTCAGAGCTTGACGGGTAAGCAATGGCCGGATTTCAAACGTACTTGGCATAAATGTTCTTTGGGTGATCCTTATTAAAACGTCTTAAAAAAATTTTTATAAATTTTGGCGTGGATATTATACACTTAGAAATCTGTAAATGTCTTTAACTCTCTATCCAGTGGGCCATTTTCAGCCGATGGAAGCATGAATGGTCTTTGGTGAAATTTCTTTAAACATGGTTTCCTAATTTTTACTCCGCCCAAAAACATCGGTGTGGCGTGTTTGTGCCTTTTCTCACTATTAAATCTGTGAGAAAAGGCGGACCATTTTCAAAAAAAAACTTTGTCGCAATGTTCCCTTGGTGTCCTGTTGGACATTCTGATTGGGCAATAAATACACGCGTGACTGTATAAAGCCCATTTTCATCGTGAATTCTTCGAATAATATCTCCTCTTCACCTGGCAAATTTAAATGACACACAGAATGTTACCTGGGATTCATTCAATGGCCCGATAAAATTCCACAGAGCGGTTTAGGGCCATTCTGCTTCCCTTGTTTAATATGTCTTCTAAGATAAACACACTGCATGTCGTTTCATAAAAATCAGTTAACTACCAGGAGTCGTTAGTTGATTCATTTAACTCAAAATGGTAGATCGTTTGTATCTTTTGATTTTAGTTATTATGGCAATAATTGGCCATGTGTCAGGTACGTATTTTCATCTTAGTGACTCTGTATTAAGTAGAGACTTCGGTGAGTGTTTCGACCGTTTTCAAAAGTCGTATTGAAGCATCTAATACATCTAACATTGGTTCCCGAATATCACTCTTACAACCACGGCATCCTTCCTTGTGCTCCAGCTGCTCTTTAATCACAAAGTTCCTAAACTATGTCGTCCTAAGTGGTATTTTTGTCTTCAACTGTAGAGATTTTGAAGAAACGAATGTTGTTTTCTCAACATTTAGTAAAAGTAGAAGTAAAGATGATCGATCGAGACTAAATGGCACCAGAAATGTATGACCATTTAGGAAATGTGGAATGTATGTTTTGAACTTGTAAGTTGCATATTTTCTTAAGTAATGTATTTTGCGAACACGGTGTGGAAAGAAATACGTCAAGAAATTTCTGTTTTGCTAAAGACTTGTCTTTCTTACAATGAAAATACCTTAACGAAGACCACGATAAAACTTTTTAGCTGGAGACAAATCGCGATTTCACTGACATAATTAAAATTGTACATGCAACTATATGGTTAGAACTTGATGAAAAGGAAGCTATTTAGAATTTGATTTCATATTTTATGAATGGGAGGTGGTGATAAATATCGCTTATTCTGTTCATACTGAACAAATTTAGCGGTATTGAATTACCTCCATTTAATATTACTTAAAACTCACTCAACACACTCATTCCATTCTTCTCCACAATCATTTCAAAACCATTCAAAGTGTCAATTTTACTATGTTACTATATCTATCAGAAAATATGATAACTTTTAATACATATTATCTTTCTTCAGCTTTTCCAAAAATATAATCGTGATTAGATATGGATGATTTTTTATTGTTTTCAAAAAATACTTATGGTATATTTGGGGCTTAAAGCAAAAAAAAAAATAGCCTGTGACTAAACGCTGTAAAGACGAAAACTGTTTTTTGCTCATAGTCCTCGATATGTAAATAGAGGATATTAAATGAGTGGTCATGGAATACTGAATTTATTAAACACTTCATCTATAATCAGATAAAAACGAGGCTGCGCCGAGTGTTCATCTGTTTTAGATGACGAGTTTAATAAATTCTGTTTTTCATGAGCATGAATTTGATATTCTTTTTATTATATGACCCGATTTTTTACGAAAAATCGTCAAAATTCTTGAAATTGACATTTCAATTTTCCGCGAAACTTATAACGCTGTTTAAAACTGACGTCACAATATATAGATGTTGACGTCATATTCGCAGTTACAAAATAGCGTTGCTATTGGCCCTGAGCCCACTTGCATAGTTATTCCACTAGTGTAATAACACCCGGGAAATATCAAAAATTTTCAACGGGGTTATTTCACTCCCGCAACGTAGGTCATATTATAAAAATTTTTCATCGATGTTTTACATGTATATACTCAGTATCTTTAGTAAAATAGAATATTATCTTTTCACAGGAATACTTTCTTGTTATGAAACATCAGGTGTAAGAATAAGAAAAAGGTATAATTGTATATCATGCCAAATCAGATTAAATAGATGTAAGTACTTGTTACTACTTTTGCTCTAGGGCTCCTAAATTTTTCCCTATCCTGGCGAAACTTGACCAAAATTTGAACATTTTGATTTTCCAAAAAATAAAATTAAACAACAAATAAAATCTTGCAATAACATGCGAAGTTGTACGCTTCAAGAACATAAATATTGAGGGTATTTTCTATTTGCTCGTGTTATGCTTACATTAACGAAATTAAATAATTGTTTGTTATAATTGTAGTTGTTGTTGTTGGATTTTTGTGTGACTGTCTATCTGTGAAAGATTTCAAGATTTTATATTATTTTATCAATCTGATCCCTTGATAAACAAACAGTTAACCTTTACGTTTATACACGACAAACTTACAATACTGGTTAATTGGAACATTTTGGATTTTATGAGATTAAATAGTCAAATTAGTGTTTATTACTGAAATATAGTGTATATTATGCATGGATATATACTGATTTATCAATACGCTGACCATGGTCATGGTAAAGGCTATACTGTCACCTTTTAGACTGGTGGTTTAGACCGAAAATTTTCGAAGTGTGGGCACTTTTGCGGCATAAGGTCTCACTAGGCTTAATAGCTTCGACAACCGTCCCTGAACAGATTTTGCCCTGTTGCCCAAAAAATAAAATTATTAATGAGGTCACAATTGGGGTCAAAGGTCAACAGGTACATTTCACGTAAGCGAATTCTATGGGTATAATTGTTTTTTGAAATAAGATTAGTCTTTGAAAGGAAAAAAATCTTAATCAACATCAGTTAATATTGAAGGGCCATTTGTTCCTAATTTGAAAAACATTTGGTGTTGGGTTATATTATGTAAGATCATATTTTTAACCCTTAAATCGACTGAAAATGCTGACTTGCCTTGCTAAATAGACTACTGCTTTATGATATTAGACAGAAAGCGTTGTTCAACCTTATATAGACCTATGTTATCACTTATTTCGTATTTTGAGGAAGTCTTTGATTCATTAACATGTTAACAATGCCGTCTCAAAAAATTACAAAACGTTTGTTTGTTAATGGCGTTATACTTTTCAGCCTATAAAAGGGATAAATCGGCCTTAAGTATAGTACATATAAGTACATATGTTTGGACAAACAACATGAGATTTTGTAATAAACAAAGTAAATGAGTAAAAAAAGGTATGACAAGTTGTGATTTGAAGACTCTGGTAGAATAAAAGATAATAATTCTTTAATGTTTCTATTTTTCCAAATATGTGTAAAATACGTTACCCATTTAGATTAGATTTGAAAAAAAAAATACAATATATGAAGTTATCAAAGTTTAGAACTTCTTTCATTTTCTTATTTCAATGTTTCTTTTTATTTTCAAAATGTCTCGAACACAAGAAAATTGTTTGACATTCGAATATCATTAAAAGACAAGTGTAAGTTCCTTTATTTTACGCTGTTGAAACCCTAGTTATTAACATTGGCATCTCAAAACTGACTCTCAATTCATTAAAAATGTAATATTTAAGTGAAATATATCAAAGAAAGTGATTTACGTCTCCAAGAATATGTATTGCATTGGATTGAACAACAACATAAGACTATTTCTTAGTGAGGTAAAATATGTGTAATATACGTTACCCATTAAATCTTAATTTTATAATTAGAAGAAACGTTACAATTGTATTTCATGGAATGCATATCTCAGTTTAGTTTATTTATTTCAAATCTATATTATGTGGAGTCTCGTGACACAATTTTAATTGCCGTGAACCATTTGTTTGTAAGATACGTGTGATATATTTTTTTTCATTTTTGAATGTATAGAAAACTCTCCCAACTTTATTAACCTTAACATGCATATTTACACTCAATTAATGTCTTTTCACGGCCACGAGAGAAGAGATTCAATGGCTTTAAACCAAATACTGCCCACTTCTACATCTGGGTTGACTGGCCCTGGCTATTTAATTTCTTGCCCATAAACAGAGTCGGTGATGTAGGGCTCGAATCAAGAGTCGAGCGCCTATACTATTATGTAAAAGACAAACGAGACAGTAAAGATAAAATTGAGATACTTTTACTCGAAAACTATTCTTTCGTATTTTCAAATATTCACTGCTACTGTGTATCAAGTAGAATACTAGAAAAAAGATTCAATGTACGAAAAGCATAACGATTTCAAAAATGTATAGGTTAGCAAATAACAGCGGTATGTAATAATATAGAATTGAGAACCGCAAAAGGCAATCTCAAAGACACCACTTAACATCTTATGTGAATATACAGACGAAAAGTAACATACTCCGTAGATAACTGATAAAAAAATAATTAAAATAGCAAAGCTTTCTATTGTAATTCATTTCATTTAGAACAATTCACGCTAAACTTTCTTTCTGTTGAAATGAATATCTGTTATAATGTGTTGTTTTGACAAACACTGTTCTATGTTTTTCCGAAATCCCATTGCATCTTACTATTTCAAGTATATGTAAAGCTACATGTGATAACGACGAAAAGATTGTTTACGGAACTATAATCTTTAATATATTTTAACCGCAATCTTACGTCTGTATAGTTACACTAATAACGTTCAGTGCTACTAGTGTGTCGATCAAATTTCTACCACGTCAGAAACGCAATTGAACTTGACTGAAAGCAAAAAGCTCTTTTATCAGGGTCTTATATGTATCTTTTTCGCTGCTCAATTCCTCGAATTAAACAGAATTCGAGATATTGTCTTTCCACACCGGCTGTTGGTTGAGCCGTTAATAAACATACGTTTTTCTTAATCATTAATCGACTGTTGTTCTATGTGGTCAACCTAGGCCACATTATTTTCGAAACAACCGGTAATATTGTGGCGCATATTTAATGACTCTTTTTCGTGTATAAAACAGAGAATGTAACACTTTGACATTTGTATAGATACATAAATATTGCTGTAAAGTTCTTTTTTTGTCCGAAAGGGCAACGTTTGATCATAAAGACCATGTTTTCCGGAATTCAAATATCGTTATTCTTTAAAGGATCAACGTATTTACCTACCAAGGATTCACCGATATGTTCTTTCAGCTGAAAGTGATCGATTTATCAACTGCGATAATTTTCTAATTACAATATTGGCAGTTTTCAATGATACGCATTTACCCAACTTCTAATTGGCCTCGTTTAGGCCTTGTTTACATTTGACTTACCTTACGGAGCCGTACAAAATGTAGTATTATGGGTGTATAAAATGATGCAACATAAGATGTATTTTCACGCTGCTATCCTTCTAGAAATTGATTCCCACTCACTTAGCAATAGAACAAGATAATGTTAATATAGAAGAAAGATTTAAACCGTTTTAGAAAATGGTAGGATCAAATTTCGTAGAAAATACAATTACATTCATTACGTTTTTCCTCCGCGGTAACGTACATAGGTCGATTACAAAGGCATTTAATATTCTTTCATTTTTGTCGTGTTTTGTAACAAAGGTTCTATGAGAAATTTAACATTACAAAAAACACAAAGTCAAATGAAAGTCAATACTGAAATACAGGCGAATTGCAAATCCGAAATTCTGGGATATAACGTATTTTACCAGTATTTTCGTTACATCCATTATTTGCATTCAGTCACTTCGAAATTTATGAAAAATTTCTTAGCTTCAGCTTAAATGATCAGTATTATTATTTTTAAGTGTATTGCTAAAGTTTTCAAGTGAAAACCCAATTATATTTCCATTGTGGAGTATTTAAAGGTAAAGTATTGTTACGACTTCGTGGACTAGACGGACAGACGTAGGGACAGACAAGCTTTCATCTGGTGGGTCATCAATGGTCAAGATGTGGTATTGAACAAACATATAAACTAAAGCGGACTCCAAATAAAATATAAGACTTTTGAATGGGTAAATGAAAAGAATACCAAAGATTGAATTCAAATTTAACACAATCAGTAATCTAATCTACTGAGAATTACATCAAAGCATGAAATAACTGTTTACAAACAATGATTCTATTAACAATTTGTCAGGATGCGAGTTAAAATTAATACACAGTATGGTTTAATCCTATTTCCTAAGTTAAATACGTTAAATTCGAGAAAAGAATGACCTAATGCTCCTTTTAGCTTGATAACAAAATAAATCAATTGAAATAAAGCGTTAAATGTATCCTAAATGCGAATTTAGACTGAAAGATACCGTTAAATCTAAAGTAAAATAAGTTAAGTTCAATTTTCTAGCCAAACAATAAATAACGGGTGCTACCAAAGAAAAGAAAATGTGGAGTCCTCGAATCCCGCAATGCAGGAGTTTATATAGTAGACGCTTCCAACATCCCGCGACGCGGGATTCCCGCATTTCCCGCATCCATCAACGCGGGATTCACGCAATTGCTGGATTCCCACACTGCGGGAAGAAAGAAATTACGTGCATCGCCGCGAACCGAAGAAATTGCCAAACTACGGATGCGTCAAGGCGTTGAGCAATAACAATTAAGTTTATTTATATACTTAAAATAATTTGCAGGGAAAGACTTTACTTATAAAACATTATTCATTGTACTTAAATTAATGTTTAGAAAAACGGAGCTTCTCTAGGTTGCTAGGGTTAACAATCCCATAATGCAATCCGCATAGTAAACAAACCAAAATGGCGGATGACCTGATTATCGATGGAGTCTATTGTCAAGCTCTGCAATCCAAAAGATACACACTGACGATCAGGTATGTCAGCATAAATCGATCACAAAATAGGGTGAAAACATTGCTAGATAAAAGTTGAAGATGACAAATACTGCATAAATGCGACAAACCGGATTGATTTATTCGTACTCGAGAACCACCGTACGTAGCTAAAAATAGAACAGTGAAATCTGACTGCTACATTACCCCCTCTTAGCATGACAAAGCTCCGACTGTCATGCTATAAAACACTAAATAAGGTCATTTTAGCTTTAGATAAAATTATGTCTTCTAAGGATGGTACTGCCCATTTAAAAGCAAAAGGCGGCACTGGCCCTTTAAGACACAATTAAGATGGATTAAGGGTGTAGGTTCAGTTTTCATTCAGATAATACAATTTGCTGAAATTTGATGAAAAATTGTGCTCAAGTGTAAACTGATTAAAATTTACTTAAAATGACATATAATAATCGAAAAAAATACACATTTGAAGGTCAGTGTCCGTCACAGTTCTTGGCGCGTTCAGTACTTTGATAAAAATGTTCAACTTGAGCACTAAACTGTCATTACATAGTTTGACTTTACTTAAAGCCACACATTCACTTTTATTAAATTGGACACTTTGTCTAACAAAGTTATTCCCACAAGGTTAATTACAATTAATACACAATTACTACACGCAGTCCCAAATATCAATAGTGATGATAACGAGTGTCCATGTATGGTTCTATTCTGTGTAACCAAGTTCTGTATCCTTATACCCACAAAATGCTCATCAGTATCGTGGTGAATTAGCAAATTGTGGACCCGCTGAAGCCCAAACAGCGAGCGTTTTACACACACAAAACTGGCCCTGGATCGTTTTGTGTGGTCCTGTTACAATAACAGGCGAAACTCTATTATTCGTCTAACCAATACGGATTCGTCATAGGGTTGGTCTGTAAGTCCCTAGATCACCTATACTGGGTTTGGAGTGATTTCCATCATGGTGAGATATAAGTTCTCTTTACAATCCATGTCTCAGTAAAGTAGCTGACTAAGTTCAAACAGCAATCAATTAATAGATTGTATGGTGCTTCCTAGCTCACATAACCTAATCAAATTGGCCACATCATTGGTGTCAACCCTGTCCCTCAGATTGTAGCTGCTACCTGTCCCCTATAGTGTAATCCCATTCCGTCTTGCGCACCTCCAGAAGGCCTCAGGACATCTAGCCCCTGACCTCGCAGCATGGCTTCCCCAAGTAGCCTTCAGGTAGTCACCCATTGACCCCTACTACTTCTTCTTACCAAGTGGAGGTACTCCTTGGCTATTCCCAATGTCCACTGCCTTCTAAGCACCCATGAAATATTAAACACACTTTCTAAGCACCCATGAAATATTAAACACACTATCTCTTTGGCATTCATAACAACTACAAATCCCAGTATACAGAATCCAACCCAAACCTCACTATCAAGTCATCTGGTACGTAGCTCACTGCTCTTGTCTAGGTGAGTGGAAATCTTAGGATGATCAATTTTTGGTAATACCCATCTTCTTTACCAACGGTTTAATACCAGTAAAATTTCTCTTTACAAATTTGAAATACAGCCCATCGGTTTTACTGGCCCATAGATTTACATCCTATTTCCTCTGTCTAGCTTTAATGGAACCCATTCTGGTGCATTATAGCCAATGCATGTCTGGATTTCCCTTTGTCCACAAATCTTTATCTCTTTCTCTTGTACTCTTACTCCATCAATGTGCCCCCCTTTTGGTACTTTTCCCATGTAAGCCACTAGTCGTCTGGTCGGCCTAGAACTCCGGTAATTTGATTCATCATGACCTGAAACGGATATGTCTCTCCTCTCCTGGTTCTGGTGAGGGTTCTTGGCTATTATTTCGTGAACACTGTATTCATTATTCTCTATGTTTTCGGCGTCTGTTACTGCACTAACCCCTCCGGTTAATTCATCATCTACAGGCTTCAAAACACGTTTCTTACTGATAAGTTTCAGTTCCACATCTATACTATCTTCTGTTCTTTCCAGAAGAACGCTGACAATTCTCTCAGAATGAATTGCGAGGACTTCGTCATTGATCCCCATCATTTTTCTAGGACTCATTACTTTCCTATTGTTACTACAGGGGATCTCTTCCCCTCTCAATCTTATAACACCTTTACTGAGAAGAATATCAGCCGGACCCTTGTCTTCATCCCCAAGAATATCGTACCCTAGGAGCACTTCATCCTCTATTTCTGCTACTATAGCCTCTGTGATGATCTCTAATGGCCCAAGGTTAAGTTTAAAGGTGCCTTTTCCCCTATCCCTAATAGGCGATCCCCCAGCCCCTTTCAAACTTGAGGACTTCCCCAACTCTGGCCTGTCCCCCTTGTCCAACCTGTCATATACTCTACTTGCTATAATAGTCCTTGAAGCACCAGTGTCTACTGTAAAGATAACCGGTTCATCCCCTATGAACCCTTCAACATATAGGCCATCCAACTGGCTATCCCTGTTATCTTTACAATTCCTGGACAACGGCTTCACAGCGCTTTGGTACTCAATATCCTTTTGGCCTGTCTTCTCTGTCACGTCTAATTGGACCTCCCTCTGGCCGCAAGGGCTGGTCCTTGGTCGTTTAAAGGCAGATTACCCTGTCTTCCATCTGTCCCATCATTTGACCCATGTTCCCTAGTATTTCGAAATGGGCATTCTTTTATAAAATGGCCCTCCTCATGGCAGGCAAAACATTCCCGACTTCTTGTCTTTTGTCTATTGTTGTTAAAGGTGCCCCCTTCCAGCCTCTCTAGTCTCTCCAGTATTTGCTCTAGTAGCTCTCTGTCCCCCAATGACTCTCCCTTAGCCTTGTATTTGCTTAAGTCCTGAGACTTCTCTTTTGCGTCCTGTCTGGGTTTAAAGGGGACTCTCCTTACTAGGTCAGATACCATCAAATCATCTTCATCTCTGGACTCATATATCTCATTTTCGTCCTCTTGGTATGCCCGCTTGGTGTTTGACCGGAATCTCCTTTCCCTTCTGCACTTATTTCTGATCTGAATAAGATTTACTGCATAGTACGCAGCCTCCTCAATGTCTCTTGGTTCCTTATTGAACTCGACTTCGAAGCTGACTTCTTCATCGTATAAGCCATCCAAGAAGCGGCGGACCAGATCTTCATCCCTTGTTCTTCTATCCCGGAACCCATGTGCTTTGTCGTACAACCTCTTCAAATCTGCCGCGTAATCCTCAACTGTCTCATTTGGTTTCTGGCTGCGCTGGCTAAATCTAGTGGCAAATGAGCGGGTAGTCTGGATGACTCGGAACCGACTGTTCATTTCGTAGACAATGTGATCATAGTCATTCAACATCTGAGGCGACAGCTGTGTGAAGACAAACTGGGCCGCAGTTCCCTCAAGTTTGGGCAGGAGTTGGTCTAGCTTTTCATCATTGGTCCACCGATACCTATTCGCAATCACTTCAAACCTAGCCAGCCAAGTTCTCCAGTCATCTTTCCCGTTAAACGGTGGAAACTTCACCTGGGTACCGCCTGGTCTGTACGTCTGACCCTGGCGGTAATTGGAATGAGCTGTGTCACTGTGATCACTGGGCACGTCATACCAACCATTATTTATCGGTCTGTCAAAACATCTAAGACGGGGGTTTCCATCCGCCTGAGCCCCTGTGCCCCTATTTTGACATTGGTAGTCATCTTGAGTCTCCGCGTAAACTCGATTCTCTGCTCTGGCATTACGGTTTAATTCCCCATCACCTGAGGTATATTGCCACCCCGGGGTTCTTGGACCAGGCATACTATTGGTTTGATTGTTGTTGTTGTTATTGGTGTTTTGCTGGCTGACTTCGCTTTGATTCTGAGCCATTTGAATTTGAGTACTCTTTACTAATTGCAATTCCTGCATAACATCACGTAGCATTGATACCATGCTGCCTACAGCCTCTTGCACACCAGTGCATTCATCAAGGTTGACCAAGGGTCTACCATCAGTAGTACTTGGTCTTACATCAGGACGGCATTCAGACTCAATTGGTTCAACTTCTAACTCATCACCAGGGCGACATTTGAAGCTGATCTCATTATCAACTTGCACCTGGCTAGTCATAATTGCTTTATTTATTGATTATTAGAACCCCGCAAATATAAAACGTTTTTGGTCACTAAATACTAATTTATTACTGGATGGATTTATCTGTCTCTATCTAGGGTACCAACAGCATAGGGCAAACCGCCTAAATTCGTCTAGGTCTTCTAAGTGTTACTAATCCCCAGTCAAATGGATTCGTCTCACTGGATCCGCTGAATGAAGCAAGCAGATCCCACTTCTGACACCATGAAATATGTTACGACTTCGTGGACTAGACGGACAGACGTAGGGACAGACAAGCTTTCATCTGGTGAGTCATCAATGGTCAAGATGTGGTATTGAACAAAATATAAACTAAAGCGGACTCCAAATAAAATATAAGACTTTTGAATGGGTAAATGAAAAGAATACCAAAGATTGAATTCAAATTTAAAACAATCAGTAATCTAATCTACCGAGAATTACATCAAAGCATGAAATAACTGTTTACAAACAATGATTCTATTAACAATTTGTCAGGATGCGAGTTAAAATCAATACACAGTATGGTTTAATCCTATTTCCTAAGTTAAATACGTTAAATTCGAGAAAAGAATGACCTAATGCTCCTTTTAGCTTGATAACAAAATAAATCAATTGAAATAAAGCGTTAAATGTATCCTAAATGCGAATTTAGACTGAAAGATCCCGTTAAATCTAAAGTAAAATAAGTTAAGTTCAATTTTCTAGCCAAACAATAAATAACGGGTGCTACCAAAGAAAAGAAAATGTGGAGTCCTCGAATCCCGCAATGCAGGAGTTTATATAGTAGACGCTTCCCACATCCCGCGACGCGGGATTCCCGCATTTCCCGCATCCATCAACGCGGGATTCACGCAATTGCTGGATTCCCACACTGCGGGAAGAATGAAATTACGTGCATCGCCGCGAACCGAAGAAATTGCCAAACTACGGATGCGTCAAGGCGTTGAGCAATAACAATTAAGTTTATTTATATACTTAAAATAATTTGCAGGGAAAGACTTTACTTATAAAACATTATTCATTGTACTTAAATCAATGTTTAGAAAAACGGAGCTTCTCTAGGTTGCTAGGGTTAACAATCCCATAATGCAATCCGCATAGTAAACAAACCAAAATGGCGGATGACCTGATTATCGATGGAGTCTATTGTCAAGCTCTGCAATCCAAAAGATACACACTGACGATCAGGTATGTCAGCATAAATCGATCACAAAATAGGGTGAAAACATTGCTAGATAAAAGTTGAAGATGACAAATACTACATAAATGCGACAAACCGGATTGATTTATTCGTACTCGAGAACCACCGTACGTAGCTAAAAATAGAACAGTGAAATCTGACTGCTACATTATTTTACAATTACCCTGGTAATTATGATATACATGGTAACAATTATAATCATGATATAAACTTGCGAAAAAGTTATATTTGCCCAAAATAAAAAGAACACAAAATTGTTTTTAAAGAATACAAATTATAAGCCACAATGAAATTTTCTATATGGAGTATTTAAAAGTAACGTATTTTACCATTACACGGATAGTCAGAGGAAAAGTGCTTGCAATTACAGATATTATTTTCGATCATTAAAAAGTTATATTCACCAAAAACAGATAAAGATCACAAAAAATCGCTAAAGAAAAGCTTCCGACAAATTAGGTTTTTTATAGGTTTAACTGAAAAAAGGAACACAGCCTTTCATTTATCTCCTTTAAAAACTGACAATAATGACAGGCAGGAGGACGACTATATCAAGATAATTGTGTATGAGGTTATGAAAACAATTAGTCTATAGATTAAAGGCATAACAATGTGATTCTGATACGCACAGCTCACAAATGCCCGTCTTTCCTAGCCTATATGCTATAATTATTGAATTTTACTCCCTTTTGCACCTAATGACCTTTGACCTCATTTATTGACCTTGATAATGATATTTCGGTTGGGCAACAGGCAAATTCTGAAAGGGCAGATGTTACTCTTCAACTTAAGCCCTGTTGCCCTTCATGCCGCGAAAGTGCCCACAAACTCGATTTCTAGCGCACCTATTCCCATATGGCCGCCTGACTATTTAATGAAAACCCTGAACTGGCATAGGAAACTTAATTGACCAGATTTTGATACTTGACTCAAATTGGAAGCACACTTTCATTCATTTCAAATTGCAATCAGATGTCAAGCACAATCAGTATCATCCCCATGACCAGTTATTGAACATTGATAAAACTAAACATCAGTGCATTCATTAGGTCAGCACAGACCTTATTTGTGTAATACATGTTGATCCATGGAAGATTACAATAGATTTTTAAACAGTCATTCATTTTTTACAGACAAGTATTTTAGCCTTTAAATGACTATCAAATTTTACCTAAAACTCTATACCATTTCTTTTATTATATGATTATTTAGTTATTCAAATATGCAATACAGCAACTACGTTTGTTTTTGTAGGCAAATAAAATGATATTTTGTACAGACCAAATGAACACCAATTGACCACTGTATTGACAAGATTGATTTTAGCCTTTCAAAATGGAAGAACTATTTTTTAATTACGATTACTTTATCACTTATTCTGATTGCTTTAATATTGAGTCTTTTTTATACAAATACAAGAATATGGTACATAATGGCATGATAGTAGGTAATGATTATATGAATTGCCCAATCGACCACCAATCGGCCAGTATTGACCGGTTAAAACCAGTATCGACCAACGGTCTGGTCAATACTCCAATCGCCCGGAAACTTATTGTTATGATGAAACTTACAATTGCCAACCCTGTTGGGTAAACAGACTAAAATCTCGTTTTGAAACCATCAAAAAAAAATATTATGGATCCGAGAGATTGAAATGGTTACAATGCATTTGTATCTATAAAACAAGCACTTTTACAGCAAACTGTAATCAAATTTCTCGATTTTTTTTTAATAAAAAAGTCTCCTTCACCTTCCATTTCAATCTTACCGTAATATTAGCCCCTACTTAGCTTAAACCCTTTTTTCAACTTTCATAATTTGCTACAACTTTCGCTTTTTAGCGCAGACATTTTGTCAAATAAACACCCATTAGCGTACAATTTTTTCCAACCTAAATTATAAGGTAGAATTAAGCCCATTCTTATAGGTTAGAGAATTATAATTTACTCCCACTGCTAGGCTTACGCATGCGAAAACAGGAAAGTGTTGTTCTTGAAGTTATTTACAAATGTACCTTTATGATTTTCTACGCTTATACCGCCCAGTTTTTTTTAGCACTTTAAGCATTGAATAAATAATTTTTAGACAATTTAAAATCTAATTGTTCATTGCTTATTACGTGCTTGAGCTATTGTGACCGAATGTCTAATGCTATAAAGCAATTATCTTGTTTGTCTATCCGTCTACCCGTCTGTCTATCCATATCAATGCTCGTTTGTATGATTTTGTCCGAAAATTTAATCAAATTTCCTTTAAATTTTCACAAAATGATTGTTTGGGCCTTCGTTATTATTGCAGAAACAAAGTGAGGGAGAGAATGTCGACTTTTTATTCTCTATTTACGCAATCTTTATGACGCAATTAAGTACCTAAAATATCAGACCGAGTAAAGAAAAAATGATAGTCTATAGAGCGTCACAGGCCTTCATGAGTATTTTAATTTGTGATATGTACTCATACTTCAGGTGGTTTATGGAGAGCATGCCTAAGGAATTATTTTCATCCAACTGGTTTTACGTTTAGAGCCGACATGATGACGTACACCTGTAACGAAAACCTTTGTAATTGGGATATTCATCTTTTACACCGTCGTCATAAGAATTGACGAATCACCATACACCAACATCGCTTATTGACTTTCATAACGATGGATTGTACTGTATATGATATTATGTTTTCAGCCAAGAAATATAAGAACAAAAAACGTTATCAAACAAGGTGTTAAAAGAAACTGACAATTCTGTACTTCCTCAAGTTCAGCCATCAAATTAGCGTCATAGCGCAGTTGGAAGCGTGTGAGACTATCAATCTAGAGGTCCCGGGTTCGATCCCCGACCGCGGCATTCATTATTTCCGACTATTAGTCTCTCACCAATAGGTTGATAATCGTAGACCAATGTGTGATAGCAGCTGGAGGCTAGGAAAGGATGTGATGGTTGTTCTGATGGGAGAAATACCGGGAATTCAATTTTTAGGTGCTCCAGCCGCCGCGATATAACAGGAAAAATGTAGAAAGTGGCGTTAAACTCCATTGAATCAATCAATTAAGCCATCAAGGAACTCAACCAGTGCCTGAAATGTCAGAGTTCTCTTCTTCTTTTACCCTGTTCCGGTCTATGTCTTAAACTCACATTACATATCATCCGGGGTCAATTGGACCCCATTTAAATATGATTTAAACATTCAAATACAAGGTCACTGTCAAGTGTTTAATAGCATTAAATTTCATTTATTAAAGGTAAATAACAGATAATTTAAAACACATCTATTAATAATTGCAACAGACTGCACGAACATTAGTTTGCTATAACTTGAATCATTATCTGAGTTAGACATGATGTTAATGAATTATGCTGATGACATGTAATGTGGACCGATTTTGTGGTAGAGTTAGACCTCAAAACAATTTGTTATGTTTTACGTCTTCTCAAGGGGCACACTTGGCATTGAATTGACTTTGTTATATCGATCGACGTTTATTTTCATGCCGTCGAGTCATTTTCACATTCGTGATAACACTCGGCCATTTCCGTAAACTGCAACAGATCTCAGATGCTTGTAAGGCGGATGGATATGTAACATTTTGTTAGGCGGAAACAGTAACACTTTTTTTCTTTAAGAAAAACTAGAGCTGAAACAACCAGTGCTATCTTTGGATTTATATCTTTTACAGTAAATAACGGCTGAAAAATCTTAATTTTTGAGAATGGCGAATCATTCTCAAAAAATAAGATTATCAACCGTTATTTAAGAATATAAATATATTTTTATGAGGATACCATGGTTTCACGTCAGTGACTTAAACGAGGAGCGTTGGCGACGTCGGATGTTTTCACTTAAAATTTCGAGGGCGAACGCAATTTTAACTAACGTCATCGAGTTTTTCCAAGGTTTTTCCGCAATTCTTAAAAATAGTCCGTCTATGTACATCCGAAATTGATCGTGAGATTGTCCGAGTGGTGTTCCGAATGGTTATTATCATTGAAAAAATGTCTTCCTCAATTGAGGAGATTTAGTGATCTATTATTCTTTTAAACAAACAGTTTCTTATTCTCAGACCATTTACAGTCCTCCCCGTAACGACAACCGCGTTCGTTCCCAGCAAAAATTGTTATAACAAATAAATCGGTGTATTGAAAATAATCATTTACCATAAACTACTGTGTCCCTTTTATGCACATACAGCATGTATTATAAATAAGCATGGACTTTTCACGTATATAATTTTGAAAAGAAAAACATTCCCAAACTGATTGGGCAATATATGAATGCGCTGATTTGTAAACCAAAATTGTCTGTTTTTGCTCAATTGTGAATTATATTCCGTTTTTTTTTTTTTTTTTTTCGTTTTTTTTTTACCGAGGACACTCATATTTAGATTTTATAGTGAGGTCTGAGCTAAGCTGAATATGTGCGCAAGATATTTTTTGTTCTTGTTGTTTCTTTTTTAATAGCCACCAAAGGTGATCGTATATTGGTATCATCTTCTCCGTCCGTCGCGATGTCAAAATGTATTACCGTCCGTACCTCAGTCCGTCCGTTGCAATCTTGTGAACGCAACTCCTCCTCATTTATTGATGGATTTGGATGAAACTTTCATAAGATATTCCTAGTCATCTTACCTTGCGCATATTGTCACGGTTTGGTAAATTTAAGCCGCTTCATGGAAAAAGTGGCCTTCATTTAATAAAGAAGATTTGTAAACGAAAATCCTCCCTCGAGAATCGATCGATTAAGAGGAAACTTTCAAACATTTTCCTAGTCACCTGACCTTGCACATTCTGTCACGGTTGATTTAATTTCGACCGCGTCATGGAAAAATGGTCCTTCATTTAAATATCATGTGAACGCAATTCCTCCCTCATTTATGGACCGTTTGGTCACATGATCTTGCACTTATTGTCTCTGTTTGTTCAACTTCTGCCACGTCATGGAAAAGGAGGCCTTCATGTAAAACTCATGCGTTGAATATTGATGACACTGTCACAAAATGTTTCTTAGCGTATTGTCACGGTCTGGTCAATAACAGCAGCGTCAAGGAAAAGGGGGCCTTCTTTACAATTTATTGTGAACACAACTCCTCCTTCAATTATGGACCGATATTGATGAGCTTTTCTCATAATGTTCCTGGTCACCTGACCCTGTACATATAGATGTGGTTTGTTGAAATTCAGACGCGTCATGGAAAAAGGGTCCTTCATGTTTTATTTCTTGTGAGCGCAATGTGTATATTGCTTTCATGTAGCCATGTGCATATTGTCCTGATTAAGTGAACTATTCTATGTCATGGAAATGGTGACATTTTTGTGAAGCGGAAATTGAGATGACAGGAAACAACTCACTATTTAAAGATTGATATTGTTTTTATGGATGATAAAGGGGGATTTCATTTTAATGATAATCCTTTTTGCGGTGTATTTTGTGTCAACGACATTTTTGTTTTTCAATGTTTTAAATTGATTGATAGTTTTACGCCGCTTGCAACATTATTTTAGTTATATCGCGGCGGCTGGGTCACCTAAGAATGGATTCCTGGTAATTTTCAATATTTCAAAAGCAATCGTCAAAATGACAATGTGTACTATTCTGCCATGACATGGTCTCTTACATATTCGTCAACGTGTTCAAATTATATGCATAATGGTGTTACATTGAAAATGGATCAAGTTGGGTAAAAGATTATATCTAAAACATTTCAACATGTCGAATCTTGGTCAGAATGTTTATTTACTTGAAATCTCGGTCGAGTTCCAACACTGGTCAAGTGTTCTTTAAAATGACGTCGAGGGATAAATCTTAGGAAGACCTTGTGTGCACTCTTGGCTTCAGTGAACTTGAAACTTTGTCAGAATGTTTGTGTAGATGGAATCACGATCTAGTTTGAAAATGGGTCAAACGAAACTATTCTTATCGCCAACTCAGCGCTCGCTTGATGCATTCCGAACACTAACTCAAACCATGCAAAATGTTCCAAAACCACTAAAATGTAAGATCTATAACTTCATTCAAAATAGAAAACGGAAGATTGAATCCATGCTCTCACATACATACTTGAATTTTGTAAGCTCGTGATTGGTTCGTGAAGACAGAGAACGCTGTTCATAGAACCTGTATGCATATTTCATTAAAGAGAGGTAATAGATATCGCTAATTTTGTTCCTCCGGAACAAAATTAGCAATATTGGATTACATCCCTTGAATTTCATTCAAAACTCGCTCCACACACTCATATAATTTCATTCCAAAATCATTCTAAATTCATTAATCTTGTCAATTTTACGATTTCCTTAACCGTACAATAAGAAGGCAACTGACTCATTTGAATGCTCTCAACCTTGTCCCGTTTTGCGAACTCGGCTCTCATGAAGGTAATTTACGAACACTTTCGAAGATAACAATTTTAGTTAAATGAGAAGGTCAATTAGCGATTATTTTCATGCATGAAAATTAGTTGTAAGCTCAACAAGGGTAAAGTTATTGTCATGCGTAATACAAAAATGCACTGGATGTTTTAAATGCAAAGAAATGAGATGCTGAGCTAGCTCTCGAATAGAGCGTCGCTTTCTGGATGGTGGTTACTGTCTTGATATTACTATTCAATTTGCGTTGTAATCCATAAAGATTGTGACTCACGACAAATGATGTCAAGCCGGCATATTCTGCGTAATTAATGAACTTGCAGGGCGGGGCTTAACTGTGACGTAATTTGGCGAGTTTACTTTTCAATAGTTTGGGTGCTTTCAAATTTTAGTCGGTAATGATCATTAACGCGTGCATATAACTGTATTCTAAAAACTAATGGATTCACGTGCTTTGAAAGAGTGAACACATTTCATCGTTTGGTTACCAAGGCCTCGTAACTTCAGCTTGATTACGAGGTTACAAAGCTACGATTTAACGTCTCGAGTAATTTATGTCGACTCTCTTTAGAAGTAGGTTATTTTAGATAAAAGCTGATTTCCCTTAACCTTAAGTGCAACGACCCGTTATAGAGGCCCCGCCCTGCCAGGGCATTAATCATGGATAATACTTGATGTAAAATACACACGTTGTTTTTTGAAGAATATCAAATGAACTTCGATTGACATCGTAGGAACAAAGACACTATACGAAGCGATGGCAACTCGCTTCTATATACTGATAATTATCTTTGTAACTTTGATTGGCGTTGCATCAGGTATGACTTTACAACCTTTTGACACTTTTTTACCACGTGTTTACGTGATAATTTAACATCTTTTTACAAATATTCCATAATCTAAAAATTACGTGCTTCACCATACATCCCAGTTATTTTACCTTGATCTTTCTGACCTAAATGAAAAAACAATCTGTTGTTGTTGTTGATGTTATCGTTTTTATCATTAAAATAATCACTCGGATTTTCAACATTAAACTAAAAAAATGGCGATATAGCCGTATATTAATTATCTTGTTTTTCCAATCGCTAAGAGCGACCTGAAATGACAGCGCCTAAACAAACGCTAAAAAGGCCTTATTCTTTTTTTCTCATGGAAGTAGAATACGTTAAAAACACTCGACACAAAGATGTCTATGTTTGAAAAAGAATCTTAGTCTTGTTTTTTTTAGACCAGATGATTTTAACCTCGCCTGGAAAACGCTCGATTAGTTTTAATTACCCATCTAGACTAAGAAAGGATAAGCTTCTCGAAAAAAAAAAAAAAAAAAACGTAAAAAACCCGATTTTTTTTTTATATAACTGTGTTAATTATTCATTTGTCTATCTCTCATCCAGTTCCTTTCTCTCTCACTCTCTTTTTTACTCGTTCCATGTCTATTTCTTTTTCTTGTCTTTGGTCGAGTATAGAATTCGCCGTTTTAAGCAGTTCTTGTAGATGTAAATGTAAAAAAGCAAAGCTGTTTACGCTTATAGGATTTTGTTTATTACAACTCATTGGACAAGAGGGCCAATGTGGATCTATATCGCTCGGCTAGATATGCAAGTTACAAGTTTGTAAGACTTTATTCTTTTTGCCTTTAACCTTTTAGGGAGAACAAAGGCTGTTATTAGAATTTTATGAATCAATCACTGAGATTTCTTTCTTGATCTTCATCTTTGGTAAATATTTCCAGTGACAGAAAGCTTCTTTTCATTTAAGAGTATTTACAGGATAAAATATTCATGGAAGCATTTCTTCGAAAGAAATTTACAGGATAAAATATTCATTGCAGCATTTCTTCGAAAGAAATTGGAAAGCTGAAGGCATTTGTTGTGTGAAAAAGGAGGAATGTCGACGTTTCTATATTCATTTCTATACAAAACAAGATATTATCAAGAGGAGCACAACCCTCTGCAAGTGTCATTTTAAAAGGACAATATATATACAACTTTTTAAGAAGTGGACCCGTAAAAGTTTTGAAATGTTTCGGAGGTTATGAACTTTACCAGTGTTAACCGAGGTTTCCTAATGATTTTCATTAGAAAACCTCGATCAACTTTGTGAAAGTTCATGAGGTCCGAAATGTTGCGAAATTGTCCGCCATCAGTACTTATAGTGTTTTGATTTCTTCAGCATACCTGCGATGTTACCAGACATTCGCTGTCCATCGATTAAGGAAAAGTCGTAGGATATGTTTTTCTTGCCGCATTAGGCTAAATAGATGTAAGTACATTTCGCTGTCAAATTGGATGCCGTATATTTATTATATCCAAGCGTTTGTGCACTCTTTCACAGTAAGCTTAGTTTATTTTTTTTAATCAAGATAAAAAAAAAAGATAACTAATTCAAAATATAAGGATTATAAGAGAACAAAATATCTTAGACATGCAATCTAGGACACTTTCATAGTTATCATCCAAAGAATAAAAAACCTTATTATATACTTTGATATTGTCTCTATGTATTTGAATGGGAGGAAAGTATGCAATATTTTTTGATATTGCATACTTTGATATTGCACTAAGATTATTTTCACGAGCACAAATGGACAGGACTACTTTCTGGTTGCTACCTCGCCATAAGTCAACATAAAATAACATTATCAACGCTTTCTTTTTGCGTTCAATATTAGAGAAATAGTTTTTTTCAGAGTAAAGAAGTACGTTTCAAGTTCTTTAAATGCCTAAATGGTAATACATCATTGTTTGTTTGCATCTATTTAATTTTTTTTCCGAGAAATCAACCACTTCATCCTCTCCCCCCTCTCCGTCTTTTCTCAGATGCCCCCCCCCCCCCTCAAATTTCTTCCAAATCACTGATTTGTTTCTCCTATATCTATGTCATTTTATAACTCTTTCAAAACTAATTAATGCACATCCCTTTGTGTCGATCATAATTGTAGTATCTATCTCTCTTCCTCCCTATCTTTCTCTTTTATCTCGTCTTTCACTCCGTCCTGTCCTTCGTGACTATCGCTAGTCTGGCCCGGTATCGAGTTCGCCGATTGAATAAGTTATAGGACATGTTACTGGTAAGAATAACAAATGGACAAGTTTTAATAAATGTATTTATTTCATTTTTATTCGAAGTAAGTCAAAATCAACGCGTATTTTAAAATCGAAAATGCGAATCGACACAAAAATATCCGCCGTCCTTTTTGTTTTCACTGTTACTTCATAGCAACGGAAGTATTCATCCGAACGTACAAATATAACGGAAAGGATTTTGCGGGAAAAGGTGTATGGCGTAACTGTTATTAAACAGCGGTTTAAATTTACACAAAAAATTGTTCTTGAAGTATAGGTGATGTTAAAAATTGATAAATAAGAAGTGAACATCGTCCAACAATATCAAAGTATACAATAAAAAGGTTATTGAATTTAAATGGGAATATATTGTGTCGGACTCGTTCTTTTGGCGTAGTTGCCCTCGCAAGCTCGGGCACTCTGCCAAAAGAACTCGTCCGACGTAATATATTCCCATATAAATTCAATAACCTATATTATCATTCACACCGGCAAATCTAGCTTTTGTATCACATGACCTCTTTGAATCAAGTAAGGGTCGGTTCTTGCGATGAAAGTTTTTCACAATAAAATAACACGCCGTTATCAAAAATTCTCAAGTAAGAATATGTACACATATTCCCAGATATATGAAAATTTATAGCTTTGTGCCTGCCAGCATCATTTCTAAAGTAAATTCAATGTCATTGCATATAGCTAAATGTAAAAACAAACACATGTTTGAAAAATTTTAATGAGGCTGAATTTCTGAATCTATAGTCGTTATTCTCCCTTTCTGAATCAGAATATCGAAATGCGTCAAAAAAGTTTGACTAGAATCAATGTCTTTTGTCAAATATCTACAATATACAGGTTAAGGAATTTCTTTTCGCTTCTTAAGTCACACATGATACAGTAAGTTACATCGTGGAATTGACTGTCATTCCGATAAAAACCATTTTTATCGCTCACTCAGCGCTCCATACATTCATTCCAAACACTCACTCAAAACATTAAAACATTCCATTATCACTAAAAATGATAAGATTATCAACTACATTAGAAGTAAAAATCGATTTATAAAATCCACGATTTCACTGTCATAACTGAAATTTGGTAAGCGTATGATACAGTTAACAACATCGTCTAATTGACAAGGTGAATGATTATGGAATTATTTAGGAATCGAATTGAATGAGTGTGTGGAGCGAGTTTTGAGTGAATTTAATGGGAGGTAATCCTTTATCGCAAATTTTGTTCTGGGTGAACAAAATTTGTGATATTGATTACCTCCCTTAAAAAAAATTCATTCAGTTCTATACAAACCTACCTATTTCTTCAAGAACCCATGAGATGCCAAGAATTTGAATTCTGTCATTGAAATCGCGTTTTTTCTCTATCAAAATTTATTCTGAATGACGTTGCTTATTCTAAACTTTTCAATGGGTTTGAGCGTTTTTGAATGGTTTGAGTTTGTGTTTTGAATGAATGATTGGAGCGCTGAGTGAGCGATTTAGAATGATTTTGATTGAGGTGGATGTCAATTTCACGATGTAACTAACTGTATGATAGGTTCGTGAAAGCAAAGAAAGCTATCCAGAGAACTTGTATGCATATTTTAATAAAGGTAGGTATGGACTATCGCAAATTTTGTTTATCTTGAACAAAATTAGCAACATATGATTACCTCCCTTGAATTTCACTCAAATCGCGCTCCACATACCCATTCAATTTCATTCCAAAATAATTCCGAGATCCTTCTTCTTGTCAATTTCACGATGCTGTTAACTGTAATATACGAAATATTACTAATCCTTAAATCTTTTTAATTATAAGCAAATAAGATATAAGATTTTTTATTTTTTTTTTATTATTTTTTGAGGCGTATAAGTAAAATGAGATCGACCAATAAGGTGGGAAAATGTTCAGATATAGCCAATATTCAGATTAAATATTCAATTTCGCTTGGAGCTAAAAACTGAGCCTTTGCGTGAGATTTTCACAATTTCAAATAATTATGCTTAAAGCAAAGACTCTGGCCAGTCTGTGCATCTGCACAGTCTGTCCAGAGTCTTTACTATGTGCCTAATAGATAGATAAGGTCTCAAAGTATCAGGTTATTTTATATTTCTATACAGTTAACAACTATGTTAAATTGACAAGGTGAATGATTTTGGAATGAGTTTTGAATGAGATTGAATAAGTGTGAGGAGCGAGATTTGAGTGAGTATAACCAAAGTGGGTGTGGGGTCGTTCTAGTCCTCAGTGAGGTAGGATTGGATAAATGAACGTAACTACAGTTCTCTTAATTATATATCTATAATATCATCTCGACCTGACATCAAGAACGACCACGACAAGACATCAATACATGTGACGACAACATCCTGAAATATATGCAAGTAAACAGAACACTGTAACTACAGTACAAAACGTACACAGTAACATACAAATACAATCTTATACAATAGGAAAAGGCTAATGTACCCGATTCTCCGTTTCACGCGACGTTTTACTAATTACAATAATTCCTAAATGAAACCTACCAATCAATGTGACTAAATGTTCTCTCATCATCTGTATCTCTCAATACACCATTTTCACGTGCGTGTTAGCTGTAAAAGAACAATTAGATGTTATAAGTGAGTGCTGTGAAGGATCAAGATCGGAACAAGGGACGAACGCGAAAACCGGCAATTACTCGTTGATTAAGATAAATCACAGCGATTAAATCTCTCGACGCGAACTACGACCAAATCCAAGCAATACGACATGAAAAGCAACAATTCAAACCAAACAAAAAGGTACAAACCGAAATAAATCCGATCCCAACGATAAATCCAACCACTTCGTATAAAACACTCTAGCCTTTTCAAATCGATCCCAATATCCTTCACGGTACCGCCAATAAATCACGTGAAGACTAAAAATAGCTCAACAGGTAAAATCAAAGCGCTGGAAGGCCTGGTTACATGAGTTTAATGGGAGATAATCCTATATCGCAATTTTGTTCAGGATGAACAATATTTGTGATATTGATTACCTCCCTTTAATAAAATATGCAGATAAATTTTATAAATAACTTCCTATTTCTTCAAGAACCAATTAGACGCTTACAATTTGAATTATATTAGTGAATTCGCGATTCTTCTCTATTCCAGTTTATTTTAAATGACGTTGTTGATTCTATATTTTCAATGGGTTTGCGCTCTTTTTAATGGTTTGAGTGAGCGTTTGGAATGATTGATTGAAGCGCTGAGTGAGCGCTTTAGAATGGTTTTGATTGAGGTGAATGTCAATTTCACGATGTAATTAGCTGTAGCTTGTGGCTGTCTATGCTACTCAATGTTTGCAGCTCACGAAAGTTTCAAATTGTTTGAGATGTCACGCGCAGGCTCAAATAAATTATCCTATCCATTCTTTTTACCATTTCTTTTATTATCGGTCATGGAAGACAATGTCAAAATTAGAGGAAATATTTTTTGTTGTCCTAGCACAAAGTATGGTGAATGTAAAAGCTTTCCTTTCTTCTGTACTATTATAGACTCTAAAGAACAAACTTCTTGTATTAAAGCGTAGCATCAGTAAGTCTAAGCTCCACTGGACTAAGTCAAGAGCAATCGGGAACCCTCGGCGATTCTACGGAATAGACCTCGGGAATAATACGGGCGCAGCCATGAAAGCGCGTCATTTTTCACGTGGGTTTATATGACGTCACAAACATCAACGATCCCGCTAAGGATGACGTTGCATAAAACAAAATCAACGTAAGAATTTAAGAGGGTATATTATGATTTAATGACAAAACGCAGTGTATAACAGCGTATTGTCATCAAATTAAAATATACCCAAAAGATCTCAATAGATATTCGGAAAGAATTAACAAATGTAATTTTCTTCAAGCGTATTAAATGACCGAAGTACCACTAGAAGCCGAATTACCTAAAAGATGACCCAAAATTACTACACTTATGTCCGAGGTACTTTCCAGTTCACGGAAAAGTCCGAGCGAAGTTCCGAATGAGTCAAGAGGAGCTTATGTTGTGGTCGTGTAAGCGTTGTTAGTGCGTCCGTGCGTCCAGTCCATCCTTTAACTATTTCTTAAAACACATTTCACTATGAAACTACTCTTCAGAATTCATTCAAACTTCACAGGAATAATTCTTGGGACATGCTTTATCAGATTTGTTCGTGATATTCGTACCGGGCTGATGATTTCGGTTATAGCGGCTGACGCGTCATTAAAAATGGTCCAATATGATGAAATATTTAATATAAATCTTCTTCTCTGAAAGTACTGTCCACAATTCAACCAAACTTCACAGGAATGATGCTAAGAGCATGTTCTTTCAGATTTGTTCGTAAAGTTCTGATCGGGCTGGTGACAGTGGCTCTACGGGCTGCTGCGTCTCTGATAAATTAGTAAATAAATAGAGGATATTGAATGAGTGGTCATTGAATACCGAATTTATTAAACGAGTCATCTATATACAGATAAAAACGAGGCTGCGTCGAGTTTTAGCTGTTTTAGATGACGAGTTTGATAAATTTTGTATTTTATGAGCACAAATTTTATATTCTATGTATAATATGACCCGAATTTTTGCGAAAAATCGTCAAAATTCTTGAAATTCAACATTTCAATTTTCCGCGGAACTTATAACGCCGCTTGAAACTGACGTCACAATATATACATTATGACGTCATTTTCGCGTTTACACAATAGCGTTGCTATTCGCTCTGAGCTCATTTGCATAGTTATTCCACTAGTGTAATAACACCCGTGTAATATCAAAAATATTCAACGGGGTTATTTCACTCTCGCGACGTAGGTCATATTATAAAAGGTACATAATATAACTGATAAACTTTTCTATCTCATGTAATACTTACATCAAGTATACATGAGGTTTTGTAAAATAACTTCAGATAAGATAAAAATCTCTTTATCAAACAATTTTAAGGCTATTTGACTATCAGAGAGCCTTAATCATGCAATAATTTATCATTCACTGGATTATTTTATTTGTTTTAGGTGGCATGTATAGGCAATGCCTTATGTTTCCCGGTTCTCAAACTGGATTTGAGTTTAGAAGAGACGGCTCTTTGACCTACACCTGCGATGAAGACCTCTGTAATTTTGATATACACCTTACTCAAAACACATAACATCTGCCATAGAGTTACAATTAATGACATTAAAAATGACCACCATTCTAATAAAATCAATTTAAATCCATTCGCTCAGTGCTCCAATCACTCATTTCAAACACCCACTCCAACCAGTCAAAACCGCTCCAATTTCACTGAAAATGATAAGACCAACAACCACATTCAAATAAAGATCGGAAGATAAAACCGACAATTTCATTGACATATTTAAATTTTGTAAGCGTATGATGAGATTGTGAATATACAGAAAGCTATTCATAGAAACTGCATTCACATTTTATTAAAGGGAGGTAATAAATAACGCTAATTTTGTTCATCTTGAACAGTATTAGGGATATTGGATTACCTCTCCTGAACTTCCCTCGAAAACGCCCTCCACACACATTTGCAATTTCATTTAAAAATTATTCATCTGTTGATTTTGCGATGTTCTTATTTATATATGTAATATCTGATTAGCTAATTAGCGACATCACTTTACCCTGAGCAGAATTCCAATACTTACTTACTTTGGAGAATTTTTTAAAGACATTGTACTTGGCAGAATTGCTTGGTGTGCGACGTTAAAGCTGTAACTATTACTTTTAGACAATGTTGTTACGACGTTGTTCGGGGCTCTAGTCTTTGTAAACATGTTTTTTTCTATAATAAAGAAAATTCTACTTTTACTTTTTATAACTTTCGAATGACAGCATCTATTATTAACATGAAAGGAAAGAACAAACTACCATAAATATCTACCTGCTTTCGACTTGTATCAATATGTGGCTCGAGTACGGAAAAGGTTGCTTGGGACGAGGGTATTTGTGAATGATTGATTCGTATAATATCATCTTTCAAATAATCTGTGCAGTGATGGGGCTTTAAAAGACGTCCTTTTGAATTGTCAAGCTTAAGCTTGTATTTAATCAACACTTTCTGATCAGAATGCTGTCATAAAATGCTAAAAGATGAACCCTAACAATAAGTTGAAAGACAGACAAACGAAATTTATCATATAATGCGATTTTGATACAATGCAGGCGTTATATTTTTGAAAAAAAGGACCCGTCATGCGAAAAGGGACCATCTGGGAAGTGCGTAAAGTGTTGACTCTAGTCAGACTGCGCAGTTTGCGCAGACTGACTAGGGTTGAAACTTTTCGCAATGGGCTTATTTTCTGAATCTAGAATGTTATATCTTCCTTCCAGTAAAATAATTTTTGAAATGCAACCTGAGCTCTGGTTGACTAATGCTGGACCTAATCTCTAATATTCATTTTGTAAGTTCCCAGATGGTCCTTTTTTGCGTGACGGGTCACAAATATTCATTGTATCAGAATTGTTACATAGCTCAGCAAGTGATATAAGACTGCATGTAATACAGAAAGATACAACAATATGCTGGCGTTTTTTGTCATATTAATACTATTTGTCGACCAGAAAACGTACATTTTGTGCGCAGATGGGTTGTCAAGCTGTATTATGTTAGAACGTTAGAAACATACTGTAATAAAGACGCATTGGCCGATTCGGCATATGAAATTGACATTTGATTTGAATTCCACTTTTAGAAAAAAATCGAACTCATGATCATATTTTTAGTTTGCATTTGACTCCCTTTATTCGAATCATCTCAATCATTTCTAAAACTTTTCATTTTTGTATGTAAAAAAATGACTTTGTCGTACTGTATTAGACAATAAATACGAGATGTTAATAACAAAGAATGATATTTATCACAGTATAGTACAGTGCAGAACTCTTTAGATTCATACCCTGCAGAACAAGTGTATATTTTGACACGGCAATTGCCTTGTCGAACATAGACTAGTTCTTTAGGTTTCTAAAAACCGGAACCCTAAAGATGCGTGAAAACTGAATAATTGAAATAAATTTGTGATAAAGTGTATTCAAACAGTGAAGAAAGTTTGGGTTATTGTTTAAAGCATGGGTAAACCAAGCGCTTTCGAAACTCAATGTTTCTTCATCAGGGGTTCATTGAAAACTGACAGTATAAATAAAAATGAACAACAGTCCTATTTCAATAGGCTATCGAATATATAGAGGCGAGACAGGTTGTTGATATGCGGGTCAATTTTGGACTTGTTGATTTTATGTCGTTTTTGTTTAACCGAAAGGGCTGGATCGTGTTGAGATGTCTTATCCAATAGGTCTTCCGCGAATCGCGTTGTTCGTCGGACCATCTCGGGTTTGTTTCAATGAAACTTAGGACAACATCATTGAAACGAAAGCACGACTTCGTTAAAATATTCTTTAACTGGAACCTATTAAATCTGCGGGTTTGCCGTCAGATAGGTACAAATGCATGCGCTTATTGATGTGTTGCTTGGTTTAGCATTGCGTACATGTCATGAGGTATAAATCATTTGAAGCGATTTTCGCAATTGTGTGAACCTCTAATTGCACCAAGAAGCGACTTGAAAGTATACGGTTTGTACATTAGGTTGCACGAAATTATACGTGTTGTACATAAAATTGCACGTTTGACACCAAGAGAGTCACTGGTTGTTGCAGTAATTAACATGGCTCTCAAAAGAATGTCTCGAAGTGACTTACGTCTTCGGAATGTGACGACTTGTTTCTCAAGACACAATTTGCTGGACGACTCAATGATGGACCAGTGTTTGTCTGTTATTCAGTTTACTTTTGGCAAGTCAAGATGGTACGTCAAAACAAAAGGGACTCTGTTTGATTGCTGAACAGCTTTGGTACTTAACAACAGATCAATTTGATTGGCATCAGCAGCCTTTGCGATCGAGATTTGACCTGCTTTGGGTACCCTTGTTTGTTAGTGATGTGATAACGCTTTTGAGCTTTGTTCAAAAGCGCTCTCTAGTGTACAGATTCTGCGGATCCGAAGGGCCAAGCTTTAAGGGATGTTCTTCTAACAATGTTTAGGATGGCAGCTACTAGGGAGCAAGTATTTATGTTTGTATGTTGGTTTTGAATACAGATCAACGTGTAGTTCATTTTATCAAGACGTGATATAGTGTACAAAAAGATGTGCTGCTCATTCGAAACTTCAAATGTAAATTTTATTGATGGGTCGAATTTGTTAGTCATGAAAATGGGTGGTATTGTACTGCGATTAGTACAGTTAACGACATCGTGAAATTGACAATGTGAATGATTTTGGAATGATTTAGGAATGAAATTGATTGAGTGTGTGGAGCGAGTTTTAATTGAATTTAATGGGAGGTAATCCAGTATCACAAATTTTGTTCAGGATGAACAAAATTAGCGATATTAATTACCTTCCTTTTATAAAATGCATATATATATTCTATAAATAGCTTCCCATATTTTCAAGATCTAATCAGACGCTTACAATTTCAATAAATTAAGTGAAATCCCGATTGTTTTCTCAGCTATTTTATTTTTGAACGAAGTTGTTCTTATATGTTTTTCAGTGAGTTTGGAGCGTTTTTGAATGGTTTGAGTGAGTGTTTGAAATGAATGAATAGAGCGCTGAGTGAGCGATTTAGAATGGTTTAGATCGGAATGATTGTCAATTTCACGATGTAACTAACTGTAATTGGTGTTCCTTCCTACACATGAAGATTTTGGCATAAGGTGTCTTAAAACATGAAAAACTCCTGATTTCGTCTGGTGGGTGAGATATCGTGCATTTCTGTCACATTTAATGAGTCAGTATTTTCGAAAACATTTTAGCGATGGCAAAATTTTCTTTAATTATTGTACGATTTGAATGGTTTCAGCCATGACATGTAATAATGAACACTGTCCAACTTAGAGTTAGATGTAAACAATCCCTTGAGGCTCAATTTTTTAAAAGAAAACTTTTTAGGGCTCACTAATGAAACCTTCGAGTTCCAATATACTTTGGCTTGTGGTTAGGAAGGAGACGCGATTCAAAGAATTTACATAAAAAAGATAAAAAAAAATGTACATTTAAAATATCCTTTCATAATTTCCTGTACATTTATTAATATGGTCAGTCAATAAACATATTGCAAAATTTCATTGAAATGGGCCTATCAGTTTAGTAAGAGTAATTGAAAAAATATTAAAAGCTAAGATTGACCACTTGACCACGTAGTGTTTATGTGATTAACAAAATAATCACTGAATGAAAGAGAGGCGCGAAAATAAGGTGGAGATACGTAGAGTACTCCCAAGTAGGTGAGCCGGGTAGTATGTCAAGGGAAAGGACAAGCGAAACATAAATTAGACCAAGTTACGGCAGGGTTGTGTAGAGTAAAAGCCCAATCCGGCAATCAACACCTTTTTCCAAATATTAGAATCGTCCTATTGTTACGCGTCATTTCTTTTAATTGTTCATGGAAGCTTTCTTGTAGCGAGACATCTAGTTTTCTACACCAAATATTGTATGTCTGACATGTACCCTCGAAGAGATCAAAGAAAACGTTTCGAGTGCTTCGCAGTTTTATCGTTTTTCCCTTCCTCACCATCTGCCAAGCTGTCATGTAGGTTGCAATGTGTATCGTGCTGATACGCTTTTAAAATGGTTAAATGACAAAGATGGGCAAACTAATATGATTAATTAAAACAAAGAATCAATGTGTCTGCGTTTATTCACCTTTCTTTAATGCTTTGCGGTGGTTTATTGAGAAATAACGGTAGATTATCACTTGATAATCTCACCGCAAAAGCAGTAAAATTATCAAAAACTTATACCCTGCTTTTGTGCATTTCATCCTTAACTGACGTCATCTATGCGGGACGAAATAAGTGGCGTCATAATGAACGTTGCATAGCAATCACGCGCAAAATGACGCGCTTTACGAAAATATGTCCTAGATATTTCACATTTTGTCTCATTTTTGCATTAAAGACATAGAATAATCGTTTGTTTTTCGTGTAAGATCGATTAACATTTCATTTTGTGGCCAACAAAGGCTACATTTTCACTTGTAGCTCTACCACTCGTGAAAATATAGCTTTTGTTGTTCACTAAATGAATATAAATCGATCTTACACTCAAAGAAACGGTTATCCTCTATTTCCTGTTATGAATGGTAACGATGTGTAAGGTATTTGACCGAAAAAATCTGCTCTATCATTGTCTTGTCAACTTTTAAAAACGTGATATTTTCTTTGCTTAAACTAACATGTTGATTTCTGTTTTGACGGAAAGGGCAAAACAAAAATAGAAGTGTCTAAGACTGTCTATATATTTAAGAACTGATTTCATTAATCTAAAAAAATGTCTGTTCGGATATTCTTATTGATCGTTGTCGGTGCTGCAGTAATTGGACTTGTATCGGGTATGGTTGCTTTTTGTGTTTTTTTTGTTGTTGTTGTTTTTGTTGTTGTTCAATATTTTGGGGTTCTTTTCAATTGTTTGTTGATAGTTATACGGAGCACTGATTAAATTAAAGAAACAGTAGTGGTTCCGAAGAATTTTAAAAACGTTTAAATACATATATGCCAGAATTATGCTGTATTTAAACGTATAATTATTACAACTCTTAGAAGCTACTGATGATTTTTAAGCGTTTTTCGTCCTTCATTCATGTTTTGCTTACATCATAAAAGTTTCTTTGTTCATTTAACATTTATCACAAATCTTTCTTTCACTGTACATAGAAAACGAATCGACCGGTATTTTATCATCCGCAAATGATTAAAAGAACGATTTCGAACTTGTTTCAGGAACACGTTTTACAATTCTATTGTGGATGTAATCCACCGATCGGGAATCCCGAGAGAACTAAGTTAGCGCGTATGTTATATAACTTCAAGAGCATCAGTGTTTACGAATTATTAAGACTAGGCAGACGATAATTTAATAACAAAACGCACGATTTACTGTGGGGTATTCTTCAAATGTTACTATACACAAAAAAATCTGAATTCATTCCAAAATCATTCAACTTGTCAATTTATCGATGTTTCTAGCTGTATCTTGATAATAAATTTGAATATTTCTATCTACAGGAAATATAATGTGTTTTCAAACTCTCGCTAGAAGAACTAGAATAATGCAGAATTGTTTGTCATGCCAAATCAAATTTGATCCCTGTGAGTATTTACTAGAATATTGCGGAATTGTTAGTCATGTGATTTCAAATTGGACCCCTGTTGGTATTTGAAAGTAGAGTATTGCGAATTGTATGCCAGTTCAATCCAAACTGGACCCCTGTGATTATTTACTAGAATATTGCGGAATTGTATGTAATGCCAAATCGAATTGGACCCCTGTAAGTATTTTGTACCTTTATTTTAGGTTTCCCATTTTCGGTTTAATTCACGGAAATCGTGGGCAGGACGGCTGTCCAGTCACATTTATATAGTTTAAAAAAATAAGCAAAATCCCCTGAAATACGCTAGAGAAGAGTTTTTAAAGAGTGTTCTTTAAACAATGAAAGTGCTTCTTATATTACTACTCAGCAATCTTCATACAGTTAACAACATCGTGAAATTGACAAGGTGAATGATTTGGAAATGAGTTGGAAATGAAATTGAATGAGTGTGTGGAGCGAGTTTTGAGTGAATTTAATAGGAGGTACTCCAGTATTGCAAATTTTGTTCAAGATGAACAAAATTAGCGATATTGACTACCTCCCTTTAATAAAAAATGCATTCAGTTCTATACAAACCTACCTATTTCTTCAAGAACCTATGAGAAACCAAGAATTTGAATTGTGTCAGTGAAATCGCGATTTTTCTATATCAAAAATTATTTTGAATGACGTTACTTATTCTATACTTTCCAATGGGTTTGAACGTTTTTGAATGGTTTGAGTGAGTGTTTGGAATGAATGATTGGAGCGCTGAGTGAGCGATTTAGAATGAGTTTAATTGAGTTGAATGGCAATTTCACGATGTAACTAACTGTAGTGCAGTTGGTGGAGCATCTGACTCCCAATCATGATTCATAGGATGTGATGTGTTCGATCTCCGACGGCGGAACATGGCTTTTCCGACATCCCATCAATGGGTGGAAAATAGAAAACTTAAGGTCAAGCCAAAGGTCAAGTTATAACTGAATTATTTTTTCTTGACTTAACAAAATATCAACCAATCGTAGGTTACTGGCAAGCCCCGTCGAGCATGTATATGCAACGTGCTTTTTTATCTATTTTTTTTTTTTTGAAAAAGTACAAAACCTTGTCAATGTGATGAGTATCACACTAAAACTTCTATCTTTCCGCATTCTAATTCAAAATTCCATTAAGTATAAACCATTATCAAGTCGAGCGAAAAAAAGAACTGATCTGAAATAATACTGTAAGAAAGGCCTTACTTAGGAAAGTCCAATACGAGGACGAATAGAACTGATTATTTCCAGGAGTGATTAATTGCATCGAATGATCCAAAACAGATATTTCAAAGACGGTAGGGTAGTGTTCGACACTCACGAATTTCTATCACCAGTCTTTAGGATCTGTTGTTCATATCTTTTTTAGGGGAGGTCACTAATGAAAACTTGGTGAATCGAATTACTGTAATGGTAACCTCCCCTGATACTACTACGTGATAATGGAAATACCGAATTACGCATGAATACCGATACAACGCGAGCAGATAGTGTAAATCAGTATGGTCGTGCTATAAAGGTTTATGCAATGGGGTTTTACAGTACATTTCAACACGCGACAGTCAATCTCGAGACGAGTATCTGCAATTTTTGTACGTGCTTATATAAACACATACCCTTTCTATTTTCATTTAAGAATGAAAATCGCGGAACATTGATTCACATCCTTTTATAGAATTTTTCAAGCAGATAAGAACAGACTTTAATTGTGTCCATTGAGAATGGATTAATGTTTAAAAAAAGTATTATTATTATCTTTATTTTCATTCTATACACGATGGAATCAGACAATCATTATTTAAACTATACCCGACATAACGCCCAAAGTTATCGTAGGCTTTCTTTACAAGGTTTTGGTTGACGATCGAAGATATTTTTAATAATGTGTAAGTCAAGATCTGTCTGTCTGTTTGTTTTGCTCCCGTCACTTTAAAGAAATTGAAACCTAGTTGATGTTTTGATATTTTAGTGTATGTAGCATAACGCTTACACTTGGTTCATATATCAATAATCGATGAACATAATTCAAGCATCAAGCTTATAATACCACATTCAATTTGTAATATGCTAAGCAAACATAATATAAATAAGAAATTCTAATATCTGCAGAGTATTCCACCAAATATGTATTTCTTCTGTAATGTAATACTTTAGAACAATTTGGACTTGCAATTGAGTTTGGGAATATTGGTATTTGCGATCTTGGGTCGAGTAATTTTCCTTTTATCGTAATTTTTACATTTTACATTTTTTACTTTTTCGCAACGAACGGAATAATTACTCTAGTATGCTTACAAAAACGTTCACCAACAGTACTTTCAGTGCTTTGATAGTATTTAAAAAAAAAAAGATTTTTTTTCAAGTAAGACCACTGACTTTTAGCTCATTTCGTGAACATCAAAAGCTAAAACAAACGACAATCCTCTTTATCCGTCATGAGACCGACCAACAGTATCACGAATTTCCGCTAGAGCTTCTCGAGTAATACATTGTTTTCAACGTTATTCGGTGGATGATCGATAATTATTGATACCATATAAACATGAATGTTATCAAAATGATAAAATGAGTGACTAAGATTAGATTTAATTTAATCTGCGCTACATAGCGTCACCTAGTGCATTGTTAATGTTGCTTAAGCCGCCGACATTTGGCAGTTGGTAGCGCGTCGGACTGTTTATCAAGAAGTCCCGGATTCGATCCCCGACATCGGCACTCTTTGTCTCCCACCGATGGGTCGATACGCAGACCTATGTGAGATAGCAGCTTGAGGCTATGAAAGGATGTTATGGTAGTACTGGTGTGAGAAATACCAGAAATCGATTGCTAGGTGCTCCAGCTGCCGCGATAAAACTGAAAAAAATGTCAAAAGCGGCATAAACCAACATTCAAACAAACAAACAATGCTACTCATCAAGTCAACTTGAAACATGAGTATTATACCTGCTAAATTATTTGTTTGGTTGAATTGGTTTTACGCAGCTTTCAACAATTTCGCAGTTATATATCGGCGGCTGGAGCACCTAACAATAGATTCCTGGTATTTCTTTCACCTGTACTACCATTAAACCCTTTCCTAGCCTCCGACTTCTATCTCACATAGGTTTATTATACGTGCTAAATAACGCGCTTATAAGGATTTCATCAAGTTGTAAACTCTTGGTAATTCATGTTACAATGAAATTATTATTTAGGGGTGGAGGGCTTGATGTTGCCCTCGGCCTTTTGCCCCTCCACCTTCGGAAATAGTTTTAACTGTTACATGGATCATTACGAAATCACTTTGTTCTATTTATCCGCTTAAAATTGCTCACTATTGTTTCCGTTTTACAATCGGTTCAACTAGATCCGTCTAAATTCTAGAAGCGGTATTCGAAAACGCCAGTAGTTTTGAGTTTCTTTGATCTTTCAGTATAGTCAGAGACCGTGACAGCAAAAAATTCGTTGGTCCCAATTCAACTAAATTAACTTGTCAAAAGTCTGTTTATAAACATTCAAAAAGCGTGGTTTGCCTTTACTGACAAATAATTGTTCGTTTTTAAGTCCTTCTTCACTTTTCAACCGTTATTTATAACATAAAGAAAAGCGCCTGTCTTTGGTTCACTGTATGTCTATTAAATTTCCCTACTCTTATCAGCTGATTCTTCCAATAAACGCATTTCGAAAAATCCTCATAAAAGCTAAATGTGAAAACTTCTGACCAGAAACACCCCTGGCAGGAAGCAAAATTTCGTTTTTATTATCAGTGAATGAACGATATTACCAATCATTTGGCCGTAGATTCTAGTTTTTACCGTTTTGGGATAGTCAATAATTGGGCCAAGGATTATATTTGAATCATATAAGATGTGATGGACTGATCATTATTTAAACATCCGTTTATTTGTTTAAGAGTAACTCAGCAGTACGTATGATAAGATCTCATAATTGTACGAATATAAGTCGATTCTATTTCGCCAAGTCGATTAGACCTTCAAATCACACTAAAAATTTAAATACCGTATTCTCTGGCAAATAAGTGTAAGCCGAAAGTAATTTATTTTTACTATTAATGTTTTTATTAAAATGAACTTTATTTTCGATCGAATTATTATTCATTATTTTAACTTTTTTTTTTTCGTTTTAGGCGGTTTAGGCAGACGATGCCAGAGGTATGCGGTAATTCCACCTGGATTTGAATTTGGGGACGGGAGTATGGTCTACACCTGCAACATGAACCTATGTAATTGGGCGATACCTTTTTAGCACCAACGACAATCGAATATATAAGATACCTGTTTTTGGTGAACGAAACTTTCGTTCACCAGTGTTACTATGTAAGGAACACCCTGTAGGATCTTAAAAGATTTGAAATAAAGTAGTGCCCCTTTAGATTCAATTTAGTATATCTCAAGACTTCTCTCCGCAAAATCACTGTTCATTTCGTTAATGGCGTGATGCTAGAATTCTTCATCAAGTGAAGATAATGAAAATTTCCCTTTAAAAACACAAAATGAGCTTGCAACCGAACGAATAGATGATCGGCGTAAGCTTGTCGTGAGTTTAAAGCAAAAACAAAGCATGTGTCTGTACACTGTTAACTTCTACACACCTCTGATTGGTCATACCACACGTGATGAACTACTACGATTTTATCTGCCTCTTTATGAACTCGTGAGTTACGAAAGGTCAAGTTTATGGAATGGCATGGAATGTTCCCATATTTAGCCTAAGTTCTCATTAAAACATAAAAACGCAATGAAATAAAATCTAACCCATTACCAGACAACATATGTTCTCAACTGCCCTATTACACCTCTTGCTTAAATCCCGTTTATATGTCAAACCTTGTTGTATTCTTGGGACTTCTATATGGAGCAACCTTTTACAAAAACTTAACATAGTAACTACAACTGTAGTGCTTCTATGCGTTGGATGAGTCTAAAATTTCCTCAGTCAAATAATTTACTATTTGTTTTACCGGAAGTACTTAAAGTATTATAAAAAACCAAAACATCATTAATGTATATTGTCCATATTGTATCTCATTGTACTTGGATGAAAATAAAAGATATGTTCTGTTCCTTGTAGCATTAGAAACGGTAACCAGTCTAGTGACATCTGCGGGTTATGCAATCGGGTTTTACATAACTTTTCAACACGCGAAAGGCAGTCTCGAGACGGGATTTAACAATTATTCGACACGTGTTTTAAATGCACACCATTCCTTGTACCTTTTGTTTGTATAGGGATTAACACTGTTATTAACATTTTTTTCTATAAAATCACGGTGGCTAAAGCACAGTCGATCTTTACAGAATCTGAGTTTTGCCATATATGTTAATATAAAAAACCTATAATACGAAATTTGGATTGTGATTCAATCGCCTGTGGACTGGAGCATCTAAATATGGAATCTGGCATTTCTCTCACCAGAGCTAGCATATAACCTAACATAACTGCAATCTTCTACCCTCTTAGGTTTAGGATTATCCACCGATTGGTATGAGCAATAGAATTTAAACTGCGACTATATTTGGACAATCCATTAGCTGTACAAATACTAACCTACATAAATCGTTTTGTTTTTCTTTAAATCTTTTTCACCCAATGGCATCAGATAATCATTCTTTCACAAAACTGCATATTACCGAAAGAGACCAAAACCCTGTAATTACAGCGTTTTGGTTGAAGTTGAAACAGTGGTCTTTTATTTCGGAGGATGGTGGACCCATTTCAGGTAGTTAAAGTTTTAGAGCCATAGCGGATGACGTTTAATAGTCAAAATGCAGAAAAACTGCTCTTTGATCAGGTAAAATATGGGTTCCGCTTGTGATAAACGAATTACCTTTTTGACTGCTTTTTTGAATCTGTCGCTCTATCTATCTTTCTTTTCCTGTCTTTCTCTTTCTTTGAATTGACATTGAAATTGCAGAATTGCCGAAATTTTGTCGAGACACTTTCCCTTAATGATTTTTTACAGTTATAATTTCTCTTTTCACAACGAATTCAATATATCACTCTAAAATGGCATCAAATTGGTTCACCGTCAGTACTTTCAGTGCTTTGATTTATATTACTCGCTGTCATTTGTTGACACAATCCTGCGAACTTTACTCAATAATATATAATATGAAATTAAGGCTCTGTCATGAAATTTTCTTTTTGAAAAGCTTAGTAAACCGCGCCTATAAAACAAAGGATTATAAAATGATCGTCGTCCTGTAAGCGAAATAACTCCACTGAATATTTTTGATATCCCGGAATTGTATGTCATGTCAAATCAAATAAGACCCCTAATGGTATTTCCCAGAATGTTGCGGAATTTTATGTCATGCTAAATCAAATTAAACCCTGTGAGTATTGACTAGAATATTGCCGGTTTTGATGTCATACCAAACTAAATTTGACCCCTGATGATATTGACTAGAATACTGCAGGTTTATATGCCAAATCAAATTTGACCCCTGTGAGTATTGACAAGAATTTTGCAAAATTACACTTAGAGTCATTACAAATTAGACCCCTGTGCGTATTTACTAGCATACTGCGCAATTGAATGTTATGACAAATAAAATGAATCGGGAATAAATCGCCATATACCCCGGCGAGAAACCGTATAACAAATGATAAATACGAGGGTGGAAAAAAATGCGTGGACTTTTACTTTGAAATTTCCCGACGGAAATGAATAAAACTTTGTTCACGTCATAAACTTCTTAATGTTGACATAATACTAAATTTATAAGAGATTGCTATGACTGTAAAGAAAAAAATCGAATGTTTGATATTCCTGAGTAGGCGCCACCGACTCAACCCATTTCGTAACGTTACTTCCTAGCATCACTACCCGTAATTGTCCCCAATTTATACATGTACCACACTATTCCAATCTTCGTCAACTTGCGTGTCGACGTAATCTGTAAGGGTGCTTAAAAATTAAGCGTTATCATTTCGGTATTCTCCGATTCAAGTAAGCTGAGGTCACATGTCAAAATGACGGTACCGGCGAAGCTATAGACCTCCAGAAAACCTAACCGGGATGTTAAAATGATAAAATATGGTAAAGGGTCTTCAAATATAAGCAAATGCCTTCTTTTTTATGGGTTTTATTTTGTTAAATGGAGAGAGTCTTTGAAGGATGACACTCTGAGAATGGGAAACGTCACCTCAAAGTTGGATCTTTTGCTGACATAGTACAACATCAGTGCAGTATCTTAAACTCTCATTACACAATATAGTTCATTATTTTGGATCAGATTGGTATGAACACAGTACTTGTTCAATGCAGGAAGCAATACAGAAATTGTGTTGAAAGCTTCGTTGAGTAATTTGAAAAGTGCTGACTTTCAACAGAAATCGCCAATTCCGTAACGTCATATTGACCTCGTTACCGTGCCGGTACCAAATGACTACATGTTTAAGAATGGTTGCTAAAGATGACCAACTATTTCGATTGCAGCCAAATGTACATGATAAACAGAAAAATGCCAAAACTTTATGACAGTGTAGTTATCTTTTCAAAATCTGTAAAATCAAAATTTCTGTAACGTTAGTCTACAAATTTTTATTTCACCCTCGTAATACTCAACCAAACATAACTTCATCGAGCAACGAAGTCATGTAGTGCGGAAATTTGAAATAATTCTGCCGCTTCTTACCTTGATTTACATATTGCTCAATGTGGAAAGTAATCACCATGAAATTCAAATACATGATCGATGTTAGAACTTGTTCATTAATCATTTTATCTTTTGGTAGAATAATCTTATTTTGAAATCTGTTTCCTACTACTAATACATCATTCCACTTTTCAATTACCCCTGTAATTTTTAACACGCCATTCATGTTGTGTTGGAGTTTAAAGCTGGCTCTCCATTAATTCGTTTGTCGTTGTTCTAAAAGTGGTATATCCAAATTGCACAGCCTTTCATTACAGGTGTACAACATCAAACCTTCTCTAAACTCAAAACCAGATTGGAAAAACTGGTGTCTGAGGCATGATCTCCACAAACCACCTAATTAAAAGAAATATTAGTTAAAAAAAACAGTGATCGAATAAAAACAATATTTTGTCTAAAGTTTTTAATTCCGATCGCAAAAGTTAAAATTCAGGGTGTTACTGTTTATCTGTAAAAATGAAATTAAAAATGTCAATGTGCATAAACTGGCCAAACCTTTCCATGATTTTCCATGAGAATTGCTTAGAATTATAACAAGATAAAGGTATTGATATATATGCCCTCGCAGGTCGTCGCTGAAAATTATCATACGATAAAAACCCAAACGCAGTGAGTATTTTCCCTTATCATTACAAATTAACAGTATCATATGCCTGCCGGATAAACACAATTTACGGCAATTGTTTCTGCTGAAATGTCGAAAAATCATGACAGATCGTGATTGCAATTGTTTCAAATGTTTACAGTACGAAAAAAGTGGAGGTATTGTAGTCAGTCTGTCTTGTAGGAGTAGGAGAAGGTTTAGGCATAAATGAAGTCGTAGGAGCAATAGTTAGAAACATCGTTAAATTGGTTAGGATTCAAGTTTAGATGAGATATGTCAACGTGGCTGTGGAAATACAGTTTCAATCAGATATTTGTGTATAATATTTGCGCCATTTTTCCAAAAATGATTTTAGTAGTGATAAACAATTCTAACTGTCTGGGAAAACTAGTTTCTTGTGTATTTTATGGGAATATAAAGATATTTTTAAAATGATTTAAACGTAAGACCGGAAAACAATTCTGATGTTTAATGAAATTTTAAATTAATATGTGAACCCTAGAAAAGCATTGTTTACAAGTACTTACATCTATTTAATACGATTTGGCAAGACATGCAACGAGGCCTTATTCTTAACCTGCCATTGACTGTTGCATAACAATCAGTTAATCCTGTAAATAAAAAGATAATATATATATAATACATACTTAGTGTTTTGTATTAGAAAAAATATCTAACGAGGTTCGGAGAATTGATCATTGGCGAGGCTCTGCCGAGACAATTATCAAATCTCACAACCGAGTTAGATATTTTTTTCATACAATACACTTAGTACGTATTATATTTATCTTTTAACCTCTTTTTGACTTGTTTTCGTCGATGTTTCTATCTGAAATGCAAGTTTCTAAAAATAACTGCATGATATTATTATCTCAAATTAAATATGTGATATCATAAAAAATACCATTTGGGTTGTTATCACACGGATATTTGTATGGTTATAAGATAAAATTGAATAACAAGGTAGGGCATAAAATCGTCGAAATATATACTGAACAACAAAAATAACCCAATACCTTTTAATAAAGAATAATTCTGTCTGAAATAAATGGATTTGCTTATAATCATTGTTTTATATTGGTATGTCGAGGCTGCGTTTTACTGTGCTGTGATTTGCAATTATACACCTTCTAGGTAATTGTTGATCAAACTTTCGTGGGTTAGTTATGACATTGAACGCCAAACAAAGAGATGTTTGAGTCGAGTATCAATTCCACCATGAGCCTTAGCCATTCGGTAAACCCCTGTTACAGTAATCATCAACGTGAAAATGACATTTACCTCAAATAAAACAAATAAAATCGCTCACTCAGCGCTACATTTATTTATTCCATACTGCCTAAAAGTCGAAAATCCATGTATTAGACGTTTCTTGAGAGAAATATCGGATATGGACCCACGCGCTTTTGACTTTAAATGAGTGGTAAGGTAAGGTAGACTTACGCCGTCTGTCGATCGTGAGGTGTCGTCAACATTTACCTTATACATGTATGCACTCTAGATGTCACATTTTTGCCTGATCAATTTGCCCTGAAAATTGGTCTGATTTTTTTTTTATTTTTTGATAAAAAAACGAATGAGTTGGAAATTGGGTCATGTGGGGTCAAAAACTAGGTCATGGCGTCAAATCTTAGAAATAAATTGTATGCACTCTGGGTGTGACTTTTGCCTTATGAAAGTGAAATTTGGTCAGAATGATTGCCTTGCTTAATACTCAGACGATTTTGAAATTTGGTCAAGTGGGATCAAAAACTAGGTTACGGGGTCAAATCTTAGAAAAAACCTTATATGTACTCGAGAGGTCACATGTATGCACTTTAGTTGCTTCATTTTTAGTTTGATTAAGTTGAAGTTTGGTCAGAATGATTGTCTTGATGATATTTCAGATGGGTTCAAAATTTCATTATCTTTGGTCAAAAAGTAGGTCATAGAATCATTCCCCTGGAAAAACTTTGCATGTACTCTAGAAGGTTACATATTAAGCCCAATCAACCTGCAATTGTCCAAAAAACTTTTAAAAACCTGCTTTAAACAAATTTTGGTAAGTTCACTCAGGTGAGCGATTAAGGGCCACTATGGCCCTCTTTTAGTCATAGATTATTATTGGTTAGTATTCAATCTATTTAAGGTATTATTCCAATCTTTGATAAAGTTTAATCTAATTTTTTGTTGATGAGTACATTTTAAACGATCTTATCATAACCTTTTTGAGTCAATATGATAAAAAATATGAAACAAGAGCTTCGCAGAGCGGCGAATATAGGCCCGATGGGGCTCGTCAGTAACCTTGGCTTGTCAGTAGCGTGAGCTTGAATGATAGCTAAAAGAAATTGCAAACAGACGGACAGACAGACGACTAGGGCCATAACATTGTATGACTCTGGGTCAAAATTGAAAAAGTTTTGCACAACTATACGCCAAACAGTAATTTTGCAAGTTTCAGATCATTCCAATTCAAAGTGTGATGAGTCGCTCACAAAAGAGATATAGTGAATTTCAATCAATTCAAGTGCAGAAAATACAAGAAAGACCAAAGCTTTTTGAATTCTTGAAGTCTTATGTCCAACCAAATATCAGGGTTACACTGTGGCAAGATTCGTCTCAATCCAATTAAATTTGTTGAAGTTGTGCACACACAAGCAAAAATAATCTGCAATTTTAAACTATTTTGTGAAGTAAAGGACAGCTAAATCAGGAACTACTTTATATACAAAAATATTTAGTCCTAGCACAAATAGACAACATACAGAGTCATTGTGGCAAGTTTCCTTTCATTCCCATCCAAAATGTAAGAGAAAGTGAGCTTACAAATTTTGTTTTTCATTCAACTCAAAAGCAGATAATTGAAGAACTCAAGAATGACTGGAATATATTGAATAGAAAAGTCTTATGCACAACTAGACATCAATGAGAGTAAGTGTCTAGTTTCAGCTCATTTCAATTGAAAGTTAAGGAGGATTTGTGCACACAAAAACAGTGATTTTCGTTCAATTCAAGGACAGATAATCCAATATTTCTCAGGAATGACGGGGGCGATTTGAATTTCAAAGGTCTTATGCACAACCAAACATCAAAGAGAGTAATTGTGTCTAGTTTCGGCTCATTTCCATTGATAGTTTAGGAGGAGTTGTGCACACAAAAAAATAGTGGTTTTCGTTAAATTCAAGGGCATATAATTCAAGATTTCTCAGGAATGACTAGAGAGAATTAATTTTATAGGACTGATGTACAACTAAACATGATAGAGAGTAATTGTGCCAAGTTTCAGCTCATTCCCATTGATAGTTTAGGGGGAGTTGCGAACACAAAAAAATGCTTACGGACGGACAGTCAGACGGATAGACAGACAGACAGACGACCGAGGCCATAACATTATACAACCCTTTGGGCGTATAAAAATGTTACGAGAGAATCCAATTGGAAATACTTTAATGATTATTTCTTCAAAGAAAGGTTCTCCACTCGAGCTTTATGACATACATGTATATATTTAAAAAAATGTAAAATTATTCTTCTTGTCAATATATTCAGATAAAGGCCTCTGAAGCTCTAAAACTCTCACTTGTTAGTGTATATATCTTCATGTGTAAGTTTTATAAGCGTTTCCCATGTAAAACCTATATGACGTCCAACTTACTAAACAATTTTTATTCTTAGCACGCTTTATTTCTCTTCGTTCTTCAACTAAGTCCTTACAATATACAACGGCGTTTAAAAACAGTCCTTTGAATAACGGTTTGATTTCACAATGTGTTAGTAAATCTGTGCTTATGTTGTTTTATTTCAGTAATTATAGTTATAATTATTGGTTTAATTATTTCTTTTTGAAATCAAAATGACCAATCATATTCGTAACATTTTTTGTGTCGGCCGTCAAAAGCCTTTCGACTATATCCTCAATATAGTACTGAAGGCTAGGAAAAGTGTAAATTTGTACGATGAGAACTTAAAGAAGTTGCCAATTTAAACCTATGGAAAGAAATTTGATCTAGAGTTTCTTGCTTCTGTGATTGAATTATTATTATCAAGTCATTACTTCTTTTCTACATTGTACAATACTAACATAGTCCTGTCTTCGTGATAAAAAGGCGCTCACGAACATTTTCCTCCTAGGACACTCACTAGACATATTTCTTATGACGATGCAAGGAAATATTACAGTTCAGAATGTCGGGAATGATTTGGTAATGATTTTGAGTAGAAAATAAATGAGTGCAGTGAGTAAGTTTTGAAATTAAAGAAAGTTAATCCATAATCGATTTAAACAAACGAACCAATCAATCGCTTACAAATTCAATTTAGTCAGTGAAATTGTGATTTAAATTGTCAAAGAAGTTGTTCCTTTCTCATAACTTTGGAGCAGTTTTGAATCATGGATTTAAATAAGTGTTTGGACTGAATAAATAGAGCTATGAGTGAGCGATTTAGAATGGTTTTGATCGTGAAGAATATCAGTAAAATAAAGTGATCAACTGTACAGGGCGCCCTCGAGAAATTTATAGTCCCGAACTGCGACATGGGCGTTTATTGTCTTCGGCACTTGCTTTATTTCCTAAACATCTTTATTGCAGCTTGAAAGCGGAGTATGTTCGAGCTAATTTGTTAGATGATTCTGTCTTCTGATAACATCTTTCTGTGCTTTAAATTGGCATTTTAGTCGACTTCATTTGGTCATTTTCTGATATTTTGTATATCGCTTTGACTAAAATTTACATCTCATTGTGGAACATCTGAACTGTGTGATTTGGAAATGCGGACAAAAGCCTGTAAATATACATCTTTATCATTTTGTGGTTATGCAACCCAAAGAATGGCGTACCTGTAGCTATAACTAGAACTGTCGCAGAGCGGACTAATACCCCCCACAAGCGCTTTGTTGGAATGCAAGTGCTATTAGTGCAGGATGTGTTTGAAACTAATATTCAGGTCATATGTAGCATTTGCATGAAGTTTTAGGATTCTAGGTCACTCGGTTTTTGAGATAAGAGTCCAGAAATGAAATAAGAACAAATATTGACTGTGACCTTGACCTTTGACCTATATGACCTAAAAACAATAGGGCACTTCCCTGGATCATAAGCAACATTTGCATAAAGTTTCATGCTTGTAGGTCACTTGGTTCTCGAGTTAGAGTCCGGAAACAAAAATTGAACAAAAATTTTCTGTGACCTTGACCTTTGACCTACATGACCCAAAAACAATAGGGCACTTCCTTGGATCATAAGGAACATTTGTATAAAGTTTCATGATTGTAGGCCACTTGGTTCTTGAGTTAGAGTCCGGAAATGAAAATTGAACTAAGGCTGACTGTGACCTTGACCTTTGACCTACATGACCCAAAAACAATAGGGCACTTCCTTGGGTCATAAGGAACATTTGTATAAAGTTTCATGATTGTAGGTCATTTGGTTCTTGAGTTAGAGTCCGGAAACAAAAATTGAACTAAGGCTGACTGTGACCTTGACCTTTGACCTACATGACCCAAAAACAATAGGGCACTTCCTTGGGTCATAAGGAACATTTGTATAAAGTTTCATGATTGTAAGTCATTTGGTGCTTGAGTTAGAGTCCGGAAACGAAAATTGAACTAAGGCTGACTGTGACCTTGACCTTTGACCTACATGACCCAAAAACAATAGGGCACTTCCTTGGGTCATAAGGAACATTTGTATAAAGTTTCATGATTGTAGGTCATTTGGTTCTTGAGTTAGAGTCTGGAAACGAAAAGGTCTACGGACGGTCGGACGGACGGACGGACGGATGGACGGACGGATGGATGGACGGACGGACGGATGGACAGACAGACAGACATGGTGAAACCAATATACCCCCCTCTACTTCGTAGGTGGGGGGTATAATAAAGCCATAGATACAATATTCCGGTCATTCACCAAGAATTGGCCTTCAGGACTATTAGTTCTTTGATTCTCTAGAGACATAATCTCATACACAATTTCTTACGATATGACTTATTACATTATATTATTTTAAAAAAAAACACCTGAAAGCCGTGATTCAGAAAGAAGCCATAACATCGAAATCGAATAGCCTTCGCACTTCGTCGCCATTCGAAGTAAATGTCGTACCTAGAAAAATGAATCAGTTCTGTCGGTACAACATTTCGGTTATCCACCAACAAGTTGATTTTTTCTACAACTCTCAATCTCTTAAGTCTGCATATTCTGCTTTATTTAAAAACCTGACTTTGAGTCTATGACGTCATATAATTGTGACTTGATGACGTCATCTTTTGATATCGATCCCCGCAACACTTTTACTATGGTTGTAGAACAATTATTGCGCGGTTTCTATTCAGGACCTGCTGCCTGTGGTCGATGAAAGTGGACACCTAGTCTTACATTTTTGTTTGAAAGTAGTTCTTGAAATTTTCTCACGATCGGTAGAGGCAAGGACATTCTTCGAGAGGAATTTCCTGACCTTAAAACATACTGTTGTTTTCTTTGCTAGACGTGGCAGCTACATTTGGCTAGCATATTTTTCGATGGGCTAATTGAATGTCATCAGCTAATCGTCATACTTTTATATGTAAAAAAGTAAGGACTGTGTCTAGATTTGCCCTTGGATTTAGTGTGATTTTCCGGCGTCATAATAAAAGTGTCAGTTTTGATGAGTTTCCGTTAAAATCAACAGCATAAAGCAATACATGATAAAATGCAATGAGAGCAAAACTATTCTATGACGGGATGCTAGGTTATTATAGTCTTCTGGTATTCAAGATATATACTGAGCAAAAATGATAACTTCAAACTGCAACAATCTCCAACAAAATTGTTCAAAACGTTTCTACAATTTTTTTTTAACAGATTTCAAGGCCATAGTCAACTTTTGCATAAGTTGAAACCAGAAAATTTCTCAAAGATAATCTGTTTTGACAAATAACTTCAATAGAGTCGAGGTACCATCAAAAACTGTTTATACAAAATTCACAAAAGGATGCAGATTGTTACTCGGTGTTGAATTGGCGGCCCGAAAATCAATTTTCACAACTGAAAACGGTCTCAATCTAACGAAAAATTTCGCTTCTTTTCAATGTTGACTTTTTCTCAAAAATTTCCTTAATCCTAACAATTGCAAATGAATGTCTTTCAAAAAATACTGTCATCGAAAATCCGTTTATAGATCTACAAATAAAAAAATTCTCCTGAGCTTGTTCAAATTTCCACTCGAAATAGACGGGAAGTTCGCAATAAGGTCCAGTTTGAATTTTAAAGCTGTTTTTCTTGCTTTCCAACTTGATTTAGGTAAACTTTTGCCAAGCGTTTGTGAGAAAAAAAACACCGTTTACATAGGCCGTCAATGTTAGCCGTTTTCGGGGGGCTACATGTTGGCGTTAAACGCGAGACCTTTAACATTCACCACAATTTATTAAGTCAAATCAATTCTTCTTAAAATGACAAAATTTGCTTTACATATTTATTTGACGGATTGGAAAAATAGGCAATTCAAAAGTGTTTATTTTTGCTCAGTATATTTCGTAAATGTTTGATGAATGCCCTTCTTACCGAACAACTATCAGATAAATACTTTTATGTTATATCTATACATATCCGTGTGATAACATCCAATATGATATTTTTTATGGCAACACATAGTTATTTTTAGAACAATGATATCATGCGGTTACTTTTAGAAACTTGCATTTCAGTTAGAAGCATCGACGAAAACTAGACAAATAGAGGTTATAGGATAAATATAATACGTACTTAGTTTATTGTATGAATAAAAATATCTAACGAGGCTGGGAGAATTAATAATTGTCGAGGCTCTGCCGAGACAATTATTAATTCTCACAGCCGATTAAAATATTAAGATATTTTTTCGTAAATGTATATATCGTAAATGTTTGAAAAATGGCCTTCTTACCGAACAACTATCAGATGAATACTTTTCTCACATAGTCTTCCATGACTTACTGCCATCAGAGATATCATTGTCTTTCACATGAGTAGCATTACATTCTGATTTACTTCATCATAATTTCATTTAAGGCAACCTTTAATCACATAGTTGCAAAATGGCTTTTTTACGCACGCAGGTAGAATCTATGCGAGGAGCAGACCAGACCTTGTTACTCGATTTAGTTTGAGACAAACTTATGATAACATCGCCAAATACGTTATTAAAAATCTCATGACAGATCCCATCTGTCATATATAATTATGTGCTAGTTACGTACTTACTGTGTCATGACGTCACGTTAACAACGCTAGGTGAGTCGCATTATTTCTATCACATGGTTGTTTTAAAATGATTATATAACGCAAACAGTTTTTTTTTTAATGAGAAAAAGACCTGATACAAGTCTACTTTATAAACAAGCTGGTTATTACAACTCACCCGGAAAGGAAACCCTTTTTAAACGTGTCAAAACTTGTTTAAAGGTCTTTCTTTTCTATAATCCGTTAGTATGAGTTTGTTTAAAATGAGATCTAACAGCTCTTCCTATATGTACCAGAGCATTGAATAAACACACATACCTGATGAAATGCCAAACATTTCAACACAGAACAAGATCAATAACGATAAAAGGACCATCATTTTTGCCTTCGATGAATATAGTCACATAAATGGATATCACCTCAGAAGGTCTAAAGTCGCCTAATGATATCTTTAACAGTTCTTAACTCACTTGACTGAAACATTACCTTTATGACTAATTAATCTATGACTTATGAATGGAAAATATAAAATCAGATTTAAAAGATCAATTACAATGCTCGTTATTTTCATTTCTAAGTAAGAAACATCATGAAATTGACAAGCAGATCAATCGCCTACGGCTCTGGTGACATTTTTTTCCAGCCGTCAAAAATCGTCATATACCCCGGCAAGAAACCGTATTACGACGTTCAATTTATTATACTTCAACGTTTTAGGGCTAAATATCCTACTTTTGCCTATTTAAGGCCTTGGTTTAAACCAGTAAAATCCCTTAATGCGCCCCTATAAAAAGCAAATATGTACTAAGTGACGTCATAAATATAGTTGTGACGTCACACTACTACACTCCGGGATGTTGTGGTATAAAAGTGGTTCTTGGCTAAACCTGTGAGAAAGTTGGCACTTAAAATGGACAGATAGCGTTTCGATTTTTTGAGTATGTTCTCGGCGAGACGCCTTTAGGAAACATTTGAAGTTACAAGGGATCGGACCGTAGATATCAATGTTTATCAGGTCGGCATTAACCAATGAAAATGCTAGACTTTTTTTTAAAATACAATAAAAATTCCTTATCTTTCCGTTCAACAAAATGAGAGTAGAAGACACAATTTCAAGGAAAACTAAAGAAGAACACTTCATTATAGATTTTTCACCAAGCTAGACTACTAACCGAAAAAAGGTGATTAATATCGACTCTTTTCCCAGCAAATATCTTTTTATTAATAACATAGCTTAAGCGACGTAAATATACGTCAGAAGCGTCCCAACAACGTGACAACGTCGTAACCAACGTCGTTCATTTATTCCTGGAGATTCATTCAATGGTGAAACCGTTTGAATGGTTTTATGCTTTTTTGTTATTTCAATACTTTATAATTTTAACAAAATAAACATATATAATTGGCATAATTGTAAAGAATAATAACGGTCGTCACGAAAGAATGTCTCTACACATGTATTTTCAGTTGGGACTTTTTCTTCTTTGAAATTCTACAAAATAGTACAAAGTTTCCAAAATAAATTCGGTGCCTGCTACACAATGTTATTTGGATAATATGAACTTTTACAAAAGTGGTCTAATTATATTGAGCAACCATTTACTGTTTGTCGTAGATACCGACATCGATAAAATATTCAAACAAGTTTAATATTGAGAGTCATGTAAAATGTTTCCGTAAAAAGATAAATAATATAAACGAACGTGAGTTTGTTGGATTTGAAAGTTGCTTTACAAACATTATTTTCCTGATCTGATTCCAATTAAGATTGGTACTTGAGTGGTAAAGAAAAGCCAGACGGAACTTGTTATGCGATGATTGACGCTCATTTAGCCACGATGCGATTTCACGCTGTTTACATACAAGACATCACGCGGCATGATAGAATACTTATTACAATATGTATTAATTGATTTCTATTACAATGTATATTCATTAGAGAATTCCGAAAACACCGGTAAAGTGTGATTTTATCTTTCTTAACTTCTGTATGATTCAGAAAGAGGACAACTTTATTGACACCTTTATATCGATAGGAAGAATTTCGGACAAAAGTATATATAATCGATTTGAATTTTACCGAAACGACTAATTAAATATATACCGACCAATTACTTATCATGTATATGAAAACTTAGATCTAGTGGCACATCAACACAAACCATTTGATATGTAAAAAAAACCTGAAACTGTTGTTTATGAAATAACTAATAAATTTAATGTAAATAAAAGATTGATGATATATACCATTTCATATTCAAAAACTTTTTTATCAAAGCTTTATCTTGCCACTATTTGACTATGGATCCAATGCAATGGGGTGCAACTTCGAGTTTTAACATCGAACGGATCTCTAAATTACAAAAACGAGCTGCTCGCATTATTTTACAAGCTGACCGTATGACACCATCTAGTCAGATGTTTGGTTAACTGGAATGGTTATCTGTACCAAAACGTATTATATATTTTATAAAGCCATTTAAACATTTAAAGCACTGAATAATTTAACTCCTGATTATATCACCGACTTGCTTAAGCAAATATCAGAAATTCATTCACTTCCATTGTGATCATCTTCGAATGCCCTATTGTCGATACCTAGGTTTAGAACTGCGCTATATGAACGCTCATTTTCATCATCTTCATCAAAATTGTGGAATACTCTTTCTCCAGCACTCAGAACATCGAAATCCCTGTCTGCATTTAAAACGGGATTGAGGAGTAACATTTAATATCCTAGTTACGTCTTTGGAATTTTTACGGGTAAGCTGATTGATTCCTTTATCCTACTTATATCCTCATTAAATTCTAGTTTAATTTCTAAATTATAGATGAGCCTAGACCCAAAGCATTTCTTTGTGCAAATGCAATAAGCTTGTTTACTATCTTTATAAAATCTGTGGGAACAAGGGTGTTGCTTAAAATCAGAATACTTCTTATGTTAAGAAATCCTCCATTGCCACAGTATTTTTTCCTAAAACTGATTCTTAAACAATGCATTACGCAGGTTATTACTAGAAAGTGCGATGAAACACCAAAGTAATGTGTTTTCAATGCTTAGATTATACTAGAATTTCAAAGGTATATCAAAATTATCTTACTCGTCATATATATCTTATTAATATTTTCAACGGAGTTTGTGTTTTCATCACTTTTAACATCATCGTCTTCACTAAGATTATTGCATCCCTGACCGCTATTCCTAATATTCTACGAATTTGTATGTTTATGTTGTATGTATTTGTGAATATTTGTTATGTTGTTTTAACAGAGGGCCACTTGGTAGACTGGCTGTTAAGCTAAAAGTGCTACCCTCTCAAAATATTGCATAAATAGAAATAATAAATAAAATGTTATTAGCAAAAACGGACTCCATGACATTGAGGATTAGGCGCACTCTTTCCAAAGTATTACCCTTAGTTCGAATCCTATTGAAATCTTGTTTTATTTCTTTTTGTCTATTTCATTTTTTCCTTTTCTTTCCTTTCCCTTTTTGTATTTTCCATATCATTTTGGTACCTACCTATATGTTTTCCTTTTTTAATCAGTCTTCCATCACGTGTTTTCCTTCGTCCGAAGTAAATGCGGCACTAAATACCTATATTGATAGAAATTATAATGATATTCGATCTACACGTTATCCTTTTTTGTGTGTTTTTCTTTCTACTTTTTTCAAACTGATAAAGTATCTTTTTATGCGTGCATAATCTTGATTTAAAAAATAACGGGGATTGGGGAACAAAAAAAAAGACGGAATGGAAATACTCTAGAAAAGAACAAACATTTTTTTCAATGAATTCAACCAAGAACGCTATTGCCGCCTATTTTCATTTTGCGTCATAGCCATCTGCATGTTTTTTTTTCCGATTGTAACTTTAATGAAACACATTTCAACAATCGAAAATATCCTGTTTGTAATCCCATATGGGAGAAAATGAACAAATGACGTCAGTGTGCCATAATATTGTAGAGAGACAATAGTTTTTATCAAATACATCGAAACGAATTAAACGAAACGAATTTTGCACAGTAAGTCAATTATTTATGTTTGAAAGCGCATTGTACCGTTAAAGAACTTTGTGAAAATTGATGTTTCTTGAAACATTTTATAACTGCTTGCTCAGCGATAAAATCAAAGTATTCCACGGTCTTATCAAAATATCTCAAACGCTCAAAAAGCCCAAAAGATAATTCAAATTTCTCCAATTATTCCATTAAGTTCTAGAAATTGTTGTTTCGTGAAGACACGTGTATATATATACAAGGATATAAACTGGGTATACATTTTTATATCCAGTGGTGGATAGTTTCAACGTGCCTACATGAGCTATTAAGATCAATCTTCACGTCTCTACATGTCTGTCAAAAGCTGCCTTAAGGTATCCTCCGCATCTCAGTGTCGGTCCGTAGACTGCATTTATCGACCCTGGGACAACTTTCTTTAATTTCTCGTGCTCTTGAATAATTCGTGAAACATTTTGATTGGGGGATCTCGAATTTTTATACAAAAGTTTTCTCTTTTAATCGGCATTATACGTCAGTTCTTTTTTAAACATATCCCTTGTTTGCCTTACCCTATCACACATTGTTTTCTTACATGGATCTCATTCTTTGCCATATTTGACGCTATCGGACAAGTATTTTCGCTAGTCTCTTTTCATTATGCAAGTCTTTTTTGCAACGAAAATTATTTTTCCATAGCAACATAACGTCATCATTATTTCGATTAGCTTATCAACGTGTTACAAACAAACCTAACAAGTATTTAAAAAGACGACGTTTGGCTAATGAATTTAGCCGGGAGTTCTAATCAATAATGAATGAATAAATGAATGAATGAATGGTATTTTAAGGCCCGTCGACAACTAAGGTCATGTTGGGCGCAAAACTCTAAAAAATAACTTATTTTAAGAGGCGGCGTATACCTTCAAAACTAAGATAATTATAACACTTTAAAACAAAACGCTGTAAATCGTGTAATAAAGTGGACAACATTTTAAAACAATCTCAATGTTTACATATAAAAATCCAAAAGAAATTTTCAAATGTAAAAAAAATAACAGCCAAAAGAGCTATTGAAAACGGTAAATTTAATACAACCATTTTAAAACTTTAGAAGAAAATACAATTTATAGAAACTAAAAATCAGATTTTACTATATAAATGAATTGCCTTTAAAAAGTCAAAAATTAAGTTCTAGTTTGACACGGTCAAACAACTGCCCCATACCATCAACTTTAAAATATCTGTCCCTGAAAATAGAAAAATCAATACAATCTATAAAAATATGTTTGATAGTTAATGGAGCATTACAGGGAATGCACATTGGCATCTCTTCTCCTTTTAAAAGGTAGGAGTGCGTTAAGTTAGTATGCCCAATGCGTAACCGAGTCAGAATCAGCTCTTCGCGACGGTTTGACCTGTAGCCAGGTAACCAATCGCCGAGGTCCTGTCGAACAGAAAATAATTTATTATTCTGGTTCGCAGGATCTAACCAACAGTTCCTCATGAATAAAACTATGAATAAGGGGTTTAAAATCAGCAAAAGGTACTTCAAAGGGTAAAATTTCAAGTGATAATGAATCCTTGGCAGCTTAATCTGCCTCTTCATTACCACGAATACCAATATGGCTTGGAGGCCAACAGAAAACGAGTTCAACATCATAAAGCTTAGCTATTTTATCAAGTAGCCTTACAATAAGGGGTTTGTCAGTTTTTTCGTGCTCAATCGCTTGCATGCTTGACATAGAGTCAGTAAAAATGATATAGCGAGAGGGACATTCTGCGATCATATGATCGAGTGCGAGATCAATGGCCTTAAGCTCGGCTGAAAAAAATAGAAGAGTTATTGGGAAGGCGGAATTGATATTTTTCGCCATCTAAAATAGTGGCTGAAGCAACCTTTTCGCCATCTTTTGAGCCGTCAGTGTATATTTCTTCATAAGTCGTGTATTTTTCTTTGACTTCCAAGAATTTAATTTGGTTTTTAAAATAGATGGATCTGTTGTATCTTTTTTGCTTGAGGCAAAATCATAAAGAAACGTGGGACTTTTATATGTCCACAAAGGAACATCAGGAACACGACTTATTTGCAATGTCATGTTTTGAAGAAACTAAGTTATCGTCATCCGTTTTAAGATGACCGACATTAAGTGATATATTCTTCCTACTAATTTTACGTATCATGTCCCATGTCTTTTTGACAGATGATCTAGAATTAAATCTAGAGGCATGCTGTCTCCAAGACGAACGCTTACTTTGTTTAATAGTAAGACGTGCTTTCGCACGTGCAATTTTAAATTTGTAAAGATTATCCTTAAGCCAAATTCTCTAAGAGCACGTTTTCTTTCAGCTACAGCCTTTTTGCAATCGTCATTGAACCATAGCTTGTTTGGATTTTTTGGATCAGGCGCTGTTTGTGGAATACTTTTTTCTGCAGCAGAGTAAAGTAAAGTAGTAAACAGATCTGCAGAGTTTTCACAGTCATCAAAGGCTTCTGGATTTATCGACTGTTCACATGTGGTTCTAAAAGGTTCCCAATTAGCCTTATGGAGTTTCCAACGCCTAGGGCGCTCCTGAACAGATGGTCCTAATTCGGAGATCTGAATAGGGAAATGGTCACTTCCATGAAGGTCAGAAACTACTTTTCATGAAAAATCAGGAAATATATCAGGACTGCAAATAGTCAAATCCAGTGAAGAATAATTTCCTGTTGCAGGAGGAAGATAAGTTGTAGATTTATCATTCAATAAAACAAGATCATGCCTAGAAACAAATTCCTCAATAGTACGACCGTTGTCGTCTGTATTGGAACATCCCCATAATTTATGGTGAGAATTGAAATCCCCCATAAGTATAAAAGGTTGTGGTAGCTGATCGACAAGATTAGTTTTCTACCGTCTACATGGGAACTAGGAGGAATGTAAATAGAACATAATGTAATTGTTTTATTTAGCGAGACACTTGCAGCCAGTGCTTGCAAAGAAGTATCTAAATTGACATGACGGTGAGGGATATTATTTTTTACAATACCAGACGCTTTCTCACGTTCTGCAAAATTAGTCAGATAGCAAGAGTGATATTTCAGAGAAAACTTACCTGTGTCTTTAAGAAACGTTTCTTGTATACATACTGCAGCTGGCTTTTGTTTGTTAAACAGAAGATTAAGTTCTTCAAAATTAGCCTTGATGCTGCGACAATTCCATTGTATAATGTTATTCGCCATTATGGAGGTTAGAGTTAAAATAATACCACTTAATAATGGAAGTGAGAAACTACCCATTATTAAACTGCTGTTAGGTTGATTATGTTTGCACCTTGCCTTATTGCATATGTTTGCTTTTGGTTTGAAGTAACGTGGGTTGAAGGAGGAGGAGTAGGTTTCGAATCCGAAACCTGGTGTACGTCCATATCCTCCTCGCCATCTGAATCGCTTAACTGTTCGAAGCGATTACCTATCGAAACTGGAGGGGGAGAGACCTTCTCCAGATTAATGCGAGTCCGTCTCTGTTGAACAGACTCTGAAGGGTTTTTACTAGAAGATTTTACTTTTGCAGACGGTTTATCTTTATTAACATTGACTTGAGAAGGAAGAGTAACTGGTTTGTTCTTTTCAGGATTGTTTTTATTATTTTCTAAACTTTTATCACTTGATACATTCACCTTAGGCTCTTCACCAGACAAGATTTTTTTGATTTTATCTTTTACATCTGGGAACAATTCCGAAAGAATTTTCAACATGCGATCACATGAACTGCATTCCTTTGGCGCCTGATCAGAATAAGGTTTAGCTTTACTAGCATAACTAGTACCACTTTTCAGCATCTCCTCTCTGAACTCTACAATTTTCCTTGCCTCAAAGAAAGAAAGTGACTGTCTGTACTTAATACTTAAAATTTCTTTGTCTTTTTTAAACTTTGGGCATAATTTTGAGTTTGAAGGATGAGCTTGTCCACAATTAAAACATTTGAAATCATTTTCACAGGTAGCTCCATCATGTTCATCTATATCACCAGTGAAAGAGCATTTTCTACAAACTTTAGTAGTCCTTCAGTTATCCTCATGATGTGCAAATCTCTGGCAATGTAAACAGCGCAGAGGGTTTGGGACATAAATCTAATCAATAGAGTGTATTGATAAGTACCCCCGACTAAATTCATTAGCGAAGTAGGAATTTCAGGGTTGACAACCTACGTCATGTTGCAAGGTTGTTAGATATTCGCATTTTCTTTTGGGATATGCGATAATCACACAAAATACATCGTAGATTAGATAGATATATGATCTCAGAAAGACTACACTTTTCAGGACAGGTTTGGTAAAACGCCAATAATTGACGTACATTATGAAAATATACAATTTTTACAATTTTCTTTCTATGCTTAAACAAAAGAAAATAAAATAAAAGGAAAGTCTTTCAAATTAATATAAAGCATTAATCCGAAACATGAACGTTTAGCAAATGCATTTATAAAATATATAGCTGATGGTCATTTCAAAAATGATACATAACATCGCTGAAGAAAAGCTTTGAATCATAATATCTATACGTAATGTTCGTTACAATATCTATACGTAAGGTTCGTTATATGATAATTATTTGTTGTTTGACCATTTTTAACTGTATATCTCGTACATAACATTATCGTTCTGTGAATTTTACTACCTTTATTATCAGATCAAATTAGTAAGGACCATGACGTCGAACAATGAACAGAAATGCACATGGAAAGGTTCGTATTCTCTCCCATGCTGTAATATCCTCGATTCATGTCCCTATGCCATAATGGGTCTTTCTTTAGTTTTTTCTCAACACCTTTTGATAATTTTCCATTTAGACGGTTTCAGCAGAGTAGTAAGATTGCTTGAATTATATTCATACATGTACAAAATATACATTTGCACAATTTAAAACAAATCAAATCCCACCTTTTTTCAGAATACTGTTTTACTTCGAAATATCTGAAAGTAATAATGTAGAAGCAATGATTGTGTCTCGTCATGAAGAATGACGAACATGTGGTCCGACAGAGGCGCACACGAACAGACTCATCATTTCGAGACCGTGAAAGAGACAATTTATTGTGGGTTAAGGCAAACAAGTTGCGACAAAAATTATTCACTTTTACTGCAAGGGACGTTACCGATAAAAACGAACTTTACCCTAAACTTCTTTGGTTGTTTTGTAAATAGAAATTGCCAAATAGACTTGCATATATATTTCAATGAGACGGGTCGACATTTTGGCAAGATTAAGATATTTTTTTATACCTAGAGCGTACTAGGCGAAACCTGAATCCGTAGAAAATGAAATTATATAATGTTATGAGGTACCAGTGTCTGTTTTCAATAAAGAATGATAGAATATACTCGTCTTGTTCTTTTCTGGAAAATGATCACATAAGATAATAAATCATCTTAAATTTTTAAACCTGGATAAGAATACACCGATATATCGACTGTTTTTCCCATCAAAAAAATGAAGAAAGGTTCGGTTCTAAAGCGAACCTAACAACTATAAATTCGACTGATCTGAAGATTAAAAGTTGTGTGGGTATATCAAAAACGTCTTTAATCAAACGATTGTTAATTGACTGACATAAAATTAATCATGAAATGAGTAAATTGTGGGACTTTAGAAAGATTCTTGCCACAAGCGCCCTGACCCATGACCCGGTCTCTTGATTACTATGATTTTCTGCAGAGAAAACTCGACGAACAATCGTCAGTATCATTTGATTAGGCAATAAGAGTTATCAAATGACGTCATTTAGCACCATGGTTAAAAGAAAATTGTTAGAGAAATTGATATCCGATAACTGACCTTACAAACGAACCTTACAACACCTTTTTACATTTTCTTTGATAACTATTGAAAAAATTCAATTGCTCTTTTTAAGTTTTATTTAGATTTTAAAATCATGATAGACATATGAAAACCTAAATTGGACAATAAAAATTATACTGTTTGGGTGGGTATAATTGCCTTGCAGATATGCTGCACTTAAAATAGTAATCTATTCCCATATTCTTTCAAATAATTCAGTTTTCAAAAAATGAATCCACTTGGCGACAGCTACGAACCTTACACACGTGTAGCTGTCAGCGAAAACAAAATCTTTATTGCTGATGAAGCAGAAGTATGTTGTTAAAGTAACCATTCGTCCCTCTATAGTTACCCATAATAATTAAAACATTCTGATTGTCTTTTTGTTTTCGTGATAATCTTCGACGACAGCAAAAAGTACAAGTGATCTGTCTATCTAACTATTTACTGAGAATGTGTGTAAAAGCTTGTGATGTCACAAAAAGACAATTTACGTTCTAAAACATTGCACGTGTACTAATATCAATGTTCTTAAATATTTTAATTGTTTTCATATTGATGCCAGTCGACGCTTGACAGAATAAAAAAAGCCTTGACGAAAATGAGGTGGAAAAAGCACATAATCAGGTTCGACCCTTAACCGCCGAACATTGTACGAGTTTAAATTTTCGGTAAGGACAGACGACGGACGGTGAGTGATCACAATAGCTCATCTTAAGCACTGTGTACTCAGGTGAGCTAGGACACACTGCTTGCCAGTTCGTTAAAGATTTTTTTTTTTTTTGAAAAAAAAACACCAAAAACTGTTTAATGCTTTACATAAATCATACGAAGTCGATTCATTCTAAGAAAAAGATGGTAGTTCGTATGCTATTATTATGCATTGTCTGTTCGGGAATAATAAGCCTTGAGTCAGGTACTTTTGCTTTCATTACTCTCTTATAATTTTCAATGTGACAGCTCAAAAAATGTAAATCTTGCTCCTTTTTAAACAATAAGATTATTTGAATTACTGAACTGTAGTATCGTGAAATTTGAGTATTTGCTTGATTTTACAAAATTCCTTCTTTTTTAATGTGAAATATTTCATAGCTGTGGACCAAATGATCAAATGACCCGCTATATCTTATGTACCATCCGCCATTTTCATAAGTGAATCTACAATATTTGTTATGCATGTTATGCATGTTTTATTTGAACATATGCTTCAAGTACAGTTAAGAACATCGTGAAATTGACATGATGAATGGTTTTGGAACGAATTTGACTGAGTGCGCGGAGAGAGTTTTAAGTGAAATCAAAAAAGGGTAATCCAATATCGCTAATTTTGTTCCAGATGAATAATTTTGTTCAAGATTAACAAAAAAAGCGATATTAATTACCTCAATTTTGAAATATTCACGTTCTTTTCTGGTTGCGTGTCTTCGTGGACCTTCGCAGACAATTTAAAATCCACACCTTTCAATCAAATCGTTGAATAATTTTATCAATTTGAATTAATCGTTGATCGTCTTTAATGATTTTGATTTTTTTTTCTCATTTTTAGAATTGAACAAAATTGAATTCATGCTTTTCTGTTATCAATTATTATTCCCCGTCGTTTCGGCGAAGGGGATATAGTAATGCTCTCCGTCCGTCATTCCGTCCGTAATCTGGTAAAATGGTTGAAACAATACAAAAAGCAAAAATATGTCCGAGTCCTACATCTTTCTCGTCATTGTGATTTGTTTTGATTTGTCAAACCGTTTTTCTGATTGGCAGCAGCGATCAAGTTATCGGGAATGGTATAGAGACTACTAACACAAAGAAGCATTTTGTTTCAAATTCCGGGAAAATTTTCTAGATTGTTTGTCACTTACAATGCTTCGTTAAATACTCATGATAAGATAGGGGAATCGTAATAGACTTGAAACTTTTCATAATCATGATCTTTCACAATGTTAACTAATGAAATCATCAGGAAACCTTGGGTACCACTCAGTCTGTTAATACTCATGACTTCCGAACAGTTGCAGAAGTATACCGGGCATATTACCTATAGGCAAAAAACCTTTTTTTTTTCGAGCCTTTGTTAATTAAACGTTTTTATTATCACTGTCTACAAAAACAAAGTCCGTTGAATTTATGGTAATCTAATAGAAACTTGTTTATGTCACATTTAGATGTGCCACGGTTATTACTTGGGTTGCAATCATAATTTCTTGAACAATGTAAGTAAAGGGTAAACCAAGGAGAATTCATGCAACATAATTTGGTTATATTTGAATTTTAAAGTTAAAGACGAAACTAGTCAAATAAATGATCTAAGTAATATAGAAATACTGTTTAACAGCTTTGATAAAACAAAAAGTACAAAAAACAAATAGTCAAACCATTATAAGCGACAAAATTTCTGCACACGGACTGTCATCCGTCATTATAATACCTTCTGTCAAACTTTACTATCCGACATTGGGAGTCACTTCAGCAAATTTTGGGTAAAGGGAAGGAAGCCACATTTTCGGAAAGGGCCGGTTACCAGTAAAGCTGTTCTTATATTTGTATTTCAGGCCTTAAGAATTATTCGTCATAAAGATAAGGTACGATAATAGATTCATAAGTATAGTTTCGGGTAAAGGGAAGTAAGCCACATTTTCGGAAAGGGCCGTTTACCAGTAAAGCTGTTCTTATATTTGTATTTCAGACCTTAAGAATTATTGGTCATAAAGATAAGGTTTAAGTCAAGTGAGTCAAACACTGCTAATGATACATTTAGACGACCTTATGTAAACGATATTCATATATGAGAATAGATTCATGTAAAGCAAAAATGGCAGTTCGTTTGTTATTAGTGATCATGATCTGTGTTAGAATATTTGGCCTTGTATCAGGTATGTGTGTTTATTCCATGATCTGAAGTAGAGCAGTAATTCTACACATATAATTATACATGTATAAAGCAAGGAGTATCTGTCATGAAATTTTGATTGAGACAAGCTGATTTAAACTGACTCTACAAAAACAATGATATTCAGCCAGTCTTGACGAGCTTAATAACGTTTCTGTTCTTGACGAGATTAGCATCAGCTTGTCTTAAACTATAGGTCTTACATTTTTAAATGAGAAGAGATGATTGTGTTTCTCTCAAAAATTACAGTCATGCGCGTTAAAACCTTTCTTTTCAGCCTAAGTCATTTAAGTAGAGAGTGAAATAACCCCGTTGAATATTTTTGAGATAACACTGTGTTATTACACAAGTGGAATAACTATGCAACTGAGCTAAGAACGAATAGCAACGCTATATATACGCATATTCACACGGTTGTTTACTTTCTGAGAATGTGAAAGATTACTTATCTCAAGGTATTCGTTTTAAAGGCATTAGACGAAAAGTAAGGAAATAAACTTTGATTAAGCCCTTAAATATACTTTAAAGATTTCAGGCGCGGCTTGCCTGTCTGGCGTATGTTACTCTTGTAGCTCGTGTTACTTTATGCATGCATGAATGTTTTAAATGTTGTCTTCAAAAATGCCTAATATACATTTTTCGAAGGGGGGGGGGCAAAATTTCAGAAATATGCGACGGTTAAGGCTGAAATCACTTAATTGTCCACGTATTTATTGATCAACGCTCGTAGAGTTCCGACTTTCTATTGAGAAATGTCATATAAATTATATCAACAGAACTAGATCTTCATTGAAATTTAAAGCAGATGGTTTGTAAGGTCCATTAACTTAATAAATAATATGAAATCTGATTCAATCTTGATTCAGATAAGTAAGAGGAGAACTAGAACGAATGGGGTAATACAAAGTGCCGAGTATCTGGGAGATCATTCATTTGTTACATGTAAAATGTTTATATTACTGACATGACACATTAATACATACTCTAAGAAGTGCTTGAGAATAGATAGAGGCTTTTAAGAGCTTTATAGGCATTTATCTGCCTTTATCTGCTGATAATGAATAATTTGGTAATTTTACGGTTTTCTGTACTTGTAGATATCATACAGCAGACTTAAAGAACTTTTCTCTTTATGGAAAATAAGTTTATGACTTGAAAAAAAAAATTGTTCCCTTGAAACTTGAATTCGAAGGAAAATCTTCTACCATATAAGCGGCACACGTGTTTGCTAAGAAGACTATATTTAGTCATGTTTCTTTTCTGACGGATATAATTCAAAATGTTTCCAAAAAGTTTTTCTATCTTAATAAATACCATTTTTTCTGTGATTTTTTTTTATATAAAATTACGAATATTTTTGCCACAAACATACTTATTCATCATCACTGACACCTAAAAGCAGAACTATTTGCATTTTTATGGAAACGAAATAGGCATGGTTGTCAAAAAAATCAGGCTTTCGGTAACTTAGGGTTTGCACACATGCTTTTTATGTTGCCCTTGAGTTAAGCTACTCGGGGTATACATCTAAAATAACTATATTGTTGAATAAGAAAATTCCTATAGCAAGTCTAGAAAATTTACATCTTTGATGTTTGTGAAATGGAAGGCAAACGTCGACCAAAGAAATAATCGACCAAGAATTAAACAAATAAATTTAAATGAAAACTAGAAAGACATACATTCATTTTTATTTTTATTTTATCGAATGTCCTACAACGCGAGAATTAAAAGAAAAACACGGAACTTTTTTGATATTAAACGGGTGTAATTACACTAGCATAATGATAATGCCTAGAAGTTCTGAGCAAATAACAACCATAAGTTTGTGAACAATGAAGTTTATAAGTTATGCGAACAATTGAATTTCGAATATCAAGACTGTTTTTATTTTTATTTATTTATCTATTTATTTTTATTTTTTTGGGGGGAGGGGGTCATTTTATAAAAAGGCTATAAAATTTGTGCTCATAAAAAAAAAAAGAATTTTTTAAACTCATCATACCCACGGTTTAAAGATGACTCGTTTTATTACTCTGTATTCCATGACCACTCATAATAATCCTCTAATTATTTCCCCCTCCGAAAGATTTATGTTAATATGTTCTAGTAGTCGTTTTCCTTTTTAAAATAATTTTGAAACAAACAGAATGATAAAGGTTTAGGGGGAAAATGTGATTAAATGGCAAAAATAAGTAATAGTTATGGTTCATTTCTGGCAGTTTACGCGATATAACCTAAGCGGAGCGTTAGCGGAGCGCAAGGTTATACGCGTAAATTGTCAGAATATGAACTATAACTGTTTTACCTATCGGCTTAATTTTTCTCCCAATAACTCGAGCTCTAGTGAGTTTGCGTCATACATTATTCAATCAAACCCCCGCAAACAAAAAGGGGAGGGGCGAATTTAATCACTATCTAGCTTTCATTTATATTTCGTCATTTGGTGAAACGGTTTCAGTGGATTAATTATCCCTTAGTCGCGTTTGGCGATGAATACCTTGTGATTACAACTATAAATATGAATATGTATTCTATATTCTATTTAGCAAGCTTTTCGTGGACGTTATGCCCATCTATGAGGATTTTATTTGTGAGAAAATACAAGTAACGTGCCGCGTGATATTCATTTGCAACAATGCTTGCAACAAGTAGTTTATAGGGCAATTAAAGATGACGCATCGGAAGCCATAGTTTTAAGCCACCTTTTCAGGTTGCAAATCGTTTGCGAACGATGATGATTTGAACCCTGCTTTGCGGATAAGTACATGGAGCAACTTTTCGCAAAGGTCTTCGTTTTGAGCGCGGGGTAAATTTTGATAGCCAAATGAACGTTACCTTTAAATGGGTCCCGTATATTTTCGGGACTAAACAGTTTCCACAGGTCTAAAATGCTAACAAGTAATTTAAGCTGTTTTTGAATAATTAGAATAAGAAGAATATCTAAGTCTATCTTTCTGCCCGAATTTTTTAGCCTGTATGTACCTTTTTATATCACCAAACCTAAATACATGGTGTATGTTGAGTTTTTAACCCACAGGGATTATCCATGTTACGAATGTGTGACAATTTTCGCGTAACCCGTCATGAATGAATATGTTCAACAAATCATAGAGAGGGGTAGGGGTTCACTGCAGAATAGGTAAATTAGAGGTATTCATATTTAAACAAGAAATTAGATTCTAGATCATTTTAACCCTGTCGTCTTTTTTTTTGTCAACTTAAACAGTTGTTACAAAAAGGTTCGATTTGAGTAAATTTCAAATTCTGCATCAGTTTAATCCCTCTATTGGTTGACATGAACATGTACATTCAAAAGAAAAAGAAAATCGCCATTTTGTTTATCATTTGAATGTAAGAGTTGTTCAAAACCCACAGAAATAGTTATTCCATAAGCGGTTTTGTGTGCTCAATTACAAGTAAAGGGTCCTTCGAGACCGTTCCCAGACAAGATATGACGTCACTGTCTGGTTTGTTTTAAAGTCTCCGCCCATAATGACATAAAGTCACATAGGACACATATTCGAACAGATTGTCAGGTTATGCGATATATTTTTTTGAATTTCAAATGAAACAGCGGTCGATCATTGGCTGAAAAACTAGGGCGATCGGTAAATACTTTTACATGGAAGCAACACGAGAAAAGTGCTTACAAAATTTAATTCAATTCCCTTTTTCCACGTACATTTTAGCTCACCTGAGCACGAAGTGCTCAAGGGAGCTTTTGTGATCGATCGTTGTCCGGCGTCCGTCTGTCCGTCACGGCGTCAACGTTTTCTTTAAACGACATCTCCTCCTAAACTTATGGGTCAAAATCAACCAAACTTGGCAGAAATATTCCTTGGGTGGTCCCTTATTAAAAATTGTTCAAATGGAAAGGATCCGTGTCATATCACGGGAAAAGGGGCCTTAATGACAAATTTCTCGTTTTCATTCTAGAAGCCACAAATATGGTCCAATCTTCATGAACTTTGGTCAGAATGTTTGTTAGGTCATGAGGATGAAGTCTATTAAAAATTGGAAGGATCCGTGCCATATCACGGAAAAAGGGACATTAATGACAATTTTGTCAACAATTTCTTTAAACGACATCTCCTCCTAAACTTATGAGTCAAAATCAACAAACTTGTCAGAAATATTCCTTGGGTGGTCCCTTATGAAAATTGCTCAAGTGGAAAGGATCCGTGCCATATCACGGGAAAAGGGGCCGTAATGACAAATTTCTTGTTTTCACTCTACAAGCCACAAATATGGTCCAATCTTCATGAAACTTGGTCAGTGTGTTTGTTAGGTCATGAAGATGAAGTCTATTGAAAATGGGAAGGATCCGTGCCATATCACGGAAAAAGGAACATTAATGACAATTTTGTCAACAATTTCTTTAAACGACATCTCCTCCTAAACTTATGAGTCAAAATCAACCAAACTTGGCAGAAATATTCCTTGGGTTGTCCCTTATAAAAATTGGTCAAGTGGAAAGAATCCGTGCCATATCACGGGAAAAGGGGCCTTAATGACAAATTTCTTGTTTACTCTCTAGAAGCCACAAATATGGTCCGATTTTCATGAAACTTGGTCAGAATGTTTGTTAGGTCATGAGCATGAAGTCTATTGATGGGAAGGATCCGTGTCATATCACGGGAAAAGGCGTCTTAATGACATTTTTTTTGTTTACGCTCCAAACGCCATAAATATAGTCCAATCATCATAAAAATTCATAGTGTGAACTTCGCTAATGAGAAATAATGAGAAATAAATTACGACGCACCGACGCGTTTTTGTATAATCGTTGTTTGTTGTAATCAGTGGAAATTTTAGCGACGAGCCGACGACTAGACGGAGAAGTTTTGTTTTTTTTGTTTTTTTTTTTACCTTTTCACATACGTCACATACGTCTAGTACCGGCGATACGTCGTCAATGCAATGCCAAAGTATTGAGGACTAGTCGACGTCTTCTCGCCGATATTTCTACTTAAAGTTCTATTTAATACAACCACGGAAATATACGCATTGAATATCCAGGAAATTAAACTTCGGCATTTTTTTTTTATAAATATTGAATATAATAAATATTTTCTCATGAAAAAACCGACATCTTGCCGACGTTATCTTTTTACTAACAGGTCAATTACAATATTCACCGCTGCGATGTTAGTGTCGCCATTTTTTCTGTGATTTCAGAATTAGATTGTAGTTTTGTTCACTGGATGCAAAAGCCTTTACCCATTAGTGGTGGATGTAATTTCGTGCAGTTCACCAACTTAATACCATTTTAATCATATTTTAATTCATGAATCTCTCATGTTTGGTCCATAGCACTAATGGAATTCCAAAAATCTGACGTGGCCGAGTGGACTAGTACGTTTTAAACTTTAATCTCCTGTTTTGCCAGAATCTAATTGGTTCGAATTTCAACGAAACTCACCTTTTTTAGCCCAGCAAAAACCATTGCTCTAGTCGGTCATCTCAAGGTACAAATATAAGTTTATTGAATAACGTACACAATGATAAAATGATTACAAAACTTTCTTTAATGCTTTAATAACGGTAGATTATCACTTGATAATCTCACCGCAAAAGCAGTGAAATTATCAAAAGCTTATGTCCTGCTTTGTGCATTTCATCCTATCTGACGTCATCTTTGCGGGGCGAAATAAGTGACGTCACAATGAACGTTGCATAGCAATCACGCGCAAAATGACGCGCTTTACGAAAATATTCCCTAGAAATTTCACATTTTGTCTCATTTTTGCATTAAAGAAATAGAATAATCGTTTGTTTTTCGTGTAAGATCGATTAATATTTCATTCCGTGAACAACAAAAACTATATTTTCACTCGTGGCTCTGCCACTCGTGAAATTTTAGTTTTTGTTGTACACTCAATGAAATATAAATCGATCTTACACTGAAACAAACGATTATCCTCTATTTATTGAGCTCTATCGATCCCGTTCAAAGGTGCTACCTTATTTCATATTACTGATTTATTTTCACTTTTTTTTATTTTATAAGCCCATATCTAGTATTTCAATCACATCCACTGGAACTTTAATTGTGAGACAGTTCCTAATCCCATACAAGTGTTAAAATCAATTCGACATTTGGAGAATACAACCCTAGAGCCTGGTCTTTTACCAATCTTCAATAGGAATAGTACCAATCATAAGACTATTAGCAGGAATCCTACTTCAGCTTTTCCTCTATTTTTAAAGTATATTAGTATATCCAAAAGTACGTTTACTTTCATAAATGTTTTACAAATTGTTTTTCAGAACCACTTCAATTATGATAATTGAAACTATGATTCAAAATATTTTATACCCTACGTATTGAACTCATTTTTTTTTATTTATTTACAGGTTTAGTTGATTGTTATGCAACAGTTCATGGAAGGTTTAGTATAAGGCATCGTTGCATGTCATGTCAAATCGTATTAAATAGATGTAAGTTTTTGTTAATAATGTTATTCTAGGATTCTCATTTTTAGTTAAATACTCATAAACCTCAGAATTGGTATCGGTCTTACATATAGAATATGAATAACCCCAAAATACACTTGGATAAAGTTCTCAAACTGGTCTTTGATTTATAACTGCTTTAACAATGTTTGAAAATATGATGAATTTACACAATTTTTAAAATAAATACATGTTTGTATGGAACAGTTTTGGTTGTAACTGAATTTCCACAACCCAAGCTGATATTTCTAATTTTGAATTATCTAATATTAGTTCAGTCCAGCGAGATTCGTGCAGGCTGAAAAGTTTGTTTTATTTCTCAAAGAAATTAATTTTGAGAATACACCCGTTTTGGAAGCCTTCGCGCAGAGTAGTCCCATAAGAAATTTGCTTTGTTACAGAGAAAGCGTTATATTTTTGCTTCATTCATTATAAGAGATGAAGTGATTATTTATTGATTTCATAGAGATACGAAACTAAATATAGTTTTTGTGTTTTCCATCTTATGATTACCTTCAGCGGCGTTCTGGGAATGCTGAAATCAATTCCTTTACTTATAATAACGATTTTGAACCATTCATTCTCGTACATGGTAAAAATGGAATTGTTTGGCTAGGATTGGTGCATAAAGTCATATTTTTTTTCGATTCATGCGACGCCCTGAATTGTTACACAAGCAAACAAATTTAAAATCTTTAAACAGTTAAAATTCAAAATATTGTTTTATTCAAATGTTGTTCTCTTCTTTTTCTCTTCGACTAATGCTTTTTTTTTCATTTTAGGCGGTATGTGGAGATCATGCCTAAGACACCAATTTTTCCCATCTGGTTTTGAGTTTAGAGAAGGTTTGATGCTTTATACCTGCAACGAAAGGCTATGCAATTTGGATATACCACTTTTAGAACAACGACATTACAATAAACGGATCGTCAACTACCGAACAACCCCAAGAAACCTTAACGTCGCATAAAGAAGCTGGCATCCATTTAGAAGACAATTTGAAAATATTTGAGATAATTCCGATCATTTTAAAAATAAGACTATTCACGAAAAAAAAAAATACCTTGGTACATAGTGATCCTGTTCTTACATTGTTGTGTGGGCGGACTTTTGGACAGTTTGTTTAATAATGTAATTGACGACAAAATTGTTTTTAAAAAAATACTACCTATACGACTCTGTCGCATGATGGCGTTATGGTAGCATTTTAGGCTGTTTATCCTTTGAATACTCGTTTTTTTTTCTTTTATGGAAATATATGTTTGTCTCAATAAAAAGTACTGTAACTTACTTTGCGCCTATTTTAAAGTTAAAGATCGAACGTTTCATAGTTGGGATTGTTTTCTTTCTTTGAAATTCTACAAAAGAATTCCCGATATAATTCTAATGCGTGCAAGATAACGTTATTTAGTCGAGATGAGCGTGATGCGTTTTTCAAATCTGGTCTTAGTATATCAAATGAATATTTACTGTTTTTCGTAAATAACGTCATCGATGAATATATTTAAACAAGTTAATTTTGAAAGCCAAATATTGATGACAAGTGACGCTTGGTAGCCTTGTCGAAGATGATATGGGGAAAAACACCGATTAGGTTCCGCAAAGTCTTACCTTTTAGCCACCGAAGATCGTACAAGTAAAAAATCTTCGATGAACAGATCATGTTGAATCCATCAATAGAGAAAATAGCTTTTCATATGTCCGGTCAAAATAATCTTATTTTTTTGTTATTGGTTTTATGGTTGTTGTTTTTTTCTTTTTCCTAAAGACATGGCTGGTGTCTATAGGATGATCGTAAGTTATTTCTTTTGTTCAAAATTAACATTGGCAATGGCATAAACCTGCCAGAAATAGTATCTTGAAAATGATATTTTCCGGGTTAAATGACACCCCTGTACCACTCTTTACATCAACGATTCAATTCAACGGATTTTTTAAGAGTTTTTCTTCATCTTTTCTTAATGTCGCAAACCTCCTCGTGGAGCTATTCTAGTAGCATTTAAAGGGAATGACATAAACAGGTTGTCTTAAAGTGTTTATAGTCATACAATTTTACATTTATTCATATTTCGGTATAAAGTCATACATCGTAATTGTAAATATATAATACATACTTAGTGTGTTATATGAATAAAAATATCTAACGAGGTTGGGAGAATTGAAAATTGTCGAGGCTCTGCCGAGACTATGATCAATTCTAACAACCGAGTTACATATTTTTTTTCGTACAATACACTAAATATGTATTATATTTATCTTATAACCTCTATTTGTCTATTTTTCGTCAATGTTTCTAACTGAAATGCAAGTTTCTAAAATAACCGTATAATATCATTGTTCTAAAAATAACTATGTGATATCATAAAAAATATCATATGGGTTGTTATCACACAGATATTTGTATAGTTATAAGATAAAATAGGTAAAAGTGTGGTTGTTGACATATAAAACTGTTCTCATTATTATCTTACTCAGTTTAATGTGCATTAAGTAAGAATTAAATAAAGCACGCTGATAAACAGTTCTTTGAAGAATATTATAAAACCGTTTGGGTTTTACATAAAGCATAAGAAGTCGGTTAATTGAAAGAAAAAGATGGTAGTTCGTATGCTATTATTACTCGTGGTGTGTTTAGGAATAATAAGCCTAGTGTCAGGTACTTTTAATTTTATTTCTCTCTTCTTTTCAATAAGTCTCTCTTTTAACATACTATGAATAATGTGTCGGCCCATTATCACCTGCCTGATAACATAACATTATATCGGATAGTCCTTTTTAGAAACAAATTGCGTACACTTTCACCTGCTTTTTTAAGGGTCTATTATAATCAAAATTTGAAAACGGATTATGTGATTAATAGAATAACATGTAAGTGTCATAAATCATTAATGTTATCTGATCTCGTCTGTGAGAAATTAACATGACTCGGCAAAGCCTCGTCATGATAAATTCTCCGAACTTCGACCAGACATTTATATATAAAGGCACTTACATGTTTTTCTCTATATGTATTCATTTACAGGAGATATTCGTTGTTATCAGACAAACGGCAGAAGATTAAGACTGACCAGTAGGAAGTGTAAGGCATGTAGAATCGTAATAAATAGATGTAAGTTTGAATCAAGAATCGAATTCCTTACCTCATTGTATGAATTCACGAAGCGTGTCGTTTAACAAGTATGTGATTAGCTGTTTGCGTTGCTGTTGCCGTGGCCGTTAAAATTAGCGTTAGTGTGTCAAACTTTAACCTTGGTCATATCTCTGTTGTTATTGAAGTGTTTGCCATGTGAGTTCACCATCACAAGAGCTATCCAGATTTTTAGGTCTATCAAACATTGTTCGAATTTTTTATGTCCCTTTTTTGACTCACAGTTTTTGCATAATCCAGTACCTGCAGCCGAGCGTTGCACCTGTAGGAGGCGCTCTTGTTTACAATTAAAATCCTAACCACATTGTACTTATAAAAAAAGCGTCGTTTACAATAATGTGATAAAGGTCATACATCAATTTTGCCCAAGACAGGTCTGACGGTATGTGTAAGTTCATATCGGACTCGGTTTCGACCCGAGTTAACCGGGTTTCAATCAGAACGACCTCGGCACTTATGATGCCATTTTAAACTTTCAACCTCCAGGCTTCTGATCCTGGGTCAGGCCGGTGTTACTTGGGTTCCAAAATGGCGTCGAATATTGTGCACGACAATTCGATTACATAAAAGAAATGTTCTCTTTTACCTAAAACCACAAATACTTTTTTCTTATTTCATATAGTATTTTGCACGAGTTTATCACATTTCTTAATTGGATAACGATATTTCATGGTTAATTAATTATCGTAGCGGTAAATGTGTTTACTACCACCAGTGGGTAAATCTGTTCACACGAATGTCCTTTCTGCGCATGCATATTTCAGTCAATTTTAGATTATTACATTATCTCACGCGCCTCCCGGGCTATTGAATTTCCCCTATGTCGTAAGAGAGTTCAATCTTTGTTTGTTTAAATTATTTGAAAAAATCGAAATCAATGAATCACTCATTCTTACAAGATTAGAAATTTTGGGCTTTTAGAATAACAAAAAATCATAGTACACCTCCATTTTCTCTAAAATAAGATAAATATCAACCTATAATGATCTTATTTTTATAAACAACATCCGAGGGGGAAATCAGTTATAAAGCAGCGGGTAACTATCTACTTTTTTGTGTTTTTTATCAAGTAAAAATCGCCACTGGTACCTTGGTCGCAGATATATTGAATTAGAAAACTTAAAAAGGAATTGTTATCTATTGCTTTGCATATTTTTCAAACCAGTTTTTTTTCTGCAAATTAAAAGTTTTGCAGTCCTATTTTCTTTCCTGAAACGGATCCTTCGCCAATATTTAAATGTGTGACGGTGACAAACCCTTTAGAAAATATATTTTTTATTTTACACCGAAAAAACATCCTAAAACTTAAGTACGTCAAAAAAATCTACTGGAATGCATATCAAATGAAATAAATAGGTTAAGTTCTTTTTCCATTGCAAAAATGTGATTTTCTGTATTTGAGTCTTGAATGAGGTATATCGTATCGAAGATTACACATGATTTATCTAGTGTTGATAAAATGATGATCTATAGTCCAAAAAGCTGTAAAATTGTAAATAAAATGTTAAGTTGAAAAATTATCAGACTCGTTGAAAGAAAAAGTTTATTAGCAAACTGTCTATTAAAACAAGATGCGAAAATCTGAATTGAAAGCCAATTGCATGTACCATTTTGAAAATCAAAATTTCTGTAATATAAAACTCATTTACTTATATAGAGCTAAATACTAATATTTGTAGACAAACTCACTAAGATTTGTCATTACCTTTGGCATACGCATTTTCTGTTGGTTTTCACAGGCAATGATAACAGTCTCAAAAACCCACTTAAATGTGCAATGCGATAATTGCCCGGTCTTACTGTTATTTTCCAAGACTAAGAATGCCTATTAAAAAATAATTACTGTACCAACGTGAAACGTCACCTGCAATGCAATATATAGACACGGTCTCGAAGGTTGCGAAAAAGTTATTTTTTACAACATGTAAAGGTTGCGAATTGAGTTCATCCATCAAAGAATTGTTGTAATGAACATTATTTATAGGTTCCATAAGAATTGATATCCTAGCTATTTCGTGTATTAGTTCAAGTTTTTCGTAGAAGTAAAATGTGGTATCGAATATAACGGTCTCTATGATTTTAAAACGAACTGCATTTTAGCATAATTAACATACTGAACGTTATGTGCAACATTTCTCAGTTATGATTGTTTATTGATTTCTCAATTATGATTGCTTATTGTTTATGTTCAGGTTCTCATTAGGATTTTGTTGTGAAACATGTTGAATAATTAAGTATTAAATATATCATTAGTTCAATGCAAGAAGACCCTTTATCTGAATGAAATGGTATATGTAATTCTGTGTCAATGTCCTCCATTGTAATAAAAAAGCACTATTTTTGAAGCATGAATTCAGCATGCTTGAGAATAAAAATGATTCAATGTTTGGGCTTTATTCTATCGATTAAGTCTCTTGAACGTTGTTTGGGCGTCACCAGGTTTTGGCTGAATTAAAATTGGAATCAACAAATGCGGTGCACGGCGTGTTTTCTAGAGGTAGAGGACATGTGCAAAATTCATTTTAAAGAATATCTTTCTGTTGAACATAGGCATATCGGTAATTAGTCGATAATTGAAAAAGCGACATTATCGAATATTATAGAAGCACATATAAACTAATTTCTTACCTCCGAAACGTCAATCATGTTTATTTCTAAGTGTACACAAACTAAGCTCATGGAGGTCTATCAACTTAAGCACCAATTGACCATATAAAAAATATTTTAGGCAATTAAAACATGCGGCGTATCTTACGTCCAAATCTGGTGAGAATGAGTACTTATTTTTTCAAAGTCTGAAGAAGAATATCTTCTTTTTTTATTTATTTGTTTATTTTATTTTACTTTTACTTTTAAATGAAGCATTTTTATTATTGTTTTGCAATGTCGAATTAGCTTTCTTTTTTGAATCAGAGAATAGAAAAATACATCATTCAAGTATACGGCATTACATTGAATGAGTGTGTAGAGCGAATTTTGAATAAAATTTAAGGAAGGTTATAAAATATCAATAATTTAATCCAAATATACCTATTGCACAAAAAGTCTGCGCATTGGCCAAATCCCTCGACTCCGCCACTTTTACAAATTATGGGGCATGTCACTTTAGTCGAGATAAAATTGAAGTAAAATAGTACAATTTTAACCACAAAATACTCGTCGTTATAAACGATATCGAAGTGCACATAAGTATAATGTAGTTTTAATGCTTTAATCATCATGCCTACTTTTTGTCATGTTTTATTTATTTATCTATTTATTATTTGTTTGTTTGTTTTTGAATATTTTTCTTAATCTTACTCTTTAGCGTCCCTGACCTATGGAATAGTATTTTAATTTCTTGGTGGCAATACTGCACTGACTTCTGTTTTTAATTTTGTCTTAAAATTACTCTATAAATTACATTTTTTCATATATTATTCATTTTTTAATTCAGATCTTATCATTTCTTTCGTTTGTCTCTTTTCATTTAAATTCCAGTATGAAAAAGATTGCTTTGAAAAAAGTTTGCGTAGCCTACTAAAATATTAATTAATATTGTATAATATAAATTTCTTTTTATAAACATTATTACCATCAGATCGAGTTTTAAAAAAACTGCACGAAAACCAAAGACATTCAAGTGCAATTCAGAAAAAAATACGAAATCATTGATTTTGAAACAATGAAGTGTACCTTTCCAATGTATTTAAAACATAGGCATTTGGATTCATATTTTTATAAGAACTTACATATATCACTAAAATAAATATACACAAGGTAGTGCATTCCATTTTCTAAGAGAATGGCTGTTTTTACAAGCAATGTGGTACTCGATTCTCACTAGTAAATACGTCCTGTGACGGAAGCAAACGATGGCTGTAAAAAAAATCCGTTCTCTTTAACATGGCGGCTGCACTACATCGGGTATTATAAATCTAAGACTAGTGATATTGGTAAGTTTTTATCAATTCCTGCATTCAAGTATCTATGTTGAAAAGCCATTCCCGATATAAGTATGCGTTCAAATTTTGATCGTTAACAAAATGAAATAGCAACTCGTAAATAGCTGCGATGTTATTATTTCTCCCTTTACACTTTTTCTCTATGTCTCGAATTGTTTTAGTCTTTAATTCTTCGTAAGAGTTTAGTTATATGTGACGAATTTGCATTCTGTCGCCTGTCTTTAATTTTTCGCTATAGTTAAAATTATGTGTCGAATTTGCATTCTGTAGTCTGTTTTTTTTTCATTTTATTTTATTTATCTATTTTTTATTTATATTAATCAATTACGATCGCTTTGTGACGAACAATTATGCAATTGATGGAGTTATCAAAATGAATAGTGCGAATGGAAGAACTCCAAACTAACTACCAAATGAAAGTATTTTCTCAAAATAGTAGCTTCTGATGATTTTCATTGAAGGATATCTGTTTTGATTAAAGAAATATTAAATTTAGCAAGAAGACCTCTGAACTTTATCTCTACAATAAAGTCCACCAAATTAAAATTAAACGTCGCACTTTTTTTCAATAGTTCAAATAAAAAATTCTAAAGTCGTTCGGTAGTTTGTAATGACATTTACGTATTCTTCTTAAATATAAAAGTTTGATAATCTTTTGTATTTAAAGTAGCAAATCGACTGCTAAGTGAAGAGTGGCGAAAATGTGAAGAATATGGATATAATGGAAATATGGAAAAACAATTTACCAATAAATTAAAAGGAGATTGACTTTAAATGTTTTCGATTTTTTCCAGTATATTGAAATAAATTTATGGCACATTCTATTTATGTATCATTCAGATTTCTGTCATTTTCGTTTAAGTAAAGGGATAGTTTTTGTTTGTCTTCAGGAACTTCGAGACTGTAACGAATAACTTTCAATAACTCACCAGATTAAGGCATAGAAGAAAAAATCAATAAAGGAATGGTCACCAAAGACAATTTTCTTTCACCTACTACATAATTGAAAACGATGTTTCCGGTTTCCATTGGAAAGTAAACTGAATCTGTCTGTCTTTGGATAATAATTTGATAAGATATTTTGGATTAGTTCTTACAAATGTTTGTTTGCTTGGCTAGTCCATCTGAAAAAGAAGATAAAAAAGAATACGTTACAAGTAAAGGACATAAACAAGTCGAAATCTAAATATATCAAATCTATAAAAAAAAAAAAAAAGAATACGTTACAAGTAAAGGACATGAACAAGTCGAAATCGAATATATCAAATTTATAATCTAACAATATAAAACACACACAATACAAGAATATTTGTTAAAATCAAAAATATAAAACGTATAAATGGGCATCGGACTTCTATTGGACTTCAATCGTCAATCTTCAGTAGACCTTCTGTGTTTTATGTGAATAACTCGTCACTTGGTGGACGAAATGGAATCCTTGAGGCAGTTTGACTTCAGTCAATTTAAGTAAAAACAGCTTTCAGTTGTTCCATGTGGCGTTTCCGTGTTGTATTTGCAATCGAGTTTTCCAAAAACTGATTGTGACTTTTAGATTAATTTTGAATTCACATATAATTTTAACATCACCTAAGAATTCTTTTTGAAAGCATAACGACTTTTATTTAAAACTTCGTTGTTTGGCAACTTTACGAGATCCCCATCGAGGTCGTCAAATTGGCCTTTCAATATTTCCTTTCCGTGTTTACCGTTCAGCTCCGTGGGTTCCGATATGGTTTTATTCATTCATTGGTTTTTGTTGTTGTTGTGGTAGTTATGTCCTTTACAATTTTTGTCATTCCGGTTTGTTTGTTCCCTTCCATTTTATTCTGTTCCGTATGTTACGTTACGTTTGTTCCCGTTCCGTTCTATTCAGTTCCGTTATTTTCATTCCGTTCCGTATTTTTTAATTTCTTAATTACATTCAACAGCTGCATATAGTCATTGCCAGTACTGCGGAATTTCTTTCCACTCTTTTTTTATCTGTTCGTCAATAAGGAGATAAAATGCGAATTTTAATTGTATTTAACTTGACTCGTGCTGCAGTTAGTATTTAGGTTATCAACAGTCTTTGTTTCATTTTAGGTGCTTTATACAGGCAATGCAAATTGATCTACAAAGAACCTGGAATTATCTTTGAAGACGGCACAATGTTCTACACCTGCGTTGAAGATTTATATAATTGGGCTATACCCCTCCAACAAAATTAACATTATTACCCTATCAACCATCAGATTCATTTACCTCCGATATACGAGGCAGTTGCTGTTGTTGTTTTTTTTTCCAAATGTCAATTATCATTTGCGTAGAATGTATAAATGTGACCGTCATTCAACACTTGACAATCTAAGAAACCCGGAAGAATCTTGAAAATAAAAAAAACCGAATGGTGGGCAACCGGAAGTCGTTTTTCAAAACACATATTACAAGAAAGTAAAGGGACCATTCTCACAGCATCAGCAATTTGTGAAAAGTCTAGACTATTTGTAAGCACATCTGTGCGAAAATTTGTGTTTATATAGCTTCATACATGTAGCTTTGCCAATAATGTTCAAAGACCTTGAAATTACATTTTAATTTTTTTTCAGCGACAGGCTGATTCGGAAACTATTGTCTTATGTTGATTCAATATATCACTTCCTAGATTTAAATATTGAGATTATCAACGTTTTAATTATCCAATCCACGTTTTGTCCGTTTGACTTCTATGTGGACCAACCTTTTCATCAATTTCATAAAAATTGCCTTTGAATGAAGGATTTGTATGTGGCTAAATCTTAATTTCAGCTTAAATCCATCCCCAAAAATATGTTTTAAATATAAAATTGTTTCAAAAAATGATTATGTGTATTTATTTGATGCTATAACTATCGCATTTTCCGCTCTTAAACACGATTGGTGATGGAGGCTGTTTTGTAGTAAATAAATGTTTACATATAGTAAAAACACGTGGTTATGCACCAAACATTTGACAGAAGAAATGTCCATTATGCCTTATTTGAAAATGCTGATAGTATATCGACAGTTATGTCATCTTTAACTTAAATATTGCGGATTTTTATTATTATATTATTACTCGCCGTGAAAATCCCATCAACTACGTTAAATTATGCTTTTCGATTGGTCTAAATATTTGAATATGGGGGTTCACCTCAGAATAGATAAAAATAATTATCAATTATCTGGTCAAATGGTTTTTGAACAAAGAGATCATACACTCAAACCGTTTAATACAGACTCAAGGAGTTATAACTGGCCGTAAGTTATCATGTGACGGACGGTCAAAATCTTCATTTTACATTCAAAAGTTCGGAATAACAAAATTATTCATGGTATGAGATGGAAATTTGATATGACAATGAAAAAAAAAAAACGTTTTATTAGTTCGATTCTGATATTTTCGGCAAAACGTTGTCAATGTGTCCCATACGAATAAATAATTGTTTGGCGAGTCGAAATCTCGATCAATATCTTCAAGTACAAGACACCTTCATATTTACAGAATAAGAAAATGTTGAAAACATTTGAGGCAGAAAACCCTTACATAATATTTATGATACCTTATTTACCTATGAGCCTGTGCGTGACAATTGCATCATTTTGACATGTGCGCACAACAAAACCTCTAGGCAGCCTGTGCATATGCACGTCTGACAAGAGTCTTTGTTGTGCACTCCGTAGATATATAAGGTCTCAAATACACTCCTACCAGGGCAAATATCGAGGGTTAAAAGGTTGGATAACACCTTAATGTTCACAAAAAAGAACACAAACTCCACCATAGAGCGTGTTTTACAATACTTTTTAACAAGATAAATATACTTTAATATCTCGAAAATTGTCATCTTCAAAGTATTCCCATGATTGTAATGTCATACCGTTAAATCGAAATCATTTTCACAATATTATATCAAAGATAAGGAATTGATACAAATCTTATCTATTTCGAAATTCTCCTTCGTAAAGTTAAACCCATGATGTAAATCACCCAGATAATGCAAACTTGTGCAAGTAAAGAATGTATATGTAAATATTCTACATTTTTGCCTACGTCATGAGCAGCTACGTCGATATAATATATATAACATATATATAATATATATAACTCCAAAAGAAACGTCCACAAATTACTAATTAAAATAAATGTAAACACTTTAACGAATTTTTATCTTTCTTTACAAGATTTGGTAGAACAATCATATAACAATATGTATAGAAGAAGATAATGATGGTACCCGAGAACGTCGTTGAACAAATGTAATAATGTGCCTTGCTTGACACCACTTTGACTTAAAAAAGTTCACAAGCGTAAAATTGGTATTTCCATAATGATTTAGGTTACCCATTTCGCAGGTGAACTCTGTTATGAGTGCCAACAAAATAAATCGGTGTCAAAAAGCTTTCCTTTGTCTTTCGTAGCTCACTCTCATTGCATCGTTGGAGAGCGGATGTTTGATCAGTGTGAAAAATTGCCTTATGAGGATAAAATCTGGAAAATAATGCTTGGACGCTTGACGAGTTACAGTAGATACGACAATAATTAAAATAATTTCAAATCGCCAATTTTCTTTATAAAATTAGCTTATAAATGAATTTTATATTGATAAAAACAATTTGTGTGAATGTGGATGACCAAGGAGCGAGGCAATAATCGTCAGCCAATAATGATTGTAAATCTATGTGATTCTAAATGAAACATAAGTTTTAGTGTATGATTGTAATGCACTCTACTTTTCTTAGGAAGTTTTATTTGGTAATTTCGTTTTGTGTAACAAGTCTGGAAGGAATCGCAAGGGGTAGTGAGTTGAATAAGCAAATAAATTCAAATTTGAATCTTGCAGAAAGATACACGAAAATAACATAAGCATGTAAAGTTGCATAAGGTTTCAATGTGAAGTGGGCCTGAATGGCTCTAATTCTAAAGGTCTAGAGGATGTCATCAAAGGAAAACCATTTTTAAAGAGGCGTAATAACTAAAGGAAGGTAAACGAGAATTGCACAGGACCATAATTATGAAAGAGTCAGCTAGGAACACTGGCCAGGTTTTATTTAAATTTATGGGCCAATCAAAATTTCAAGAACATTCTTTGGAAGATCCACCCAAAACTCTCATTCATATCCGATTTAAAGAATTCAAAGTTATTATTTACAGATATTTATTCAATGAAAGTTTCACGAAATATTTTTGATAAGGGTCACCGCCGAAAAAAGTTTGCAAAATCCATTGAAATTGTCGTAATGGTTTTAGAAGAGTCGTTATTCAATGAATTCAATGGAATTGATTATCCCATACTTTGCGACAATATTTTTGTGTCCATCAAAATCTCACGAATAATGGCCCATACTTTTTTTTTTTTTTTTTTTTTTTGGTTTGCAAATTTACCCTTTTGCAATTTAATGACTGAGACAAACGTCATTTTGTTAATGCGTGACAGACGAAAGACACTTATTGACGTTGATATGAATTTCGGTCGTATGACTCATGAAATTGTTAGACTGTGTAAGGTAGTCGACCGTTATAAGAGTAGAAATTTTTGTCCTTTTCATACGCTTTACATTAAAAAGTGTTCTGCACATCGTATACAATTTCTTATGCAAAATATCAGCGAACTAAATTACGACTTGATATATCTATTGCAAAAAATGGTAGTTCGTATGTTATTTTTGATCCTAGTGTTAATTGGAATTGTGTCAGGTACGTTCCCTTAGATTTCTAGAATATTATGACCTAGTTTTTAATTTGGCTAAGTGCCATTTAACGTTCTAGAATGCCTAAGAACATGAGCTTAAATATTTTACACGTACATGAACGCAAGAGAACAAGATGAACAGATTCTTGAACTTTTACCCAGGGGTAATTTTTCGTACTTTTTCTGGTATATATGTCTGCATTATCATAAGTTTTTTTTTCACCGTTTTTAATAATTCACCTGTCATATATTTGCGTCAAGGAACCTAACCATACCTTTCTGTTATTTTCTCACCAGCGCTTCCGTAAACCTTTTTTGAGGCTCTAGTTGCTCATCACTCATAATTCATAATTACATTGTCGGGGAAGGTTTTTTGGGTAGCCGTCGGTATTGAACCCGAGACACGGTGATTCGTTTTGCGACGAGCTATTAACTGCCCTGACGTTAGTTTTAACAGGTACATAAGGAATAAATGTGAAAAATTATACATGTACAAAGAAACGGAAAAGACAACAAAAAGTGATTACTTTCTCAAAAAATTTTGGACCTGCTTGAAACGATTTTGTAACGAAAATACTCTATAACCTTCATCCCTCTCTATTAAAATTTTTATTATCATTAAAGTCTGCACAACGAGTATAAAATCGGCATCATATTTCAGGGTGTTTTTTTTTTGGTTTTTTTTTTCAGTCAGTGACTTAAAGCCAACACATGTGAGGAAATAGTAGCTATAAGATGTGTTTTCTGCCGTTTTTCCAAGTGTTGACGTTATTTTTTATGTCCCCGTATCGAGAGATCGGGGGCATATTGTTTTACTCATGTCCGTCTGTCTGTCTGTCCGTCCGTCCGTCTGTCCGAAAACTTAACCCGATAACTTAACCTTTGCCTTTTCTCCAAAAGTATTTGACATACAAAGCTGTACACCAAAGTCAAGGTCATGTGACAAGGTCAAGGTCATGTGACAAGGTCAAGGTCATCTGTCAAGGTCAAACTTTAAAAAAATGCTGTTCCGGGGGCATTCGTGTTTCACAAACACATCTTGTTTTTTGGGGTTTTATTTTTTTTTTTTTTTTTTTTTGGGGGGGGGGGTACCTTTGTAAAAAACATTCGTATAATTCACTTTAGTTAAAGTTAGGTTTATAGTCTGTTTCTATGCCAGGCATATTCAACCGACTTCACACTTTAACCCCCGATCATCGAATTGCAAGTCGGCTGTTAACAAACGGCGCTCATCGGCAGCCAAAGCACATAGACTTACATTCTCACAGGTACCCATTTATACACCTGGGTGAAGAGGAGCAACGTGGAGTTAATTTTTTGCTCAGAAAAATTCTTCTCGTATTTTAAAAACGAAACTTATAATTAATGATCAATTTATTCCGACATAATGGTAAACTATTAGGGTTTAATGCTGTCAATCGGAGCTTCTCAAATAGTAAAACTGAGTTTAATAGACTTTGTGTAAGGCACGATTTCAACAAATAAACATTTTAACTGACGTCATCCAGTTTTTCCAAAGTTTTCCCGTAATTTTTGAAAATGATAGTCTATGTACGTCCGGGGTTAATCTATGTTTATGTAAGAAACAAATTAATCATAATATCATTTTCTTCATTCAATTTGAATTCTAACACGAAAAAGTCATCAACGTTTGCTGCTTATTTATTTAAAAAGATATTTTGAAATTGAAATTTTAAAATTCCTCTAAAAATGCGACTTTTGTGACTTATCTTTGAACGTTTGGAAAATACTGCAATAAGTAAATATTGAATCTATCCGTCTCTCAGGATACGCCATATTAAGGGACTATTTTTGTAGAAACAAGTGTTTGTTCAAATATGTTGGAAAAATGGTATATGCAAAGTGTTTAGAAGAAATCTAGAAGTTTGTTTAAGAGTATTTTAATGAATTTCATTAAATTTTGTCCCATAACCGTTTCCCGAAGATGGACTAGTTTAACTAGTAAAATGTTGTGTTCTTTTTTCGCCAGATGTATTTTGGATTTTTTCAGGAACGATTCGGTGTTATGAGTCATATCGTCGACGAACAAGAATAATGCATCGTTGTTTTTCATGCCAAATAAAATTAAATAACTGTGAGTACTTGTAACTACATTTCATCATACTTTAACCTCCACCCTGATGAAACAGAATACTTGAATTTCCACGGAGCCCTGTAGGTGGCATGGTCCATACCGTTAAAACGAAATATTAATTCGTTAAATGAAATACAAATTCGTTAAAACGAAATACTTATTTGTTATAACGAAACGATATTTCCTGAAAACGGGATATTTATTCGCTTGTCGAAAATAATTTCGTTTTAACAAAACACATTTTTTAACGAATTAGTATTTTGTTATAAAGAAATGATATTTCGATAAAACGATATACGAATTCGTTTAAACGAACTGGTAATTCCTTAAAATAAGCTTCTAATTCGTTATAAAGATTAATATAATATGACCTAGGTCGCGGGATAGAAATAATCCCGTTGAATATTTTTGATATTACACGGGTCTTATTATACTAGTGGAATAACTATGCAAATGAGCTCGGAGCGAATAGCAACGCTTTTTTGTAACCGCGAAAATGACGTCATAATGTATATTTTGTGACGTCATTTTTGAACGACGTTATAAGTTTCGCGGAAAAATTGAAATATTGAATTTCGTAAAAATGAGGGTCATATTATAAATAGAATATAAAATTTGTGCTCATAAAAAACAGAATTATTTGAACTCGTCATCTTTAAACAGATAAAAACTCGGCGCAGCCTCATTTTTATCCGTTTATAGATGACTCGTTTAATAAATTTGGTATTCAATGACCACTCTTTCAATATCCTCTATATATTTTCGAGAAAACGAAAAGATTGAAAATTGAGACAAATTATCTTGATTTTTGATCATGTCTTCTCATTTTCTGTTATACATTTCTTTAATTTTAGGTGGTTTTTGGAGAACATGCCAACGACAATTTTATCCATCTGGTTTTGAGTTTATTAGAGACAGAATGATTTACACCTGTAACGAAGATCTTTGCAATTGGAATATTCATCTTTAACAAAATCGACCAAAGAAATAGATGACATTCCTTTGTATCAGTGTAAGAAAGATTTATGAGTAAACAACAAAGCTTTATTTCCATGAGTAAAATATATATTTTGTGTTCAGAAAATAAAATATCAATCGATCTTATTCTTAAAACAAACTGTTTTTATATTTCTTAACGCAAAATTGAGACAAAATATGAAAATCACAGGACACAATTTTTTAAGTATTTTTGTCGTAATTTCTATATATCGCTCACGATGACGTCGTTTAGTAGAAATCGAGATTGTGAAATGAAAGATACCTGGGGGATAAGTTGTAACAAGAGCACCGCCTACGGGTGCCTACGCTCGGCTGTCGAGTGCTGGATGGTGGGAAAAAATCTAAGTCGAAAAATGGGCATATTTTATCCTCCTTGATAGTATAGATTGCTCTTTTGATGGTGAACATGTGTGCCAAGTTTCAAGTGAATGCCTTCAGTAGAACCAGAGATATAACAAAATGTCAAAGTTTTCGCACGACGACGACGACAACGACTCGGAGGCTATAGCAATACCTCGGGTTTTCTCCGAAAACAGCCGAGCTAAAAATAAAATCTCTGGCTGGGAGGTGAGTATATCAAATAATAATCTTAGGTTATTTTCTCGATAATCCGCCGAAAGCGCCACGGAATTGACAACCCTCACCCACAAAACTCGCCCTTGACTTCTGACAAATTAAATTGTTCATTAATTGTGATTATTTCAAGAAATGGTTGGAAATTGTTTAAAATAAGCAAGCAACCTCAAACGTCGCGTAATGCGTAATGTAGCCACCAACCCAGTAATAATGTAGTTTAAGCCGTAATATCCTTTCAATAGTTGACTTTAACGTCGGACGGAAGTGTGTGTATAGGGGGTTTACTCTTTTTAGAAAACTTTTAAGCCTAGTTTTACACATGCATACGCAACTGAAACTAATACTTTCCAAAAATTATGTTGTCGCTTTTGGTGGAATCTAATGTCTGCTTCTTCCTACCCCGAAGTACAATAGACTTCTTACACCTCCCCTAAGCTTACAATGAACGAACGATCTTTGTGAAATTGACTCTTAATCCGATCAAAACCCTTAAAAATCATTCACTCAGCGCTCCATTCATTCATTCTTAACACTCACACAAATCAATAAAAAACGCTCCGAAATCATTAGAAAACATTTCGAAATCGTAAAAATCGATCAACATTTTATCAAATTTGATCAAATTATTTTACAACTGTATATGGTGGTGTGGATTTAAAGCGTCTTATTTGTTCACGAAGACACATACACAAAGGAGAATGCAAAATTGGATTATCTCCTTTGCAAATTTCTCAAACTAAGCTCCCTACACTCATTCAATATCCTTCCAAAATCGTTCCAAAATCATTTATCTTGTCAATGTCACGATGTTGATAACTGTAACAGGTTGATCGAAGGGGCGATTAAAGGTACTAGATAGATAGATAGATAAATTTGTTTCTGTATAAAATATTACAACATAAAAAGCATTATACATGATGTATCAAAATAGCACGATATTGCTGGTTATGTGACTATGTTTATATGCAAAGGATAACACAAAAAAGGTATGGGAAATCTCTTATTTCCATTGTGGTCCTTTTCTACAAAAATATAGGGAGACATGATTGAATACTTATATCGTCTATAAACTCTTAAATTATGAAACTATCACAGATGTTTATAAATTAAAGTAAAAATAAAATATTGAGATAATTATCACAGGTTCTTTGAATTGCAACTTCTGTTACCACAGCAAATGATTTTACAGTCTTGTTTTAAAACATCAGCGTCCCTTATATACTGAGGAACGTCGTTCCAGAGACAGACACCTCTATAAACGATTTCTTACCAAAACCCTTCATCCTCGGGATAGTGTAACGCTTACTATCACTGAATGAAGGATCTGAGTCAGAACCATTTGAAGATGCTTTAACTTTAAAAGGAGTCTGATAATGGTGGTTATTGTTTAAAGAAATAAAGTTTCATGCATATACGAGGGGGCAATATTATTGTGTATTTTAAAGACATGACATTGTGTATTAAAATTTACTCTTTTTGAAACAGGAAGCCAGTCTTTTTTAGAAAATGCATATTTTCAATTCGAGCTCTCGGGACAAGGTTCATAACAAATCAGATGACTTTACTCAATCTCCTGTTTGATCTCAGGATTTCGGGTCGTCTAAACCACCTATATGCTCCGCCTACACAAATGCTTGAATGATAACGAATCATCTATGTCTCCATTCTGCAGTTTATTGTTATATTTATGAAATAGTTTCATTTCGAGTCAATGTTTTAACGAATTAAGTCTGATGGATCATATAGGTTCATATTCCTCCCCACATCAGACTTTATTCATGGGCATGTGAAAGCAAAAAATAAAATTACATCCATTATAAAGCGATAAAAATTCTGAAATTAGTTTTGTTACCCTTTTGAAGGTGTAAAATATCCAAATTGCATTTATGTGGGTGTAAATTACTGAACAAGTAACTATATTGGTGGTGGGAAAATTTCACAGAAACAGAAGTGCGTCATTTGGCACGTGGGTAATATGACGTCAAACGCATTAAATTCCCCGTTAGTGATGAGCTATGACGTCCTTATTTGACGGACCTTTCTGTGTACACCGAATAACACATGGCATATGAATTTTGTTGTCGATAAAAATCTATATCACTTTGTCCTATTTCAATTATGCGTTTTTCGCCATCGTGTTATAATTAAGCGTATAGGGCTTGTAAGAATTATAGCCAGCTTGTCGCACTTTCCGCTAAGTTCAAAGAAAAGATTTCCCGACTTTGATTACACTCTTGAAGGGCAATTGCCCTAAATAACCTTATCTTCTACAACTTTCCTTTGACGATGATTTTCCTAAATAAGTCTCGGAATCATTTTTCTGTGTGTTGCTCACTGGACTTCAAATGTACCATGTTTTTGCTTAAACAAATCTATTCTCTCTGCAAATCGGTCTCAATTAGCACCATGACACCCAAGTGTATGAGTTGTTCTCATCTATGACCTACTTCGCGTCTGTTTAGGTACAACCTATTCGCAAAAATAATAGAAATAAATAATTTTTTAACATTTCCAATGCAAAACGCAACATCAAGACAACGCAGACGTCAAAAAGGGAACGTATTCATTTCATGGAAAATTAATTCGATACTCATTGTTTCCGACTATTTGTCTCTCACTAGTGGATAAATCGTCGACCTATGTAGGATAGCAGCTGGGGGCTAGGAAAGGGTGTAATGTTATTAAAGGTGTGAGAATTACCAGGAATCAATTTTAGATACTCCAACCGCTGCGATATATAGCTGAAAGATTGTTAAAAGCGGCGTAAAACTCCATTCAAACTAACAAAGAAACTTCCTCCAAAAGCCTCAAGCCGCATGATTGACTATCCACTTGCAGGAGACAAATAAAGAAATTCTGTAGCCACTGTTTTGGAGTCCAACACCCTTCAAACTGCTCTGGCGGTGGCTATTTTGTTTCATTTTCTTTTTTCTGAAGAAAAATATGTCAGTGTCATATAATGTCAATGTCAGTTTGTCGAGGTTGAGAGATTTATCATTATTATCATTTATATTTATATAGCGCCTCTTTTACTACTGAAGTACGTTCAAAAGCATTATCAACATTAATACAAAGATGAATGTAAAAACAAAAACAAATGAGAAGCAGTAAAAATATCTGGAACGCAAATTAAAAGAATAGACTATATATTTATTGTATGATATATTTTCATGTTTCGTTACAATGGAATTATAAATCTGTATTGATCATTTGACCACATTATATAAGCTTTTAAATATTAACGAGTTTTTAAATGTTCTTTAAAAGAAGCAATACACTGAAACGAACTTCTTAACGGCCACATAGTTTTTGCTTTAAAAGTAATACTTTATCTGGTTTTTGAAACGAATGATATTCGAAATATGACAGATAATTTATTCTTTATTCAATTTCCTAACGTTAGTTAGGTGAGGAATTTCAAAGAAAATCTAGAGTACTCCTGATATCAAAAAAAAATACTGTTGGGTGGGGTGATTTTAGAATGTAATGCTGGTGTGTGTAACAGAACAGTCACACTGTCTTTTGCGTCAACAATTTGTCGGAATATGTCGGTAATTTTAGCAATTTTCCGAGGAATTCTGATGCTGAAAAAAAATTACTCTAAAAATTCGACTTTTGTGATTTTTGAAAAGTTGGGTACTTGTCATCAGCAATTTGTACAAAACAAAATAGTTTAAACTTCTTATCCGTTCTTTTCCCAGAATACGCGAGATTGAACGACACTTAATAAAAAAGCAATTTTTCAGTTATCAATTAAAATGTTTTATGCTAAAATACGAAAAATACGAGGTGGCCGTTTAAAAGTTCGTTTCAGTGTAGTTGTAGAACATCCTTTTAAGGTGGTGGACAGTTCCACAGTGACGGTGCTGCAGTCATAAAGCTCCGATCTCTATATGATCGAGTACGATTTTTTGTATTTTTGTATAGCGATTTATCATATACAACTTGCAATTTGCCAATATATTTTGAAGAGATAAATCTTTCTTTGCTAAGCTTCAGGTTGATTTTATTGTTTTAGCGGTTATTTCAATTAATCAATATGAAAGCGCAAAATATTTTTTTAAACTTTCAAGAGCTGAAAGTCAAAAGCAAGTCAGCCTGTTTTACGTCTTAAGAGCCAGTAGGAAACAATATGATGATTTTCATATTACTGCATTTACTGCACCAAAATGATACTGTTTTGTTTACCTACATTTATTTGATCTGCCGTCATAATACTCTGAAATTACGTCTAGTTTAGTTTTAGTATATCCTTGACGTCGTTTACAAGTTATTTATTTTTAGAATATTTTGCGCCCAACAGGAACTTAGTTGTCGACGGGCCATAATAACTATACATTCATTCATTCATTCATTAATACTCTGATATGAATTGACAAAGGTAAAAATCGTCTTGTCGTCGAAACTTTCGGGTGTTGGTTTAATGGATGGATTTGTTTTTCTCCTAAGTCAATTCAATACACCAGGAAGCTAAAGTATGTATCATGTTTTCTTAATGATTCAGCTTACCATATGCATTTATATTGCTTAGTCCTAACTCTTGCCAGGTTTTTAAATACTGATGATTTCGCAAAATAAAGCATTGGGTCTTTGATTTCTTGTGCAAATTCTCTAAATTTTATTACCGTTTTTATGCAATAGCCTATTTATGTTTACCAATATTTTCCTAATACGAAAGAAGCTCGTGTTCTTACAGGGTAATCATCCCGTATTAAGGTCAGTAAATTACATTGAATCGTGGGCAAGACTGATAAGATCACATTAATAGTTGTCATACCACAAGAGATATGCTTCGTTCAAGCTCTAAAACAGCTTGCCGAGATGTTCAATTTCCTTTTATAAATATACAAAACATTCCAGTTAATATTGATAATTAAAATTTCTGTTCGCTAAATTCGTGATTCAGATGAAGTGCAGTTCTATGATTGACCCACATATAATTTTAATATTCATTGCTTAAATATGAGCCTGTACTTGACAATACAACAATTTCATTTTTGGGCAAAGTAATGACTCTGGCCAGTCTGCATCCGCACAGTCTGACCAGAGTCTTAACTCTGCGAATTGTAGATAGATAATGCCTTAAAGTATCTGAATACAGTTAGATAATCCTCTACTTACACTAAGCAGCTGCTTTATGTTTGGACCTCGCGCAGATGACAAATTGTTGGAAATGTTACGCACAGGTTCATATGTTCAATTATAATCTTCGGGAAATGTTCAAGTCTTTAAACTGGTATAGGACAATCACTAAATAATTAAGTAAGTATGAATCGCCATTTCAGTACACTCTATAATACAATTCTTCAACAACGACTGTTAAAAGGGGAAAACTTTGAGCTATTTTCTTCCGATATTCTTCTTATTAAACAGTCAATCATTTATCCTTTTTCTTTTCTATACCACGAACCTTCACTGACAATTATCTAAGATCAATATTACACGTCTAAACTTACTCGCTTTGGGAAAAGCAGGATTTTTGTGATTCTAAATGAACCATAGGTTTTAGTGTATGAATTTAATGTACTTATGACACTGGTGATATAACATTTTGTGTACCAAGCCTGAAAGGAATCGCAAGGAGAACTGAATTGAATAAGCAAATAAATTTAATTTGAATCTTACAAGAAGATATATGAAAATAACTAAGCATGTAAAGTTGCATAAGGTTTCAATCTGAAATAACACAAAAGGGCCATTCGGAACACCACTCGGCCAATCTCACGATCAACCTCGGTTTTACATAGACGGACTATTTTTAAAATTACGGGAATACTCGATGACGTCAGTTTAAATGGCGTTAGCCCTCGAAACTGTGAGTGAAAACATCGACGTCGCCGACGCTACTGGTTTAAGTCACTGACGTGAAACCATCGTATCCTAATTATATATAAATATCTTAAGTTTCTTAAAGAACGACTGAAAAAAATGTTATTTTTTGAGAATGATTCGTCATTCTCAAAAATTAAGATTTTTCAGACGAAATTTACTGTAAAAGATATAAATCTTCAGTGCTATTTTTTCTTACACTGTTTCCGCCTAACAAAATGCACAATTTTGTTACATAGCCATCTGCCTAACATACATCCGAGGTCTGTTGTAGTTCACGGAAATAGCAGAGTGATGTTCTGAATGACAATAGGGCCTGAATTGCTCTAATTCGCTCACCTGCATTTTAAAGATCTAGAGGATGTGGTAAAGGTTCATTTTAAAGAGGCTAAATACGTAACCCTTTCCTGTTTTACAAAATTTTGGACCTGCTCAAATTCAAAGGTTTTGCAGACGAAAATTTAAAGTGGATTTGATTTGGAAAATCACCATTCAGTAGGGTTGTAAATAGTGTGAAAAAAGAAGAAATTGCTTGTCAGAAGCAATTTCTTCTTTTTTCACAAAGAAGAAATTGCTTGTCAGAAGCAATTTCTTCTTTTTTCACAATGTTTTCTCAATCATAAAATCATAGACACGCAAAAAGCAGGGATTAAACAACAAAGGGTAAACGAAATTTGAACGAAGAAATACCCCGCCCTATTACGACTATTTTTTTGAAAAACAACTATTGTGGGACCATAAATATGAAAGAGTCATCCAGAAACATTCTGGCCAGGTTTTATTTGAATTGGTCCATTTTGATTTGAGATGATTTCATTTTAAAGGATTCAAAGTGAAAATGCCACTCCAGGATTAAAAGACATAGTTGATTTGATTTATGGGCCAATCAACATTTCAAAACCAATTTTTGGTAAGAGTCACTCAAGAGACATTCTTTCAAGTCTGCTTAGTGTTAACGAGAAGCCATTGCAAGAATTCTAAGTAAAAATGTCCGTGTCCATATTTATTGGTCAATTTAAAGTGGTTGGAAGAGTGATAGCATTTAAAGAATTCAATCTAAGAAATATCGCCTTGCAAAGCCGATATTTATGGCCCAATGAAAGTTTCACGAAATAATTTTGATAAGGGTCACCGCAGGAGCTGTCTTGCAAAATCCATTGAAATTGGCTTAATTGCTTAGGAAAAGTTTTTATTTAATGCATTTAATGAAAATATATAATCCCATACACTGCGACCCTATTTATGTATCCATTAAAAACTCACCAATAATGGCCCATGTTTTCTTTGGTTTAAAAATGTACTCTTTTGCAATAAAATAATTGAGGCCATCGTCATTTTTGTCATTGGGTGAAAGATAAAAAAAAACCACTTATTTACATTGATTTAAATTTCGGACATATGACTTATGAAATTGTAACAATGTGTATGGTAGTTGACCGTTTTATGAGTAGTAACCTTTGTCCTTTTCATGCATCATATTAAAAAATGTTCCACACATCGTATACAATTTCTTATGTAAAATATCAGTAAACAAAATTGGAGCATTACGACTTGATATATCTATTGCAAAAAATGGTAGTTCGTATGTTATATTTGATCCTTGTGTTTATTGGAATTGTGTCAGGTATGTTCCCCTAGAATTCTAGAATTTTATGACCTATTTTTTTAATTAAGTTAAGTGTCATTTTACGATCTAGAACGCACAAGAACCAGAACTTAAATATATTACACGTACATGAACGCTCAAGAACAGATTCTTGAACTTTGTCGTAGGGGGTAATTTTTCCTTATTTTTCTAGTATATATATCTGCATTATCATAAGGGGCTTATTCGCCGTTTTTAATAATTCGCTAGTCATATATTTGGCGGCTATAAAACCTAACCACACATTTCTGTTATTTTTCACCAGCGCTACCGAAAACCTTTTTGAGGCTCTAGTTGCTCATCACGCATAATTCATAATTACATTGTCGGGGAATGTTTTCTCAGTAGCTGTCGGTATTGAACCAGAGACACCGTGATTCGTATTTCGACGGTTACTAAAGAAATAACTGAGAAAAAATATACATGTATAAAGAAACGGAAAAGACGACAAATAGTGATTTCTTTCTCAAACAGTTTTGGATTTGCTTGAAGCGTGCACAGTTGATTATTTGGTATGGTAGTTCTATTATTCTATGTTTGTGTGGGAAACAAATCAATCACAATGTCATTTTTTAATTCAATAATTTGATTTCGAACATTGAAACGTCATCAAAGTTTGCTTGTTATTTGTTTAAATTCAAAGATATTCTGAAACTGAAACTTTGAAATTCCTCTAGCAAGTGCGACTTTTGTGACTTGTATTTAACCGTTTGGAAGAGACTACAATTAGTAACTATTGAATCCATTCGTTTTTCAGAATACGACATATTAAAGGACTATTTTTGTAGAAACACGTGTTTGTTCATGTTAGAAAATTGTATATGCATTTATGCAAAGTGTTCAGAAGAAATTTAGAAGTTCGTTTAAGTGCACTCTCCTGACCCAAGTAAGTTATTCTTATATTTTTAATGAATGTCATAGGAAAATGTATTCAGGAACGTATGAACGTATTTTTTCAGGAACGATTCGGTGTTATGAGTCATTTCGTCGACGAACAAGAATAAGGCCTGGTTGTATTTCATGCCAAATAAAATTGAGTAACTGTAAGTACTTGTAACTACTTTTCATCATATTTTAACCCCAACCCTGACGAAACAAAATGTTTGTCAAGACAAATGTTAAAACCTCCGGTTAATACAGATATTGCAATGACATACAATAAAAAAATGGGCTTAATAGAGGATATTGAGTGATGTGTCATTTAATACCGAGTATATTAAACGAGTCATCTATAACCAGATTAGAAGGGGGGCTTTGCCGAGTTTTTAACTGTTTAAGATGACGAGTTTAATAATTTCGGTATTTTATGAATAAGAATTTGATATATTTTTTGCAATAATCGATGATTTTCGAGAGGTTTATGTGTTCAATTTATTCCGCGAAACATGTAATGCCGTTTGAAATATGACGTAATCACATCTTCATTTTCACAACAAAAATATAACGTTGCTATCCGTTCTTAGCTCATTTGCATAGTTATTCCAGTAGTGTGATAAAACCTGTGTGATATCAAAAATATTCAACGGGTTTATTTCGTTCCCGCGACGTAGGTCATATTATAGAAAGTTTATTTGATTAATCTCTTCTACGGAGTTTAACGTTCTTTGGGTTTTTTCTTAAACGTTTATGATCTGCGAAGAGCAATCGGTGCAAGTAGTTGCTACAATAAACAAACATGTACTACTTGAATTTCGATAGTCAAGGGTGTTTTTTTTTCTCCGGTCGCGTGGGCTCGCACATGGGCCGTTCTCCTGAATTGGGGAGAGTCCATGTGCTTGCGTGCTCACATCGGATTATTCCAGTTTTTTACATGAGTGTTTGCGCCCAACATGACCTTGGTAGTCGACGGGCCGTAAAACAATATTTATTCATTATTCTCTCTTATTTTGATTGAAACAAAAGCTGGCGGAATTGAGTATGATCATTTTGTGAGCCTTGGAGATGTAAAAAATCCTTTTTGAGATTTTGCTTGAGACAAACTTATCTTAATCGAGTATAAAATGGAAATTTCATTTTAGTGCGCTTTGGTGAGCTTTTCCATTCTAGACGAGGTAAGTATCAACTTGTCTAAAATAAATTCACATTATATATTCTCTTTTCCACATAAGCACCAGTAAGGTCCATTAAAATCCATTTTTGGACAACCCGGACGATAAAACCCGCCAATAACTTTAGATGACGTCTTAGTGACGTCCTTAGAATGTGTCAGATATCTCTCATGGCTGTTCAATATAGAAGTCAATGGTAGTTATGTGATTATAACTGATCTTAATTTAACTGATTATTTTTGTTTCTTTTTTATATGTTATATTTACCATTTGTCTTAGTAAACTTTCAAATCCCGATTAATTTAGTATTTACTTGAAACTTCATGCTATTTAACACTGGTTATTGTCTGTTATAAATTCAAAAACATGTTTTTTTTGTAAGTATCTTTTCTTGAGACGTTCGAGAGAAGCATAATAAAGTTATCTTATAGTGGATAATCGACAATTTTCAAAGGGTTAATATTGGATAACATCACCAAGCATTTAATTAAAAGAAATATTTTACCTCTCTATCGCTCATTTTATCAAAATTGTCGCCATCTTCGCTAAAAATCACATGGAAAAATTGAGACAGATTATCTTGATGTTTTATATTGTTTTTCCCCTTTTCTGTTTTATGTTTCTTCAACTTTAGGTGGCTTTTGGAGATCATGCCAACGACAGTTTTATCCATCTGGTTTTGAGTTTATTGGAGACAGAGTGATTTACACCTGTAACGAAGATCTCTGCAATTTGAATATATATCTTTAACAAAATCGACCAAAGAAATGGAGGATAATCGAATGTTTCAGTAAAAGAACGATCTATGTTGCATTCAGTAATCAATAAAGTTTTATATCCACGATAGAAAATTAAGCTTTTGTTGGTCACGAAATGAAATATCAATCGATCAAAGTCTAAAAAGGATTTTTTTTTCTAATTCTAACGCACAAATGAGACAAAATATGAAAATTACAGGACAAAATTTCTTTATATAGTTATTTTGCTGGTTATTCATATGTAATATTCATGATAACATCACTTAACATAACATTACTTCAATCTTCCAAACAACCTATCCGTTATACATTCCAATGTTCAGAGTATATATCATAAAAAAGATATTCTTATCTGAGAGTTTTCCTGTTTCGATTTTTTATCATTTACGGAAACTTGGCTGAATGAAGGAATATCCTCTAACGATTTATCATTTACCTCTTTCCAATGTCCAGAACGTAAAGATCGTGTAGGTGATAGTTGATTGATTGAATGGAGTTTAACGCCGCTTTTAACATCATTTCAGTTATATCGCGGCGGCTGGAGCACATAACAATGAATTCCTCGTATTTCTCTCACCAGTACCACCATTACATTCTTTCATAGCCTCCAGCTGATATCTCACATAGGTCTACGATTATCAACCCATTGGTGAGAGACAAATGAGTAGGTGATAGACATGGAGGTGTAATATTGTATGTTAAAGTCAACATCGCCTATAAACGAAGGCCTGATTTAGAAATGAAAAGATTAGAAAATATTTGGATATATTGATGATTCTATTGGTCTTGCAATTGATATAGGTATCAGGGATGTTGTAATAATGGGTGACTTCAATTGGAATTCACTGCCGAACCAGCCCCATCGGAAAGTTGAAGCAATGTGCAATGAGTTTAATCTAGAACAGTGTATTGACGAACATACCCATTTTACAAAGCATTCATCGTCTTTAATTGATCTATTGCTTGTAGGAAATAAGACCTCATTGCTAATTTCCGGGGTAGGTGAACTATGCTTGAATCAAATCTTACGCTTCCACCTTCCGATTTTCGGCATATTTAACTTACTGAAACCAAAATCTAAATCTTTTACACGTAAAATCTGGCAATAAAGAAACGGTGATAATTATCTATTACGCAATGAATTATCTGAAACTAACTGGGGCAACGCTCTTAGTGAAGATCTAGATATTTACACTCAAAGTATTCCCCAAAAAACAGTCAAAATGAGTCTGATTGGATGACACATGAAATTAAGAAGAAAATTCGACAAATGAAACGTTATTTTAGCAAGGCGAAAAAAAAAACCCTTTATAACATTGGTCAAAATTCGGGAAATTAAGAAACGAAGTCATATCTTGCATTAGAAACACCAAATAAAGGAAATTTGATCAAAAAGTGCAGAAGATAATAACGGGTTGTTTGAATGCAATAATTTGGTGGAAAGCAATCAAGTCGCTTATGCCTTCATCCAGTAATCAGTCAATCTCGTTCCCACATTTACTCGATCCTACCAATGGTATCTTCGTTACAGACGAAGATGAAAAGCAAATATAATTAACCTTTTTTTCTAATCAATCTACTGTTGACGATTCGTTACATACTCAACCTAGCGATAATCATTCATTTGAAGTATTACCATTGAACAGTATTGATGTAACAGAATCAGACGTCATGGATGTATTACAAAACTTACTTACGGTCCGGATGACATAGGTAACAGAATTCTTAAAGAAGCGGCACCATAAATAGCCCGTCCACTTTGTAATCTTTTAAACCTTTGTTTGCAAAAAAAAGCCAGGTTCCCTCGTCCTGGAAATTATCTCATGTTGTCCAATTCTTAAAAAACGGTACCCTTCTATTCTTTCGAATTATAGACCTATATCGCTACTAAATACAATGGAGAAGGCTTTGGAAAGAATAATATTCGAAACGTCTACAATCATATGCGCGAACATAACTTTTTTACTCCGTCTCAGTCTGGTTTTATACCAGGAGATTCAACACTCAACCAGTTAACATTTCTATACGATAAAATTTGTAAAGTCCTTGATAATAGATTTGAAACTCGTGCAGTATTGTTTGATATTAGCAAAGTACTTGATAAAGTTTTGCATCAAGGTCTAATTTTCAAATTAAATTTAGCTAGAATAGGCGGACAACTTTAAGAATAGTTTCAAGATTACCTTATACCAACCGGTACCAACGAGTTTTAATTCCGGGAGGGTCATCCGGTCTCTGTTTAGTTTAGCAGGTGTACCGCAAGGCTCTATCTTAGGACCCTGATGTTCTTAGTTTATATTACGATATTACGATATAATAGTACGATATTTTAAAATAACGTTGAGTCTAATATTAATTAGTCTGTTCCGCCCACTGTAGCCATTCTTTCGTCATACAACTAAAGAAATGTCACAAATCTTCAGAATTTTCACTGTCGAACTAATCTTTATCAAAATTCATTTCTACCGGCCACCATTAACGAATGGAATCTCTTAACAGAAAGCAAAAAAATGCGCAATTTTATCGGTTTTCAAGCGCTTTATCAATCTTGATAAACTTTCTGTAAACAAACATCATAACTTTGGGTAGAGAAAGTTCCAAATCTTACACACACGGCTTAGAAATAAGTGAAGTTCTCTTAACCAGGATCTTTCCTATAAAATGTAGTTGATTCACCATTATTTCGTGGCGGAAAAATAGATTCAACTAAACATTTCTTCCTTGAATGTAGATTTTATCGTACCATAAGGCAATCTAGGTTAACGAAATAAATCAAGCCTCTGAATGTAACCTTAGAACCATACTCTTTGGAATACAAGAGCTATCTTTAACAGAAAACCAACAAATCTTTGCCTCTGAACATGATTTTATAAAAAAAGAGTGGAAGGTTCTAAACATCCAATTTAATATTAAAATGTTCAATAGATTCCCGTTATGAACGTATATACATGTGTCTGTATACATGTATATGTATACACATGTATATGTATGTATATATGTTTTGCATATACATATATATTTTCAGTTAATTTCGAATTATTACATTCGACTCGAATCCTGTTCTGAGTGCTGCTTGGCATAACGTAGGTGACATTTTGTGTGTTAAATAATCTTGTCCCTTACACCAACACCACCGCCCACCCAAATCATTCTGTTATTTCATCTTCGCCTTTTTCTTTTTTTTTTATATATTTCAAATAGCTAATATAGCGTTATATAGATTTTCTAAAATTTATTGTATTTATTTTCATGTACTCTTGTTATTCATTCAATTTAGATTACAGCGTATGAAAAAACAACTGGTTATTTGGAGAAGAACAATATAAGCTCATAGCTTTCGTTCAAATCCGTTTCATATACATTGTAATCATACATATATATTACATGTAAATTATTTGAATAAAATATGTTTAAACCAAAGGTAATCATTATCCTGTTCGATCCTAGAATTTCGGATCGTCTGAACCACCGAGAGACTCCGCCCACACAAAAGCTTTCATGATAACGAATCATCTACGCTCCCTTCTGTGGTTTATTGCTATATTTATGAAATAATTTCATTTCGAGTCGATATTTCCACGAAATAAGTCTGATGGAGAATCATATAGGTGCAAACTCCTTCCCACATCAGACTTTATTCATGGGCATATAAACGCAAGAAATAATATCATATCCATTTTTAAACACTATTAATTCTGAAATTAGTTTTGTTACCCTTTTGAAGGTGTAAAATATCCAAATTGCATTTATCTGGGTGTAAATTACGGAACAAGTAACTATATTGGTGTTATATATATTGGTCCTTTTTCATTTATGCGTGTTTCGCCATCGTGTTATAATAATGCGTAAAGAGCTTGTAAATATTAACGCTAGCTTGTCGCACTTTCCGCTAAGTTCGAAGATATGATACATCACCTTTGATTACACACTTGAAGGTGAATTGCCCTAAATTACATTATCTTCTACAACTTTCCTTTGACGATGAATTTCCTAAATAAGTCTCGAAATCATTTTTCTGTGTGTTACTCACTGGATTTCAAATGTACCCTATTTTTGCTTAGAAAAATCTATTCTCTCTGTAAATCGGTCTAAATGAGCACCATGACACCCAAGTATAGGAGTTGTTTTCATGTTTGACCTACTTCGCTTCTGTTTAGGTTCAACCGGTTGTAACAAATGAGTGGCAAAGCAAATAATAGAAATAAACAAATGTTTAACATTTCCAATGCAAAACGCAGCGTCAAGACAACACAGACTTTAAAAAAAGGGAACGTACGAGCCGCTGCGATATTTAGCTAAAAGATTGTTTAAAGCGGCATAAAATTCCATTAAAAAAACAAACAAACTTACTCCAAAATCCTGCAGTTACCTGATTGACTATCCATTTGCAGGAGACAAATAAAGAAATTCTGTAATCACTGTTTTGGAATCCAACACCCTTCAAACTCCTCTGACGGTGGCTATTTTGTTTAATTTTTGATAGATCTAAGGAATAATATGTGTCCTATAATGTCAATGTCAGTTGGTCGAGGTTGGGAGAATTTATCATTATCAGTATTAATATTTATATATCGGCTCTTTTCCTACTGAAGTACGTTCAAAAGCATTATCAACATTATAACAAAGATGAATGTAAAACAAAAACAAATGAGAAACAATCAAAAATATCTTAAATGCAAATTAAAAGATAAATGTTGCTGTTAAAGAATATACAATATACATGTATATTGTTTTATATACTTACATGTTTCATAAGTGAATTATAAATCTGTAAAATTGATCATTTGATCACATTCTATAGCTTTTGAAAATAAACGAGCTTTTAAAATTTTTTTTAAAGAAACAATACATTGAAACGAACTTCTAAACGGCCACATAGTTTTTGCTTAAAAAGTAATACCGTATCTTTATCTTAAACGAATAATATTCGAAATATGACAGGAATTTCGTTTAGGAAAATTCTCTATTCAATCTCAAAACGTTTAGTTAGTTGATAAATTTCACATAAAATCCAGAGTAACCCTGATATAAAAATTAATATTGGTGGCTGGGGTAATATTAGTATTCAATGCTAGTGTGAGTAACAGAATATTCACAATGTCTTTTTCGTCAACAATTTGATACCTGGTACGGAATAGTCGTCGGAACATGTCGATTTTTTTAGTAATTTCCGGGAATTTCTGAAACTGAAATTTTGAAATTCATCTACAAAGTGCTACTTTTGAGACTTTTGAAAATATGAGTACTTGTCATCAACAATTTGTAGAAGACACAAAAGTAAAAATTTCTAATCTGTTCTTTTTCCAGAAATCGTGAAATTGAACATTAATGTAGAAACAATTTTTCATATATCAATTAAAATGCTTTATGCTAAAATACGGAAAATGTAAGACGCTCGTTTCATTGTAGTTGTAGAACATCTTTTCAGCTGGTAGACAGTTCCACAGTGACAGAGCTACAGTCATTTAGCTTCGATCTCCCTACGTTCGAGCACGGTATCCTTAGGACAACAAGCGTTGTAGCATTTGACCCTGATCGAAGCTCCCGTTTTTGGCACAAATGTTTCTAAAAGAGGCGTAATTGAACAATGATGGCTTTTAAAGTTTAAGTTTATATCTTAAAATAGATTCTGTATTTCACGCGTAACCCTTTCAAGACTGGTGTAATATGATCGCGTTTTGTGTGCTTGTGATCATACGAGTTGGTTTATTTTGAATGAGCTATAGCTTATTTATAGTTTTATGGGGAGTCCATACAATAAAGAGTTATAATAATCTAAACATGTGGTTACCAAATAATTAACGAGGGTCTTAGTGGTGTTCTCATTTAGATAATTCCTGATGCGTCCAATTTGTCGAAGTTGGTGGTCAAAGCACGATCTGCTTACACTATCAATGAGTGATTCCATATAATTTGTAAATCAAAGAATGTGCCAATACTTCTAATAGCCGTTTCAGATTCCAAAATAATTCAGATTTATCAGTTTTGGATAACTTGTTTAATAAATCAGGAATCTTATTATCACATTCAAAATTGTATTTATAATATGTCATGTTTTTTTTGCGAATACTCGAAGAAATTGATTTATAGATTCAAGTCATTCCATTAAAAAAAAATCCGGATTGGCGTCGGCAATGCATCATTATTCTACTAATGGATATCAACTATGTAAAAACAAAAATTATTAAACGGGGTTATATCACTCCAGCGACGTAGATCACATTACATTTGTATAATTTAATTTGTGCAGTGATAGTTCTTATACTTTTTGGTGAGCGTACACATTTACAGGGAACATTAAGTATGATACAATTAAAGAAAATGTACAAGGGCTTCAAACGCCTTTCGAGTCTCTACAAAATACTTACAGCCTATAAAATAGGAACTTAATCTTTATTTAACTTTATTATTATTTTTATTTGCATTTTTCGTTATTCTGTGATGGTTGTGAGTGAATTTCATGTATTGGTTAATGTTTTTTCTATAAATTCGAGATAGTTTTATCTCAATTATGTTGTACGGGTTGTACATAAAATAGACTTTGGATATATATTCGATTTATTGTAAGCGAGGGTTTCATTTAGCTATGCGATAAATACCTCTAGCTGATAAAATGGTGTCACATTGTTGACTTGAGTAAAAACATTCATTAGCTAGAAGTTGATATATATATATATATATATATATATATATATATATATATATATATATATATATATATATATATATATATATATATATATATATATATATATATATATATATATATATATATATATAATGAATGTGGGTTGCATTTTAACTAGCATCCTCCTTCGATATTTTTGTCAATGCAGATGTTCAAGAATGGAATGTAAATATTGCTTTAGTCTTTTGAAAGTGAGGTCAGATTCCAGTCACAATGCGGACACTAAGTTAAGTTTTTAAAGCGTTCCATACAATTAGTCTCAGAAAAATAATGATGGACAGTATTCTATCAAACAAACACGCAGTCAACACCACAAAGCCTCATGGATAATAATTTACTGTAGTAAATGTCTAAAAGTGTAACAATTACAGAGATATGCCGTGGAAAAAGCATGGGAAAAGCATTTTTTTATTAAGCCATAGGAAAGAAGTAATGTGAGTTATCGGGTAAAATATTATGAAACAAGCATAATTTTACTTTTCTAAAAACTCATTTTTTATCAATATACTATATTTCTAAATCCAATTAGACCGCTAATTCTGTAAAACTCTTGTTGTTATGTATTTTTAAATGATAGAGTTTTATTTAGTATGTTGGGTCTTCAATACACTATGAATTGTTAACTTATTTTGAAGCCGCCGTCAAACCGCAGGTGGTAGCGCGTTGGAATGTCAATCATGAGGTCCCGGGTTCGATCCCCAACGGCGGCACACATATTTTACGACTTATTGTCCCTCACCAATGGGTTGAAAATCGTAGACCTATGTGAGATAGCAGCAGGAAGCTAGGAAATAATGTAATGGTTAAACTGGTGAGGAAATACCAAGAATCCATCGTAAGGTGCTCCTGCCGCCGCGATATAACTGAAAGATTATTGAATGCGGCGTAAAACCCCATTCAAACGAACTAATTGTGATACACTAAACTTTTCTCAGATAAAAAGTTTTGTTTGACAAGCTTGAAAAATCACAAAGAGTAGTGAATAAAATGAAATTGAATTTGGTTCTTATAGAAAGGTGCACGAACACAACGTAAGCATGTGAATTTTCATTTGATATTGGTGTGAATAACAACAATATGAACAGATTCTTAAGTTTTGCATTAGAGACATCGGGAATGGAAAGGTGGCGGTTGGATTGAGTAAAAGAATGCCTTTGTAGAATAAAAAAAATGGTCATCTATTTGTCTTTTCAGTACAAAAAGATTTCTTAAAATGAAGACATTAATGTAAATATCGAAAACATCTTACATTTAACAAACTGTTTTCGTATGGTATATCGTTTCTATCAGACATATCGTTTTGTTTATCAATATATTTGTCCAAATAAAAAAGCTGTCAGAATAACAGTGACAGACATATATAAAAGAATCAATAATGGTCTGGAATATAAGGAATAACACGTGTGTCTCCTAATATCAATTTTATCTGGTCGAGGTTGGGAGAATGTATCATCAAGAGGCTTGCTATGTCCTGATAATTTCTTGCAGCTGAGGCCAGATAACATTGATATTTTAAGACACTTACACATTATTCTATAAATCATACAATCCCTTTCCTTGCTTTATTATGATAAATTCCTTAAAAATCAAATAATTTCAGGTGAAAGTGTTTGAACGTTGTCTAAAAAAAAAGACTTCATGATATCATGTTATGTTATTAGAGAGGTGCAATCAGGTCAACACAGGCTCCATTGCATGATAAATGAAAGCCTCCGTCAATCCATTGTAAAATGGTTAAACGCATTGCAACTGCACTTGTGTTCAAAGCAATAAACTTTAACTTAAACTTGATCAGGTTATTCTGTCAATCTACAAGATACATGCAACAAAAAGAAAGAAAAGCCTCAACCCAATGACGTTCATCACAAGTCATTGTGTGTGCGAGCTTTTATATTTGATTTAGTGTGAAGGACACACATATATCAATCAAGGAAAATTCCGGCCATATATTAAATTGAAATTATTATTGTTAAGCGTTTGTATGGTTATGGTAATTATCTTTTTTGGGGTTGAAAAAATACTGATGTTTTCCATATTTTAACTACCAGTCATCATTTCGTGACGGAATTTTCCGGATTAGAATGAGCGGAAATGAGTAATCCTCGAAATGGAAAACAATTCGATTTGCTTTATATTGGTACCTTTTTTCTTTTCTTAGACTAACGGATTCACACTGTTGCAATAAAGTTACTGAGGTCATCGTCTTTTGTCATTGAGTGAAAGATGAAACAACATTATTGACGTTGTTCTTAATTTCGGTCTCGTGGCCCATGAAGTGTATGGTAGTTGACCGACATGAGTGGAATTATTTGTGTCTTTCAAATCCGCGTTTCATAAAGTAACCCTTCACATCGTATACCATCATCAAACTAGATTGCGGCATTACAATGTAATTCTTTTTATGCAAAAATGGTTGTTTGTATGGTCTTATTGATCTTGGTGTTTGTTGGGATTGTGACTGGTAAGTTTCTTATTTACTTTTAATGTCATTAATGTTATTATCATAAAGGGTTTAGTTATTATTTTAACAAATTACCTGTCATTTCCCAGTGAGCTAGAGAATCTCGCCATAAATGGTATTTTTTCTTACCACCGCTACAGTTAAATCCTTTTCCATGCTCTAGTTGCAAATCAAGCAGACTATTGCCCATGACCGAAGGGTTAACGATTACATTCCCAATGCTCGAATTTTTTTTAGGTGATTACCCGCCGCTTTTTAACACAGGACGCTGTAATTCTGATGGCGACACCCTTTCAACCTTGGCTGTAACATTAAGGAAATAATTGTTTTAACAAATATATTTGAGTTTAAGATATATAGAGAAATAGAGAAGACAACAAAGAACGATATCACCCTCACGTGTTATTGGAGCCACCAACATAGCGCAGTTGGTAGCGCGTCGGACTGTCAATCTACGTGGGTCATCCAATAAAAAGTGAGACTTGTGCTAAAATGCCTAACTAGATCACAAATATGATAGTATTTTTCAACTATTGTTTATTATTACAACTTCTTCAATGTTTGGCAGACAGCTACCTTCTTAAATTGAATGAACCATTGTTGCTAGGCAACAGTATGAGGTGTCATATCTCGTAATACCACGTTAACCCCTTGATGTTTCAATGTTAAAAAAAATACTTCAAATTATACTACCTTTGTGGTGTTTTTCAGTCAAATTACATTGATAAATACTTTCTGGTATTATATCTAAGAAGTAGACAATGGTTGTACAATTTTCAAAAGAAGTGACGTCAAATTTCATGACGAATACCTTCCCTTTTTTTTCAGAAAACGTAGTTCTGAAAAATGGAAGGGTATCCGAATGCAAGTCTACATTGATGTAGTCGCAAGTATTCACAACAGATTTTGTATTAAACGTCTTTCTAAAAGATATTACATGACATCCTAAACAAAAAAATCTTGATTAAATTTGAAAAAAAAGGTTTTCTTTCCATAATAATATCTTAGTAATGCAAATCATGCAAAAAGAAAGGCTTTTTGTTAAAATTCAATTTTAGCACCGCTGAAAAAAGCAATCGATAGAAATAAGGTATTGTGAGAAAGTGTTTTATCCCTACATATTTATTGCAAAACAGGATTTCTGTCTTCTTCAATTTTCTGAAATTTAACATTTAAATGGCGTTACATTTCTGTTATTTTGGCTTCCATCTGGCCATAGTTAACGTCACTATTTCATTCTTTGTGATGTCATCAACCCAACGTCATGGCAATATTCTGAATGATGTGTAAAATGCAAAAGAAAATAATGTATCTGCATGTGACATTTTATTTTAATATCTTTACTAGTTTTCGAGAACCAGTCTCACTATATCTTGGATGACCGAGGTACCGGGTTCGATCCCTGACGGCGGCACTCATCCTTTCCGACTATTTGTCTACCAACAATGGGTTGATAATTGTAGACCTATGTAGAATAGCAGCTAAAGGCTAGGAAAGGATCTTATGGTAGTACTGGTGTGAGAAATACCAGGAATCCGTTGTTAGGTGCTTCAGCCGCCGCGATATGACTTAAATAATGTTTAAAGCGGCTAAAGGACCATTTCGGGAGTTCTTGCGCAACGTCTTTGCGCATCGAACTCTTCAAAAAGGAGTATGCGCTCCAAACTTGCACTTATCTCAGACGTAACGAAAACACTACAAAACCCCTCTTAGTTTCTATATTTCGCGGAAAATGCTTTCATCAAGCCGATTAATTAATCCTATTACAAAAACATAATTATATAAATCATCACAGCCATTTTTTTTTATAGAAATAAAGGATATGACGTCAGCGTCGTTTTTGTAGGTTTTTGTGACGTTAACGTTCCCGCGCATAATAGACATCAAACAACGTTATCAGTCGTTTATCCGATAGTTACATGGAACCGTCTCATTTCACTTTGACGGGGGTATTTTGAAAGGTTGACCTTGATAAACGATCCTGTCGTAGTCAAATGATCTTGTCAGATTTTTAATTTTCAATGTTTATTTCTTAACAGACCTGGGTGTATTTGAAATTTTATTGGGGGATGGGGGTGTGAGCGAGATAGATGACCTTGATCTCATCATATGACTTCGATCAGGGAATATGATTATGCTTATTGACAAGATCAATTTTCATTTCATATGTGAGTATTATATTTTCAACAGGCTTGAAGATTTTTGAAAACACAAAATTTGTGCGTGATTTATATAACGTTGGCCTTGACATATGACCTTGACCTTTTCATATGATTTGACCTTAGGATTCGTTGACGCAAAACAAAGTGATACCCTAATTGTTGAGGAATTCAACTTCATAATCGATTAATTTAAGAAGGATTGAATATCATTTATTTTGTACATAAAATTGATACGAGAAAAAGAATCTGGAGTGAATTTTTTCCTTAGCGTCAAAACTGGGTTACCTAGAATTTTGCATTTTTCTCAAAATTAGAACGGTGACCTTCCCTTTTTTATACCAATATCACACGAACATATAATTATCTACAAAATATAGAAAAAGTCGATGACCCCCTTTTTTCTTTCCAATTTTGAAATCAGGATACTTTTATCTACAAAATATGAAAAAATAAAAAAATTCTATCTTAGAAAATTAATTCTAGCAATCGTCCTTAAAACCCCATTCAAACAATCAAACTCACGTGTAATTTGATTTGATTGATAGGTTCACAGTTCTTCAGAATTGTATCGAAAATAATGTTCTATGAGTTGTAACTAAAAAATGTCATCCCCTTTCCTCTCTCATTTATTTATTATTGAAAACTACAGAACTAAAGTAAAATGCCTGCGTCACTTAAGGAGCCACATTTTTGCCCGGTTAACCTGTAATTTGACAGAATATTTGTCGTGATGAAATTTTGGACAAGTTCAAAATTGTGTCAAGTGGGGTTTAAAATGAGGTCACGTGGTCAAATCTTAAAAAAAACCTTAAAGACATTCTAGAGGCCACTTTTTTCGCTCTATCAACCTAAAATTTGGTCAGAATGATTGTATTGATGAAATCTTGGACAAGTTCGAAATTGGGTCAAATGGGGTCAAAAATGAGTTCACGGGGTCAAATCTTAGAAAAACCTTGTTGACACTCTAGAAGCCACATTTTCTGTCCGATCATCCTGAAATTTGGTCAGAATGATAAGCTTGATGAAATCTCTGACAATTTCGAATTTTGGCCAAGTGGGGTCAAAAATCCGGTCAAGGGTCAGAAAAACCTTTTATGCACCTTAGAGGCCACACTTTTAGCCCGATCAACTTGAGATTTGGTCAGAATGATTGTCTTGATGAAATCTTGGACGACTTTGAAAATGGATCAACTGGGGTCAAAAACTAGGTCATGGGGTCAAATCTTAGAAAAACCTTGTATGCACTCTAGAGGTCACTTTTTTTGCCTGATTGACTTGGAATTTGGTCAGAATAATTGTCTTGAGGAATCTCGGATGAGATTGAAATTTGGTCAACAAGGATCAAAAACTAGGTCACGGGGTCAAATTTTAGAAAAACCTTGTATGCACTCTAGAGGACACATTTTTTTACCCGATCAACTTGAAATTTGGTCAGAGTAATTGTCTAGATGAAATCTCAGACGACTTTGAAATAGGGTCAAGTGGGGTAAAAACTAGGTCAAGGGGTCAATTTCCTAAAAAAAAGGCAAAAACGAAATTTGGTCAGAATGATTGCCTTTATGAAATCTCAGATGACTTCAAAATTTGGCCTACTGGGGTCAAAAACTAGGTAACAGGGTCAAATCTAAGAAATATCTTGTATGCACTCTAGATGACACATTTTTTGCCAAATCAACCTGAAATTTTGTTAGAATGATTGTCTTGATGAAATCATGGACAAGTTCAAATTGGGGTCAACTGAGATCAAAAACTTGATCACAGGGTCAAATCTTAGAAAACCTTATATGCACTATAGAGATCACATTTTTTGCCCAATCAACCTGAAATTTGGTCAGAATGATTGTCTTGAATCTCGGACAGGTTCAAACTTGGGTCAACTGGGGTTAAAAACTAGGTCACGGGGTATAATCTTAGAAAAAACTTTCATGCTCTCTAGAGGCAACATTTTTTGCCCGAGCAACCTGAAATTTGATCACAATGATTTTCTTGATGAAATCTCGAACAAGTTTGGAATAAGGTCAAGTGGGGTCAAAAACTAGGCCACGTGGTCAAATCTTAGAAAAAACCTATATACACTCCAGAGGCCACATTTTTTTGCCCAATTAACCTGAAATATGGTCAGAATGATTGTTTTGATAAAATCTCGGATGAATTTGATATTGGGTCAAGTGGGGTCAAAAGCTAGGTCATAGGCTTACATTTTAGAATAATCTTGTATGCACTCTAGAGGCCACATTTTTTGCCCAATCAACCTGAAATTTGTTCAGAATACATCATCCTTTTTCTCAACCTACTTTTAACAATTTTCGACAGTTCTTTCAGGTGAGCGATTTAGGGCCACTATAACCCTCTTGTTTTTCGAATTATACCGAGCTTTCTCCGCAAGTACATGTGTAAAGCTGTTAAAAATTTGCAAACAGGTCCAACGAAGGTTTACCCTTAACGCAAGGAGAATTTCTGCAATAGGTAGATCTGCACCCATTACACACCGTTGACCACGATTGCCTCAAACTCCTTTTTTGTCTGAAAACAAATGGTTCTTCACCTGAGGCCCGTTTTACTAGCTTCTTTTGAATAAATTAATCGTTTGTCAAAATCACGAAAACAAATGGTTCTTCACCTGAGGCCCGTTTTACTAAACTTCTTTTGAATAAATTAATCGTCAAAATCACAAATCGTACCTGGTGCTTTCATTCATTGTTAATTTCTACCTGCAATGTTCGATTCCAATGTGATAATGCATGACAGAATTCCATATTTAGTTACTTATGTAGTAGAAACTTCAATATTTGACTTACGTTAAAAAGGATCGTTAGACGTTTAGTATAACAGACCCCTGGTTTATATGTTCAGTTCTGCAACAAAGAATCAGTATATTACATTCAAATTCATTCTTATTGCTCATGTCTTCGTTATTTCTATTTTACAAAGATAATGTAAAGGTAATGCAAAATTGGTTCTGACGACTTCACACGCAATTTAAATATCTTTTTTAAACACCTATCTACGACGTATTGCAATTTATGTCTTTCCATCCATTAATCCGTCCGACCGTAGACTTTTTTTTGAATCCCTGACTCTAACTTAGGAACGACAAAACCGAGAAACATAAAACTGTATATAGCTGAAATGAAACGGAATTCTATACAACCACTAAGATTTTGCGGAATCGGTAACAATTTGTGTTGTATCTGAAAGGTTTTTTTTTTAAATATGAAATGAAATTCACTCAGGTAGAAACTTATTCATGTAGAAAAAAATGTTTGTTCATTAGATGAGCTCATGTATGTTAAAATATGGTAAATGCACGGTGGCAGTTTAGAACTTTGTCAGTGCATTGCCAATGAACCAAGGAAGTTTTCTGTTATATCTTTATCACGAATATCAAAGGTCAATGTACAGTTATGAACATCTTGAAAAAACCTAATCAAAACCATTCTAAATAACTCGCTTTACGCTCTATTCACTCATTCCAAACACACACTCAAACAATTCAAAAAGCACTCCCAAATCATTTGCTAGTATATGATCAACAACTACATTCAAAATAAAATAGAAAATAAAAATTACGATTTTACTGACATATTTGAAACTGTTATGCGTCTGATTGGTTCATGAAGAAATATAAAGCTATCTATAGAAGTTGTATGCATGTTTCATTTATTGGAGGTAATAAAAATCGCTTATTTTGTTCATTCCGAACAATATTAGTTAGATTGGATTACCTTTGTCTAATTTCACTCAAAACTTACTCAGCGCAATCATTCAACTTCATTCCAAAATCAATCCAAAGTCCCTCACAGAGTCAATATCACGATGTTATTAGCTGTATCAATTGAATTGTTTTTTTTAAGTGGAACTAGTATTTAGAGAGTGTTAGTCTTTTTGCGGATTTATGTGTGTGTTTTTCAGGAACGATTCAGTGTTATGAATCATGTCGTGGACGAATACAAATAAGGCATCGTTGTGAATCATGCCAAATTAGAATAGATGAATGTGAGTATTTGTAACAACTTTAAGTCACATTTTTTTTGCCTTCCCTCATGAAACTTAATAAGCCTGATTATGAAGCGCTGGACCCTTTTGATCATCAAGATAACGTTATGAAAAACACAAGAAAATGGGACGACTTAAAGTGGTTAGGGACTTAAAATGGTAAACTGATCCTCTAAAGCGTTTCACCTTGTTGCAATTAAACATATTTCCTTAAATGTCTATTATTTGTGAGTAACAATAGGTGAAAGTAGATGCTACCCAACAAAATTATAATAATATCTTAATTTCAAAAGTCCAATATTTTGTTTCTTTTTTTAAAAAAAATCAAACTCAAGCTGAAGGACCAGATTAAAATGACTTTATTACTTTTGGGGATATATAACATCTTAAGAGATTTTGCAAAAAAATGAAACAAATCTTGAATAAAAATGCTATTAAGTGAGCCTTGATAAGTTTGATAACTTACACTGTCAATTCTCATTGAACCTTAACAGTGTCAGTACTCGTAGGGGTCCTGATAAAACAACATTGAGATTTATCTTATAACAATACAAAGTTCCGTGTGATAACATCCCGTATGATATATTTTATGACATCACATAGTTATTTTAGAACAAAAATAAATTCCGTTATTTTTGGAAACTTGCATTTCTGTTGGAAACATCTACAAAAACAAGGCAAATAGAGGTTATAAGATAAATAAAATATCTAACTCGGTTGTGGTTATTGATAATTGTCTCGGCAGAGCCTCGACAATGATCAATTCTCCCAACCTCGTTAGATATTTTTTCATACAAAACACTAAATACGTATTATATATATATATACAAGGGGTGTTCCAGACGTTTGTGGACTAACGCTTCTATATCAAAGAAGGCTAACTTTATGAAGATGTAAATCATATCATTTTATTGTGCTTTCTTTCCTTTACTCTATTTACAAATTTAATTTAGGTACGCCGAATAGATGTCATTATATAAGCGGCTAAAGACATGCACTATGCACCATACTGCGTACGCCACAAACGTGTTACAAACGTCTTTGACGTAGCGATATTCAAAACACAAACTTTACTTGAAATGTATTCAATAAAGTCACCCCATTTATTAGCACACCTGAGCACTATTGTGACACCTTTCGTCCGGCGTCCGTCAAGTGGTCGTCGGACGTCGGTCTTCGTCCGTCGTCCGGCGTCCGTCAACAATTTTTTCAAACGACTTCTCCTCCTAAAGTACTAGGTCAATTAGCACCAAATTTTACAAAAATGTTGCTTAGGTGGTCTCCTTCCAAAATAGCTAAGAGAATTGTAATCCATGAAAAGCCCTGGTTGCTATGGCAACCAAAGGTGAAATTTTAAGAAAATCTTAAAAAAAATTCTTCTTCTCAACCAGGAGTCCTTTAGACATAAAATTTGGCATGGATGATCAGTTTATAGACCTGAATTAAAATAACTAAAATCATATCTGTTGGAGCACCAGGGGAGGGTGTAGTACTTTGGGTAAAATTTGTAATCTTTAACCTTCTTATTCTTCGGAACCCTACAGACTTGAAAATTTGCATGGATAATCAGCTTATAAACCTTATTTGAACTATTTAAAATCAAGACTGTTGGGCAACCAGGTGCAGAGCATCTGGGGGGGGGGGGGGGGGAGGGGGAAGTGCTTTGATTAAAATTTTGAAATCTTTAACTATCTTCTTTCGATGAACCAGAATCCCTACAGCCGTTATATTTGACATGAATGATCAGCTTATAGACCCTATCAGAAAAAGCTAAAGTCATAAACGTTTGGCCACCAGAAGCGGAGCACCAGTGGGCAGGAGGGTAGCTTTTCAGAGCATTTCTTAAAATTTTAACCTTCTTCTTCTGATATTGACTATGCTTTGGATGGATTCACTCTTATTCGAAATGACCAAAAAACTGAATATACTTGACCTCCACAAGGTTTGGCTATGTTTGTAAAGGAAAATATTCCTATCAAAACACATTTGTCTTTCACCTCTAAGCAACTGGAGTTTACAATATTATGCCTGGATTTTACTTCCAACCAAATACAGCTTGTTGTTCTGTATAACGCACCAAATATGCCTTCTTCAAGCTTTTTAGAAGTGTTAAAAAAGAACTTGTTTCTCATGTAGACATAACAAAACCTTTATTTATCATGGGGGATTTCAATTAAAGTTATCCCAGATATTCTCTTGTAAAATGATCATGCAAAAACCAACGACTGATAACAACCAAAGGTCCTCTTGTTTTACTCAAATGATTAAAAAAATGTGTGATTTCAACATCAAAAAACCAGATTACAGCGCTTGAAACAACTATCACTCTGTATCTACATGCCCTGATATTTTTTCTTGTGATTGAGTAGCGTGCTTTACATGCAGATGATACTTGTCCTTCATTTGTTGCCTGAATATAAAGTTTTCTAGCATGTGATTTTTTTTAAAAAGTTGCTTGTTGAAAAATGGTTTGTTGGGAGAGTATTTTTGTGATAGTGCTTTAAAACAAGGTGTCAGTGACAATACTTTCGATCATCTGATCTGATAGAGTACCATTTTTCGTTACGGAACGCAAACCGACATTGACTTTATTACGTCACAGTGGTTTTATTCTATCTACTATCTATGATAATCAAGGTACTGTATTCTGGTAACAAGACATGTTTCAACCAATAAAATTATCCGAAAATACTATTGTGACCATATTGAAATAATATGCGTAAGTCAAAGAAATGTTTTGATTGTTATGTAATATAAATGATGCTTGGTCACAGATTTTTACATGAATATTAGAACATGCGCCCCTTGACGTGATGTATGTGTCATGGCCACGCTTGTTGAACGCGATATGTGAATTGGTGGGATAAAATTTTGTGCATTAACTACTTTATGTTTGATATTCATCATATACTAACTCATATGATCTCCGTTGAACAGCCTTTGAGATATACAGTAAAACTTGTGTTAAGCGGTCGATTATGGGAATGGTCGCTTAGTACGAAATTCTTTGATAATTGTGACTGTTCATTTTGATACCATTTACTCGTAAAGATTGTCGGTCAAGTCGTAATGAATCTTATGATGTTTAACCAATTAGAATCGTCTTATTGAGACGATTCTAATGGGTTCCGACAACAAAAAAATTGAACAATAACAAATTTTTTGTTAAAAATATCCTCTTTTTCAGAGATTTTGCTTACAATTAAGTGATTTTTTCTGGTGGTCGCTTATTAAAATTGGTCGCTTAATAGACGTGGTCGCTCGAGCAATATCGGCTGTACATGTAAAGAACGTCCACGGACTTCATGACCACCCATCGTATATTTACCATATGTCTTAGAAAGCGTACAAATCCCTGTACCATTTAAGTGAGTAACACGCTTGAAATCTTTTGCTGATTGAAACTGGTTTTAGTCTGTCATGTTTTTAAAATCTTGTTATTGTGGTACTGATTTATCAGTAAAAGTCTGAGAAAAGCATAAAATACTTAGACGATAATCAACTGGTTATGTCTTGTATGAAAAATATTTTCACGAGAATGCGTTATTAGGCGTTAAAAAACGAGTCCGCAGTTTTACAATAACATCATTTCCTGAACTTAAGTTGCAATCCCAATAGGTTTACGATTGTAAACTCTTGTGTTGGTGACAAATCGTCGGAAAGGATGAGTACTGCCGGCGGGGATCGAACCCGGGACCTTGAGATTAACAATCCGCCGCGCTACAAACTGCGCCTTGACGGCGGCCGGATTATGTATTAAGCTCTACCAGCCGAAGGCAAGCGAGTAATTGTCATTGTAGTGAGTTCCTCGTGCATGCTTTTTTTCTGTAAACATCGTCCCCGTCTAAACCAAATGGGCGGATTTCGACCAAAATGGCATGAATGTTTCTTCGGTTTCTTATTTAAATATTGAAACACCCCCACCTTAGCTAATTGGCCGAATTTAACGTAACTAGCCACGAATATTCCTTGGATGACTCTTCTTGAGTTGTTCAAGAAATTTTGTTTAACCCCTATTATGAGCGTGGCAGCGCAGGGCTTGCGTTCACTTATGAAATATTTAAGCAAACACCCCCCCCCCCCGCAAAACAATTGGGTTTACTCAAATGAACTTGAGATGAAAGTTTCATGACCGACCCTTGAGGCACATGGCTTATTTTCATTTAAAAAATGTTTAAAAATCTCCTCCTTCCAAACCATTGGTCACTTTCAACAAAATTTGGTGTAGATGTACCTTCGGTGACCCTTTACTTACATGGTTGAAGAAATGTTGATTGACCCAAAATATAGGTGAGTCAGGAGGAATTAAATTATTTATTTTATTTATTCTCTTTATTTCCCCCAACAAGCTGGAGGCATAAACAAATAAATCTATTTGCATAAAAAAGAACAAATGTACAAAATATTTTGGGATAAGTAAAAGAGATCAAGGGTTAGTAAATAAGAAGAGAAAAGAAAATAATGATATTTAAACGAATAAAAAGCGAGAAATATCTTAAACTGTGCAAGAAATTTGCCAACTTTATACCATGATGGACACACTACAGCATTATTGCTACATGTGTGTGACACATAGATAACACATATTTCCCCCTACTTTTTTTTCCTTTTGTTAATCAATATAGTTATTTTCCCCTGCTTACTCATAGATTTGCTCGGTATAAAATGACTGTGTGAAGGCCCTACTCAGTGGCCTCTTGATCCCATTTCCGCTTAATGTTTTTTTTTTCTTCAGGTGGTTTATGGAGAGCCTGCCAAAGACATAAGTTTTATCCATCTGGTTTTGAGTTCCCGGGACGAAGGATGATTTATACCTGTAACGAAGATCTTTGCAATTGGGATATACATCTTTAACCATCTTTGCAAGCCAAGGGTTCTAGCTCCACTACGTTCCTTACGAACAATCGTAAGGAACATAGTGGCGCAAGAACCTTTGGCTTGAGAAGATGATCTGTAACAACATCGACCAAAAACCTTACTGATCTTCTTTGATGCTCGATGGATTATCGAATAATCGCTGTAGATAATCATTTGATAAACTAATCGCATTACCAATGAATTTATCAAAAACTTTAACCCGGTATTCGTTCATTTTACACTATCTAAGGGTTATCGAATGCGGAGTCTTATCATTTACATCATAATGAACGCTGCATAGAAGTCACGTGCAAAATGTTGCGCTTAATGGTTTTTGGCCCTAAATTTTCACGTTTTGTCTTATACTGAACAGCAAAAATAATTGATCACCTTTGAGTGTAAAATAATTTTGCCAGGAAATCGTCCGATTTGCTGATAAGACATTACTTTAATTTGACAGGCCACTAGGTAACTAATTTTTTTAAATTTTTATTCCTGAACCCACACTCACATGAGCAGAGACACCTGAATATGACGAACATGTTTCCTGCTCATGCAGCAAATCAAATGCATCGGAAAAGTTAAAGTTGGTCGAGTAAAAGAGCATTATAAAAGTGGTAACGAAAAACCAAGTAGACATTTATCAGATCAAGCCAATCCTTTGACTTTGGCAGTAACGAGACATCGAGATCGAATGCATCGTAAAAGTTAAAGTTGGTCGAGTAAAACAGCATATAAAGGTGGTAACGAAAAACCAAGTAGATATTTATCAGATCAAGCCAATCCTTTGACTTAGACATTGAATTTCGGACCGTCAATGCGCATAGTCATATTGAACTGATTGATTTACGTGGTTAAAATCAAAGACACTTGCACCTGTCACGAGGGGTCATAACACGACCATTGTAAGGTTTAACGTCGATTTCAAAACAACCGGTGCCGAACTTTGGATTCTGACAGAATGGAGAGGTTGCATTGTAATGGGTTATCCCCGGAAACTCTTTACTCTCTTTACCACAGTTTTTAGGTTATCGTGGACTACTGATGACAGTGACCCACAAAGATGAGGTATCCAAGCCGTGTTTTAAAAAAACTCCTTCATTTTCGAAACCATAGGGTATCCCCTCGTTAGCAAGTCAATGTTATGGTCCATTCAGCTCATATCAATATGTACTTTCTTCGCTAAACACCTTAAAGATATATCAATTCTTTCTCCTTCACCTACCGGACTTATCTCGAACACGAGAATATCAGAACCGGGCTTGCAATGAGAGTCCACAAAAATGCGCAAAAAAAACCCCGCGAGGTTCCGAATCAGATTGAGGCAGCATGAAGAGCAAATTGAAAGTCATGTTGGGAGCAACTCTTGGTAAAATTCAGTGATCCATATATCTGACATTCTGTGAGAGCAATATTGCACATGAACTCATGCCCTATTATTTTTTACTCCGCAATGAAAATGACTTCTTTATTTTTAATTTTGGAAGTTGTGGCCTCTTTGCTTTTTTTAACTTTTAAATGCGTTTGTCAACGGTGTCATATCGGTTGTTACATTTCTATAATTGATTAACGTTTTTATTGGTAAAACCATTCTTCCAAACTTTAGATTTTTGAGAAGAGTTATGTCTAAAAACTAACGTAGAGTTATTATTGTTGTTCAGTATATTTTGCATTAAAGAAATAGAATTATCATTTGTTTTCCGATTAAGGTCAATTGATTTTTCATTTCATGAACAAAAATGCTAAATTTACACCACGTTGCTCCGCTCGCGTAAAAATAAAGCTTTTAACATTATGAAATATATATATTAATCTGACACTAAAAAAAAAAAACGATTATCATCTATTCTTTATAATCAAACTATCCCCTTTACCTCCAACAAAATTAAATTCTGTAAATTCCTCGATTAATCGTAAATATGCATGTCATATTATAGATAGAATATAAAATAGGTGCTATAGAACACCTTATTTATTAAACTCGACATCTAAACCTAGAAAACCTTTTAACGACATTTTCGGATCCGCAAATGCATTATAAGGTTTCCACAGCAAAATATATCGTTGTACTACGTCTCAGCTTATTGCATAGTTATTCAACCGGTGTAAGATTATCCGTGTGATATCAAAAATATTCAAAAATATTCAACTGATTTTTTTCACTCCCGAGAGGTAGGTAATTTTACAATTCATTTTAGTCAATGATAGATTAGTTGATTGATTGAATGGAGTTTAACGCTGCTTACAACATTATTTCAGTTATATCACGGCGGATGGAGCACCTAACGGTGGATTCCTGGTATTTCTCTCGTCAGAACAACAATCACTTTCTTTCTAAGCCTCCAGCTGCTATTTCACATAGGTTAACGGTTATCAACCCATTACTGAGAGACAAATAATCGGAAAGAATGAGTGCCGCCGTCGGGGATCGATGCCATGATAGAAGTACTTATGTTTGGGCATAATCGTTAACAGAGGTCAATAAAATACATTTAATATATCATGCTTAATGTCTACACTGGAACTAATTGCTAAACGGCCACTGCACATTTACTGTATTTAAGCATACACCATTTTAATTGATAAAAGGAAAAAAACTACATTGATGTTCGTTCGATTTTGCGGAACACTAATAAAGAACGGATTAGAAATTTACAGTTTTCCGTCTTCTACAAATTGTTGATGACAACCACAAATCTTTTTAAAAATGAAAAAAAACGCAATTTTTATAAGAAATTTCAAAATTTAGTTTCAGAATTTTTTGAAATTATTAAAAATACCGACATATCCCGACGATATTTCCGTACCAGGTTTCAAATTGTTGACGAAAAAGAGATTGTGACTGTTCCCTTTCTCACATTAGCATAAAAAACTAAAATTACCCCACCCAGCAATGTTTATTTTATTACCAGGGGTACCCTGGATTTTCTGTAAAAAAATATCATTTAACTAAACGTTTTCGAGTGGAGATTGAATTAACGTTTTCCTAAATGATTTCCTGACATATTTCGAATATTATTCCTTTCAGATACCAGATAAAGTATTACTTTTTGAGCAAAAACTATGAGGCCGTTTAGAAGTTCTTAGAAGTGTTTTGTTAAGGGAATGCATACGAGCTTCTGGTCTCTTCAAATACTTACGCCCTGTAAAAATTCAACCAAACCCTTGTATGACCGTTGAATTTGTATTGTGGTTTATTCATTTTAACAATATTGTATATATGATAGTTTGTGTGAATTTGAACTTTAAATAAAATGTGTATGTACCAATAAAGCTTTCAGGGGAAACTTGTGGTTTGCGATTTGCTAGTATTTGTAAGTGTGTTGATTTAACCCTTTGCTGTTTAATCCCTGCTTTTCACGTGCCTGTGATTTTGTGATTGAGAAAACATTGTGAAAAAAGAAGAAATTGCTTCTGACAAGCAATTTCTTCTTTTTCCACACTATTTTCTACCCTACCGAATGGTTATTTTTCAAATTAGATCCACTTTTTATTTTCGTCTGCAAAACCTTTGAATTTGGACAGGTCCAAAATTTTGCAAAACAGGAAAGAGTTAAGACCTCATATATGGCTGAACACTTATCTTTAATTTCGAAATATATTTTCAATTGTTCTTGTAGTAATAAAAGTAGCTATTTTAACTATTGAGAAATACGATTGGGAACTCAAACTTGTGAATAAGTGTCAATTTCGTTTTTGAGTAAAACATTCGTCACCGAGAAGTTCAAAGTGGTTTTATTTGCATTTGCTATATCGATATCTAATGTCAAAGTAGATTTTGAAGGTCGGATATAAATCTAATTTTAATTGCAAGATTTAAGCTTTTAATTTTTGCTACAAAACTGTAATGTGAAGTTTTTATATACTCGATTTTAGTTTTCTGTACATCGAGAGTTACATATGTACCGTGCAATTTTAAATAAGAAAGTCGAGCAAAAGATTAGTTATTAGTAACTTACAATGTATCTCCTAACTTACAATGTATCTCCTTCAAAGACTTTTTTAAAACAGGATGTGATCTGTTAAAATATAAACTACTCAAAATTTCCTAATCACCAAAACATTTAAAATATAATTTCAGGAAAAAATTAAATTCGATTTAAAGAATGTTGAAATACTGTCTATTGTTATCGGTTTATCAAATATTAAGAAGAAAATAAAGCTTGATAATGATAAGAAAAATAACAAGATCAGTCCGCCCAACCCAGCTGATGCCCCCCCAAACCATGATGGACCCATCCCCATAACGATCGTGCTCAGCAATGTTTGCTGCATGAAACCTTTCCCTCGGCTTTCTCCTCACCCTAACCCGTCTATCAGTGTAGTCAAGGCAATACCTTGACTCATCCGTGAATAGCACCGGGCGCCAGCGTCTAATGTACAAACTAAAGCTATCCCATGCCCGTGTTAACCGACGCCGATAATAAACTCGGGACCGTGGAATACGAGTACATGGTCTTCTTGACCTCAGGCTATGGCTATGCTCATGCAGCCGTGTTCGTATGGTTTGAGTCGAAACTCGCACTCCAGTGGGAGTGACCTCATTGGAATTTTCTTCCGGGGGGGGGTCATTGTATGGTAAAAGTAGATCCTTGAAAAAGTAGTGAGACATTGAAACGTTATTACAAAGTGTAAAACAGTAATCCAAGTGCTCATTTTTGTCATTTTCACCTAGTTTTGCAACTTTTCTTTGATTTAACGCTTGAGTTGACCTTCTCCGTGTACGATTTCCTTTGCAAAAGGACGGATAACGGTTGGGGGTTGTACCCAAATGAACTGTCTTCATAGGTGGAAAAAAGACGGTACCTCAACTTAAGCTTGGGCTGCCGAAAAGTTGAAGGGAGTTTCCCTATTTTTTTTTTTTTTTTTTACTAAAGGTAGGACATTAAATGAAGATGAAGGGCTAAAGAGTCAAAGGTCAAACCTTTCTGTGGAACCTACCACAGCACCGGAAAAGAGTGCAATCTTATATAGAACAAAAAAGGCCCAAAATCCTGTGGGGTCTGACCAGGAGCGTTTTGAAGGTCAGAACGTTGCTGCCTTGCCGTAGCAAGCCTGTTCATTTTGGCTTGAATTACCAAAATCCGTCTTCTACGACGGAGGTAGCTCTACTCCTACCCAACCATGTCTCCTTACAAGGGTATCATACTGTTGGTATCGTGTCAAGCTCTGGTTACAAGAGTATGATGTACCCCACGTACCATACCAACATCACGGTGGGAAGCCCCTTGCTCTACCATATCTACAGCACGCCACAATTGTTCGACAGATAAACGTCGTCTGACATTTGGATTAGCCATAAGTAACGTCTTAAAAGTAAATAAAATACTGCATAACAGAAACTAAGCATCTACTCGAAACCTGTACATGTAGAAAATAAAAAAGGAACGGGTAAGAAACATGGATTTCTCATTTTGCACGAGTCTCGCGAGAAAATTGCGTGTAAAATTTGGCTATGTATACATTTGATATCTTGACAATTCAGTATTGTACAATTTGTAACAAGAACACGATTTTTTTAATCAGCTCCTGTAGGACAGCGAAAAAGTTTGGTGCTTAGCAAACTTTGAGTAATATATATCTAACAAAAAAATCGAGGTTCTGTTAATATTTCTAGAAAAAAGTGAAAATAACAAGATAAAACATTCAGCTTGTCCCCAAAGTCGAGAAAAAACATCTTGTGATTAAGATTTTGCTAATGACCTGGGGACTTTTAAAATGTGCAAGTAGGTCATATTGACAACTTAGGAATAGAACACGAAATTACCAGAAAATAAGGCTATTCGCCAAGAATTAACAATAGGTCTTCTACACAGTATAAAGAACTACTAAAAACATACCATAGCAATAAGGCAGCCATTCCAAGACAAACCGAGAAAAATTGGATAGATTTGGGAAAATTTTCGTTTCGCAATAACACTCAAAAAGATTATGTTTTCACATCAAAGAGAACGAAATTTTCGTACATGAGTGTTGACTCAATTTCGAAAAATACTCAGGAGATGCTTGAAAATAACCTTATACATGAAAAGATCTGTAAAAAATCCCTTTTTTTGTTCTGGATTTCTCATGTGGCGTTCAAAAAAAAAAGTTTGGCAATTATTTCATTGATCACTACTCTTGGTCAACAATCAATAGATTTGGATAAGTTATGCCAAGATGTGAACCAATCGGGTACTTCGGCGATTCTATGGAATAGACCTCGGGAATAATACGGACGAAGCCATGAAAGCGCGTCATTTCGCGCGTAGGTTTATATGACGTCACAAACATCAAGGATCCCGCTAAGGATGACGTTGCATAAAATAAAATCAACGAAAGAATAAAAGTTGCCATAATATAATTTGATAACAAAACGCAGTGGTTTACTGCGCTTTGTCATCAAATTACAGTATGCCCAAAAGATGTCCAAAGATGATCGGAGAGAACTAATAAAATTTGATTTTCTACAAGTGTATTAACCAAAGTACCACAAGGAGCCGAGTTACCTAAAAAATGACCCAGAATTACTACACTTACGTCCGAGGTACTTTTCAGTTTACGGAAAAGTCCGAGCAATGTTCCGAATGGATGTGTACATTAGTGATTTAGAACAGACTAATGCGACGATTAGATGCAGAGCTAAATGCACTTTGCAGTTCACTTGGAGTGTAGTACATAGATTTACCTATGTAAAACATATCCTCTCGAAACTCTCGTAAAGTCTACCGTGCTCCATAGTAATAGAATAAATTGTTCCATTATCCATTACCCACTCATATAGGTTTTAACATGTATTGCGTAGATATACATTTAATCATGCATTGAATTGATTGAATGGAGTTTAACGCCACTTTCAACATTTTTTTTTCAGTTATATCGCGGCGGCTGGAGCATCTAACAATGAATCTGCTATTTCTCCAACCAGTACAACCATCACATCATTTCCTAGCCTCGAGCTGCTGTCACACATCGGTCTATGATTAACAACCCATTGGTGAGAGACAAATAGTCGGAAAGAATGCGTGTCGCCGTCGGGAATCGGACCCGGGGCCTCTAGATTGACAGTCCAACGCGCTACCAACTACGCTATGACGGCGGCTGACTTTATCTTGCAATGGAACCTGTATTGAACTGATATCACCTGTCCGAATACATAACATGATATCAAACAGTCTATTTTAAGTAACATTTTGCACACACTTTCACCTGAATTTCTTTGATTTTAAGGGATTGTTTTTAGTAAGCGCCATATAATGATTGCACGTTAAATAGAATAGAATGCAAGTGTCTTAAAATATCAATGTTATCTTGTTTCGGTTGTAAGAAATTACCATGACTGGTCAAAGCCTCGTCATGATAAATTCTCCAAGCCTTGATCAGATTACATTGATACTTTAAAACACTAACATATCATTCTCTATATAAATGGTTGTATCACAAAGATCGGCCATTGACAAATTGAATTAACCCTTTCCTGTTTTACAAAATTTTGGACCTGTCCAAATTCAAAGGTTTTGCAGACGAAAATTTAAAGTGGATTTAATTTGAAAAATAACCATTCAGTAGGGTAGAAAATTGTGTGGAAAAAGAAGAAATTGCTTGTCAGAAGCAATTTCTTCTTTTTTCACAATGTTTTCTCAATCATAAAATCACAGGCACGTAAAAAGCAGGGATTAAACAGCAAAGGGTTAAATCATAATGAAATTCTTTTATGTTCTTTTACAATTACGGCTCAGCTATGAAATTTCAGGAGGATTATGGTAATTGACCGATAAGTGTTCTCACTCTATCTTGCTCATTCCTTTTCACGCGACCTTTAATATAAAGGCAATCCCATTGTTTTGTGTTTTGTGAAAGACATACAGCTGCTTGAGACTTATGAAATTTTTGGATTAATCTTATTACACGCAATTATGTCACTTCGTGTGTTCTTATTGATCATGATCTGTTTTGGAATTATCGGGCCTGTATCGGGTATGTTTTAATTAAATCGAGCATCTTCTCATTTGAAGCTACGAGAATTTATCAAAATATATAATCCTTGGAAAATGATCTCTCAGATTTTTTTTAATTATGGTTTGGCGATTAAGCCTGGATCAAAGGTCTTTAAGCCAGAAAATGGGCCTAAAAATGGAAAATATTAAAACTGTCTTAAACTTTCGGAGGAGGGTGTCACATATTTTTGTATAGCACAGTATAAAATGCAACGTTAAGGTGGAAATTGGGTTTTCTTTTACTCTAACCTTGATATTTGACTTCCTTACATGTACTTCATTTTTTTAATTTTAAGGTCTAGGACTGTCATTAACAAAGTTTCGATTATGGTTGTCTTTGACTTACTGATCATGTTGAAGCCTTAGCCCTGCCCTGACGTATGGTCTGCTTTTCGAAATAATGGCCGAATCATGATGCTTTGTCTCTACAGAGGCCCCCTGTAGGGCGAGGGGATAGAAATAGTCGGCTGCTGTCAATATAGTACATGGTTAGAACCCAAACAATTGGACCTGCCTGTTTGCCGTGGGCTGCGACCCGTATCGCCTGATGACAGGATCCTGGTGGTTGAGTGACCTCAGGGATTGGCTAGGCATTGTGTCTGCAACACACCACATTGGCCCCGAGTTTTGTTAAACGGGAGGTCAGGCGCGTCCGATTTGATCAATCGGCTGGTCATGCCATGCCACAAGGCGTGTTTATATATCATATAGCTTGTATTTTAATTGTTTTCTTAAACCATCGTTTTCAATAAACGATTTTTTTACTTAGAATGCCTTAGAAGGCCAATCAGGTGAGCGTGGTGTTTGATCGCCAATATTGCACTCTGGTATTTTTCCATGCTAGGTTGAATCAATCATCGGAGGTTTCATTTGCTTGATCTTGCCTTTTTATCCGAGTATATCGGCGATGTATACCAGGCACCTCTCCTGAGATGGAATTCCTCAGGTTAGGTGTCCCCTTTTAGGACTCCGAGGGCGGGTGGTGAAGCATCGTCGATGAATAACACGAAACAAACATGATGTCTCAAAAGAAAGCCAAGCTTGATAAACGGTTTCAATATGATTCGGACTCTAAAAAAGAACTACCTACCTGTACATCTTCAAATTTTGCCAGATTTTTTGTGATTGAGGCTGTGGATTCATCAGTGCATAACAACAGGTTATCGATTAGCGCCCTTTGTTGTTCAAAAGACAATAAAAGAGATATTGGGCACTCCTCGTTCACTTGAAAAATTGAAAATAGAACAATTTCGATCGAAGTTATTTTCAATGCAGCAAGCCACTAATCTTTTAAAACATTGAACTCTCCACTCTGATCCCGTCAGAATTTATGAAAGTGAAAGCTTGAATACTTGTAAAGGGGTAATCCGTTGTAAAGAACTATCTTATTGTGAATCTGTCAAAGAAATACAGGATAATCTAAAGTTCCAAGGGTCTCAGATATCTTACGCATAAAAAGAAGGAAAAGATGTTCACAAATACATATATATTGATTTTTGTTCCATCAATTAAAGTTTGATTTCTATCTGTTAAGGATGATACATACATATCAATCCAATTTCGCGGCTTCAAATGTCAGCGCTTCGGTCACCACGTACAAAATGTCAGAATCCCCCCAAATGTCTGAACTGCAATGGAACACATGCATTCTTTTCGAAAGAATGTCCTGTTTGGAAGGCGAAAAAGAAAATTTTAACCTTAAAATTCACAAAAAAACCTTTTATGGGGGCAAAAATAATTGTGCAACAATGCAAAACAAAAAAAAACATCTTGTAGCTATGCCATTGATGATGCCCCTCCTTCAAAGAAGAATTGTGGTACTTGTCTTGTCTTGGCAAAATTGCTTCTGCATAAATTCCTTGAAATGATGGACGAAATAAAAGAACTTATACCGCTATCCCTTAATGAAAAATTGATGCCTAAAAACCCATAATATATTTTATCTCAATGCACTAATTCAAAATCACTTTTCAATCCAAAAAACAACCCCTTCATCTATTTCTAAATCCAATACCGAGAAAAATACAACTGAATCATCTTATTCTTGGTCGAATAAGTCTTCAGTACAAAGGGAGCCCAATCCTGAATATACAGCTATGGAAAATATAATACGTTTAGATAAAGCAGAAATGAGAGCATGTAAGAAAGCACAGCAAAGTGAATCCTCCCGAGAAACCATCATCACATCGTTTAGCGAATTTAGTAATAACGAGTGGGTAAGGATGATAAATATAATACGTACTTAGTGTATTATATGAAAATAAAATCTAACGAGGTTGGGAGAATTGAAAATTGTCGAGGCTCTGCCGAGACAATTATCAATTCTCACAACTGAGTTAGATATTTTTTCATACAATACACTTAGTACGTATCATATTTATCTTATAACCTCTATTTGTCTTGTATTCATGGATGTTTCTAACTGGAATGCAAGTTTCATTGTTCTAAAAATAACTATGTAATATCACAAAAAATATCATACGGGATGTTATCATACGGATATTTGTATACTTATAAGATAAAATGGAATATGATTCTAATGATCTTGAACCTTCGGATTGGAACAACAATCCGAAAGAATTGAGGCATCCCCTCCTTGGGTCTAAACTACTCAATTCAAGCACATCTATGGATGTTTCACAACCCAAAACAAGTGAACATTCGGATGTCATAAGGTAAGGTGCAGGCATTATTAAATTATGAAATAAAAAATTAGTAACTACATACTTCCTGCATTCATTGGTATTTTTCCACTTAACCTTCACAATGGCGAACTCCATTGTACAATTGAATTGTCGTAGCATCAGAGCCAATTTCGAGACGTGTCGAAACACAAAACAGTGCCATTTTGTTGACAAGAAACGTTTATAAAAATTACTGACATTTTTTCCTGGAAACACAATTGCTTTTTTCATAACTTCAATAATGGTGGAAAAAATCGGTCGGCGATGGAATCATTGTAAATAATAATTTCCGCGTCACTTGGTACAACTGGATAACAACTTATAGGCAATCTCTGTAGGTAAATCTTTTAACAAATATGTTACACTTTCCTCGATTTATTTGCCTCCAAGATCTGCCTTTGATGGAAGAAAATTAGATGACTTGGTTTAAAGGTTGCCTCAACTTTTGAGGGGAGATTTTACCTTGTGGGGATGTTCGAATATAGTTGACAAAGGTCGTGCTATAGAAGTGTTCATTGTAAGACATGATTTAGTTTTATTAAATGATAAATGTTCAACGTACCTCCATTCTCCTACCGGTTCTTATTCGTCACTAGATTTAACATTATGCAGTCCTGGTATTCTTCCAGATTTTACATTGAAAGTCGACTGAGATCTCCATGGTAGTGACCATATTCCTATCCATGTCTCGGAACTTGGACCATCGGTTTAGGAACGTCTCATACGTTGGAAATTCATAAGGTTTATTGGGATTTAGTGTAAAACTGTTTGTAAGCAGACCATATATCCGGAAGCATTTGATGATTGTGAAGACCCTACAGAGCTTTTCACATCTTTACTGTACTCTGTTGCAGATAAGACAATTCCTCGACCTCAAAATTCCAAATAAAAACCATGGTTCAATGAAGATTGCAAAAAGCTATAGTTGAGAGAAAACATGCTCTCAGGTTGTTTGGCTTAAGGCATACAAAGGAAAATCTTTGCGGATTTAAAATTGCAAGTGCAAAAGCAGGTCGTACTATAAAACAAAGTAAGCGTTCGTCTTGGAGACAGTATGTTTCTAGATAAAGCTCTAGATCATTTGTAAAACGACATGGGATATGGTGCGCAAAATCAGTGGAAAGGACTCGTCAATTGGCGTTGGTCATCTAACAATTGACCTCGGTGACGTTTTTCCGAGGCTGATATTGCGAATGTATTGGCAGATACGTTTGCCAAGAAGTCATCATCATCCAATTACTCACCTGCCTTTCAAAGAATTAAAAGATGTTAAAGAAAAGTCAATACTTAATTTAAATTTAAGCGATCTGGAACATTATAATAGAGGCTTTTCGGTTGAAGAACTAAAGAAGTCTTTGAAGAATTGTCATGATACTGCAGTAGGAAAAGATAATCCACATAATCAATTCTTCAAACGTTTGCCCTCTCGTTCATTACATTGCTTACTTGAAATTTATAACCAGGTATAGAAAACGGGAAGAATTCCAGCATCATGGCGGGAAGCTTTCGTTATTCTAATACCTAAACCAGGTAAAGATTCTACGGATCCTTCAAACGATCGCACCATTGCCTGCACTAGTTTAATTTTCAAAATCATGGAAAGAATGGTTTATGATCGTCTTGTCTGGTTTCATGAATAGAACCATATCATCGAATGAGTCCAAAGTGGATTTCATAAACAGAGAAGCACTCTTGATCATTTTTTTAATTCGAGAAGCTATTATAAAGAAAGAACACGTTGTTTCTGTCTTTTTCGATCTTGATAGTGCTTATGATACATGTACCTCACGAAAGTATGAAAGTAGAAACTATTAATGAGATACTTTGTCTGATCCCCACGAACAAGAAATGGGTGAACCCCAGGGGAGTAATTTGTCTGTGACACTATTTAGTGTCAAAATAAACAATATAGTTAAAACTGTTTTCCAGGGGTAGAATGTTTTCTCTACGTTGATGACTTCTGCATTTGTTATGGATCAAAACACATGTTTACAATTGAAAGACAGTTGCAGCAAGTTTTAAACAATCTTTCAAAAGGGTTCAATGAAAACGGCTTCAAGTAGTCAATGATATCACAGGTTTAAAGTCTCTATACCGAAGCAAATGAGCCCTAATTTATTTTGCGCAGGAAAAAGCTCTCTGTGCAATACTTTATAAAACTAATCTAATCCTGAGAATCTGACATACAAAGGTATGTTTGAACCCAAACACAGACACGATTTTGATAAGAAACCGAGTGCAATGCCCCAATTTAGTTTTCGTTGCGAAGCAGATATAAACTCTCAAGATTGTTATCTAGAGGACATGGCAGAACACATTTTTTCCTGATGTTCCTCTTCAATATTTTCTGCTGAGCTTAAGGCTATTGATCTCGCTTTAGATCATATGATGGCAGAGCGCTTCTCACGCTACATTTTTTACAATGACTCTAGGTCAAGTATGCAAACGATTGAGAATGAAAAAAATAGACAATCCCATTACTTGAGAAAATTGCTCAGTTTCATGAACTTGATCTTGAATTTTGTTGGCTCCCGAGCCACGCTGGTATCTGTGGTAATGAAGAGGCTGATAGAGCTGCAAAGAAGGCATAACCACATGAAGTTTTACCTTTTGAAGTACCTTTTTCTGATTTTAAACCTTTAATTAATGGCTTTTTGCAGGATGTATGGAGAAACTGTTGGATTGGTCCTGCAAACCATATTAAAAAAATATTTTCTATTTGACTGGATCTTTGCGGTTGGTCACATGGTTACAAATGTACGGGTCAAACCGTCGTGAGAAACTTATTTTGACTTGCTTGTGCGTTGGTCAAACACACCTTATGCACTCCTACCTTCTAAAAGGAGACGAAATACCAGTGTGAATTCCATGCAAGACTACTCTTACTGTCAGACATATATTTTAGAATGTTTAGACTTCGCCTTTTTTAAAGATATATTTTTGACAGTATGAAGGACATGTTTAACATTGTAAAAGATGAATTGATATTTGATTTTCTGAAGGCTGTTAATTGTTTTAGTATAATATTTTAGATTCTTTTGATTACATGTTTATGTGAGTTTTACAGTTATTTTTTATTAATCTTTTGACCAAATTTATCTTTTAAGACTTGCAATTACTTTTTTTACATTTTTACCATTTTAATGATTCGTCTTTCTTACCATGATCAGTTTTATAATGTTATTACTAGTTTAGGTTTAAATTTATATTTATGATTGATCACCGTTTCTTACAATTAGTTACTTTTTAATGCTTTGCGCTAAACATGACATTAGTTGTCGACGGGCCATAAAACAACATTCATTCATCCATTTGCACTGCTGAGAAAAGGTAACATTTATTTGTAAGACTTTAATATGCCAATTTTTCAATTTTTCATGCAATCATTTTTAGGGCTTACTTATGATTTAACCTTAAAAATCAAAGAAATCAGGTGAAAATGTATGCACACATTGTTTCTCAAATAAGACTGACTGATGTCATGTTATGCTATCAAACAAGTAATATCAGGTCAATACATTACATGATAAATTGCCATAACCTTGACTATAGTCATTACCGTCGTCGTTGTCGTCATGCAAGTATTTTAACATGTGTTATTATCTCAGGTTCTCCTTCATACATTGACTTGAAACTTGGTACTAATATTAACTATCGAAAGAGCTACCTAATTATCCAATGGTAATAAGTTAAGATTCGTTTTGTGTGAATTATGTCCTTTTTTCAACTAAATTTTATATCACCTATCCAGCACCCGCAGACACAATCGGGAACCCTCGGCGATTCTACGGAATAGACCTCGGGAATAATACGGGTGCAGCCATAAAAGTGCGTCATTTTGCACGTGGGTTTATTTGACGTCACAAACATCAACGCTCCTTCTAAGGACGACGATGCATAAGAAAAATCAATGAAAGACTGAAAATGGGCACATTATAATTTAATAACAAAACGCAGTGTGTTACTACGTTTTGTTATCAAATATAATATGCACGGTATTTTTAGACAGACGACAGGAACGAATTGACAAAGTGTTAGTTTCTTCACGCGTATTGAATAACCGAAGAACCACCAGAAACCGAATTATCTAAAAATGACCCAAAATTACTACACTTATATCCGAGGTACTTTCCAGTTTACGGAAAAGTCCGAGTGATGTTCCGAATGCCGCAGACATTCCCCTTGTTTTTATATTATATTTATGTATCTTTTTTTAAAATAATATTTAACAAGTTAAACAAAAATAGTTATCAGCATTTCAACCTTGTTCCAAATACATCGTATATACAATGATATTACCTTCTACTTACAGGTTTAATTGCGTGTTATGAAACACGATCAGGAAGAACTACGATAAGACCTCGTTGTTACTCATGCAGAATCATATTAAATAACTGTAAGTAACGAATAATTTTATCCTAGGTTACACTTTCATTATCAATTTTTATGACAGGTGCTCAGAATGGTTGTCCTCTTACACGTTTTTTTTTATTATTAAAACGTCCATTAAGATGCGGAAGGAAAGCGGTTTTAAAGTATGCTCTTTGTTTCACATTGATCGCAATACCTACGAGTTTACAAATTCTACAAGTGTACATATTTAAAGATAAAAAAAGTTATTACCTTAGGTTAGCAATTGGTAAATAGCTTGTGTTAGTTCTGGTTCCTACTCAAATCACTCACTCAAATCGATGAAAAACGCTATGAAATTATTAAAAAGCATTACGAAATCGGCCAGGACGATCAGTATTTAATTCAAACTGATCAAATTATTCTACAGAAAGGTGTGAATAGTTTATCAAAGGGAGGTAATGAATAAGGCTAATTTTGTCATTTTTAACAAAATAAGCGCGTTGAATTACCCCTTTGAATTTCAAGCAAGACTCGCTCCACACACTCATTTTAAATACTGCAAATTCATTCATCTTGTCAATTTCACGATTTTTAAACTATTTACTTAAACACAATCTGACGCACCTAATGGTGATAATCTTATAACTATCGTATATCAATAGATCTGAATACGGGTGTTTAACGACATATGTGTGGTGTAAACAAAGCTTTGTCGGACAATAAAGAAAGATCAGTCTGAACAGAGGTTCAGTATGGACATAGCATTTGTGATGTTTAACGCCGCTTTCAACATTTTTTCAGTTATATCGCGGCGGCTGGAGCACCTAACAATGGATTCTTGGTATTTCTCTCACCAGTACAACCATCATATCCTTTCCTACCTCCAGCTTCTTTCTCAAATAGGTCTAAGATTAACAACCTATTGGTGAGAGGCATATAGTCGGAAAAAGTGAGTGCCGCCGTCGGGCATTGAATCCGATATCTTTAGATTGACAGGCCGACGGGCTACCAACTGCGCTATGACGGCGCCAATGGACATAGCAGTCCTTGTTTTTCTTGAATTATTATCATGAACCAGGCTCGGAAAATGGCAAATTGTTTGGAAATATAGGAGCCTGTGCAGCACAGTCTGATCAGAGTCTACAATACAATCTTTAATTTGACAACGGACCAGTTCACAACACTAAAATTTGTGCCATGCCGTATTTGATCGTCAAGTCCGCTCAGAGTCTGTCCGTCATGCACAATAGACATTGTTTGAAATGTCACGTTCTGGCTTAAATTCAGTTCACCAAGATAATTGTTCACAAAAAGTCTAGATTACAAACAAAACCCTGTCAATTAACCTGTGAACCACACTTGACACATAAACATGCTTATTAGCCATAGATGAGAATTCTTTCTAAAGTTCATTGGAATTTAGAGAAGAAAAAAAAAGCCCAGCGTTGTCAACTGTTTACAAATTAAATCTCACTTGCGTGCAAAGCGTGATGTAGTTTGAGAAAAGTTTACATCGTTTTGCCAACCAGAACGCTGAGCAATTGAAATTTGATTATGTGTATTGACCTAAAGCTCTGTCCGATGTTGTGAATTATGGCAAATTCATTAAGCGATAGATTTCTTTTTAAGTTTTTTTAATTAAATTTTATTTATTTGAGGTATAAAAGCAAAACAAACTTTATCATATTGTATGAATACGCCAAAAAAAAAAGGTATTTAGGTCATGTTAATTCAGTTTGGGTTTGTTTTTTTTTTTGTGTGTTTTTTGTGTTTTTTTTTATCTTGATCGGGCTGATAGGATAGATTAAGCAGACTATTGAGCAGATTTCAACAGAACTAAACACAGTGAGTTCTTTAATAAGTTTAAAATCTCCACCGGCCGAAGGAAGGAGTGTCCGTCGTGCGTCCGCCCGCCCATCCGTCCGTTCGTAAGCTTTTTCTTTTAAACATCTTCACATCCCAAACCAATGGATGGGTTTTAGCGAAACTTGGTAAAATGATCCTTTTGTGACCCACTTTTTAAATTGTTAAAGAAATTTTGATTGACCCCCAAATATGGTCGTGGAAGGGCGTGGCACTTTTTCAAAATTAATTCTTTAAAAATCTTCTCCGGCCAAACCATTAGGCCGATTTCAATGAAACTTGGCATGGATACTCCTAGGGGTGACCCTTAATTTTAATTGTTAATGAAATTTCGATTGAACTCCAGATATGGGTGTGGCAGGGTTGTTCACTTTTTCACGTTAAAATCTTTAAAAATCTTCTCCCAAATCATTAAGCCGATATCAATGAAACTTTTCATGGATACTCCTTGTTAATGAAATTTCGATTGAACTCCAAATATGGGCGTGGCAGGGTTGTGCCCTTTTCACGTTAAAATATATAAAAAAATCTTCTCCTCTTTAACCATCGGGCCGATTTCAATGAAACATGGCATGGATACTCCTTGGTTGACCAGTTACTTTAATTGTAAAGAAATCTCGATGAACCACCAAATATGGGCTAAGCGGGCCCTACTTAGGCTCCGTCCTGCCAGGGCAATAATCATGGATTACATCTAAGGACTACTCTACATTACGTGTTTATAATTGAGTTATCTTATGAAAGAAACTCGATTAGAACATTCCCTATAAACCCTCTAAAAACTGTCAGAGTACCTCTGGTAAATGATTACTAATGAATTGGTAGGGATATAACCCATACTCGTATAACTTTTTAGTCCAATTGCCTGACATTTAAGCGTAAAACGAATATTATATTTTCATACTATAAATATATAAGATTAAACGAGTGTTTTGATTTTGCAATTATTGACTATACTATCATTCATTTTAGGTGGTTTTTGGCGGCGATGCATGACGCATGCATTTTATCCATCCGGATTTGAGTTTAAAGACCGATACTTCACTTACACCTGCAATGAGAACTTGTGTAATTGGGCTATACATCTTTAAAACAGTGGACCATCGACTGATTGATTGATTTCTCACATTGTCATCCATGCCATCTTTAACAGACCGCCACTAAGAAAGCAACGTGAGCAGCCAAGTGATTTTTTTTAAAATATTCTTAGTACCAACCGACCTGCTAAAACAAATAATCATGTATTTGGGATAAATAAAATGACGATTACATTTACGATTTTCGAGTAATGTTTTCAAGTCCCGTTGAATATTATATATAAGGGAATAATCAAAATAAATGAATTTTGGTTTAATTGTGTTTTAGAGCTTTACTTCTTGCTGGTTTGACATTAAAAAAATCCTCGTCACAAGGTAAGACGTCGCAACATTATTCGGATACTAGTTAGTTAATTATCTGTCTGACGCTTCCTCAATTGTTAACAACTTTGGTCAATGACGTTAAATATTTGCTTGCTATTCAGGTACATTCTCGTCAAAGTATTGATGTAAAAATATTCTTGATTGAATTTAAGCAAAGAGTAATAGATTCCTTTCCTTGCGGAGTGGCACAGAGCGATTAACACAAGCACTGTTTTAGATGTTTATAGATTTTTTAAAACTTCATTCGGTTACGAACCATGGATATTTTACAAAAAACGATAAGAGCAAATTTTACCCGTTTAAGAACGTCTAGTCATCCGTTAAGAATACAAACAGGTCGAAATGGAAGAGATCATATCGCACGCGAACTGCGATATTGCCTTTACTGTAATGAACCCGACGTCGAAGACGAATATCATTTTATCTGTGTATGTAGATGTTTTTCTGATCTAAGAAAAAAATATATCAATGCTAAGTAATACATCCGCCCCTCTGTTTTTAAATATATCAAATTAATTTGCTCAAGAGATAAGTCCGAACTTTTCAAGATTTCCAAATTTATCAAAGTAGCTTTGTCACGAAGAAATAATATTATTGTCAGTGTCAATTGATGTTTTAAACGATTGTTTATCCTCATTTCTATATTTTTCTGCATGTTTCCTTCTTACACGCAACCTTCCGATTTTTTCTATGCATATTATGTATATATGTGTTCCACTGTTTGTTCAAAACGTGACAAATCATTATATGCATATGTGTTGTGACTTTGTACTATCTGTATACGTCAAAAATAAATATGTCTGTCTGTCTGTCTGTCTGTCTGTCTTAATATCAGCCTCTGTTTTACAAAATAAATCAACGTTACTTGCCACCAGGACAAATAAATGTACAATCTAAAATATCCCATTTTAATTTGTATGCTTTCACTACGTTGATGTGTAGAGAAGAGTTACTATGTTACAATTGATATCAAAACATGCTTCTGTTTTTATGGCATTTCTTTGGAACATTTAATTCAGAGTCAATGTAAAATCTCATGTTGTGAAAAAAAGAAAAGTAAAAAAGTAAAAAAAAAAAAGTAGTAAAGACATTTTTTCGTCTTCTTTTTAGCACGAAGTAGCACTGTTTGTAATTTGTTATTCTGTTGTATGTTGGGTTTTATATATAAACAGCACCTAGATCAACCATATATGGAACATCTTGTTATTGATATTGTTTAGAGTAAAAGGATTTTTTTCGGAAGAGAAAATTCAATGTATATTTGATTTTGCGGTTTTGTGATACCAACGCGTTTCTTCTGTAATATTTAGCAATAAGATTATTTTCGAGTTCATTAAAAACCGTAATGATAGGCTTACACTAATATTTAGTTTGTATAAAATGGTTTTACTATCAAAAACGATATGTTTTTGCACTAATAGTATTTCATCACGCCACATAATTACGATTGTTAAGTATTTCGGACATTTAATTATCGAATATCGATTTCCAAATATCAATGGCATAGTCTCCGTATCGGAACACAGTGTAACTCACATTGCGCTCTTGAAAATACTTAACTTGTAGATGTTTTCTATTTTTGTGTGAACGAATGATAATTTCTTAATGAAAGAATACTTTTGTAAGCGTTTCATACTCATTATTGCTTATTAACTCGTCTACTATTTATATGTCAATATAAAGTATTGTTTTTTTTGGGGGGGGTGTTGTTGTTGTTGTTTTTTTGTGTGTGTGTTTCTCTCTGATTGCTTTTTTTCGAATGTGTTAAAATAAATGCTAAAAATCATGGAAAGAATATTACAATAACAGCATAACATGTTGTTGAAATTCAACCTCACATTTGATAACTGTGTCAGAATTCGAAGTTTTTGTTTCAAAAATACAAAACAAAATATTCTTCTTTAAGTAGTATCAAATCTTTTCTAAATATTTTTTTTTACATTTAATAATGATACATATCTCAATGAATTATTTTTTTTACATTACGGTATATAATACATTTTATCTAATAACTTTACAAATATCCGTGTGATAACATCCCGTATGATATTTTTTTATGATATAACATAGTTATTTTTAGAAAAATAATATAATGTGGCTATTTTAAGAAACTTGCATTTCAGTTAGAAACATCGACGAAAACAAGACAAATAGAGGTTATAAGATAAATATAATACTTACTAATTGTATTGTATGAAATAAGATATCTAACTCGGTTGTGAGAATTGATAAATGTCTCGGCAGAACCTCGACAATTATCAATTATCCCAACCTCGTTAGATTTTTCATTTCGTACAAAACATTAAGTATGTATTATATATATATAATGTTATTCCTTTACAGAGTATCTGATATTTCAAGCCGTTATAAACAATTGAACAAGCACATTCATCTATTATTTAGTCTGCCCTTTTCTAAAAATAAACAAACTTTTAGTCTTAAAATTTCTGGAAGGTCAAACAATTTTTGCCTCCAATTAAGATATCCTCGAGTCGGTCTGGTTTGTTTTCCAGGCAAAGTATTGGAAAGGCTATTTCCAACAATTTTTTCATCATCATGAAAACGAACTCTCCTTGCCTTGTCAGAACAAAAATAAATACAGAGAGAAAATCATATCCAACTATATTTTTTTTTTAGTTATACCAAGATATTCTTGCATCAGGGTTGGTTTCTAAAGTGGTTTTACTCCTGAATGAACATTTTAATAGCACAGATTTAGCCGTCCAATTCATCACATTTTTTGCTTCTTTTTTTTAGCTCACCTGAGCACGAAGTGCTCGTGGAACTATTGTTATCATCTTTCGTTCGCTGTCCGTCCGTCGGCCGTCCGTCTGTCAACAATTTCAACGACATCTCCTCCTAAAGTACTAAACTAATTAACACCAAATTTTACAGAAATGTTGCTTAGATGGTGCCCTTCCAAAAAGCTAAAAGATCAGAAATCCATGAAAAACCCTGGTTGCTATGGCAACCAAACGTGAAAGTTTAAGAAAATCTTAAAAATGCTTCTTCTTCTCAACCAGGAGTCCTACAGACTTAAAATTTGGCACAGATGATCAGTTCATTGACCTGAATTAAAATAGCTAAAATCATATTTGTTGGGCCATCAGATGCAGAGCACTAGGGGGAGGGGGTAGTACTTTGGGTAAATTTTGTAATCTTCAACCTTCTTCTTCTCTTTCGGGAACATGAGCCCTACAGACTTGAAAATTGGAATGGATAATCAGCTTATAAACCTAAATTAAATACTGAAAATCATGACTGTTTGGCCACCAGGTGCAGAGCATCTGGGGGGAGGGATAGTGCTTTGTTGAAAATTCTGAAATCTTTAACTGTCTTACTTCTGATGAACCAGAATCCCTACAGCCTTTATATTTGACATGTATGATCAGCTTATAGACACTATCTGAAAAAGCTAAAATCATGATTGTTTGGCCACCAGGTGCGGAGCATCAGGGGACGGGAGGGTATCTTTTCAGAGCAATTCTTAAATCTTTAACCTTCTTCTTCTGATAAACCATGTGCCCTACAGACTTGAAAAATGGCAATGATGATCAGCATATGGACCATAATTAGAATAGCGAAAATCATAACTGTTGGGCCACCAGGTGCGGAAACACCGGGGGAAGGGGTAGGACTTTGTTAAAAAAAATTAAATCCATAACTTTCTTCTTCTGATGAACCAGAATCCCTACAGCCTTTATATTTGACACGGATGATGAGCTCATAGACCCTATTTTACATAGCTATTTCCATGAATGTTTGGCTACCATGTGAAGATCACGGGGGGAGAGGGTAGTATTTCGGGTCAATTTTGAAATTTTTAACCTTCTTCTGATGATGAAGTAGGAACCTTACAGGCTGTAAATTTGGCATTAGTCATCAGCTCATATACGTTAATCAAAATAGATATAGTCATGATTGTTTTATGACCAGGAGCAGAGACCAAAGGGGAGGGGGTAGTGCTTTGTGGTAAATTTAACAATTGTTAAAATTTTTTAGAACCAGAATTCCTACAGCTTTTTCATTTGATATAGAATAATCAGCTCATAGAACTTACTTTAAACAGCTATTATGACTGTTGGGCCACCAGCTGCGGAGCAACAGGGGGAGAGGGTAGTACTTTAGGTCATTTTTAACATTTGAACTTTTTTTAAGCTCACCTGAGCACCTCTAAGCAACTGGAAGTTTACAATCTTATACCTAGATTTTACTTCCAACCAAATACAGCTTGTTGTTCTGTATAAAGCACCAAATATGCATTCTTCAAGTTTTTTAGAAGTGTTTAAAGAGAACTTGTTTCTCATGTAGGCATAACAAAACCTTTATTTATCATGGGAGGTTTCAATCTTGATATCAAAGATAAGCAAAATATGTTGTACTAAAGTTATTCCAGATATTCTCTTGTAAAATGATCATGCAAAAACCAACGACTGATAACAATTCCATTTTGGATCTTGCATTTTCAAACAGAAATAGTAAAACTGAGACTGTGGTCTCTTACTGGTCTGACCATAACATTATTTTCCTTTACACATAAATTTGTTACGGTTCAATAACTTTATCATCTGAATCAAAAGTAATGCAAGTTATCCTTAGGTGCTTTGACTCAGGTGAGCGGACCAGGGCCAAAGGTCCTCTTGTTTCAATTCTAGGATATGAAGACTACTATATTTGGTGATTCATGGAGGTTTGAAACTACAAATCTAATCAATCACATGTATGAATCAGCTCTAGATATCTATAAAGTTTGATTTTGTATTGGGTCCAAAACTCAGATAAATTCAAAAAATTATATCCTTATCTCTTGAAAAATGAAAGGGAATTTAAAATGTGGTTTATTGAATTCACGTGTAAATTTTCGGCCCTAATCGCGTTTACCCAGCAACGTCATAGTAACATTAAATCGCTCCGCAATTAATACTATCATTGCGTTTAAGGTTTCAAGCTCGTTCCAAAATATTTTATGACTATTTTATCCTCATCCAAAAACTACCTCTGACTTTACATTAGTAAATAAGGAACACAAATTCATTTTTTCTGGCGTGTACATTTGAAAAGACTTACAAAAAATTAAAGGTATGCGTTCCTATTCGTGCAAAGTCGATGCCCTAAGCAACGACAATAAACTCTATAATTATGTTTGTTGTATTCGATATATTCTTGAATGTTTCAATCTTTGGTTTGTTGTCTGTTTTGAAAATAAATATACCGTTTGAATGTCCGTGTGCAGTGTATTCTATTTTCAAATAAAAAATCAAATTAGAACTATGTAACGATGTATCGTATTACTGGTTTTTGTAGTTTATAGTTGTTGTTTTTTTTTTTTTTTTTTTTTTTTTTTTTTTCATATGAACATACTACTATATTTTATAATAATAAACTGCATTCAGAATTACATTTGATGCATGTTTAATTTTCTTAGTAATGTGCGAGAAATAGTATTTGGCGATGGGAAATACTCGATTAATTTTGTACACGATCAAGTTCCGCCGTCATAGCGCAGTTAGAAGCGCGTCGGACTGTCAATCCAGAGGTCACTGGTTCGATCCTCGACGGCGGCACTCACTCTTTCCGACTATTTGTCTCTCACCAATGGGTTGATAATCGTAGACCTATGTGAGATAGCAGCTGGAGGCTAGGAAAGGATGTGGTGATTGTACTTGTGAGAGAAATGCTAGGAAACCATTGTAAGGTGCTCCAGCCGCCGTGATATAACTGAAAAAATATTAAAAAGCGGCGTAAAACTCCATTCAATTGTACACGATCAAAATTCCGAAAGTCGATTGCCAACTGCATTAACCGATTGACCGAAAAGGTAACATAAGAAAAACTGAAGAGAATAATTCGTTTCTAAACACCAGATTTCAAGACCATGAAGAAAGTTCAATTTCCAGTTTCAGGTCCGACAACAACCGAAACTTGGATTTTACAGACGAGGTCTGCATTTAATGGACAGATAACTCATGTTTTTGCCAAGACTATCCAATTGTGAACGAAAAGTCCTAGATACCAACAGTATAAAAAAACAATTGCCAAATGCTAGTCGGACACTCAAAGCGTTAAAAGATCGTAACTGCTGAAATGAGGAAACGCCCGTAACTTTTTGACAGTCTTTCGAACTTGTCAAAGACATCCGCACGTGATGGATCTCGACTGAACAAATATTCGACTGACTGACTGAACAACATCGCAACATTGCAGACATCTTACTTGACACCAAGCTAACGAAGAAGAACGACAACAGACTGAATTAGAGTTTACTACAATATTCGACCTCTCTACCGAACTCAAAGACTCTACAAATGTTAACTCATTCATGTCCAGCCAGAGAGACGTATCCGTCGGCTGCGTGTATGTTTTTAGGTTTAAATAGACACAAGACAACGTTCGACATCAGACAGCGTCTATCTTACCAGCTATTGCCCTCCGACTTAATCCACGTTAAAAGAAACTGAAAATCTTCCTGTGAAAACGATGCAGAGCAAGAGAGAGTGCCTTTGAATCAAGAATCCAAAATATTCAATCCATGGTTCTTCATCAACTAAAACATAAAAAAAGCGATTCTGCACTTCCCTGACTTCTACAGCAGCTGCTCCGAAATGGACAAAAACTAATTCAGAAACTACTGCAAAGAAAATCAACAGAATGAGATAAACGGACAAAGCCCAAATGTACCGATAATGTATGAAGTAGCCCAACAAATACCATCAATCCAAGCCACATGCGGGTCATCTAATCTTGTGTTACCACTTTCCAGTATTCTGGTGATCAGTTTTCAATGACTAAATCCGCAAGATAGACTATATACCCTGAATTATGTTTGACTTTACAGCTACCGAACTTAGTTCTATTCCTTAACATTTTATTTGGTATGTGTAGTTCATGTTCAATCCACCATTATTCCACAAAAGCGCAAAACACATGAATTAAGGAGCAATTTCATGCATTTTTTCCGCAATAAGTTAAATATGCCTTGTGATTTTACTGTGTAAACAGAAAATCCCGAACCAGAGCGCCGCCTACGGGTGCCTACGCTCGGCTGCTAAGTGCTGGATGGTGGAAAAAAATCTAAATCGAAAAAGGGGGCATAATTTGTTCAAAATGAATCTAGAGTTATCCCCCTTGATAGTATAGGTTGATCTTTTGATTGTGAACATGTGTGCCAAGTTTCAAGTAAATGCTTTCCGTAGAACCAGAAATATCACAAAATGTCAAAGCACGATGACGACAATGACGACACGAAGGCTATAGCAATACCTCAGGTTTTCTCCCAAAGCAGCCGAGCTAAAAATATATGCATATAAATGAGGCAATACATGTGTACATATGTTCTTCAGATACAATCACAATGTTATACTTAGATAAACCCCTCACATCAGAAGTTGGTAATACATTTCAAAAACAGAAACTATCAGATTTTACTCGACATCGTCTTAAGAAGGAACGTTGTTTTTACGTCATACCTACGTGCAAATTGACGACTTGGAGTCAAATTCTGTCAACATAAATATCATTTCTTGTTCATTACTTTTGCAACAAAGAAATGGTTTTAAAACTGTTTATACTCGAAGAAATGGTGAAAAATTATCTTTTGCATTTAAATTCATGTCCATCATTCTTGATTTAATGAATAATTTCATAAATAGAAGATATTGAATAAGTGGTCAGAGATGATTTTTGTATGCATCAGATCTCAGTCACCCTGAAATTGTATCAGTTCTGACGGCACTCCTGCATCAAACGCAAATGTAGCACCCCCTCTACGAAAACTTTGTGATGAATAATTTTCGGCTTCTGAAACGATTTTGCCTAAAAGAGACCTTAAACACTTCTGAAATTTACTTCAATTGACAAATTTGTTCTTGCCTAATGAAAATAATGGTTCATGTTGTTTCACGTTGACCATGTTACACATATTCAAACCTCGACCGGGCATAAAATACTACATGTGTTTTTAATTGGAAGTAACGATGTAAACAATTGTCTTCCACCTTATTGTATGGTTTTATTCCAATTCATTGTCACAATAAGTATTCCATCTTTCATTCCTACATTTTGTCTTAACAGCAATGTCTTTGTTGAAAAATCTGACTATTTTCCGAACTATATTTGATTTCCTAGCGAATAAGAAAAAGGCAAATAAAAGGAGGCACCAATACACAAGGTGTTTCTTGTCCTCTAAATTCAAATGAGCCATACCCATTAACAAATGGGGTGCTATAGGTAAAGCTTGTTTATTGTTGTATTGGTTGAGTCTGGCAATACCCTTGCATGCGAGATTTAAAATAAAATCATTTATATTGTCAAAAGGATATTGCAAAAATGACATACATATTTCTAACTTCACTTATATAATTTGTTATGGAATGTAGCGACTTAAAATTTCTTCAAAAATTGAAACTGAATTTCTCTGTATCAGACCGTAATGGGTTAAGTTTGAAATGTAAACAAAATAATATGTATGATTCCCATCGAGTCCTTGGGTTTTTAAGAGTGACTTCAGCATATATAAACAATAAACTATACACTCTTGAAACTTAACCTTTTGGCATTTCGAAGAATCTTTTCCTATGACCTTGTTGATCAACCCATCTTGAAAGATAGTCCGGAATTCTGTTAAATACCCCATTTAAATGGAACGTTCTAATTTAAAATTTGTGTTTTGCCACAAGAAATGCTTTTTCACGCAAACAAACTTGCAACATTCCTTTTTGTGTTCTACCAGAATTTACGTAATAACAAACCGCCTCATTATCACAAAAAATCTGAGTCCTTTTCCCTACGAATTGTGTTCCCCATAATTTCAAACACACTACTTTGACAAGCATTTCAAAAACATTTATGTTTTGATCACAAAGATACGAAGGGAATAAGGGACGAAAATAATTTACTTCCCAGAACCCTACGCATCCTTTCAAACAAGCATTTAAACTAAAACATCATCTGGATTGCACCAGACCTCATGTAATATCATTGAAACCCCGGTATAATGTGTGCCACCAAATAATGTCTTTCTTAACATATGTGGGAAAAAAATCTTCATTAAAAACTGACTGTTTTTAATACAAAACTTTCACCCATTTTAAGAACTTTGAAACAAATATTCTGCTTGGTTTGACGCATGCTGCAATAAAGTTCAATTTACCTACCAAAGATTGTAATTGTCTTAAAGATGCCTTGTCTTTAGAAAACCAAACTATTAATAACTCCCTTATTTCTTGCTATCTTTCTGGGGTTATTTCCATAGTCCTTGTCACTGTATAGATCAATACTCAAAAAAGGGACATTATGGTGGAAGGTGGGCATGCATGCTTTATTTAACGCCTCTTCTACGCTACATTCTTTTGGTACAGACTGAAGCAAATCAAATGCAAATTTTGCATTTTCTTTCCGTTCTGCTGATGCGAGGTCATCTAGATAATTTTATACACCGATTCCAAATTTTAACATTATAAAGGATAAGGCATTCGTATACCGTTGGTAGCAAAACGTAGTTTGTTTCGAACCCATGTTCAAGACCGCGTATTTTTTTCCAAATGAAAGCAACCAGATTACATGCTGACGGGCATATCTTTAGTTCTACGACATATAATATGTTTATTTGCCTGCATCCTCTGCGTAAACCCGTTTTGAAAAGTAAACACCCTTTACCTTTCTATTTGATTATTTGAACAAAATCATCTACCTTGGGATAAGTCAAATCAACATTTTCACCTAAATAGTAATCTTTAATAAATAATAAGTGCAAAATTACTCTTCTCTCATCTGTATCTTTTTTTAGGTAATGAATTTAAAAGTGAAATCTTTATACCCGATTAAAAAGAGTTTTCCGTAAATGGATCTAATATTGCTATATTACAACTTTCTTTTTTCTAAATTTGGTAGCATGCTTTCAACATGATCTCTAACCCCTGTATGATTTTTATACCCCCCACCTACGAAGAAGAGGGGGTATATTGGTTTCACCATGTCTGTCTGTCCGTCCGTCCGTCCGTCCGTCCGTCCGTCCGTAGACCTTTTCGTTTCCGAACTCTAACTCAAGAACCAAATGACCTACAATCATGAAACTTTATACAAATGTTCCTTATGACCCAAGGAAGTGCCCTATTGTTTTTGGGTCAAATAGGTCAAAGGTCAAGGATACAGTCAGCCTTTGTTCAATTTTCTTTTCCGGACTCTAACTCAAGAACAAAGTGGCCTTCAATCATGGACTTTATACAAATGTTCCTTATGACCCAAGGAAGTGCCCTATTGTTTTTGAGTTATATAGGTCAAAGGTCAAGGTCACAGTAAATTTTAGATCAATTTTCATTTCCGGACTCTTACTCGAGAACCAAGTGACCTACAAGCATGAAACTTGCAAATGTTGCTTATGATCCAAGGAAGTGCCCTTGTGTTTTTGGGTCATATAGGTCAAAGGTCAAGGTCACAGTCAACTTTTGTTCAATTTTCATTTCTGGACTCTTAACTAAAAAACCAAGCGACCTAGAATCATGAAACTTCATGCAAATGCTACATTTGACCTCAATATTAGTTACAAACACATCCTGCACTAATAGCACTTGCATTCTGACAAAGCGCTTGTGGGGGGTATTAGTCCGCTATGCGACAGTTCTAGTTAACTTTGCTTTCCGGTAATTGTTTATTTAGACTCCTATCTTGTAACTCCCCATTGGGAACCCAAAATCCAACAAATAACATATTAATTTGTCTTTATAATAAAAAAATAATGTTCTTATATAATCTATATTCAAATTTTTGTTAACTGTAATCCTACATTCCTCAAAATTATATTTTCCGGAGTCTTTAACCTTATGGTGGGTATCCAATAAAATTGAGTCACTGTTATCACTAATCATTCTTCCCCCCCCCCCCTTATAAAATTGACATTGTTTCCCTAGATTTATTTCCATTTATATTAGCATTTAAAACAAATAATGGAAAGAAAATACATTCTGGACATTTTATCTTGGAGTCTTTATATGCAAATCATAATTACTTTATGTAAGTCAAATATTCATATGAGGACAACATAATGAACTTTCAGGATGGTCTTGTTTCTTTTTTGTCTTTTAGCCAACACGATGCGCAAATTTACGTTGCTAATCTGTGTTTTCCTTTCATAACAACCAAATGATTAGATTTGTGAGCACACTTATTACGTTGGTAATCTGAACAAAACCACAAGCATTCTTCCAAGGAAAAACTGCCCTTCCTTTGTTATAATTGAAATTCTTATTTTTTAACAGATGTTTGGATAGAATTGCTGTTTCAAGTTGTTGAGAATCATCATTCCAAGTTTTCTTTCCTAATTCCCTCTCTCGTAACCAGGCCGCATAAAATGATTTTAGAGCTCAGAAATTCGTATGTATTGTATAGTGTAGTATACTATCTTTTTGATCAATTCTAACCTACCAAACCTTCCATCATCTTATAAATTATCCATTGTGATAATTTCTAACCCTCTACCTATGAACAACTTAAAATCTAAATCGTCATAGCTCATTTATTTATTCACATACTTAAATTGTAAAGATGCATGAGGCCAATATTGTGGAAATTTGACTTTTTCTGAAGCCTTTGCATGTATTCTTGACCTTAACTCTGTTTTCTTAGTTTTACTTTTTAGTCTTTTTCTACTTTCCAAACCCGATGAAATGCCATCATCTGCAAAGGTTCCTCTGTTGAAAAGACTCACTATTACTTAATTTTACTTATTTTTTCAACTCTTTCTGAACAGCCCTTTGAAGTATTTTATTTTTTCTATAGTAGTGCTTTCCCTAATTTTACTATCACTCTTTTAATCCGTGCTATTCATGTCTTGTTCTTCATTCTCTATCATTTTAGTCCCAGTCTTAGAAATTTTATTTACTTGGCTGTCAGTGTCATTTATAAATAAAGTTTACTGTTTACCTCTAAGACTCTTCAACCTTTCCCTTTGTGCTGTCAACTCCATTCTGATCTCGTCTGCCTCGGGTTGTTTAAGAAACAACCTCTCCTCCCTTTTCAACCCTTCCATCTCCTCTCGAATTGTCCGTATTTCTGGCTCTTTTTCTTACACTCTTTCTTTCCAGTTTCATTTGATGAAAACGTTAGTTGTTGTTGTAGCTTAATGATCGAAACAAGGGTCCCCGACGGGGACGGTCCCAACTTTACATCTTTGCCCACCATATTTCCTGCTAACGAAGCCTCTAAATTGGCATCTTCTATTTTTCCTCCATGCGCCATTTCTCTGTAATTCTTTCGTGTGGCGCTACTCAATTTTCTAGGCGATTTATTCATTATTTGACCCTCCATGCACCTTTTTGAAGGGAGCAACCCTTATTATGGGATCCAGAGATAAATCGTTATTTTCATACCACATCGTGACGACATTTGAGATCACACATAAATAACAATCAAAAATCCTAAATATCAACTGACGTATATTTAAACAATGAACAATGACTTCCGAACATGCCGAGAACTTTTCAAACTGTGTTCTAAGTGAATCTATTATATTCAACCTAATAAACGATAACCAATCAAATATCGATTACAATTATGTGTATTTCTAGTTGCATACTTACCAATCGACCAATCAGAAATGAAACCTATCTTTACTTCAGAATTGATGTGTACATAACGAAAAGATAATGAAATATTAAATGAATTAAAATACTTCAATAGAGTGCTTATGAAGTGCCTTCCGTGGTACAGTTATTGTTTTTGACTAATAAATGATGAATTGGCATAATTTGGAAAGGGTCACCAACGAATCATTCTCGAAAAATTTCAATGCAATTATTCAGGAGGTTAAGGAGGAAATACAATTAAATATTTGTGGAAAAAATGATAGGCCCTGTCTTGCTTCTTATTTATGATGCTCAATCACTTTTGTCTTGAAAATGTCCCCCGAAGGAACACCATTACATAGTTTTATTTGGTGGTCTAGAATTAATGCGTTAGACATCGCATATATTCTCACTGAATTCTAGATGAGTAAAACTTGAAGTGTCTAAATTACAGACAATAACTCAAAATGAAACTGACAAAAGTTTTGATTTCTGTGCATTCACGACGTCGGGAAAGGAAAGGTGGCGGGTTGATGGCGTAACATAATGCCAGTGTAGAATAAAGAATAATGGTCCGCTTTTTGTCTTTTTAATACCTAAAGATTTCTTAAAATGAAATTATCGAAAACATCTTACATTTAACAAATTCTATTCATATGGTTACATGGTGTCTATCAGAATATATCAATATATTATATGTCCAAAATAAAAAAACTGTCAGAATAACAGTGACGCACAGATTATAATATTGCATTGCAAGTGTACTTGTGTTCGAAAAAAAGGGTAACAGGTTTTTCTGCCAATCTACATGACTCTTGCAACAAAAGACAGAAAAAAAGTCTCAACCAATCAGGTTCGTCACAAGTCATTGTTTGTGCGAGTCTTTAGATTTGATTTTGTGTGAAGAACACACAAATATATATTATGTTAAATTCCGACCACGAACTCTGTTGCAATAAAATAACTAAGACCATTATAATTTTTTCATTGAATGAAAGATGAAATAATATAATTGACGTTTATTTTAAATTCGTTCTCGTGACCAATTAATTGTATGGTCTTTGACCGACATAAGTGGAATCGTGTTTGTCTTTAAAATCCGTGTAACATAAAGTCACTCTTGACACATCGTATACATCATCAGACTAGATTGCAGCATTACAAATTGATTCTTTTTATGCAAAAATGGTAGTTCGTATGGTCTTAGTGATCCTAGTGTGTATTGGGTTTGTGTCTGGTAACTATTCTTTTTACTTTTAATGTCATTAATTTTTGTATCATAATGGGTTTATTTACTAATTTAGTAAATAACATGTCATTTCTCAGAGAATCTCACCATAAACTGGTATTTTTCTCACAACCGCTATAGCTACATCCTTTTCCATGCTCTTGTTGCTCATCAAGTTGTGTATTGCCCATGACTGAAGGGTTTACGAATACATTCCCATTTGTTTATTTTTTCTGAAACGAGATTTGCATCCGCCGCTTTTTAACACAGGAAGCTGCAATTCTTATTCTGATCGCGACACCATATCAACGGTGTCTGTAATATTAAAGAAATAACTGTATTTACAATAATATGTGAGTTATAGATATATATAGAAAAAGAGTGGACAAAAACAACGATATTATCCTCAGATGTTATTTGATTTGCTTCATAGGTTCACAGTTATTATGAGTTTCGAGTTTTGACGAAAAAATGTCATCCCATTCCCATTTATTTATTATTGAAAACTGCAGACCTAAAGTAAAATGCATGCGTATACCAGTTTGTTCATACAATAATTTTGCCAAAACGTGAGAGCAAATAGTATCGGTAACATGTAGTTTTTTTCTGTTTTTTTAGGTGTTTTGATTCCCTAACATTGCTTGGGGAGTACTTTAAAATCAGCAATTGTATATTTCTTTACTTCTTGTGCATTTTGCACACGTAATTTATAATTTTACTGAATTCATTTTGATATCATCGTATACTTATACGCTTAAGTGATGCCAATCGAACTTACTGTAAAATATGGATCAGTAGCAAATATTAAAATATTGGTTCCAGAAGAGGGATGACTACAATACTGCGTTTCTAGCAATCAAATGTCCGGTTACACACTTTCCTTCCTTTGAAATGACGTCTCGATCAGAATGCAGTCTTGTCGGTATCCCGTAATGGATAATAAAGTTGCTGTAGAATGCCTCAGCTGCCGTCTTTGCGGTTTGGTTCTTTGTGGGAATAGCCAAAGCGTATTTGATAAAGTGGTCTATAATTACTAGTATATTTGAAATTCCACCATGGAGTCCCTGGAGAGCTTCTTTTCTGTATTTCATCGGCAGGACAAGCTGCTCTATTTCTCGATCCTCATCTTGAACATGTCGAAACAAAACCCTTCTTCATTCTAAAACTCTTGAATTGCTTCTTCATGACCAGGTCCTCCTTGTTGTTTACATTTCTTGGAACTTGGTTGTCTATCACCGCGATTCTCCATCTATCAAACAATGGTTCTTCCCTCTGAGCTCTTTTCACTTCTCACTTCACTCCTTTCATATGGATATCTTCTCATGACATCGTCATCAGTATTCTTCAATCATGGCCTATAGTAGATTTCGAAAGAATACTTTACTAATGCCGAGGCCCAACGATGACCAGTTGCGTCCAACTTTGCCGAGGTCAGTATATGTGTGAACGGGTTACTATCTGTCAACACTGTGAACTGATTAAGTGTAAGATAATTAGAGAACTTCTCTGTTATAGTGCGGTTTAATTGATTTAAAGTTGACTCCTTCTATTTAGCTGAATAAAAATCGGATTTTTCCTACTCGGCTTTGCCCGTGCTTTCATACGATGAATAACAAACGGTATTGAATGTATTATACATTTTGTTAATTGATAAGATATGTCGGTAATGGTTATTTGAGCATTTTTTCCACAGACTGAGAGTCAAATTCGGGTCAAATTAACCAGGCTATACCGCCCACTTAAGCGCCAAGAACTCGAAGCGCTTGAACGTACTGCAATTGTTCTCTGATTTGTTGAGTGATCTTCTAGCGTATGCTATCACTCTCTTCTAGACATCTTGTTTCTGATATAGAACTGCATCGAGTCCTATTGTCGAAGCATCTGTGTGGAGCTCGAACGGTATTGAAAAATCCGGGTAGGCCAATATCGGTGGTGAAGATAAAATAACTTTCAGGTTTTCAAATATTTCTTGTTTTCTCTCTGTCCTCTTCCATTCAAATTCTTTCTTCTTATGCTTATTCTTTTTGGATGACGTCGGTGGTAAAAGATCTGCTGATTGTCTCGTTATTTTACTAAAATCCTTGATGAAACGGCGATAATAGCCAGCGTATGCTAAGAGGGTCGTAGTTCATCTGAATTTGAGGGTGTAGGCCAATTTCTCACTTTTTCGATCTTGTCCGGTTTAGTCTCTATATCTTCTGAACTACATACGGCATACGGTTATATTCCCAAAATCTAAGTGGTCCTACATTGAACGCCGTTCTCTCTTTGTGTTCTTCTTTTGGTTAGACACGCTTTCATTTAGCAACACCGTGAACACTTCAGAACCTTTGAATACTTTAGAAGCGATCCCGCTTTTGAACCTTGAAGTTAAGGCTAAAGAGATCTTCTCAACCTACAAGTGTAGTTTCTACATAAACAAATAACTACAGTTGAGAACATCACGAAACTGACATTCATTCCGAATAAAACCATTCTAAAATATCTCTTTCTCTCTCGTAATTTAAAGGGGAGGTAATACATATAGCTAATTTTATTCATCCGGAACAAAGTTAGCGATATTGGACTGCGTGTCTTTAAATTCACTCAAAACTTGCTGCATCGGTCATTCAACTTCGTTCTCAAAATCATTCACCTTGTCAATTTCATGATATTCTTACCTGTAACTATCCATGTGCCAGCCTCCGCCCTCAACCAATATAACAAATGCCTCATGACTTAAACCCGTCTGGCCTTCAAAATAATAAAACGCGGATTTTTTTTTTTTTTTTTTTTTTTTTTTTTTGCCAGTTGTACCAAGCTTTGCACGTAAGTACATGTGTAATGCTGGTTGAATTTGCTAATAGTTTGGAACGATTTTTTCATGTCCTAAGCGCATGGCGTATTTCTGCTTATAGTTCGGTCTGCATCCATTGCATGTATACACTGTTGACCACGATTACCACAAACTCTTAATTTTCTGAAAACAGATTGTACTTCTCCTGACCCATTTCTTTAATTCTACGACATAGAATCGGTGTCCCTACATTCAATTTTGTTCTTATTTTTTAATGTTTTCGTGATTTCATCGTCTTTATTGATATAATTTTGAATGGTAATGCAAATTTGGTATTGACGATTTTCATGCATCTTGAATGTCATATAGTGTTTTGAAAGACGACGTCTACGACATATTGGTATTGATGTCTTTCCGTCGATTAACCCGTCCATAAATAGACTTTTTTTTTATTTCCGGATTCTAAAGAATAACGTATCTGAAAATTATAAAACTTCATACAACACTGAAACGGATTTCTTAACGACCACTAAGTTTTTGCGGAAAAGGTAACCATTCGTGTGGTATTTGCAAAGGGAAATTGTGAAAATATGATATGAAAATCACACAGGAAGAAACTTTCATTAATATCATCCAGAAATTGTTTAAAGAAAATTACGAATTTTATCAGAGTTTGAGGAAATCCCTGATTTCAAAATAAACATTGGTGGGTAGGGTAATTCTAGCATTTTATGCGCGTGTACATGTAGGAAACAAACTAATCACAATGCAACTCTTGAAAAGGAGGCTACTTGTCTTTGACCGTTTGAAAAAAACTACAAAAGTACACATTGAATGTATTCTTCCATCGTGACTGTTCTGTTACTCACACAAGCACTAACTACTGATATTACCCTACCCACAAATGTTAATTTTAAAATGAGGGGTACCTTTGATTAAATTCACCCCTTAACTAAACATTTTTCGGATCGAGAATTATGAAACCAGATAAAGTATCATTATTTTAGCAAATACTACTTTTGTGTGTATACAATTATCAGTGATATTCATGGAAAGGACGTTTAATAAGCTTTTTGCCACAGGGGTAATGAATGGAGAAAAGTCAGTTTTTTTACGCCTGGGCTCCGATGATCTCTTCTATCAAAATACGCTATATTAAACTACTATTTGTGTATTTGTGTAGAAATAAATGTGTTCTCATTAGATAAGTTCAAAATGTTTTAAAATATGGATTTGCCGTTTAGAATTTCGTTTCAGCGTATTGTCAATGATCCAAAGAAGTTTTCCATTATTCTTTTATAATGAATATCATAGGTCCATGAAGAGTTAAGAGAATCGTGAAATAGACACTTATCTGATTCCAAACCATTCTTAATCACTAACTCAATGCTTATTTCATTCATTACAAATACTTACTCAAATCATTCAAAAGAGCTTTAAAATCATTTAAAATATAAGACCAAAAGTTACATTCAAAATAAAAATAGATAGCAAAATAAACGATTTCACTGACATGTTTGAAACTGTTAGTGTCTTATTGGTTCTTTGAAAAAAGCAAGCCATTTATAGAACCTGTATGCATATCTTATAAAAATGAGGAAGTAAATATAGCTATTTTTATCCTGAACAAAATTACTTATATTGGATTACCTCCCTCTAATTCCACTCAAAACATACTCAACGCACTCATCCCATTTCATTCCAAAGTCTTTTTTCGAATCATTATACGATATTGATAACTGTATTTATTGTATACTGTTTTTAGGTGGAACTCGTATAGCAAGCATGAGGTATTAGCCTTTTTGTGCGAGATCTGGGTGTTTGTTTTTCAGGAACGATTCGGTGTTATGAATCAGATCGTCGACGAACACAAATAAGGCCTCGTTGTTTGTCATGCCAAATAAGAATTGATAACTGTGAGTATTTGTCATTTTTTTAATCACATTTTCGCCTAACCTGATGAAACTTTATCAGCATTATTGTCAAATGAAGCATTAAAACCCTTTTGATCATAAAGAAAATGCAGCAAAATACACAAGAAAAGGGACCTCAAAAGGTCATTTGATTGAAAACGTCTAAGAAGATTCACCTTGTTTCAGTTGTATATTCAATTAATGTTTATTGTCTGTGAATGGCAATCGGAGCAAGTAGATGCTACCTAAAAAAAGTCTAATAATGTCTGAATTTCGAAAGTGCTTAAGCTGGCGGAACATGTTATATTGATTTTAAGAATTTTGCGGAAATATGTAAAACCTTGCAAAAGATTTAGCATGAAACAAAATGTTCTTAGCCGGGTTTAGAATACAAATGTTATTAAGTGTGAGTCTTGGAGAGATAAATTATTTACACTGTCAATCTGTCAATTTTCGTAGAATCTTTTCACTGTCAATACTCATTTAACCGCTGATGAAGAAACAATACGAAAAACATTAACCTTGTGTATGCGAAAACGAACAAATCTGTGTACTAGTTTAGATAGTATCACGCCTGAAACATTATGCTGATTGAAAATGGTTTCGTCTGTCATATATTCAAAATCTTGTTATTGTGTTACTGATAAATCTGTAAATGTATGGGTAAAGCAAAGATGAATACATTTTTATATACCGTTATTTCCTTTGTTCTTTCTAGATAATCGACAAATATGAAATGGTTTTGATAAGTTATAATAAGTAACTTCACCTAAAATCATTTAGATAGCCAATCTTTTATACACACTGTTCGCTCATTTATCCATATTCATCGCCTTCTTAGCAAAAGTAGCCGATGAAAAAATCGACACAAACCATAATAAATCTTTATTTCTTATTACTATGTTTTTAATGTGAAAAAAGATGAAAGAAAAATAATGATATTTAAACGAAGAAAAAGGGGGGAAATATCTTAAATTGGGCAAGAAATCTGCCGACTTTAGACCGCCATAGACAAGCTACAGCATTATTGCTACATGTATGTGACACATAAAATAAGGTAATTCATCCTCTTTGTGTTATTCAACATATAGAGGATATTGAATGAGTGGTCATGGAATACCGAATTTATTGAACGAGTCATCTATAAACAGATAAAAACGAGGCTGCGCCGAGTTTTTATCTGATTATAGATGACGAGTTTAATAAATTCGGTGTTTTATGAGCACAAATTTTATATTCAATTTATAATATGACCCGATCGTCTAAATTCTTGAAATTCAACATTTCAATTTTCCGCGAAACTTATAACGCCGTTTAAAACTGACGTCACAATGTATATTATGACGTCATATTCGCGGTAACAAAATAGGGTTGTTAATCTCTCTGAGCTCATTTGCATAGTTATTCAGCTTGTGTAATAACACCCGTGTAATATCAAAAAAATATTCAACGGCGTTATTTCACTATCGCGACGTAGGCCATATCATAAATTTTTTTCCTCGCTCATAGATTTGCTGAGCAAAAAGTGCCACTGGAACGATAACTGTGTGTAGGCCCTATGGAGCCTCTTTTTTCCTTTCCTGATTCATGTTTCTTTTAATTCAGGTGGTTTATGGAGAGCCTGTCAAAGAAAGATTTTTTATCCATTTGGTTTTGAGTTTCCAGGACATAGGATGATTTATACCTGTAACGAAGATCTTTGCAATTGGGATGTACCTCTTTAATTAAATTGACGAAAGAATTTATAGATCTACTTTCATTCTCCTCGTTGGATTATTGAGAAATAGCTGTAGATTATTATTTGATGAAATGCCGCCTAACGAGTGAAGATCTATTTTAATTCTCCTCGGTGAATTATCGAGAAATAGCTTTCGTTCATTTTACAAAATCTGACGTTATCGATGTTGAGCCTAGTCATTGACGTCATCCTAAACGCTGCATAGCAAACGCGCGCAAAATGGTGAAAATTCGCCCTAAAACTTTCGGATTTCGTCCCATTTTTGCCTTAAAGAAATAGAATAATCGTTTGTTTTCCGATTAAGATCAATCGATATTGCATGTCGTGAACAACAAAAGCTAAATTTACACTTGTGGCTCCACTCTCTTGAAAACGTTGCTTTTGTTGGTCATTCAATGAAATATACACTAAATCAAACGATAATCCTGTATAAAATCAAACTCGCCCCTTGACCCCAAATAAAATTAATTTCTTGAATTTCCTCGATCAATCGCAATTACGCATGTTATATTAAAGATAGAATTTAAAATGTGTACCTAATTAATCAAACCAGCCATTCAAACCTTAAAAGACATCAGTAAATGCCTGATAATGTTTTCACAACAAAATATAGCGATTTACTTCGTCCTTAGATCATTTGCATAGTTATTCCACTAGTGTAAGATCACCAGCGAAGTAGCAAAAATATTCAACGGGATAGTTTAAGGTAGGTAATAATTCGTTTTATGAGTACTACAGTTAATAACACAGTGAAATTGACAAGGTGAGCGATTTTGGAATGATTTCGGAATGAAGTTGCTTGAGTGAGAAGAGGGATTTTTGAGTTAAATTTAAGGGCGCTAATCCAATATTTCTAATTTTGTTCAGGATGAACAAAATTAGCGATATGTATTTCACCCATTTAATAAAATATGCATAAAAGTTCTATAAATGGGTTCCAATTTCTTCAAGAACCAATCGGACTTAATTTGGTTCTTGCTTTACTCATTTTGGAGGTAGTTGTTTATCTTATATTTTGTAATTTTGAGCGTTTTTCAATGGTTTGTGTGAGTGTTTGGAATGAATGAATGGAGCGCTGAGTGAGCCATTTAGAATGGTTTTGAATGAGATGAATGTCAATTTCACGATGTAACTAAATGTTATTATTTCTGTGCATAATCGTAAAGAGAGGCCATTTAGATGCATTTAGTACACCATGCTTCATGTGTATTGTATGGTTTATACAATGCATACGGGCTTCATATCAATGTGAACGTCATGCGTTAGACAGACTATGCGTTGGATGGTGGGAGTATAACGGCATTTTATGAAGACATAAAACAAACAATCTTGTTTTTGCTGATGGAAGTTTACAATGAAATGTTATGTTGAGGACATCTTGAGACCATTTGTTTGTCCGTTCTCAATGAAACGCGATAATGCGTTAACATTGAGGTTTTCTACCAGATAATCGTTCGGTCGCAATCTGCACTGTCGATTAAGGTTTTCTAAAGAACAATTATGTTAAACCGCTACCATGTATGCCTTCTCTACCGATCAATCCGTCAGAGCATTATGGGTAATTAGGACGTACCGTGTTTGACGATTGACGTCAAATCGGAAACCGGCATTAGCTCATCAAGGCTCTTACGGACGAATGACAGGCCGTTCTCTAATAACGTATCTAGCGTGCGATAAGAATTTTTGGCGCAAATCACTGCAGTTCTCCATGAAAACGGTGACCATAGGCATTATTGATGTTAGTGACTTTGCCATTTTACGTAAGTTTCTTCATGCCAGAAAAATAGGACGTTAGCTCCTAGCCACCAATTTAAAACCTTTTTTATTTATTTTTTCCTTGCACTCCATTGTCAATTAATTAAATAACTTTTTTGCTTCAAATAAAATGTTCAATGTTGTAATGGTGTTATTTTTGGCCGTAATTTTCTATTGGCGCTGAGTATAAATGTGTGTGAGTGTGTTCATGTATGGGTTCATGTATGGTTGAACGGTTATCTTTTGAATTTTTTTGAATAATGTTCAATTGTTCTTGAACTATTAGTTTTAATAAAAGGAATTTGTTTAACTATTGAGAAATGCGATTGTGAACTTAAACTTGTTGAAATAGTGTCACATTTATACAGTTAACAACATAGTGAAATTGCCAAGTTGAATGATTTTTGAATAATTTAAGAATGTAATTGAATGAGTGTGTGGAGCGAGTTTTGAGTGAATTTAATGGGAGGTAATCCTTTATCTCAAATTTTGTTCAGGATGAATAAAATCAGCGATATTGATCACCCTCCCCCCTTTAATAAAATATGCATACAAGTAACATAGATAACCTTTTTCTTCAAGAACCTATTAGACACTTAAATTTTTTTCTCTATCCAAATATTGAAACACGTTGTTGATTTTACAATGGATTTGAGCGGTTTTGAGTGGCTTGAGTCAGTGTTTGGAATGAATGAATGAATGAATGAATAAATGAATGAATTAATGAATGAATGAATGAATGAATGAATGAATGAATGAATGAATGAAGCGCTGAGTGAGAGATTTAGAATGATTTGATAGGGGTGAATGTCAATTTCACAATGTATCTAACTGTATATGAGTAAACATTAATTATCGAGAAGTTAAATGGGGTTTGATCTGCATTTGAAAATTCTTCTTCGATATTTACTGACAGAGCAGATGGTCAGAGGTCAAATATATATCTAATCTTAATTGCAAAATTGAAGCTTTTCCTTTTGATTTATCTCAAATAAACTGTCATGCCAAATTATTATACACCTGATTTTAGTTTTCTGTTCATCCAGAGTTACATGTAAAACCGTGCATTTTTTTTAACAAAAAACAAGCAAAAGTTCGAATTTGTATATGACTGTGTACCTCCTTAAAGCCGTTTTGTCACTTTTTTATAGTTAAATTTTAACGACTCATCTATGAAATATCCTAGCAGTTTTTTTTGTATGTGAAATTGAGCTCAAAGGGCTCAAGTCTTGCGAAAGAAATTTCTTACAGCTTACCAATGAAATATCCTAGCAAGTTTTTGTGTGAAATTGAACTCGGGGGGGGGGGGGGGGGGGCTCCAGTCTTGAGAAAGAAAATTCTAACGGCCCACCATTGAAATATGTAAGTAATTTGTGAAATTGAGCTAAGGGGGCTCAAGGCTATTTTTCATTTTTGAGAAAGAAAATTCTAACGACCATTGAAATATTCTAGCAAGTTAATATAGAATTTAGCGATTGCTCTGGGGTAGTCGTATTTCAAAAAATTCAAAAAAAAAATGGCAAGCCTTGCCACTCCCAAATTTCGATAATTCGTTTATGTTTGACTCAAGCTACATCATAGTTGAAGAAAGGGGTAAAGTTGACTTAGAATTTGAAGAGTACAATCGCAAACAGCTACCGTGTATGCAAGAACAAAGGCGATGTTCCATACTGTCAAAGGAAAACAGATTGAGCAATCAAAATATTTATTCCTTGTGGTATTACTATTGACATTCGTTATTTTCCTCCCCGGTGGCGGCAAATATCCTTTCCGACGTGTGTCTCTCACCAATGGGTAGATAATCGTAAACCTATGTGAGATAGCAGTCGGAGGCTAGGAAAGGGTGTAATGGTAGCACAGGTGAAAGAAATACCAGGAATCCATTGTGAGGTGCTCCGGCCGCCGCGATATAACTGCGAAATTGTTGAGAGCGGCGTAAAACCCATTCAAACAAACAAAAATCGTTATTTTCCTCGGATTTTTTTTTCTTCAATCAATTCATGAAAGGGTAACATTAATGTCATAACAGTTCGATACTATTTCAGTTATGGCGTTAGTTTTGCCCACCTAAGATTTCTTTAAACTTTTAATGTCTAAGAAAGGTAAACAATTCAAAATATACTTAACCAATAACGAATCGAGGCACTGTTAATATTTTTTTCTAGAAATAGTGAAAATAATAATATATACACTCATGGTGACATTAAATTCAGCTTGTCTTCACAGTCGAGAAAAAATATCTTATGATCAAGATTTTGCCAATAACCTGAGACCTTTTTACATGTGCAAGAAGGTCACATTGACAACTTTGAATGGTACATCCGAAAATACCAGAAAAATTGGTTTTTCGCCAAGATCTAAGAAAAGGTCTCCGACACAGCATAAAGAAGTACTAAAACATCATTCTGAACATCGCTCGGACTTTTCCGTAAACACGAAAGTACCTCGGACGCAAGTGTAGTAACTTTTTATCATTTTTTCGGTAATACGGCTCCTGATGGTACTTTGGGGAATACGCTTGAAGAATAGTATATTCCTTTAATGTTTTTCGATCGTCTTATTATTTTACATGCGACCATTAATTTTAAGTGAAACACCGCGTTTTGTTTTTCAAATTATAATATGCCCAATTCTAACTTTACGTTGATTTTATTTTTCGCAACGTCATCCTAAGTTATGTTTGTGACGTCATATAATCCCACGTGCGATATGACGCGCTTTCATGGCTGCGCCCTTATTATTCCCGAGGTCTATTCCGTAGAATCGCCGAGGGTTCCCGATTGCTAAAACATACCATAGCAATGAGGCAACAATTCTATGACGAACAGAGAAAAGAGGATAGATGCTTGAAAATAACCTTATTCATAAGAAGATCTGTAAAGAATTTTATTTGTTCTGGATTTCTCATGTGGCGTTCATTGATCGCTGCTCCCATTCATTAATATAGGTTGAAACATGTATTGCGTAGTTATACATTTCATTATACAATGGAGCCTGTGTTGACGTGATATCAACTGTCCGATCACATTATTAGTTAAACGGTTTCTTGCTGGGGTATATGACGATTTATTCCCGCCTGGAAACAAGGATGTCACCCGAGCCGTAGGCCGTACGAATTTCTAGTTCTTCAAAGATTTATAGCTAAATATCTGTCTTATGCCTATGTATGCCTCCTCGGAGGAGCGAGTTTAGAATGAGGTAGTATAATACGTACTGAGTGTTTTGTATGAAAAAAAAATATCTAACGAGGTTTGGAGAATTAATAATTGTCGAGGCTCAAACAATACACTAAGTACGTTTAATATTTATCTAAAAACCTCTATTTGTCATCGATGTTTCTAAATGCAATGCAAGTGTCGAAAAATAATCGTATCATATCATTGTTTTAAAAATAACTCCGCGATGTTTTGATATGAAAGTGGTTCTTGGCTGAACCTGCGAGAAAGTTGGCACTTGAAATAGACAGATTTGTAAAATGTTAAGGTATTTATTGACATCTATATCATTTTTCCCTATTTTAACACAATATTAATTGACATGCTTGTTAACTATAGCCTAACGAGTATACTCGGGTCGTGTTATCAGCGAAGCTTCTACACTGGGCACTTTTTTTACTGCACTGTACCAGGTATACGACTGTGATATGAGTGGTTGAATCACAAAGATCAGCCAAGGAATAATTGAATTAAAATCAAGGATAAGTTCTTTTGTGTTCTTTTACAGTTTCGTCTCAGCTATGAATTTTAAGGAAGTGTATGGTAATTGACCCATAAGTGCTCTCACACTATCTCGTTCATTAATTTTTCACGCGACCTTAAATATTAAGACATATCCATAGTTTTGTGTTTCATTAGGACATTTATACAGCTGCTTTAGACTCAATACAAATTTTGGGGGTTAATCTAATTACACGCTATTATGTCACTTCGTGTGTTCTATTTGATCTTATTATGTGTTGGAATTATTGGACCCGTATCAGGTATGTTTTTATTAAGAGATGAAGAGTAAATTTTGATTACATAAAAGTATGAAACTAAAATCTTTACCACAGTGTATGAATACGCAGAGCGTTTTATACATCAGAAAAAAAAAGAAAATTACACTCATCATATCTTGTGATTTAATAGCATGAAGCAAAATAGTGATGATTGCTCTATAAAGATATTTACTGGAAGTCTATTCAGCTTTAAGTGCTCTTGGACAAGTTCAAAGACGCATATGTCTTGGCGGGTTGTCGGTCTTTAGTACTTGCGTAAATCTTTTAATTAACGTCTTTTCATCTGAAGCTATCAGAATTTATAAAAAGAAAAACCTCACTGAAGTGATCCTTAGAAAATGCTCTCTCTGATTTAATTTTTTAATTGTGGTCAAGCAATGAAGCCCGGATCAAAGGCTTTTAAAACAGAAAAAAAATCGGCCTTATCTGGAAAATATGAAGAATGTCTTAAACTTTCGAGGGAGGACAGTATAAAATTAAACGTTAAGGTGGAAATGTGTTTTCTTTGATTCAAGTATCATTAATCTAACCTTGAATTACAAGGTCTAGGGCTGTATTAGGTCAATGACAAAGTTTGGATTATGGTTGTCTTAGACTGATTCATCATGTTGAACCCTTAACCTTAACCTTGACATATCATCTACTTTTCGAAATATTGAATTATAATTTGTATTTTGTCAAGATAAAGCATTATGTTGCTTTTCTATTATGATGTAGCTTGTCTCTAATTCTTGCATTATATTGAACCCATGACGATGACCACCTTTTATCTTCAATTTTAATGTATAAGATCTACGACTGATTTAAGTAAAGAATAAAGTTAAGTGGGTGGCTTTCTTTGACTCTCGCATCACGTTGATCACATTGATGCCGAATGCGAATGAGTCCTTTTAATAAACATGTTTATAATATGACCAACGTCGCAGGATTGAGATAACCCCGTTGAATGTTTTTGCTATTACACTGGTGTTAAAACACTAGTGAAATAACAATGTAATTGTGCTAAGAACGAATAGCAACGCCATTTTTAACAGTGAAAATGACGTCATTATGTATATATTGTGACGTCAATTATGAACAGAGTTATAAGTTTCTCGAAAAATTGAAATGTTGAAATTCAAGAATATTGACGAATTTGTTTTTGCAAAAGTTCAAGTCATATTATGAAAAGAACACGAAAATCTGTGCTCATGAAATACTGAATTCATTCAACTCGTCATCTTAAACATATAAGAACTCGAAGCTGCCTCGTTTTTATCTGTTTATAGGTGACTCTTTTAATAAACTCGGTATTTCATGAACACTCATTCAATATCCTCTATTTATTAGCTCTGCTGTCTTCGGGTTAAAAAATCGAGATATTGCCAAAGCCTTGATTATAGTCATCGTCGTCATTCAAACACCCAGATATATATTTTGTTATCTTAAAGCTGCTCTTTCACAGTTTTTCATAGAAAAATACAAAGCTTATTCTAAGATTTGGAAATGTGTGTATTTTAGACGATTTAGAATGGTCCAAAGGCATTGGCACTAAAAACAACATGTTTCAATGATTTTGTAAATTATTTATTGGCAGCGGCAAGATCAGTTAAGGATCAAGTCTTTTAATTTCCAGTCTATAAATTTCAAATTCGTTCTTTTCCGTGAATTATCTTTCATTTTTGCCTGTATTGATATGAACTTTCCAGCTGTCAAATACTTTAACCTTAATCTTTGATTGAATAAGACAAACATGCGAAAAATACACGCATAAATGGTTGGCTCAAAATTGAATAATTATTTTTTAGGCGTTAGTAGTTGCTTTATTTTTCAGAATGGATTTTGCTAAATTCAGGACTATTTGTCTTTCTTTCCATGCATCACCTGATTAAATCTTATTATTTTAAAGGCTTCAAGATGATGAGATTGTTTCTTCCGATTGTATTTACGAAAATTTTCAAAAATCACATTTTCCCAATCTGTGAAAGAGCAGATGTAAGTTCCATAAAAGGCATTCACATGTTCACTCACAAAAGAGCAATCCATATTATCAAGGGCGATTTATATAGAAACGTTTTGTGAGAATTGTGTCCCTTTTTAAAATTAGATGTTTATACACCTATTCAGCACTTAACAACAGAGCAGAAGTACCCGTAGGCAGTGCCTTTGTTTTGTATTATAGGTTATTGAATTTATATGGGAATATATTGTGTCGGACGAGTTCTTTTGGCAGAGTGCCCGAGCTTGCGAGGGCAACTACGCCAAAAGAACGAGTCCGACACAATATATTCCCATATAAATTCAATAACCTTTTTATTGTATACTTTGATATTGTTGGGCGATATTCACTTCTTATTTATTGATTTTTTACATCCCATATACTTCAAGAACGAGTTTTTGTTTAAATTTAAACCGCTTTTAATAACATTACGCAATTGACCTTTTCCCGCAAAATCCTTTCCGTTATATTTTTACGTTCGGATGAATACATCCGTTGCTACGAAGTGACAGTGTAAACAAAAAAGACGGCGGACATTTTTGTGTCGAATCGCATTTTAGTTCTTTAAATACGCGTTGATTCCGACTTACTTTGAATAAAAATGAAATAAATATATTTATAAAAACTTGTTCATTTGTTATTCTTACTAGTTACATGTTCCAGAACTGACTAAATCGGCGTACTTGATACCGGAGCAGACTAGCGATAGTCATAAAGGACGGGACGGAGTGAAAGACGAGATAAAGAGAAAGATAGGGAGGAAGAGAGATAGATACTAGAATTATGATATTATGATAGATATTAAGGGATGTGCATGAATATTTTTGAAAGAGTTATAAAATAACATAGATAAAGGAATAAAGGAGAAACAAATACAGTGATTTGGAAGAAATTTGAGATTGAGGGGAGGGGGGCATCTGAGTCGACGGAGAGGGGGGAGGGGATGAAATGGTTTATTTCTCGGAAAATGTTTCAAATAGATGAAAACAAACACTGGTGTATTGCCCTTTATGCATTCAAATAACTAGAACGTATTTCTTTCTCTGACAAAACTATTTCCGGAATATTGAGCGCAAAAAGAAAGCGTTGATAATGTGATTTTATGTTGACATGTGGCGAGGTAGCAACCAGAAAGTAGTCCAGTCCATTTGTGCACGTGAAAATAATCTCAGTGCAATATCAAAGTATGCAATATCAAAAAATTGCACACTTTCCTCCCGTTCAAATACATAGAGACAATATCAAAGTATATAATAATAAATTAATGTTAATTTTTTAAAATGATATTTTGATAGTTTTCAGCATTTTGACCTTGTTCCATATACATGTACATTGCGTATATAATGACATTGTCTTCTACTTGCAGGAATGATTGCGTGTTATGAAACACGATCAGGAAGAACTAGGATAAGATATCGTTGTTACTCATGCCGAATCACATTTAATAACTGTAAGTATTGTTTACTTTTGTCCAAGGTTAATCAATTGATACCAACTTTCATAGAAGATGCTCAGAATGGTTGTCCTGTGAAATGCGTAATCTTTTTTTTGATAAAAAAAAGAGGGGGGTGTCATTTAGATGCGGTCTAAAGCGGTCTTAAAGTCTGTTCTTTGTTGCTTATTGATCACAAAACCGACGAATTTTCACATGTTGTAATTGTACACATTTAAAATCAAAAGTCTAATTGCATTTTATTGAAGATGAATTAGCACACGACTCAATTTTCTTTTAACCGCGCAATCATTGAAAATTGCCAGTTAATTATGGAATGAACTTCTCCTAAAAGTTTTGGAAAGATTTTAGTGGTTGGAAAATTGAAAGAACCATATCATAGAAAAATATTATTTCTTTTTTCATTTACAAGAAATGGGAAAAAGGTAAATTTGATGATTATTTTTAGCGGTCTCGTTACAGAAATCGAAACAAATCTGATGTTTTGAAGTTCTGTTCAGTTATGGAGTGTAAAAAGAGGCACTCGATCTTTTATCTGGTAAAATAAACCGAGATGTGTTCGTTAAAACAACATCACGAAAATGTCATAGTCATTTTCTCAAAGTTCAACTGATTTGTAGTGTCTATCAGTGAAAATAATCAAAATAGATGTCCACAATCCCCTCTAGATAAGACTTATACATAGAACTTGAAGTAAAGCCTCCGTTTTCGACATTTATCTTGAAAGGAGAATCGTGATATAATTAAGCAAATTATAAGCAGAAATGTATTTTTTACCATTCGAAAATCAACTTTTATTCTATATTTGCATACCCGAAAACGTAATAAGTCGTTTTATTTAACCTATCGACAAATCTAAAGCAGCAGTTCAAGTGTATCAGAGCAGTGTAATTTGTTGTAACGAACATGCCAGTAACAAACTTGTAATATTTTAACTAATATCATCTTTTCTTACTTATACTTCAAGATTTTGTTGATGGAAAGAAATTATTCGTCGTTATACCCTTATACCCTTGTTGAGTAACAATTGATTGCATTACTGATGAAATTATTGAAACAAATAGCAGTAGTAATCTTTAACGCATATTTCACTTTGACATGAAAAACACTAAGATCTTTGGTCATCCTCCCCGTATTTCGTATGACTTTCGATTGACAAAGATATCGGAAAATCTTAATTTACCAAAACCAAATGTGTTTCAATCATCCTTTTCTATGCCGTACCTTAAGCGTAAGACATTATGAACATTTCATGAATTTCGGTTAAATAAACTGACGCTGAAAAATTAAAAACCTAGGCTAGACCACTGAAATAAATATATTTTAAGTTTATGGGTTTGCGGTTAAAATAGAGAGGCTTTTTGGCCTATTTCCAGTTCAATTCTATCTCTTTGGACCTGTTTGTTTGAACAAATAGATTAACACTTTTTACTTTTGGCGACAGTAACGAACACGTCAAATTGACCGGTTTGGCTTCATATATTTTCTTAACAAATCGTCACTTAGATTTCTCGCTTGTCTGATTTATAGATATAGACCTAAGGTATCTTAAACATTAATGTTAACTATCCTAACGTATGCTTTTGTACAGACCCCGCAGACACTAAATGAACCCGCTTATTGAGAGGATTATTGTAGATAATCCATATTCGTATACTTATTTTTAATCCGACATTAGGCCTATTGTCTGACAGTTAAGCGTAAGTCGAATATTTCATTTTCAGTCTTATAATATATTTCAATAAGATTTTTTACACAATATTTTAATTTACCCACTTTTATGTCATTCATTTTAGGTGTTTTTGGCAGGCGATGTATGAAACATGCATATTATCCATCTGGGTTTGCTTTTAAAGACCGAAACTTCAGTTACACCTGCAACGAAAACTTGTGTAATTGGGCTATACATCTTTAAAAACATCGACAATAGAATCGACGCAGAATTGATTTCTCGCAATTTTACCCATCTTATCTATAACGAACCACCACCAACAAAGCAACAGTGAACGATTAAGTGGTTTTTAAGAATATTCTCAGTACCAACCGACCTGTGATAACAAAAAATTATGTGTTTTGTGTAAATAAAATTACGTATACATTTACGATTTTTGATAAATTTACTAAAATTCCGATTGTAGAAAAATATCATAACAAAGGGAATTTGCACAATACATTAATCCTGGTATAATTGTGGATTTAATTAATTAAGCTATACTTTTCGCTGGTTTGACATTATGAATCCTCGTCACAAGGTACGACGTCGCAACATTATTTAGATACAAGTAATATATAATACGTACTTAGTGTTTTGTATTAAAAAATATATCTAACGAGGATAATTGTCGAGGCTCTGCCGAGATAATTATCAATTCCCTCAACTGGGTTAATATTTTTCATACAATACATATAGTACTTATTCTATTATATTATAACCTCTTTTCGACTTGTTTTCGACGATTTTTCAAACAGAATTGCAAGTTTCTAAAAATTACCCCACTATGTCATTATTCTTAAAGTAACCATGTGATATCATAGAAAAAATTTATGGGATGTTATCACTCAGATATTTGAATAGTTTTAAGATAAATTTAAGTTTATTATCTGTTTGACTTTTCCACAATTGCCGACAGCTTGATATAAGCCTCCGTTGTATAAAATATATCAACGAAACTTGCCACAATAACAATTGAATTTACAATTTAAAGTATCCCTTTTCAATTCGTGTGTTTTCATTGTATTGATCGTCTCGAGTGTGTGGGCTTATTAATATAGACATTCTTTTTCTTTTTAGCATAAAGTGACATTGTTTGAAATGTGTTATCATGTTATATGACGGTTTATATAAAAACATCATTAAGATTAACCAGTCCGTTATTGAACATATTATTATTGATACTGTTAAGGTTAAAAAGATATGTGGTTCTTTTTTTTTGGAATTGAATGTTCAATGCATATTTGAATTTAGGCTTTTCGATAGCTAAGCTAAGCGTTTGTTCTGTTTTAAATGCCTGATTAACCTTCAAGATTATTGTCCAGTTTATCAAAAACCTTTATGTTAGGCTAACACTAATGGATACTTTGTAGTTGATGTTTTTACTACCCCAAAAGATATGTATATTACCTAATAGTATATTTTTTCCTTAAACCATATAAGTTCGCTTGTTAAGTATTTCGGACATTTGATTATTGAATGTCGATTTCAAAATACCAATGACAATTTTAATATCAATCTGTAACGGAACACAGTGTTACTTCATATTGCGCTCTTGAATAGATTTAATGCGCACTTTACAATTCATCCTGTCTACTTAAGTAATCGTTTCTCACTCATTATTGCTTCTTAATTGTTTTACCATTTATAAGTCAATATCGAAAATATAATTTCGTTTTCTTGTTTCTTTTTTATTTCTTTTTTTTCAAATGTGTAAAGATAAATGCTTGAACATCGAAAGAATATTATCATATCAGCATAAGATGTTGTTGAAATGCTACTCAACAATTGATTTTAGTGTGAGATTTCGATTTTCGATTCTTTTTTAAGTAGTATGAAATCTTTTCTACTGATCAACTGAACGAGCACAAACATCTATGATTTAGTCTGCCCTTTTCTAATCAAAGTACGGAAAGTACTGATAAGTTGGAATGCGTTCGAGTGGCGGTGACCTTAAGCTACTAGCGAAGCTGACGCCTCCCGCCCACCACAGGTGGTCACATAATACGTCTCGTCTTTTGACGGGCGTATATAAATCAATGTATTTCAACAACGAGAGACGCTTAAACCACTGAATCGCTACACAGGCCTGAATCTGATGAAAGAAAAAATATACCAAGAGGGACAGAATGGCCCTAAACCACTCACCTGAATTCGATTGGTCCAGTGGATCTTATCCAAGAATCTTTCTGGCAAAGATTCATTCAAACTTGCCTATATGTTGAAGAGGAGACATTATTCGAATTATAAGCAGTCATAATAGACTCTGCCAACCCATTCATTACATAGGAGACTCAAATTTAGCCCTATCCTGCCACTCCCATATTTATGGGCTAATGAAAATTTTGAAAACTATATTTGGAGAAGGTCATCAAAGGAACATTCTTGCAAAGTTTCATTGAAACCTGTCCAGTGGTTCAGGAGGAGATGTCGTTCAAAGATTTTGGGCTCAAAATAAACCCCGCCCTGCCATACCCATATTTATTGGCCAATTAGAATATAGCGACAATTTTGAAAAGGGTCACCCAGGGAACATGCTGGCAAAATTTCATTGAAATTTGCCCAGCGGTTTAGGAGAAAGGTGACGACTCATGACGGACGACGGAGTCAGGGTAATCCTAAAACTCCCCTTGAGCACGTTGTGGTAAGGTGAGCTAAAAGGGAAGAAAACGATACGGACCCCACAGCCGACTTATGGACACACAGGCGACCTTATACCCTCAAAACATTTTTTATATTATTTTTCAATTAACTTCTGCTCCATTTGAGTTATCATTTACATTTTTAATTAGAAGTGTCGCAACTCATTTTTCCATGATGAAAAGCTATTTTCGCAGGGAGGTCATTTACTTCATGAGTTTGGATTTTTGGACGAAGTTCAATTGTGTTTCCGACCTATGTGACTCCAATATTGGGCACTTTCTCGGGTCATTGAAAACATTTGTGTCAAGTTCTATGATTTGGGTCAATTGGTTGTTCAGTTAGAGTGGAAACTGTTAACTGTTAAAATTTACTGATGCCCGTGACATGTATGACCCCGAAACAAATGCGCATTTCTTTGGGCCATGGGCAATATTTGTGTAAAGTTTCGTTATTGTGGGTCAATTGCTTCTCCGTTTATCTAGCGGAAAGCAAAAGGTCAATGGACTAAGAGACAGACATAATGATATCAATATTATTAGGCTCCTCTTCTTCTGATTTGGGGGTACAGTTAATAACATCGTGAAATTGAAAGGTGAACGATTTTGGAATGATTTAATCATGATGTTGAATGAGTGAGCGGAGCGAGTTTTGAGTGAAATTTAAGGGAGGGAATCCAATGTCGCTTATTTTGTTCAGGATGAACAAAATTAGCGATATATAAAACCTATATAAAATATGCATAAAAGTTCAATCAATAGCTTTCTATTTCGCCAAGAACCAATCAGACGCTTTAAATTTCATTTATGTCAGTGGAATCGCGATTTGGTTCTTGCTTAATTCATTTTGAATGTACATGTTGATCTTATTTTTCTAATAATTTTAAGTGTTTTTTGAATGGTTTGAGTGAGTGTTTGGAATGAATGAATGGAGCGCTGAGTGAGCGATTAAGAATGTTTTCTATTGAGATGAATGTCAATTTCACGATGAAACTAACTGTATGATGGTGCTCTTAAACATGTTGATGTGTAAGAATGTGAAGAAAGCAAGTTGAAATAGAAGGTTGTTTCAAAAAGCAAATTGTCTTGGTGTTGGAATTCAATAGGGCAAAGATATTCATAATTCAATTAAAGATGTGGTGGCAAGGGTTTTATTGGATGAGTATTGGGTTTTTACAATAAAACATTCATGTAGATAACTGCAATATGACGGAAAACAAACGATAATATGTTGCAAAAATATATAATAACTTTAAAAGTGTATCATCACTTTAAGAAAAGGTATTCATTTCGTAGCTTAGACAGAAATTTACAATATAACACCTTGTCAAAAGTTAAATGTGTAATCAGGTCGTTCAGAAAGAGAAACTATACCTTTAAAAGAAGCTATAACGTTATTCTACGAAAAACAGGTCGCGACCTTACTAAATAAGCAGATCACGCGATTGGTCTGTGCTATTGCCACAATACTGAGAAAACAGATCGCGACATTACCAAATAAGCAGATCACGTGATTGGCTAGTGTTAATTGTCAATTGCTGACCTAATTTGACTTGACTTATCACATGATTTCCAAATATAGTAATGCAAACATGTGATACTAATATATTCGTACGCAACTTTCAATAATTGTCGTTTGAAACATAAATTAGCGTGTAAATAATAAACACGAAGTGATAGTAGTGTAATTGCACAGCATTATTACTTTTTGATGAAATAAGCTGTATGTCTTTGTCAAGTTAAGATATACAAAATAAGCCGAAGTGTATTCACATCCTGTTCACGTGATATGCGTTCTCAAGAAACCCGAAATGAAATTATCTTGTGTTCATTTTGCGGTTTTGTTAAATCTAAGTTGGAATTGCTCCGCATTCCAACTTAAAAATAACCATCTTAAAAAATAAGATGTGTTTCACGTGTAAGTGTGTTCTTGTTTTTTGTTTGTTTTGTTTTGCTTTGTTTTTAATTTCGAAGATTAAATTTATTAGGGTGTATCGTCTAGCTTACCTTTTTAATCTACAATATGAATAAAATATTTTATTTTATATTAATAAACTATTTACAACGTGAAACATAATACATGTTTTATCTATTTTATGAAAAATATTTTGGCAATGGGAACGATTTATCGATCAAATGAATACTCGATCGAAAGTCCGATTATGGGTTGCCAATCGCACTTACCAATGAAACGAAAAATGCCATCTCCCAAAAATTCGTTTCTGAATAATTTGATTTCAACTCTACAGATGAAAGGGCAAGTTACAGTGCAAAGGGTAAAGTAGGCAACACATGGTCGTCTGTCGATTATCTACTGAGTCGATTCTGACCTAAATTTTCCTTTATTTACCAATAAGTGCCAGCAATTATTGTTCTCGCTCTCAAACAATACCATAAATGTTCGCCGCTTGATACTCATATCAGGATCGGTTCGAATTATTTGGACGTCGACGAGTTTAACTTATGAATTTATTGTCTTTTCAAACGTTCAAACAGATATATAATTGTAAAGAATGTGTTATTTTTCTTTCTGTTAACTGAAGAAGCAATATCTCATTCCAAGTTAGTCTAAAAGAAATTTTAGAAAGAATTACGTTGCTCCTGCTACGACCAAAATATGGAAGTACTCCAAGCGAGCAGCTAGCGAGAAGACTTTAAAGTGTAAATTTCCCTCTTCAGAACCGACCTTCAAGGGTATCACTTCAAGCATGAACAACCGTATACGACGTAAACATATTCAATCTATCTTCACAACCCGACATAGTGTCGTTCATTATCTTGCTTAAGATGCTTCGGTAAAGCCAAAAAAATCACGCATGCCTTTTACCGTATTATAAAAGCCGTCGCACAAGACTTATCAGATTCTAAATAACGCAACTGTACTTAAACAGAAGAACAGACTGAAATACAAACCACAGCTCAATACATATAACTACTACATCATCACCAACACATGGCGACTTGGAAATGATACAAACGTATTTACAACTGGATCCATGACAGAATGTCACACAGAGACCAACATCGCCACCAGATTTCAAGATAGTGAACAAAGTTCAACCTCTTGCATAAGATCCATTACCGCGTCCACGACGACATCCGAAATATTGTATATGAATTTGAGGTCTGCATTTAATGGACAACTCCTGCTTTGCCAACGCTATCCAATTTTGTGTTCGACAAGTCATATATAATAGCATAGAAAACAATTGCTAGTTGGACACTTAAAGCGTTTAATTGTCTTAACTGCCGAAATGAGAAAAAAATTAGCAACTTTTTTGTGATAGACACTCGAACTTTTCCAAGACATCCGCACGTGATGGAACTCGACCAAACAGATGTTCGACTGACTGACTGAAGAACGCCGCATCATTACAGACATTATGCTGGAACACCTGGATAACGAAGAAGAACGACTACCGACTGAGACAGAGTTTACTTCAATATTCGACCTCTCTGCCGAACTCAAATATTTGACAATGCCATAAATATTGACGTCCAGCACGTGGCTTACACTGAAATTCTGTAAACATAAATATCATTTTATTATCCCTGTCAGAATCGGAGTGAGAATCTGCCATCACGGGACCTAGACCCTTCAGAGATAAAATGCTAGGGAATTGACTAAGACCTTTATGAGAGTTCCTTATAAAATCGAGTTAAGTTATAAAGTGATAAAGTGGATATAATTCGTCAAAATAGTTTTGGAACATACGTGGATAGTGCTTCTTTGGTTAACGTAGTTCGTGTACGATTACGTATAAGGAAAAACGATGAATTAATTGGATTTTGTCTAGTGTCTTTGTCTGCACTGGGATATTAACAATGGCCGATGGGGTCGAAATGACCCGTACCTCCCAAAGTCAGGATTATTCCTCGACGGGAGAAAACGAGTCTCTTCAGGGATTGCAGCCTTAACCGGCGCCCGTAGTCTCGCAAAGTGCAGTACAAAATCTCGCCGCAAGTCAAAGCAGGCGAGGAATATCTAGGGTGTTTGCTGGACTTTCTTCAGCCACCTCTACGATTACGAGCCCGCATATGTGTTATTCAAATGCGGGAGATAACATCACGTCTTACACTCATGATATTGGTGTGCGTGCAAATACATCTGTGTCCGTGAGTGCTACATCGCTTATCAGTATCTCGGTCAGTCGGTTGCTAGGCAACAATACGGGACTCTCGTATGAATCGGGATTTAAGATGGCGGATTAGAGCTGTGGTTACGGGTTTTGGAATTGCAACGACGGTGTGAAATAAATCTTTATCGAATCAACTCATATCTATATACATATAGATTCTATTCAAATCGTATTATTGTATGCTCTGTCCTTCACTCTTTACTGTTCAAGCCTTGTCCCCCATTGAATCAGAAACGCCGCACATCACTTAAATTCCTACAGATCCAAAAACGGAAAATCACAAATAATATCATTCATGATTTTCCTTTCCCACACTTTTACTGTTAGATCAAAATAAATACTAAAATACTCACGCTTTGCAATCCACTACACAGACACGCCGTCCTACATTTAGCTGTCACGTGACTAAGGAAAGCGTTGGAATTCTATTCTTCCTCCCACTGTAAAGCCCTGCAACACACCTTCTATCCCTCCACCCCACCCCACCTCTCTCTCTCTTTCTCTCTCTCTCTCTCTCTCTCTCTCTCTCTCTCTCTCTCTCTCTCTCTCTCTCTCTCTCTCTCTCTCTCTCTCTCGTCCGGAAGTATATTATCTGTTTCATCAACGATTACTTTTGTCATTTGCCCATATTGTATATATGTTGTATACTTGGGTGTAATAAAAGATATGTTATGTTATGTTATGTTATGTTATGTCAATTTGTTTGGATTTATAATCGAACAATACAAGGAAACAAAGGCGCAGTGTAACCAACAGCAGCCGTCGTTAGATAAATTAACCAAAGCTGTGCAGAGTTTAGCAAATAAAGTAGGAAAAGATGACAATGACTATGACGGATTTATCCTGCGAGAAAGACTGTCAATTAGAAACTATTTCTTCCGACAAAGAAATTGTGGATCATAACCATTCAAATCAAGTGCAATTGGGGAAAAGGAAAACTAGTGATGAGCCAGAATAAGAAACATGCAATAAAAAAATCTCAAAAGGCTGACCGTGAATAAGTGACTTTCAGAAAAAATAGATCATCAATCGGCGATCGTACAGGAGCTACTAAAAAGTACAATAGACCAGGTAACTGTGAATATCTAGAAGTCCCTAAGATAAATAAGTTACTGTGGACAAACAAACAAATAAGTAAAGATCTTAAGCAAACAGATAAGGGTTTTCAAAGGATCCAAAATTATTTGACTAAGAGTGTGATACCTTTAATCCAGATAATGAATAAAACGCTTATCATGGAATCCGAAGATGCAGAAGAATTCTTTGATTGGTCCCTCGATGCTTTTAATCATCTTGCTCATGCACATCGGGATTTTTACGTACAGAGACGCCGGTCACTTCGTCCTGCTATCTCGAGTCGATAGGCTGCTCTATGTAGTGATAGTGAGAAAATTTTGTCGCCCACCCATCTTTTGGGTGAAGACAAAGACCTTGAAAAACGATTGAGAGAAATCGACGAAAGCCAAAAACTTAGTAAAAACTTGACAGTGCTTACACCGGGAAAAACACGTCTTTACAAAACAATCAACATGGTGTTCAAGGGATATAACGGGACGCAATATGCCAAGTTCGTCGAAGGATTTTTTAGGGAAAAGGGCCCTGACCGACTTCAGTCAACAAAACCCAAAGTACAAAAAGGGAGATCAGGACCAGAAAAAATTCCAGAGTAGTCAGAAACATTAAGTGTAAGTTCTTTAACCAATACACCTGAAAATTTCTATGGGGGGAACGTATCAAGTTTTTTTTATAAAAATTGGGAAAAATAACTGGTGACAAATATATAATAGACATAATTGCAAAAGGTTACAAGATAGAATTCAGTTCAAGTCCATGTCTAGAATGCAATCGATCAGAAATTGAATTTTCGGGAAAATAAGAACTAATTATTGATAAACTGATTATGGAGTTAAAGGCTAAAGGGATTACAGAAAGCGTAAGCCCATAGACAGATCAAACTTTGTCGAACCTTTTTAACCGTCCTAAGCCTGATGGATCATACAGACTTATTTTACATTTGGTAAATTAAATGAACATGTATTTAAGAAACATTTCAAGATGTAAACATTAAAGAATGCTTTACAACTTGTTCGAAAAAAATGGTGTTTTTGGAAGTTAGACTTCAAAAACGCATATTTTAGTATACCGGTAGGAAATACTTGCGCTTCACATGGAAGAATGAGACTCTGGAGTTCCGAGCTTTGGCTAACGGTCTTAGTAGTGCCCCCAGAATCTTTACAAAAAACATGAAACCAGTTTTTTTCAACCTTGTGAAAAGAAGGACACATGAACTGTGCATACATAGATGATGCTTTATTAACTGGAAGTACAAGTTCAGAATGCGACAATCAAAAGAAGCGTTTTATTAGTGGACAGCTTGGGCATCACAGTACATCCCGTAAGTCAATATTTGTACCTTCGCAATGCATAGAATTCGTTGGGTTTCTTATAAACTCTGTTGACATGACGGTTCGCTTAACACCTAGCAAAATGCAAAATATCGTAATGGAATGCAAAAATATATTACAACATACTTCAATATCCATACGGGATTCCGCGAAAGTGATGGGGCAAAATGGTGGCAAGTGAGCCTTGGGTACAACATTCCCCTTTGTATTATAAATCACTGGAAGTACAAAGGGAATACGAACTCAAAAATCATTGTGGGAGTTTCGACAAACAAATGTCTTTAACAAATGAGCATCGTTCTTGCATCCAATGGTGGATAACAACCATTGACAAATCATTTAAACCGATAATACTTTCTCAACCATACTGAATAATTGAATCGGACAGTAGTTTTATAGGGTATGGTGCGCATGATGTGACATTTGTGAAATGGTTCAGTGCATATGGGATGAAAAGGATCGCCAGGAGCATATAAATGTGCTTGAAATGAAAGCCGCATTCTTATTATTACAATATTTCTGTAATAACGATAGAAATGTTCACATCCACATGATGCTTGACAGCACAACAGCTATCAAATACATTTCAAAAATGGGGGGCGGATACCAAAACTAAACAAAACGGTAAAAGATATGTGGGAATGGTGTGCCGAGAGAAACATATGGCTCAGCGCATGTTTCATTCCCGGAAAACTCAATACTCGAGCCGATGCCCTAAGTCGGCAAAAGTTAAATGATGACATGGAATAGTCGTTGAAAGATATATTCACCATGTAACATTGACATGCTTGCTTCAAAACACAACTTTCGCATTAAAAAATATGTGCCATATACACCGGATGCAAATGCAAGGGTGTAAATGCGTTCTCTTTACACTGGGGAGATTACCAATCTTACATGTTAACTCCTTTTAGCGTTCTGGGGAATGTTCTCCAGATATTGGACGAAGCGGAGGCGGTAATAATAGCCCCTTTATTCTCGACACAACCTTGGTTTACTACAAATGACAATCGATCAACCGCGGATACTCCCACCTATGAAAGAATGTCTGTGGCTTCCAAAAGGGGTCACAACAAAGACTAAAAACTTTGAACTTGGCTGTTTTCTAAGTCTCACAGTCTCATTTCTCACAGATTTACATAGAAATGGATTAGGATACAGCGGCATAAATACGGCCAAATCTGCTGTATCTAGCAGTGTTTACATTGTAAATAATGTGCACTGGGAATCATATCCTAATTAAAGACTTTCTGGTAGGGATTTATAAAACGAACCCTTCTTTACCCCGTTACATTTGCACATGGGATGTTGGAACTGTTTTACGGTTTATTGCAAGTGAGTTCGTGTCCTGTGACAATTTGAAACAGTTGTGTTAAAATTAGTGGTCTTACTTGCGTTAACAACTCATAATCACATGCCCGCCCATTGCATTAATTACGCCCACCCATTGTTACGTGTATGTCAAGAATTTCGTCGGCTGGCGCTAAAGGTCTGAAGGGTCTTGGACACGTGATGGCAGATTCTCACTCATGTGATTCTGGTAGATATTGACTAACAAAATATACAGCAAACTTCAACTTACATGTAAGTTTCGTTTACCTTATCAATTTCTTTTTCAATACTTTTGCATCAATGAAATGGTCCTACACTTTTTTCTCAAAGAAAAGGAGATGTGTTTTACCTTTTGCATATCAACTCCTCCCCATCAGTCTTTTATCGTGGACACATCAAAGGGAAATGAATTATTTAATGTATCGAAATCCAAGGCGCTAGTCGGATGCCCAGGCCCATCCTCGAAATCAACGTAAATATGAGTTGTGTATCTCGGGGGTACCTTTTTCCTTGCGACATTTAACGTGCTGTTGTACTTCGCTGCAATAAAAGGACTGGGGTATTAATCAGGTAATGTATGAGTGATAAACGGAACGAAAATCTAGATCATGCTGTTTTTTATTTAATTCCAACGAATGGTAATAAATGTAAACTAGTTACATATATAGTCCGTTTGACTTCTATATGGACCAACATTTTGCCACAAATCTCGGAAATGAAAAAAAATGAAACGTATTTTTTTCTTGTCATATCATATTTTCCAACTAATACCATGACGCGTTTTGCTTTTCAGTATTTTTCAATGTAAAATAATGATTTTGTCCGTCCGTCTACATGTTAACTTTCAGCCTTTCATACCTACTTGTGTCTGTATTAAACGGAACAGCGAATTGTATAACCAAAATAGCACTGATTTGCATAGGGGCCGAGTCAAAAGTGTAAGATTTTAAGTTTTGTTTTAGTATAAAATCGAGTATTTATAAAAAATTAAGTTTGTCGAAGATTTTTACTTTGGATATCAAATCTGAATATATTTTCTCTTCGTTCAGAAACCTTTTACCCCCCAGATAATTGATAACTATTTTATCTATTCTGAGATAAACCCCAAGTTCACATATTAGGACTTATCAAAAAGCATTATTTAACGAAGTTGATGGAAATTTCACGAGGCAAACTTGATAAGAAGGCGAGTAATAACGGTAATAATCTCGTGATATATAAGTTTAGGATGACATGACTGTCGATATGCTAATAAGTATTTTTAAATAAGGAATAATGACCTTGTTTATCTATCAAATATCTAGTATAAAACCACGTGTTTTTACTTTAAGTTTACAATTTCTTATACCTAAACAGCCTCCATCACCCCTCGTGTTAAAGAGCGGAAAATGCGAAAAAATTTAACATTTACTAGATAACAAAATCATAATTTTGAAATCATTTTATTTTCAAAAAATATTTTTTGGAATGGTATTAAGCTGAAATTAAGATTTTACCACAAACAAATCCTTCATTCAAACGCAATTTTATGTAATTTGTGAAAAGGTTGGTCCATATAGAAGTCAAACGGACTATACCTAGGGTTTTTGACCTTTGAAATTATTCTCATCTTTGAAATTGTTCTTATCTCTGTGTTAAGCAATCTACGATAAACTGAGTAAAGTAAGATATTCACACTTACTACCCATTCTTAAAGGAATACAACCGTATTGTCCTTGGCTTTATATTAAGCAATAAATTATTTAAGGAACAAAATGATACATGTAGCTCGTGTGATTTTGCTGATCTCGGTCTGCTTAGGAATAATTGGTATTGTGTCTGGTATGTATGTATCATTGGCTTTAAAGTAGATATAATAGTAAAATGGAAATCAACATTTCGTTAACATCCTACCATTGATTTGAAATGATATCGCTATGACTCTATGAATACCGTATGCAATATATATTCTACTAAGTTTATACATTTTATTAAATTTATTTAATTGCAAGTCAAGCTTAAGCTTAATGAATCGTTTTTCAAGGCTCAATTCTAATGCATTCGCGTCCTTGAGAGAGAGATGCAATACGGGTTTTAACCCCATTCAAATTGTTGTTGACGAAGAGGCCGTAAACGTTTAGTTAAACAGATATATGTCGTTTTCTTTAATGCTTTTCGGTGGTTTATCGAGAAATAACGGTAGATTATCACTTGATAATCTCACCGCAAAATCAGTGAAATTATCAAAAACTTTAACCCGGCTTTGGTGCATTTCATCCTATCTGACGTCATCTATGCGGGGCGAAATAAGTGACGTCACATTGAACGTTGCATAGCAATCACGCGCAAAATGACGCGCTTTACGAAAATATGTCCTAGAAATGTCACATTTTGTCTCATTTCTGCATTTAAGAAATAGAATTATCGTTTGTTTTTCTTGTTAGATCGATAAATATTTCATTCGTGAAAAACAAAAGCTATATTTTCACTCGTGGCTCTGCCACTCGTGAAAATATAGCTTTTGTTGTTCACTTAATGAAATATAAATCGGTCTTACACTGAAACAAACGATTATCCTCTATTTCTTCCAGAGCTTCCCGGCATCGAGTCGATTTCAATAATTTTTCCATTCGGGTACTTTCGGCGATTCTACGGAATAAACCACTTTAATAATGAGGGCGCAGGCATGAAAGCGCGTCATATCGCGCGTGGGTTTTTGAGACGTCACAAACATGACTAAGAAGACGTTGCGAAAAATAAAATCGAAGAAAGGACAAATTGTGCATATTATAATTGGATAACAAATCGCAGTGTTTTACTGCGTTTTGTCATCAAAATAAAATATGCGTAAAAGACGATCGGAAAGGATTAAAAAGTTGTGTTTTTTCGTCAAGCGTAGCAAATAACCGAAGTACCCATAGAAGCTGAATTGCCCAAAAATTACCTCACTTACGTCCGGTTTCCAGTTTACAAAAGGGCCGAGCTATGTTCCGAGTGATATTTTCATGAAGGTCGACGACATTTTATTAGCATAATGCCGAATTGACTCAATGTTGACAAATTTCACCCAAATGGTTATGTCGAGAATCAATCACCCATGTAGGATAGGTGGTTGTTTGTTTAAATGGGGTTTTACGCCGTTTTTTTATTATTATTTCAGTCATATCGCGGCGGCTTGGGCACCTAACAATGGATTCCTGGCATTTTTCACACCAGCATTACCATCACATCCTTTCCTAGCCTCCAGCTGCTATCCCACATAGGTCTACGATTATCAACCCATTAGTGGTATACAAATAGTAGGAAAGAATGGGTGCCGCCGTCGGAGATCGAACCAGGATCGGTGTTAGAATCTCCAAAAGGATCAGAAGAAATTCGTGAGATGAATACAAACAAATCATGAATCATATTCATACCTAACCCTAATTCTCATTGAAAATCCAGTCTAAATTCTAAACTCAAAAAAACCTATCTTGATGTCGCCGGTACTAAAGTTGATTTGAAAATATCAATTATTCTTTGTCGGAGGGGAATATCTGAAAAGGCAATGAGCTAGATTTAACATATCTTAAAAGGATTTTCTACCCAATATAGTCCCTTATTAATTCATTTGAAAAATTGCTTAATTTGTAGGACATCCGTTTAAACTGTCAAAATATTATTTCTTGGGTATTTGAAAAGAGGTATACATAAATATCTAATACCTTTTATCTTCTTATTGCACAAATTCTTTATTGTATTAACAGGAACAGTTCGATGCTTTCAGACAAAGGGACGACGGACAATAATAAGAGCTCGTTGTTTGTCTTGCCAAATAATAGTGAATAACTGTGAGTATACTATTTGTATTCTATGTCGGCTATCAGTCTTTGCCATATCCTCATGTGGAAATTGTCCGTATTTTTGGCTGATCGCACTAACGAACTCATAATTGGAATATTAGATTCATTTTCATTACACAAGAAAGGGGACTGACTTTTTTACCTGTGGCCAGAACTTGATGTGGATGTATGTTGGCAATGATAATAATAACAAACGGGGCCTCTAAACACTGTGATACTTTGGAAGATCGAATTGCTAATGATACGTCATATCAACTTTAATCTCCTACGGTTAAGGACATCGTAAAATTGACAATTATCGCAATCAATACCATGCTAAATTACTCGGCGTTGCATTTTTTATTCCATACACTCACTCAAAACGCCCAGAAATCATTCCATGACTTTATTGGCTAATAAGGACTTGAATACCTTGGAAGAAAAAAAAACAGAAAAATGCGAAGCCATTTCAAAGGGAGTTAATAAAACATTTTCAATTTTTTCCACTCCACTTCTCGCTTAGGTTATAAGCACACTAGCACCTTTTGACCACTGAATCTGTCAAATTGATTGTCGTGATGAAATCTTACACAAAATTAATTTCCGTTCAAGTACGATAAAAAACTAGGTCAATAGGTCAAATAAAAGAAAATATTTGTTGAAAGACCTCTAGAGTTGAAATAGAAAAATTAGACGCCTTTCCCAATAACGTACTTGGAAATGCAAGCAAAATCAAAAGTGCCCTCATGACAAGCAACTTCAGCAATTTTGAAAAAAGCCGTTTTTTTAACTTCTAGAATTGCACGGAAGAAATATTCAATAAGGGTCCTTTTTACAATAACATATCTCAAAATCAATGGGGTCCTTCCTTATTATTATAGAAGCATGAAGATAAAGTTTTAGAAATACGAGCTGGAATTGGGACTCTTTAAATGGTACTAAGTAAATTGTCTCTAAGACTCTCTTTGTCTGTGACATATGACGAATTGCTACCAAAATCGACAAGGTCTTCATAGGACTAGACAGTATCCTTAGTAAGTTTGAGAAGACTTAGATTGTATATAATATACATATATTGTGACATCTAGAATTGTAACAGGAAAATGTCTAAAATGCATCTGTTCCCCTTAAAAGAATAGGAATACCACAAAGATCAAAAGGGTCTTCCGTAGACCAAGATAAACATCTTGAGCAAGTTCAATAAAGATTGAGCTTAATTTTTTACCTTTGGAACAAAAATAATATTTGACCTTTTTACCTATTTTTTGGTACCGATTCAAAATCTGAAGAATTTTGTAAAAGTATGACCCATGGAACGATCATAAAAGCTCAACATGAGCACAGGTGAGATAAAAAATTCTTAAATAGAATAGGTAATCAATTCAGTTATGTCTCTAAATAGCTGGAGGAAACTGTCATTTAAAAAAAAGAATTTCATAAGACCCAATTACGTACTGTTGCCTTCCAAAAACCTGTCTTAAATGAGATATTTTAGAGTGCTATACATATTCTCACTTTCCTTTTTTTAGGATTTTTAAGCCGAAGATGCGCAAGGTTTTCACTTGTTCCATCTGGCTTTGAGTTTAGAGACGGCACAATGACTTACACATGCCACGAAGAATTGTGTAATTGGGATATACCTTTACTTCAACATAGACCACAAAATTGACGGATAATTGGCTCGGCGTATAACCGGCGACAAGATGAACTGTCTAAGATAAATTGTAGCATATATTTGTATTAAGTTTGAAGAGGTAAGCTTATAGCAAAAATGGAGAAAAAAACGACATCCGGCAACCTTCACCTCGTACCTTCAATTTGAAAAAAAAATCGTTGTTTGGTAACGAAGTTTTATTCCTCTGAACATGTCAATTTTATGACAAAGTATCAGATCTCTATTGGTTGCAGAGAACAAAATATTATAATGCAAAAAAATTAAGAATTTTGATTGGTTTAATTGGCACCACGTGAGGTAATCCATTACACTTTATTTCCGTATAAAATGCGATTAGTGTTTTGGGAAACCACCACTCGAACTTTTTCTCTTAGTCCATTGTTGAAGGAACTCGAAAGACTCTTCCAAATCATAAAATTAGGAATAATTGGTATTGTGTCTGGTATGTATGTATCATTGGCTTTAAAGTAGATATAATAGTAAAATGGAAATCAACATTTCGTTAACATCCTACCATTGATTTGAAATGATATCGCTATGACTCTATGAATACCGTATGCAATATATTCTACTAAGTTTATACATTTTATTAAATTTATTTAATTGCAAGTCAAGCTTAAGCTTAATGAATCGTTTTTCAAGGCTCAATTCTAATGCATTCGCGTCCTTGAGAGAGAGATGCAATACGGGTTTTAACCCCATTCAAATTGTTGTTGACGAAGAGGCCGTAAACGTTTAGTTAAACAGATATATGTCGTTTTCTTTAATGCTTTTCGGTGGTTTATCGAGAAATAACGGTAGATTATCACTTGATAATCTCACCGCAAAATCAGTGAAATTATCAAAAACTTTAACCCGGCTTTGGTGCATTTCATCCTATCTGACGTCATCTATGCGGGGCGAAATAAGTGACGTCACATTGAACGTTGCATAGCAATCACGCGCAAAATGACGCGCTTTACGAAAATATGTCCTAGAAATGTCACATTTTGTCTCATTTCTGCATTTAAGAAATAGAATAATCGTTTGTTTTTCTTGTTAGATCGATAAATATTTCATTCGTGAAAAACAAAAGCTATATTTTCACTCGTGGCTCTGCCACTCGTGAAAATATAGCTTTTGTTGTTCACTTAATGAAATATAAATCGATCTTACACTGAAACAAACGATTATCCTCTATTTCTTCCAGAGCTTCCCGGCATCGAGTCGATTTCAATAATTTTTCCATTCGGGTACTTTCGGCGATTCTACGGAATAAACCACTTTAATAATGAGGGCGCAGGCATGAAAGCGCGTCATATCGCGCGTGGGTTTTTGAGACGTCACAAACATGACTAAGAAGACGTTGCGAAAAATAAAATCGAAGAAAGGACAAATTGTGCATGTTATAATTGGATAACAAATCGCAGTGTTTTACTGCGTTTTGTCATCAAAATAAAATATGCGTAAAAGACGATCGGAAAGGATTAAAAAGTTGTGTTTTTTCGTCAAGCGTAGCAAATAACCGAAGTACCCATAGAAGCTGAATTGCCCAAAAATTACCTCACTTACGTCCGGTTTCCAGTTTACAAAAGGGCCGAGCTATGTTCCGAGTGATATTTTCATGAAGGTCGACGACATTTTATTAGCATAATGCCGAATTGACTCAATGTTGACAAATTTCACCCAAATGGTTATGTCGAGAATCAATCACCCATGTAGGATAGGTGGTTGTTTGTTTAAATGGGGTTTTACGCCGTTTTTTTATTATTATTTCAGTCATATCGCGGCGGCTTGGGCACCTAACAATGGATTCCTGGCATTTTTCACACCAGCATTACCATCACATCCTTTCCTAGCCTCCAGCTGCTATCCCACATAGGTCTACGATTATCAACCCATTAGTGGTATACAAATAGTAGGAAAGAATGGGTGCCGCCGTCGGAGATCGAACCAGGATCGGTGTTAGAATCTCCAAAAGGATCAGAAGAAATTCGTGAGATGAATACAAACAAATCATGAATCATATTCATACCTAACCCTAATTCTCATTGAAAATCCAGTCTAAATTCTAAACTCAAAAAAACCTATCTTGATGTCGCCGGTACTAAAGTTGATTTGAAAATATCAATTATTCTTTGTCGGAGGGGAATATCTGAAAAGGCAATGAGCTAGATTTAACATATCTTAAAAGGATTTTCTACCCAATATAGTCCCTTATTAATTCATTTGAAAAATTGCTTAATTTGTAGGACATCCGTTTAAACTGTCAAAATATTATTTCTTGGGTATTTGAAAAGAGGTATACATAAATATCTAATACCTTTTATCTTCTTATTGCACAAATTCTTTATTGTATTAACAGGAACAGTTCGATGCTTTCAGACAAAGGGACGACGGACAATAATAAGAGCTCGTTGTTTGTCTTGCCAAATAATAGTGAATAACTGTGAGTATACTATTTGTATTCTATGTCGGCTATCAGTCTTTGCCATATCCTCATGTGGAAATTGTCCGTATTTTTGGCTGATCGCACTAACGAACTCATAATTGGAATATTAGATTCATTTTCATTACACAAGAAAGGGGACTGACTTTTTTACCTGTGGCCAGAACTTGATGTGGATGTATGTTGGCAATGATAATAATAACAAACGGGGCCTCTAAACACTGTGATACTTTGGAAGATCGAATTGCTAATGATACGTCATATCAACTTTAATCTCCTACGGTTAAGGACATCGTAAAATTGACAATTATCGCAATCAATACCATGCTAAATTACTCGGCGTTGCATTTTTTATTCCATACACTCACTCAAAACGCCCAGAAATCATTCCATGACTTTATTGGCTAATAAGGACTTGAATACCTTGGAAGAAAAAAAAAAACAGAAAAATGCGAAGCCATTTCAAGGGGAGTTAATAAAACATTTTCAATTTTTTCCACTCCACTTCTCGCTTAGGTTATAAGCACACTAGCACCTTTTGACCACTGAATCTGTCAAATTGATTGTCGTGATGAAATCTTACACAAAATTAATTTCCGTTCAAGTACGATAAAAAACTAGGTCAATAGGTCAAATAAAAGAAAATATTTGTTGAAAGACCTCTAGAGTTGAAATAGAAAAATTAGACGCCTTTCCCAATAACGTACTTGGAAATGCAAGCAAAATCAAAAGTGCCCTCATGACAAGCAACTTCAGCAATTTTGAAAAAAGCCGTTTTTTTAACTTCTAGAATTGCACGGAAGAAATATTCAATAAGGGTCCTTTTTACAATAACATATCTCAAAATCAATGGGGTCCTTCCTTATTATTATAGAAGCATGAAGATAAAGTTTTAGAAATACGAGCTGGAATTGGGACTCTTTAAATGGTACTAAGTAAATTGTCTCTAAGACTCTCTTTGTCTGTGACATATGACGAATTGCTACCAAAATCGACAAGGTCTTCATAGGACTAGACAGTATCCTTAGTAAGTTTGAGAAGACTTAGATTGTATATAATATACATATATTGTGACATCTAGAATTGTAACAGGAAAATGTCTAAAATGCATCTGTTCCCCTTAAAAGAATAGGAATACCACAAAGATCAAAAGGGTCTTCCGTAGACCAAGATAAACATCTTGAGCAAGTTCAATAAAGATTGAGCTTAATTTTTTACCTTTGGAACAAAAATAATATTTGACCTTTTTACCTATTTTTTGGTACCGATTCAAAATCTGAAGAATTTTGTAAAAGTATGACCCATGGAACGATCATAAAAGCTCAACATGAGCACAGGTGAGATAAAAAATTCTTAAATAGAATAGGTAATCAATTCAGTTATGTCTCTAAATAGCTGGAGGAAACTGTCATTTAAAAAAAAGAATTTCATAAGACCCAATTACGTACTGTTGCCTTCCAAAAACCTGTCTTAAATGAGATATTTTAGAGTGCTATACATATTCTCACTTTCCTTTTTTTAGGTTTTTTAAGCCGAAGATGCGCAAGGTTTTCACTTGTTCCATCTGGCTTTGAGTTTAGAGACGGCACAATGACTTACACATGCCAATTGTGTAATTGGGATATACCTTTACTTCAACATAGACCACAAAATTGACGGATAATTGGCTCGGCGTATAACCGGCGACAAGATGAACTGTCTAAGATAAATTGTAGCATATATTTGTATTAAGTTTGAAGAGGTAAGCTTATAGCAAAAATGGAGAAAAAAACGACATCCGGCAACCTTAACCTCGTACCTTCAATTTGAAAAAAAAATCGTTGTTTGGTAACGAAGTTTTATTCCTCTGAACATGTCAATTTTATGACAAAGTATCAGATCTCTATTGGTTGCAGAGAACAAAATATTATAATGCAAAAAAATTAAGAATTTTGATTGGTTTAATTGGCACCACGTGAGGTAATCCATTACACTTTATTTCCGTATAAAATGCGATTAGTGTTTTGGGAAACCACCACCCGAACTTTTTCTCTTAGTCCATTGTTGAAGGAACTCGAAAGACTCTTCCAAATCATAAAATTTCTATCTTATAAATGTTGAATTAAGAAAGAAATAGTATTTATGAGTTCCGAAGACCTTTAGAAAGGATTGCAATTATATGGGTCGAAATAATTTTATCGGAGAATAAAGTGCAACTGCCTTAGCACATGACTTAAACACATCGCCCTTCGTGCGTTATTTGCCATGTTCTAAAGTAATTGCACTTTGTACTCCAATAAACGCAGGAAAAATACTTTTATCCCTTTGTAAATGTGTGATTTGACTGATTAAATAAGTTTTAATTGAGACTACGCGACATTTTCAACAATTTGAAATGTTAGTGAGTTTCATACGCTTGGCGTAGTAGATTGTTTATTTATCGAATGGAGTTTAACGCCGCCTTCAACATTGTTTTTCAGTTATATCGCGGCGGCTGGAGCACCTAACAATGGTTTCCTGGTATTTCTCTCACCAGTACAACCACCACATCCTTTCCTTGCCCCCAGCTGCTATCTCACATAGGTCTACGATTATCAACCCATTAGTGAGAGACAAATTGTCGGAAAGAATGAGTGCCGTCGTCGGGGATCGAACCCGGGACCTCTAGATTGATAGTCCGACGCGCTACCAACTGCGCTATGACGGCGGCAAATGGGCGTAGTAGACAAGTACAAACTATAAATATAACGTTACCTAATGGTCTACGGATAATTTTAAAATCTAATCTATCTACTTAACACAAAATAAAGACTTGTCAGACTGTGTGGATGCACGGGCCAGCCAGAGTATTTGTTTTGTGCATGTTTAAATTGTTGGAAATCTCTCGCACAGGCTCAATTCATCTAACCGTCTTTCCGAAATAAATTCATGTAATATGGTCATGAATTAATGACACATTCATTAAATGAGTTATTTATAAATAGATTTAAAAAATGACTTATTTCTTCACTTGGTCGTGACACTTGTTTGCAAATGACTTCCAAAATTAACAGCTTCGTTTCTTAATTGAATCTTTTATGGTGGCTAATGTAAATTGAATAAATGTGTTAGGTCTAATTTTTGGCCGTTCATTGTTAAAAATGGTTTGCGCATCCCATCCAATAGGGGGTTAGTGAACAGTTTATATTATAGAAAAAGAATTGTACCGATATCTATTATAATTATGCGCATAGAAATGAGTCCATGATAAAAATAATAACAAGTAAGTGTCTCAAATATCAATGTTACCTGATCTCGGCTAAGAGAAATTATCATGGCTCGACAAAGCCACGTAATGAAAAATTCTCCCAATCTCGACGAGACATCATTGATATTTTAATACACTAACATGTTATTATCCGATTATCACGAATAAAAGTCTTTTTTTCGGATTATCAATAAGCATGAAAAATACATTTAACCAAAACCGTTTATTTTTTAGATTATTTAATCTCGATAGTTACTGGAAATAAATCAAGTGAATACTTAAAAGAGAATTTTTTTTGTTGTAACTGATACGCCATTTTGAGGGTTCGGTGCAAGACTGTAGTAAGTGTATATACAATGTATATACACTTACTACAGTCTTGCACCGAACCCTCGATTTCTTAGGCTGCTGATAAACTGCCTGAACGATATAATGAGAATGGTATTAGAAGCTACACGGCGGAGAATCACGTGTCACTACTTTTTCGATATTTTGCAATAATTCTCTAAATACTTTACTGATTTGAAAAAAAATAAAGTAGAGAATGCGTAGAATCGTCATGGAATAGCTGGATGTGGTAGATATTTCAAAAATCTGCGAATAAGATTTTACCTGGTAGCCAATAACTGTTTTATCAGCAGATCTTTTTAAAGATTCTGCCATATCCAGCGAATTCCTGACATTTTCCCAACTTCCCTATTACAAACCGAATTCAAATTGGTCCTATACTGACAGATATATTGAAGACTTTCTGGAATAGTTGTGTCACGTGATTCCCCGCCGTGTGCTACGGGTTTTAGGGTGTAAATGCAGTAGTCTTAAGTGTTAATTATAGCAAAAAAAAACAGATGGTAATATTTGATTTGGAAACTTCACACATAAATAGCCGTTCAAAGCTAGAACTCGAATAAAACATAACCAGTTGGGAAATAGAGGAAATTGAATGAGTGGACATGGAATACCGAATTTATTAAACGAGTCATCTATAAACAGATAAAAACGAGGCTGCGCCGAGTTTTTATATGTTTTAGACGACGAGTTTAATGATTTCGGTATTCTATGATCACAAGTTTTATATTCTATTTATCATATATATAACCCAAATTTTTGCGACAAATCGTCAAAGTTCTTGAAATTCAACATTTCAATTTTCCGCGAAACTTATAACGCCGTTTTAAATTTACGTAACAATTTCGCGGTTACAAAATTACGTTGCTATTCATGAGCTAATATGCATAGTTATTCCACTTTAATAACACCCGTGTAATAACAAAAATATTCAACTGGGTTATTTTACTCTGGCGGCATAAGTCATATTATAAACCCGCTTACATTATACTGTAGGAGAAATCGTAGAAATTCGCACAGACGTATACAGTCGGACATACTTCTTAAGATTACTTTTTGACACCAGCGTTCTTATCAAATATTTCAATGCATTCTGGGATTAACCCCGCATTAGTCAATTTGATATCAGATTATATCATAGACATGTTGAAGAAAATAAAGATATTTGAAGTCACCAACCCCTGGTTACCATACGAATTGAACTGACATGCAATATACCCATTTGTCCATTTTACCTTCTAAGTGTATGCCATTATTCTACATCAAAGTCATTGAATAGAAAAGGTAAATGTATACATGGTATTCCTCAATTTAATTTTCAAAGCTTCTTGGTCACAATCTTTGCTATAAAAGAACATTACCCATGTCTACTTCCCCCTAATATTGATATTCTTTAATTGTCCCAATTTCACCGCTTGCATGTCGGAATTTTTCCAACCCATTCCAAATTTACCCGTTTAATAGTTCTCTCAAACTCTGGAAACATCCGCTACAAATGCAAGTGTAATTACTGCTCGAGTGGATATAGTTCTAGCGTCCGAGTTCTCATCAATAGCTTTAGACGTAAGCTTAAAATTAGGTTGGTTAAAGACGTCCGAATTTTCCCGGGTTTCCCCTATATTTCTATAATAATTTTATTGTCTTTTATAATTATACTTTTAATTAGCTAGCAAAGCGTCAGCTTTGCTGGCTTAAGCTAACATACAAAATTTTGAGGAAGATCAAACGTAATTTATACAAGTCTGACCTATAATATTTCGAAATATCCCTTTCTAAAAGTCTTAAAATAGAGCTACGGGTATTTTATCCGAAGTAAAAATAGACGCTTTTAGAAAACATTTCTTAAATGCCAATCGACTGTTCTCGTTTATAAACGGTATTTTCAGAGAAATCGGGGAAATCCCAATGACGTCAATGCTGCTGCAACATGTCTGACGAAGGATTTGAAATTTCTTAAATGCCAATCGACTGTTCTCGTTTATAAACGGTATTTTCAGAGAAATCGGGGAAATCCCAATGACGTCAATGCTGCTGCAACATGTCTGACGAAGGATTTGAAATGACGAGATTTTCTTGTCTTCTGTCATTTGGATATTTCTGCGTAATTTTAAATAAGCTTAGATTATTTATTTGCAAACTTCCTAGTACGTTCGTCACCCTTGGAACGACAGTTCGATAACTATAAAGCTGCATTTATCATCAGTTTCCGTAATATCGCCGGATGCCAAAAGATCGTAGCTAAAATTTGAGTAAGCCGCATTTCCTAGGCCCGGCGCGCAAGATACATCTAAGGACTGATTCCAAATAGAAACTCCACAGTTTCTCATATCAATTTCTATACTTCATTTAATGAAAGTAATAAAAGGTGATTTTGCAACCAAAGCTCGTACCTACAGCTTTAAGTTAAAGCTAGAAGTTTTAACGCTTTGAAGTCGTTTTTTCTTAAAGAACTTCCCTGAATGATTGACTTTGGGGGCAAAATTTAAACTTATTTTTAATAAGGAAACATACATTAACAAAGTGTGCAGGAAAAGGAAAGTGTGCGTGTGTGTTTGGGGGTGGGAGGGTTTAAAATTCTTACTTTGTAAAATAAATCCTGAAATTCCAACATGGAATTAGAAAAAATCCTGATTTGGGCTCTTATTTAGAGCACTATAAGTTTGCAGTTTCGGCCCCCTCAAAGTTTATTAAGCTCGTAAGGGCAAATCGGGATTCAGTATGGTGAGCTGTTTGATAATTAGATATCCCTCATACGTCGTTCGTCATAAACTCTCTTTAAAAAAAGTGTTTATATCATAGGGGCGACAATTCATGAATATTGAAAAGGAACGTTTGTCAGGTCATTGAGATGAATTAAAATTTGAAATATTCCATATGAAAATACGAGGAAAGGATACCTGTTGACATTTTCTTTGTTTACATTCTAAGGGCCATATATTTAGCGCATTTATGATGGAACTTGTTCAGTTTGTTAGTCAAAATGATAAAACTTTCTGAAAGAGCGAAGTTCATCTGAAAATACCGAGTGGTGTTCCGAATGCCATACGCATGTGTCTGAAACAAAATGGCTTACAATGGCGAAACTCAAAATTAATCCTAATTTATTAACGTATTCCTTCGGAAAAACCTATTTCATTGACAATAACGGACTGATCATTACTTTCCTGTGCTCGTTAATATAGTATTCTGTGTTATAATTCACCTGACAGTGCGAGGCTAAGCCGTGACGTAATTTGGATAGTTTACTTTTCAATACTTTGGTTTCATTCAAAAGTTTGTCTACAAGTTTCGTAAACGCTTGTAAATAACTGTATCTTAAAACCAAAATGATGAGCAAGCTAATGGACAGTGAACACATTTCATCGTTTGGTTACCAAATCGTTGTAACTGTAGCTTGTCCAAGCTGAAGTTACGAGGATTTGCTTACCAACAGACTATTAAAGGTAGTGGACACGTAATAGATTCGCAACATTACGGACCACATATTCTTTAACAATGTTAATCGAGGTTTGCTAATGAAAATCATAAGGAAACTCTCGGTTTTCACTCTTAAAGTTCATGACTTCCCAAACGGTGTGGAACTTTTATGGGTCCGCTACCTTAAAGCATGTCGACTGTCTATTAGAGTGAGTAATTATAAATAAAAGCTGATTAACCTTAACCTTACATTCAATGACCCGATACTTTGGCTCTGCCCTGCCTGGACAATTATCTTGAACTTTAGAATAATTCCATTAGATCATGAAATTATTTAGAGTTTGAACAAGCTTTATCTCTAGACTCACCCCATCCCGACCGGTTGTATAAGTTGGTCATCGGTTAAATATAGACAAGCTATTATTTTCAACCAATCGGGGATGTTTTTTCAATTGGTTCCATCGAATTAACAACTATAATCTCTAACAATCTAAAGCCAGTGATACTACAACGTCTTACAGTGAATCATATAGCGAAACGGGTCTCTAACTATCTTAAGCCAGTGATACTACAACATCTCACAGTGAATCATATCGTGAAACAGGTCTCTTACTATATTAAGCCATTGATACTACAACATCTTACAGTGAATCATATCAAAAAACGGGTCTCTAACTATCTTAAGCCAGTGATACTACAACATCTTACAGTGAATCATATCAAAAAACGGGTCTCTAACTATCTTAAGCCAGTGATACTACAACATCTTACAGTGAATCATATCGTAAAACTGGTCTCTTACTATTTTAAGCCATTGATACTACAACATCTTACAGTGAATCATATCAAAAAACGGGTCTCTAACTATCTTAAGCCAGTGATACTTCAACATCTTACAGTGAATCATATCGTGAAACGGGTCCCTGACTCTCTTAAGCCAGTGATACTACAACATCTTACAGTGAATCATATCGTGAAACGGGTCTCTAACTATCTTAAGCCAGTGATACTATAACATCTTACAGTGAATCATATCGTGAAACGGATCTCTAACTATCTTAAGCCAGTGATACTACAACATCTTACAGTGAATCATATCGTGAAACGGGTCTCTAACTATCTTAAGCCAGTAATACTACAACATCTTACAGTGAAACATATCGTGATACGGGTCCCTGACTCTCTTAAGCCAGTGATACTACAACATCTTACAGTGAATCATATCGTGAAACGGGTCCCTGACTCTCTTAAGCCAGTGATACTACAACATCTTACAGTGAATCATATCGTGAAACGGGTCCCTGACTCTCTTAAGCCAGTGATACTACAACATCTTACAGTGAATCATATCGTGAAACGGGTCCCTGACTCTCTTAAGCCAGTGATCCTACAACATCTTACAGCGAACCACAACGTGAAACAGGTCCCTGACTCTCTTAAGCCAGTGATACTACAACATCTTACAGCGAACCACAACGTGAAATTGACACTCATCTCATTCTAAAGCATTCAAAACCACTCGCTAAGCGCTCATAATATTCACTCCAAATACTCACTCAAATCGCTTAAAACCGCTCCAAAGTTAATCAAAAACGCTTCAAAATTGTTTGAAATGATGAACATTTTGATCAAATTGATAAACTCATTGCACGATTTTATTGGCTAGTGTTGATTTTTAAGCGTTTCATATGTCCCTGAAGGCACAAAATGACCATGAATAGAAAGTGATCATGATGTTTAATGTTGTATTGTTGTATTATCTCCCCCCCCCAATTCTAACATGGGATGGTGTCATCTGTAAAAGCCGCACGTATGTTGCATACAATATGATGCATGTAGATCATGTATATTTTCCATTTACTCCATGCCTTCCTATTCCTTTTTCATATGTATTTATTATTTCATTTTCTATTTATCTTATAACTATACAAATATCCGTGTGATAACATCCCGTATGATATTTTTTTATGATATCACGTAGTTATTTTTAGAACAACGATATAATGCGGTCATTTTGGAAACCTGCATTTCAGTTAGAAACATCGACGAAAACACGAAAAATAGAGGTTATAAGATTAATATAATACGTACTTAGTGTATTGTATGAAAAATATCTATCTCGGTTGTGAGAATTGATTACTGTCGAGGCAGAGCCTCGACAATTATCAATTCTCCCAACCTCGTTAGATATTTTTTCTCATACAAAAACAAATCAAAAGTACGTATTATACGTGTCTCACTCGAGTAATTATCTCACTTTCACTGTTGTCAATTGTTATCGTTATTGCACATGTATATTACCCTTTTGGGGGGGGATAAACACCAACATATAATATTCTTTAAAGCAATTTAGTGAAAAAAAAAACAACCTGAAACTGGATTCATTCAGTGCCAAAATTTCTTGTCTTAAGGTTAAAAATGCATTGTAACGATGTAGATCCTATATGGTAATTGACCTAAATCTATTCTCATCTTCATTTAATTGTTACTCATAATCTTACTGGGTGAAGAACTTAACACTGTTGCCTGTTTCTTTAAAGAATGAATTCATAAAACTTTCCAATACTTAAATTGGAACTTGATTCATTTGAACAAACATGTTAGTTCGTCTATCCTTACTAATGACAGTCTGTTTTGGAATGATAGGCAATGTATCAAGTGTATCAGGTAAGTTCTTTTCTCTTCATGTATCAGGTACAGTTACAAACATCGTGAAATTGCCATTCTTTTCAATAAAAACTATTCTAAATCGCTCACTCAGCGCCCCAATTATTCATTCCAAACACTCACGCAAACCATTCAAAAACGCTCAAATCCATTGATAAAATTTAGAATCATCGAATCAAAACGCCATTCAAAATAAATTTCGATAGAGTAAATTCTCTATTTCACTGACTTTATTCGAATTTTTAGCGTCTCATATGTTCTTGAAGAAAAAGGAAACTACGTTTAGAATTGAATGTCTTTTTTATTAAAGGGAGGTAATCAATATCGCTAAATTCAGCAAAATATGAACCTCGTTGAATACGTGTGGGACATTATTTTAGTAGCCTAATACGTGGACTGTTCAAAATTTGACAATGTTGTGACAGGTACTGGGAGAGTATTGCTGGCATTTTGATATGAGGTATGGTAAGAAAAACTAGAGCTTGTCACTGAATGTGACTTAATACCCCCGCAAGTGCTTTCAGAGAATACTTTGACAGAAGAGGCAAAAATGCTTCAAATATAAAGATAATTCTTGGATTTGAGACCTCTAAATTGCGTCTTGCAAAACTTAAACATGTGATAAATGTTTTCAAGCTATTGAAGAAAAACTGAAGGAGGAGTTTGTAACACAAAATTACTAGTATATGTGAACGCAAAAGAAAAAAAAAATGTAGTAAGTGTAAGGGCAGATAATTCTTAAACCAGGAGGAGTTGGGACCTCATAATTGTGTCTTGCAAAGCTTCATATGTGGTAGATGTTTGTATTTAATTTCAAAGGTATTACATGAAAACTTATTAAAGGAAAACTGAAGGAGGAATTTGGGAAACAAAATTACAAGTAAACGTGTTCAAAAAGAAAAATTGTCTTAAGTTCAAGGGGAGATAATTCATAAACCTGTGGCAGTTGACACTTGAAATTTGTGTCTTGCAAAACTTCAACATGTGATAAATGTTTGTATAATGTTTCTTACTATTGAATGGAAATTGCAGGAGGAGTTTGCGACACAAAATAATAAGTACTTGGTAACAAATAGGAAAAAATGTCAAAGTTCAAGGGGAGATAACACAGGAACTTGGGGGAGTTGACACTTGAAATTTGGATCTTGCAAAACTTCAACATGTGATGAATGTGTGTATAATGTTTCATAACTATTAAATGAAAATTGAAGGAGGAGTTTGCGACACAAAATTATGAGTAATTTGTAACAAATAGGAAAAATGTCTTAAGTTCAAGGGGAGATAAATCATCAACCTGGTGGAGCTGACACTTGAAATTTGCGTCTTGAAAAGCTTCAACTTGAGATCAATATTTGCATAATGTTTCAATACAATTGAATGAAAATTGAAGAAGGAGTTTGCGACACAAAATGAAAAGCACATGGTAACAAATAGGAAAAATTGTCTAAGTTCAAGGGTAAATAATTCATGAACCAGGGGGAATTGAGACTTGACATTTGCTTCTTGCAAAACTTTAACATGTGATGAATGTTTGTATAATGTTTCATAACTTTTGAATGAAAATTAAAGGAGGAGTTTGCGACACAAAATTATGAGTACATGGCATCAAATAGGAAAAATGTCTTAAGTTCAAGAGGAGATAATTCATGAACCTGGAAGAGATGACACTTGAAATTTGCGTCTTGCAAAACTTCAACTTGCGATCAATATTTTAATACTGTTTCATTACAATTGAATGAAAATTGAAGGAAGAGTTTGCGACACAAAATCAGAAGTTCATGGTAACAAATAGGAAAAAATGTCTAAGTTCAAGGGGAGATAATTCATGAACCAGGGGAAGTTGGGACCTAAAAATTGTGTCTTGCAAAACTTCAACATGTGATGAATGTTTCTATAAAATTTCAAAGCTTTTGATGGAAAACTGAAGGAGGAGTTTGCGACACAAATTTATTACTACATGTGTCCACAGACGGACGGACAGACGGACAGACTCACGGACAGACGGACAGACCCACGGACAGACAGACATACAGGCTAATTCCAGTATACCCCCGAAAACATTCGTTTTGCGGGGGTATAATGACTGCCGTTTTGCTGATGCTTATTGATGTTCTAGATATTGACAATAAATTCATTTTTGATGGTAACTCTTGGCTTAGAGATAACGAACAGATTGAAATCTCACCTAGCATATTCGACGCAGCCAGTTAAACGGTATTTAATCGTGTAAGAAAGTTTGTTGAAATACATGCTATTTTTACATCAGTCATTTTTTAATTAAATTACTGAAATTGGACTAAAAGCTCGTTTTCCCGTTTCATTAAAGGTTATAAGATCCAATAAAAATATTTTCTTGTGTATTTAATGCGCCAAGTTACATAAAGTTTCTACTACATGTACTTTGTTTAGAACCATTTCATTGAAAATCGGATGTTGCTATTCTTTTTTCATCATGATAAAATACAGAGCGACTTTAAAAACGCAACGAAGTAAATTTGAAATTGGATTAAGTAAAAGTAGATTTGCTTTTACTTAATTTCGCTAAAATCATACAAAGAAGATACACTATTGAATCGACTTAATCTTTCTTTGATCTGACGCTTTGGTAAGTTTCGGCATAGCAATCTACTGATCACCTTTTCTTTGTCATTGCGCTTTTCACGGTTGATTGATTTGTTTAATCAGAAGTGTGGAAGGTAACTTACGATAGACATTTCAAAAACCGTTAAAAGAACTTAAATCAACTCACACACTTTGAAAAGACTGAAAGAGTATCGAGTATGCAAAAAGGGGAATTGTTCCTTAGAATAGGAACGTCGTTATCCTTGATTAGACTAAAAAATATTGATTTATTTCATCAATATTTGAACATCTGTAAGGTAGGACCTTGCCAATAAGGAGTTTCGGAAGTCAATGACGTTGGTGCCATGTCGTAAACACGCTCAAAATGTCATCTAACTTCTAAACGACATGTCTGTTGAGGGGGAAAAGGTGAAAAGGCTTTGTTTGCCAAAACCGCATTCACACGAACAACATTTGTGGTTCTACGTAAGGAATGGAAAAGCATGTAAGTGACGTCATTTCTGGCCAAAAAGACGACGGGCCGGGGTTGTATCAAACATGGTTAACTTTGAAAAACGTGTCATATGTAAGCAATGGAAATACGACATAAAGATCGAACTGCATCGAATCGACGACTTGCATATCGACTTGCTAACATGACTGGTTATAAACCGAAATTAGAAATGTAATAAAGGCTGAGACCAAACAGCATGTCGTATAACAATATTTTTCAAAAATATTCGAATGGTGCCTTTAAAGCACGTTTGGGCTCAACGTGTTCAGGATGAGCTCTTTTGAAATCTATTATGTCAGTCGTTTAAAGGTATCAACAATTATATCAACATATTCTCCTCAGCAGAACTCAGTCGAGTTACTTCCAAATTTGGAAAAATTCAAACTCTGGTTACCCTACCTTTTATACGTTGAAAATCGAGCATTGGCATTGCAGGGCTGTGTTTATTTAGACTTTTAAAATTTATTTTAAATCTGGAAACCTCTTCTTCTGAAGAAGTCCATTTCAATTAAAAAAAAAAGTAGGCCTATGGATGTTTATCTTTGTTTCAATTTGTTTATGTCGTTTGTATGACCGTGTTACAACGTGTTACATCAGGATATCATTCTCCCCTCTCCCCATAAGCGGCATATTACCAGGCTATTTATACAAAGACAAAATGTCCATCAAGACCTCCTCTCATTCTCCTACCAAATATTAATTTTCGGATAGCAATCTACTCCTGGCCCCGCCTTCTTCGGCTCCAGGAAATATCTACTAATAATTTGCTCCCGTTACCTTATAACATTACACATCTCCCTTTTTCAAGATGCCCGTCGAGGCATATCATCAAGACGAAAAAGTAATGTAGTGGATAAAGGCCTTTATAAAAATCAAAGTACTGAAAGTACAGATAAGTTGGAATGCGTTCCAGAGCCGGTGACCTCAAGCTACTAGCGAAGCTGACGCCTCCCGCCCACCACAGGTGATCACATAGTACGTCTCGTCTTTTGACGGGCGTATATAAATCAATGTATTTCAACAACGAGAGACGCTTAAACCAGTGAATCGCTATACAGGCCTGAATCTGATGGAAGAAAAAATTATACCAAGAGGGACAGAATGGCCCTAAACCGCTCACCTGAATTCGATTGATCCAGTTGATCTTATCCAAGAAACTTTCTGGCAAAGATTCATTCAAACTTGCCTAATTGTTGAAGAGGAGACATTATCCGAATTATAAGCAGTCATAATAGACCCTGTCAACCCATTTATTACAGAGGAGACTCAAAATTAGCCCTACCCTGCCACGCCCATATGTATGGGCTAATGAAAATTTTGCCAACAATATTTGGAGAAGGTTATCAAAGGAACATTCTTGCAAAGTTTCATTGAAATCTGCCCAGTGGTTCAGGAGGAGATGTCGTTCAAAGATTTTGGGTTCAAAATAAACCCCGCCCATATTTATTTGCCAATTAGAATATAGCGACAATTTTGAAAAGGGTCACCCTGGGAACACATTGGCAAAGTTTCATTGAAATTTGCCCAGCAGTTAAGGAGAAGAAGAAGTTTAAGAAGGGTGACGACTCACGACGGACAACGGAGTCAGGGTGATCCTGAAGCTCCCCTTGAGCACGTTGTGGTAGGGTGAGCTAAAAAGGAAGAAAATGATACGGACCATACAGTCGACTAATGGACACACAGGCGACCTTATATACTCAAAACAGTTTTTATATTATTTTTCGATAAACTTCTGCTCCATTTGAGTTATCAATTACATTTTTAATTAGAAGTGTCGCAAATGATTTTTCCATGATGAAAAGCTATTTTCGCAGGGAAGTCTTTTACTTCATGAGTTGGAATCTCAAGACAATTTTTGGACGAAGTTCAATTGTGATTTCGACCTATGTTACTCCAATATTGGACACTTTCTCGGGTCATTGACAACATTTGTGTCAAGTGCTATGATTTGGGTTAATTGGTTGTTCAGTTAGAGTGGAAACTGTTAACTTTTAAAATTTACTGATGCCCGTGACATCTATGACCCCGAAACAAGAGCGCATTTCTTTGGGTCATGGGCAATATTTGTGTAAAGTTTCGTTATTGTAGGTCAATTGCTTCTCCGTTTATCTTGCGGAAAGCAAAAGGTCAATGGACTGAGAGACAGACAAGATGAAATCAATATAATTATGCTCCTCTTCTTCTGAGTTGGGGGCACAGTTAATAACATCGTGAAATTTAAAGGTGAACGATTTTGGAATGATTTAAGCATGATGTTGAATGAGTGAGCGGAGCGAGTTTTGAGTGAAATTTTAGGGAGGGAATCAAATGTCGCTCATTTTGTTCAGGATGAACAAAATTAGCGATATACAAAACATATATAAAATATGCATAAAAGTTCAATCAATAGCTTTCTATTTCGCCAAGAACCAATCAGACGCTTAAAATTTCATTTATGTCAGTGAAATCGCGATTTGGTTCTTGCTTAATTCATTTTGAATGTATATGTTGGTTTTTTTTTCGAATAACTTTGAGTGTTTTTTGAATGCTTTGAGTGAGTGTTTGGAATGAATGAATGGAGCGCTGAGTGAGCGATTAAGAATGTTTTCTATTGAGATGAATGTCAATTTCATGATGTAACTAACTGTATGATGGTGCTCTTAAACATGTTGATGTGAAAGAATGTGAAGAAAACAAGTTGAACTAGTTGGTTTGTTTCAAATGGCAAATTGTCTCGGTGATGGAATGCAATTGGGCAAAGATATTCATAATTCAATTAAAGATGCGGTGGCATGGGTTTTATTGGATGAGTATTGGGTTTTTAAAATAAAACATTTATGTAGATAACTGCAATATGACGGAAAACAAACGACAATATGTTGCAAAAAAATATAATAACTTTAAAAGTGTATCATCACTTTAAAAAAGGGTATTTATTTCGTAGCTTAGACTGAAATTTACAAAATAACACCTTGTCAAAAGTTAAATGTGTAATAAGGTCGTTCAGAAAGAGAAACTATACCTTTAAAAGAAGCTATTACATAATTCTACGAAAAACAGATCGCGACATTACCAAATAAGCAGATCACGTGATTGGCTAGTGCTAATTGTCAACTGCTGACCTAATTGGACTTGACTAATCACATGATTTCCAAATATAGTAATGCAAACATGTGATACTAATATATTCGTACGCAACTTTCAATAAATGTCGTTTAAAACATAAATTAGCGTGGTAATAATAAATACGAAGTGATAGTTGTGTAATTGTACAGCATTATTACTTTTTTATGAAATAAACTGTATGTCTTTGTCAAGTTTAGATATACAAAATAGGCCGAAGTGTATTCACATCCTGTTCACGTGATATGTGTTCTCAAGAAACCCGAAATGAAATTATCTTGTGTTCATTTTGCGGTTTTGTTAAATCTAAGTTGGAATTGCTCCGCATTCCAACTTAATCACAAACTTACGAACAATTATAGAACAATACAGAAAAAACATATCAACATATACACTTAATAACAGTCCTAAAAGTTTACTAGTATATTTTTTTGGTTTGACTAGCAAATATTACCCTATACTACTAGATAATCAATATTGCATTGCCTAGAGACATTTTCTAGAACACAGATCATTAAAGCGTTTTCTACACTTGAAAACTATTAAAGCTTTAACCGGAAAACATTTGATCACTGACGCAAAAATTTAAGTTTTTCCAATATAACACAATTTCTACGACTAAAGTCTTGTATCTTCACTATGTTCAGTTTCCCCAATCTCCGCAAAGTCTATTTGAGGATAAAAATGAGCGTCACTGGTGCCCCGGTTTCCCAACTGTGTAAGAATGGACCGTTCCTCCATCCGTAAGTGCGACGTTTGTGGCATCGCACCTCTACTAGGTAGCTCTAGTTCAGTCTCGCGGGAACCATTTTTTTCGTTTTGAACTGTGCAAATTTCTATTCAACCTTACATAGATTTGTTTCCTATATTTTACTATAACTACAGTCGTGATTATAAGAAAAAGATTACAATGAATCCCGGAATTCTCCCAAAAACCATATTTATCTGAAAATGATAGATTTAACATTGGCCGACTCTGTAAATGAGAAATAAATCTATTCATTGGTATTTGCTCAACGTCCTCCAAAATTGGTGGTAACGAAAGTGTGTCATTGATAGCGGGAAAGGTTTTGTACAATTTCTTTGCCAAATCTGTTTGATCGATCTTTGTTTTCAGGAGCAATTGTATAAAAGGATCCGAAAGTTCATACATCATATTTTCTTGATTACCCGAGATTAAAATTACTAGATCATTAGTTGCACTACATGAGGGTTCCAAAGCAATTATCCCTAAAGGAGGTTGTAAATAGATCGTCTTTGTTATTGCTTTATTTTTGTAACAAAGTAAGGAAAATTGAATGTTCTTATTTATACTCACGGCCCACATAACTTCTATTTTCTTGAAAGGCGGACATGGCCTGGTAGCTGGTTTATCCCCTGAACTGGTAGCTGGTTTACCCCCAGATTTATAATCATTTTCCCAGTTTTCTGTTTCTGGAATTATATTATGTGATGTTGTCTTGTTATCTTTCGACATTGTGGTATTTTATAAACCTCAGAGTCCGTTACTTAGTTGTATAAACTATTCCTGAAGTCGCGGCAACATGAATTTTTGTTTAGTGTTACAACGTGAAAAAGCTCTATAGTTGACCGGATCGTACAGTGGATTCTCATAGATAATATAAAAGCGATACCTCCAAATATTAATATCGATACAACATGACATCAGGATATCATTCTCCCCTCTTCCTTAAGCGGCATATTACCAGGCTATTTATGCAAAGACAAAATTGTCCATCAATCTAAGACCTCCTCTCTTTCTCCTATCAAATATTAATTTTCGAATAGCAATGTAACCCTGGCCCCGCCTTCGTCGGTTCCAGGAAATATCTACTAATATTTTGCTCCCGTAACCCAATAACATTACAGTGACCCTTCTCTACATTTGGAACATCACTCAGCCATTTCCGTAAACTGCAACAGACCTCGGATGAATATAAGGCGGATGGGTATGTAACAATTTTGTTAGGCGGAAACAGAGTAAGACAAACTAGCGCGTAAACAACCAGCGCTATCTTCAGATTGATATTTTTACAGTATATAACTACTGAAAAATCTAGATTTTTGAGAATGATTCGTCATTCTCAAAAATTAAGATTTTTCAGCTGTTATTTAAGAATCTATTTAAGATATCTATACAATGCCACGATGGTTTCACGTCAGCGTTGGTGACTCCGAATGTTTACACTCAAAGTTTCGCGCCCAGCGCCATTTCAACTGACGTCATCGAGTTTTCACAAGGTTTTCCCGTAATCTTTAAAAATAGTCTGTCTATATACACCCGAGGTTGATCGCTAGATTGGCAGAGTGGTATCATGAATTCCTTTTCTTATCATGTTGTTGAAATTGGATATGATCATCCCCAATTATAGGTTTGGTAGGGCGAAGGTCATTTCGGCAAGCTCCAACAAAAGTTGGCATGGACATTCTTTCTTTTTTGCAACTTTCCTCTCATATATTTTCAATTATTCAGATGAGCGTTTTAAGGCTATACTGGCACTCCTGTTGAACATTGTTTAGCCCCTAAATGGTCGCTTAACACAGGTTTAACTGTACATTTTTTCAGTCAATATTAATTAAAGATTGAAAAAATTGTTATGGAAGTATGAATTTTATTTCAGCACCGTTTTAATTTATCAAAATGGATGACATGAAAATTTAAGCTTTGTTGCTTTTCTTACAGAGTTTTGTTTACAGTACATAGGCACGGACGTATGAAAATTTCTTTGGACAATTTTCAAGAATTCTTTTATTATTAATATCATTTTACTTGTGACGTTTTCTAACGCACGTTAATTCATTTTCTTCTTTTTCTAACTAGCTTAGATTAATATGCTACTTCAAAATATGTGTCAAGAAAATATTTTTAATTTGTATCTTCCAAATTGAGATTTATCTATTTTGTTTTTAGGTCGAATTCAATGCTATGAAGGACGCCTAGGAAGAACTATACTATCTAGGTTTCGTTGTTTATCATGCCAAATCATGTTTAATAATTGTGAGTACATAATCCGGGTTTGACAATTGCTCCTTTTTTCTACATGTACCAGCCTGTAGGGCCCACTGATCCTAACTGTTACAGCCCCTCCCCGACAATAGCAGGTTCTAGACTGATATTGTATCTTTTCTTGTGCAATTTAACATTAAGTCTATTGTAAAAATAAAAATATTGTAGGGAAAGAAGCAAATATTTCATTTCCTACAATGTCTTTCTTGTACCAATAAAGATCTAAATAGGAGAAAGGAGCTATATTTCATTTTAATGCAATGTTTGGCAAAATTCCTGGCCTAGCACTACAAGCTAGAGGGACCTTTAACTCGGTAGCTACCCCCAGTCCTTCTTGTTATCAACAGACCAGTCGTAAACTTTACGATTTTGTCCCTACGAGCCTGAAATTTTCTCGGATTCCTTTCTAGCACTCGCGGAGGTTAGAACGATTATTTAGCTATGCACATGCCCAATTTCCCGGTACAATATAGTGTAATAAACAAGATATGTTGAAAACAATTGGTGCACCATAATTTCGATGTATGATTTTACTCTGCATAGTGGCATTAAGTTGTTTATTTACCTTACCGTAAGAAACGACCCTTTTATGATCATGACTGAAAACGTTTGCTTACCCTCCCTAATGACACAGAAAGTGGGAGATACTGAATCAATAGATTTTTACACATGTATAGATACTAATTTTTTTTACAAAAAAATCTTATCTTACATAATGCAATATAGATTCCTGTGTTTCCTGCTTCAAGTACTAAATTAATTAAAAGAAAAATTCCACAGCCTATAGTCAAAACCATACAATTCTTGATAAATAGGAGGATTTCTATTAACAACAACAACATCAACAACAAAACCGCTGCACTCGATAAAATCTTTTTTTTTCTCTCTCTCTCTTCGTCAAACATAAAATGAACAAATAATCAAGCAAATTCATTGAACGGCAAGAAGGGAGTTGAAAACGTTCCAAGAATCCTACAGTTGGAAAAATAAAAAAAAAAATTAAAGAAAAAGAATATATTGGCAGACTTAGATATTTTCTAAGTGACAAATTTGCAATTCGGGATAAGGTTCCTTAAAGATAATTTAAGCAATACCCATGCTTTGCATGCCAAAAGACAAAAAAAAATAAATAACGCTTTGAATGAAATAATATACATGGTGGATTTTCTTTTTGTTATTCCAGCTTTTAAAAAATTGGCTCGGCTTTCCCGAGAACCAGAAAAAAATATAGAGGATAATCGTTTGTTTCAGTGTAAGATCGATTTATATTTCATTGAATGAACAGCAAAAGCTATATTTTCACGAGTGGCAGAGCCACGAATGAAAATTTAGTTTTTGTTGTTCACGAAATGAAATATTAATCGATCTTACTCGAAAAACAAACGATTATTCTATTTCTTCAATGCAAAAATGAGACAAAATGTGAAATTTCTAGGACATAATTTCGTAAAGCGCGTCATTTTGCGTGATTGCTATGCAATGTCCATTGTGACGTCACTTATTTCGCCCCGCATAGATGACGTCAGATACGGTGAAATGCACAAAAGCAGGGTATAAGTTTTTGATAATTTCACTGCTTTTGCGGTGAGATTGTCAAGTGATAATCTACCGTTATTTCTCGAAAAACCATCGAAAAGCATTAAAGAGCCTTATTTATGATTTCTTTCATTTTTCTTCTTTGTAGGTGGTCTGGGCAGATTTTGCCAAAAGCAATTTTCCCCGCCTGGTTTTGAGTTCAGAGACAGCTTGATGATCTACACCTGCAATGAAAATCTATGTAATTGGGATATACCTCTTTAAAAATATAAACCATGGAAGCGATGGATAATTTACTTTTGAAACAACCCTTGACATCAGATGTAATTATCGAATATATCTGATTATACTGCAAAGAAAATTCTAGCATTATCCCATTGTCATTGGTTAATACTTACCTGACCTGACAAACCTTGATATCTACGGCTGCACCGGTATAGCTTCTTATTATACTGCAAAGAAAATTCTAGCATTTCAATTGGTTAATGCTGACCTGACAAACATTGATAGCTCCGGCCGCTCCGGTATTACCTCTAATGTTTCCTTAAGGCGCCTCAACGTGAACATAGACAAAAAATCGAAACGGTAATGGCAGCCATGTTTCTCTCGCTTCGCTGATAACACGACCCGAATGTACAGTTGAAAAGGATGTCAGTTAATAATGTGCAAATAAAAATGATATAGATGTCAATAAATACCTTAAATTTGTGACGTCACAACTATATATGACGTCACTTTGTACATGTTTTACTTTTCAAAGGGGCGCATTAAGGGATATTGGTGGTTAAAAAGAAATCGGTTCATACGAACGCCTAAAATAGGCAAAAGACAGATATTTGGCCCTAAAACTTTGAAGTGTAATAAATTCGTATTACGGTTTCTTGCCTGGGTATATGACGATTTTTCCCGGCAGTAAAAATGATGTCAACCCTCGCCTACGGCTCAGGTGACATCATTTTTCCAGCCGGGAATAAATCGTCATATACACCTGCAAGAAACTGTATAACTAATATTATATTTCCTTAAGGCGCCTCGCCGGGAACATAGACAAGAAATCGAACCGGTAAAGGCAGCCATGTTCCTCTCGCTTCGCTGGTAAGACGACCCGAGTATACACATTATGATATTTACAGTTAAAAGCATGTCGATTGATTACAAACAAATAAAAAATGATTGTAATTGCTAATGCACACCTGTCAAATTTACCAATCTGTCTATTTTAAGTGGTAAGTTTCTCCCAGGTTCAGACAAGAACCACTGTCATATCACAACATCGAAGGATGACGTAGTGTGACGTCACAGGTAGCAGTGACGTAGTCACGTTACGACATGTTTAGGCCTACCTTTTTTTGGGTGCACTGGGGATATTGGTAGTTTCAAAAAATTCGGTACAAGGGCGTATCCCCCATTACGCAATTTACGCAATTGCGTAAAGGAAATAATCCTCTGTTGAATAGTTTCGTTGATGAATGATCACAGCATCGAAACTACAGCTTATTTAAGCTGTAGTTACGATGCTTTGACCACTCACCAACGCTTAAATCATAAAAAGAGAGCGGATGGAGAGCATATATCTTTTGTCACAGTTCTCATATCGCCTTTATATCCTATATCCTATCATTCTTTAGTTGTCCCCTTTTGAATGCGTATAAATTTCAAAGTCCTAGATACGCCCATGCGGTGTATGCCTGAACTAAGACCCTAAATATGCAAAAGAACGATATTTTGTCTAAAACTTTGAAAAAAATAAACTTGTAATGCGGTTTCTTGCCTAGGTATATGACGAGTTATTTCAGGCAGTAAAATGATGTCAACCCTCACCAACAGCTACGGTGTTATCATTTTTTTCAGTCGGGAAAAAATCTATATATACCCCGACATGAATCCCTAAAAGTGTTTCCTTACATTTGTAAAAGTATATGTATATAATTGCAATACAATAAAATGAAAAAAAATATGATTGGTTTAAGTCGCATCACGTGGGGCGATCCGTTAAACTTTATTTTTGTATAAAGTGCAAAAGGGGTCTCGGGAAAAACCCCGACCGTCGTTCTGAGAGTACAGTGTTGAAGGAACACAAATATCCCTCGTTCCCCATTCATAACCAATCGACGCTATTTAGTAAGTTACGAATTGAAATATTTGCAAAAGAATTTTTAATTGCAAGCGTACAATTCTGATTCTTAGCTGCCGTTTACAGGCAACGATCTCAACCTCGCTCGATTAAACCGATTTCGATTTAAAATGGGGCAGAACTGAGCACAACAAAAATAATGTACCATAAATATCTCTGGAAATGTCAAAGTTGTCATCTATTTGTTTCAAATTTGTAAAACTTAATTCCAACAAACTCCGAAATCGAGATAACAATACACTTTCATTATTTCTTACATGTAAATCTAAAGGATTACGGTTATAGGGGGCTGAGTGTATTTTTCACTGCGTTTATTGGCGTAAAAGGTGCAATTGCCTTTGCACATGGCTTTAACATAACGACCTACGAGTGTGACCAAATGCTAACGTATAGTGCGGTTTTATTGACTTGAATCTGACCCCTGCTATTTAAATGAATAAAAATCTGAATATTCCTACTCGGCTTTGCACGTGCCTTCATAGGAATGAATAACAAACGATATTGAATGTATTATACATTTTGTTAATCGATCAAATATGTCGGTAATTTTCATTTAAGCATTTTTTCCACAGAGGTCATAGTCGGGTCAAATTAACCAGGGTATAATGGCACTTCATATTCAAATGAACGCAGTGACAAATACAATCATCCCTTTAAAAAAAATATTTATCGAAGTCAGGAGATGTTAATGACACACTTATATATCATGTAGCGAAGTTTGGGTCGTTCTTTCATGTCAATATTTGACAACAATATCGGTAATTGTTAAATATTAAGGTTTTATTTTCCGATTATTTTGTTTGGCCTATTGATTTTTATAAAATTAGGGATATTTTCATTTAGTTTTTGAGATCATATGGCTAATTTTCATGTCGTTTCTCCAGCTCTCTTCGACCTGAAATGCTCGAAATAATTACCTTTCATTGGTGCCTGTAGCACTTTTCATGAACTATTTTCATTTCTATTTTCACGATGAATTTGTATTCGATTACGTAAGGTAGGCAAGGGATCACTCGATAAAGTAAGAATTTCTCGAGAAACAGCGATCACTCAAACACGCCTTCTAGAATAAGACACGATTATGTACGAATAATGTCAAAATCATATATCAAAATTTTGGGCCAACTCATTTCTTACCCCGGGAAGGTATTGTTGCCCGCTTAATCAGAGTATCTCTCAGACAGCGCGCTACCAGCTCTAGACTTGTCCAAACATCGAGTATTAGAATAGCCTAGAGAAGGCTAGATTAGCCTAGAGAAGGCTATTCTGATATTTCATAGTGGGACCAGACACAGTGAATACAGACAAAGTTAGAAAAGCGTGGTCTAAGTCAGATAGAAAGTCTCGTGCCGCGGTATATGGGAAATAGACACTCGCTAACGCTTGTGTCTATTACCAATATACCACGGCACTCGATTTCTTTCCTATACAAGTTTATCTAGGACCTTACAAATTTCTTACTTTGATTATAGTAACAACTCCCAACTCATTTGCTTTTATCTCATCACTCTTCCCAAGATTTAAGCACGTGCTAATGGGTGTCACGTGGCCTGTCCCTTTTCACATCTGTTAATGGCATATCTTAGTTCCTTCCGCGATACATATTGTTAGGAATTAAACATATTTTTCGAATTTTTGCGATTGCCAGATCTCTTTAATTGGATAATCTTGGCCATAGAAATGTTTCATTAGGATTGATGAAAAAGAATTCTTTGACGTCCACGTTACAACTTCGTGTCGGTCTCCTGGTTCATCATATAAGAAAAGTATCATTCAAGACTATTTTTGCTGCGGGCGATTGCTCTTTGCGCTAAAAAAAAAGGCTAAATCCTTTGATTGTGGTTAATCTATTCCTATTTAATGAACTTTTCTATTGAATAATAATAATATTGAGAAATATTCCTTGAAAATTGTATTATTTTACTTTCAAACACTTTACCAAGGAACTTGAAAATTGACGTTTTCAAGATACAATAGACAAATTAAGATACAATACTGTACTCTTTTTCCAAACTTTTCATTGTCAGGCATGTATAATTAAACTTAAACCAACTTCCAATCGGTCACTCAAATAAAGCACGAAAAGTAAAGCTTAAATGTTAAACATGCAAGTGTTTGATGATTTCAGATAGCCCATGCACTTGGTAGATATCAAAACCAAAATGCATAAAAGAATTCTCCAGGGAAAGCAATTTAACTTGCATGAGAACATGGGTATCCCCAATTTCCTAATTAACATTGGTGGGTGGGGTAAATTTAATTTGTTCGTCTCATTTACGCAAATGAAAGTCTAAAATAATGTTTTCTTTACTTTTTTTCTATTAAGCTACCTTTAAGGCATCGTAAGCATTGATTTTTTTAAAAGACATAACGGTATTTCTTCGACTGAAATTTGGAAAATTCCCTGCGTTTTGCGAATTTTGTGACTTTTTCAAAGTAGGGTTGGTGTCTTCTTTTTTCTGCTACAGTCGTTCTGACGGTCCTTTTTACACAATTCTTTTACCAAAAGAATTGTGTAGATTGATTTGTCTTTGCATGAACGTAATGTTCTATTCAATTCTTTAATTGTAAATGTGTTGAAAAGAGGAAATCATGCAGTGACCGATTAGAAGTTGGTTTCAGTTTATATTTGAGATGAAGTTATGATTAGATGTAAGTAGGAAATCCTTTCTTCAAATTTACCTTGTAACAATTTACATCACTTTCTACCCGAAACATTGTTTGATGAAAGCCACACTCACAATACGTGTGCTTACTTTTTTCCAAATTTAATGGACTTTTTGGAATATTTGGTGTTGAGTAAAGACCCACACTATACAATGACTACGAAAGATTTGTTTAAATTTGAAAATCTTTTTTACTCGTTAAATTCAGTCGAGTTTGCTCAATAATTAACGGAAAAACTGGTTTCCTAATTTCGATGGTATTTATTTCCTTGAAATGGATTTCCTTTAGAAGAATGTATTTTCATCACGGCGAGTCCTTTGCAAATCGGTGCGCAAAATTTGAAAATCACTACTAAAGTACTTCCCGAGTAATCTGAAATCTCCTATTGAAACCCGTAGTTTATTTACAAGTTAAGACGTCATTTTCTTACAAACGCGTTTGACGTGACGTCAGCAAACAGCTATGACGTCACGATATATGACGTCAGAAAGATAAGTATATGTCGTGCGCATCCAGAAAGGTTTGGTGTTAAATGCGTTATTTTACCATGCGCCAGTGCATATTGAACTAATAAGAATAGTTCACAAAACTATTGATGGATCGTACTTGTAAGTGTGAATAGATTTTTAGTTTCATACCTGGATGAAATCGTCAAATACTCTCTTCTCATCTGATAATTTGATACCATGCAGGAAAAATGTACGAAAAATTACCATAGTTTTACAAATTTATTTTACAATTAGCTTCGTAGAAAACCAATTTTTCAGAATTCCAATCGGAACGCACGAAACTTCATATTAAACATTACTATAATTATTCATTTTTTATCTTATAACTATACACATATCCGTGTGATAACATCCCATATAATATTTTTTATGATATCACATAGTTATTTTTAGAACAATTATATAATGCGGTTATCTTTAGAAACTTGCATTTCAGTTAGAAACATCGAAGGGGAAAAGACAAATAGAGGTTATAAGATAAATATAATACATACCTAATGTATTGTATGAAAAAAATATCCAACTTAGTTGTGAGAATTGATAATTGTCTCGGCAGAGCCTCGACAATTTTCAATTCTCCCAGCCGCGTTAGATATTTTTTCATACAATACACTAGGTAGGTATTATATATATATATATATATATATATATATATATATATATATATATATATATATATATATATATATATATATATATATATCATTTCGGTAAAAACAAATCTGCAACTGGATTCATTCGGCGCGAAAAAGTATTTTCTCAAGTTATATATCGTAACGATGTACATGGTAATTGACCCATAAAATGCTTCCGTGTTCATTTCAATGTTAATCATAATCTTATGATTAAAAGAGGCCAAAGAATTTAACGCTGTTGACTGTTTCGTCAACGAAGTTTATATAACTTTTTAAAGATTAATATATTCGACCGGAACTTGATTCATTTATAGTAAAAATGTCGGTTAGATTATCCATATTGATCTTAGTCTGTTTCGGAATGATTGGCCTTGGATCAGGTACGTATTTTTGCCTCTACATTGATCTAAATCATTTCAAGTACAGTTAACAACATCGTGAAATTGACAAGATAAATGATTTTGGAATGGTTTTGAGTGAAATTCAATGAGTATATTGAGCGATTTTTTAGTGATTTTAATGGGAGGTAATCTTATCTCGCAAATTTTGTTCAGGTTGAACAAAATTAGCGAAATGATTTACCTCCCTTTAAAAATCAAAGCGTTAACAGCGCTGAAGGCCTGGTTTGTAAAGAGGAAAGGCGATATTTGAAGGCATGTACTCCAATTTAATAATCGTTTTAGCAAGGCTTTTTTAGGCGAGGAAAACCAAGGGTTCCATTTACCTATAGGGATCGTAAGCCATATTCAGAACTCACTTCAAAGGACAAATGTCGAGCGGTATGCTCAGTGTAAAGCGCTGAGTCCGCCAAAAACAACTTATTCCCAAGGTATAGATTACTACGCCCGATACCGCTTTGCAGACAGGCGCAACTGGCGTTTTTATCATTTTAGTTGAGTTGATTGGTTTGCTTCTAGTCAGACAATTTATCCATTCGATCATTCCGTCTAGCAATCGTAGTCATGCTGTTTTCCTAGGGGCACCAGTTCGTCGGCTCTTTTACATTGAATTGAATTCCATAAAGAAGTTGTATTTTACTGTGGGAACACAAGAAATTGATAGGGTCAATTTCTCTCTTTCCCACAATATGGTCCATCCTATACTCATACCCCATTATCTTTTTTAATTTCTACCCCAGATATTTATCAAATTAAACTCATTTTGATTTATTATCTGCAACGTGTTCCAAGTTGGCCCAGACTAAAACAAATTGTCGTCTGTTTAAGGGCTGAAGGATGGGACAGGGCTTTTGAATTTTTCTGATTTATATTAATCCATTACAAGACAACAAATGTTTAGACAGGCCCAAATTGTAAAGGGTTGCAGATAACATACAATATGCAAGCAAATTAGTAAAATTTGTTGCAGAAAGGGTAGATAATATTAGGGAGAAAGGAGAAAGTGTTAGTAGTCAGCAGCATTTTCTTTTCTCCCTATTAGCAAGGTCATCCGTCAAGATCAAATATAAAAGCTATGTATCTTTAACACAGCCTAGATTTTGGCAGTGATAAGTAAGAAAATATCTGGTATACATGATAAGAGCAAGGAGAATAATCAAAGTTATATTCAAGAAAATTGACCTCGTGTGTTGTTTCGTCTATTCAGTTCCCTCGCCTTCAGTACTTTGATTTTAGTTCAGCGTAGTGATATGCAAACACTGCGACGAACACACAAAGCACTTCGTGTCACACAAAAGTTGACGACGTATACTAGACCTTTTTCGCGCGCGCGTGGCTACAGAATGCTACGTAGTACACATGGTGTTCGGTTTTCGACTCGATTATCTTTTTCCTAGGCAATTTCCAGGATACTGGGTTGTTAAACCAGACCAAAAACTGCATATATGTTCTATAAATAGCTTCCTATTTCTTTAAGATCTAATCAGACGCCTACAAATTCAATTAATAGTGTGAAATCCCGATTTATTTCCCAGCTTTTCTTATAGTTCTTAAGTTGTTGTTTTATGATTTCGGTGAGTTTTGAGCGTTTTTGAATGGTTTGAGTGAGTGTTTGGAATGAATGAATGGAGCGCTGATTGAGCGATTTAGAATGGTTTTGATAGAGATGATTGTCAATTTCACGATGTTATTAACTGTAGTTACATGTAATAGACTAGGCGCCATTTTCTTTACGAGGCTTATTTTTCGACTTGGTTCAACATACCTGCAAGAAAAGTTCTGACTGCAGAAATTGAATCTTAAGACCTTCCTGGACACGGACAGCCACGTTGTAATATCAAATTGTGGTATACATTTTTTTCTATGGGCCATTTTTTTGTCATACCCTAAGCGCTAAAATGAAAGAAAAGGGGTAAAATATAAAATGAACGAAAGCAGGGTACATCTATTGATTGATTAAATAAACAGTAATTGAATGAGTGGTCATGAAATACCAAATTCATTAAATGAGTTATCTAAAAACAGGCAATACGAGACTGTGTCGACTTTTTATCTGTTTAAGATGACGAGTTTGATAAATATTTTTGTATTTTATGAGCACAAATTGGATATTCTATTTATGATATGACCGGAATTTTTGCCTTACTTAGAGCTCTTTGAGAAATTTATTGTTTCAAATTACTCCACGAAACATCTAACGCCGTTTGCAAAATTTCATTCATTATGACGTCATTTTCTTGGTAATAAACAGCGTTGTTTTACGCTTCAAGCGCATTTACATGGTTAATCCACTATATTACACACATGTAATATCAAAAATATTCATCGAGGTTAATTCACTCTCGCAACGAAGGTCTAATAATGCAAAAAAAATGTTTTAAGAAAATAATCTTTATTTTGTATCTACAAAAAGAATATAATTATGTTTATTTTGTTTATAGGTCGTTTTCGATGCTTTGTAGGACGCCATGGAGAAACAGTAATATCTAGGTATCGATGTTTATCGTGCCAAATTAAGCTCAATAATTGTGAGTATTACCCATGATTAATGCCCTCGCAGGGCGGAGCCTAAGTAACGGGTCGTTGAACTTAAGGTTAAGGGAAATTAGCTTTTATCTAAAATAACCTTCTTCTAAAGAGAGTCGACATAAATTACTCGAGACGTTTAAATCGTAGATTGGTAACCAAATCCTCGTAACTTCAGTTTAATCAAGCTGAAGTTACGAGGCCTTGGTAACCAAACTTTGAGTTGTGTTCACTCTCCCAAAGCACGTGAGTCCTTTAGCTTTTAGGATACAGTTATTTGCACGCGTTAACGATGATTACCTACTAAAATTTGAAAGAACCCAAACTATCGAAAAGTAACTCGCCAAATTACGTGACGGTTAAGCCCCGCACCGCCAGTTCATTAACTACGCAGAATACATTTAAACACGCGGGAGAACGGATTAAAGAAGGCTCGGCAGATATGCAACGTCGAGTGAAATAAAGGCAGGCTTTCTTTCCGGGTGTCTGTGTATAACTTTATTTCACAAAATAAATGAAAAAAAAAATCAGAATATTGTCACTTTGTAAAAAAAGTAAGCGAAACAGAGGAAGAAAACATGAGCGATAGCTTCAAATCAAGGGGTGATCTTTGTTGATGTTGTTGTTGTTGTTGCCGTGTGATTAAAGCTACGCTGTCCCGAAATTAGCCTTATATATAACAGGCTTTCTCCTTTGCCGCCTGAAAACGTTAAAACGTCATAAACGACGTTGGGACTAGATTAGCGTCATTTGTTAGCCAATACTGGTGACATTTGTCACTTTATTTTAAAATTTTAGGTTTTGGGATACAGTTATTTGCACGCGTTAACGATGATTCCGACTAAAATTTGAAAGAACCCAAACAATTGAAAAGTAAACTCGCCAAATTACGTCACGTTTAAGCCCCGCCCTGCCAGTTCATTGATAACGCAGAATACCAATGTTTAACATGCCTGAAGAGTAAATAATAGCACGTTTGGTGAAATTATAAAAATACAATTGGTGGAAGGTAATTCAACTGTTATTCCGGTTTAAAGAAATGAGCCTGTGCGTGAGATTTCCAACAATTTCCTCCGAGAACCAGAAAATAGAAAAATAATGTCCTTATTTATATATGTTACAGTGAATATGTAAAATCAGGGATTTTGTAAAATAACTGAAAATTTCAGGGATTTTGTAAAATCACCGATTGCATCAGTTGTTTTATAAAATGACTTTTTCAGTGATTATGTAAAAAAAGGAATATTTGTGGTAAAAAGAAGGAAATACAGTATACTATGTTTCTAATTCATTAGTTAATATGTAAAATCAATTCAATTAATTTGCAAAAAAAGAATACAGTGCAGTTTATTAGAAAAATTGGTATTTCATTAAATAGGTTAATTTGGTTTCCCTTTTTTGTTTGATATTCATATTTTTCCTCAAACTTAGCAATTGTTTGTAGCAAAATATGTGTTTGCAATCATTATCAGCGTTACTTAACAAAATCCCTGATTTTACATATTCACTGTAACATATATCTTTTCACTTTTTTTCTTTTGTAGGTAATTTGGGCAGATATTGTCAAAGACAATTTTATCCACCTGGTTTTGAGTTCAGAGATAACTTGATGATTTACACCTGCAATAAAGATTTATGTAATACGGATATACCTCTATTGGGGTATCGACAATAGTTTGCTAGAATCTTCGGATAATTTACTTCAACCTTTTGCATCCGACAAGATTTGTTGTTACAGTTAACAAAATCGTGAAATTGACAAGGTGAATGATTATGGAATAATTTAGAAATGAAATTGAATGAATGTGTGGAGCGACTTTTGAGTGAATTTAATGGGAGGTAATCCAGTATTGCACATGTTGTTCAGGATGAACAAAATTTGCAATATTGATTACCTCCCTTTAATAAAATACGCATACAAGTTCTATAGAAAGCTCCATATTTCTTCAATTTCACGATGTAATAAACTGTAAATATATCAATTGTCTTTAGATGTATTAAATCGTAACAAGGTATTAAAATAGGAAGTCGAAGACAGTCGACGTGAATGTTATACCTACCCTCTGTAAACGCTTTGGTTATGCCTTGCAAGCCTTTGAATGCCATTCCTTGACATTACAATGCCGGTAAATGTTGGAGATCAACATTTCACTTCCGGTTCCTTTGACTGATTTGATTGGTCAATAGATGGACTATGTAGTTGCCTTGATTTTGCATCGGAGATGTATAAGATCGCTTCCAAGGGCTCGTGTTAGTGTTTGATATTGGGGAGTCATTAACTCCTCACCTAATAAATTCTAGGGATCAAATCTGAATTTAAAGGGGTCAAATTAATTAATTTGACAACTTTGTAGCCTTGTAAACAACCACGTTTTGACCCTAGTAATTCCTCTCAAGGGGGTCAAAATGACCTCCCTTAGGAGAAATTTCCAGGAGTCAAATTAAGATATTTTCGGAACATTGGGGTCAAAACCCTGGTTTAAGGGCCAAATACAAGCTCTGTCTTCTTAAAATATTGAAGATGAAATGATATGTAAAATACAACTTCGATAAAGTTTAGAAAACGTAAATGTGATCATCGGTTATGTTTAAGCCAGTTAAGCCTGTGCGTGACATTTGCAACAATTTCACATGTGCGCAACTTAAAGACTCGGACCCGTCTTTACTATGCGCCCAATAGATGGATACGGACCTAAAATCGCTACTCACAACCGAAATTACTTTTAATGCACTGCGTGAGACACCAGTCTACTCAACGTCTTTCCATCACAAACACATGAAATTGTTGGAAATGTCACGCACGGGCTCATTTGTAAAAGCAAATGCATGTTGTTGAATTAGTTCAATTGAATGGATACTTGGTCCTTGTAATTACAATTATTCAGATGTAAAAAAACAATTTCAAAGACTCGGCTCAATAATAAACTTTTGAGTTTACTTGCTGTGTGTATAGAACTACTAAACAATGTAATCAAAGGCCTGAAAGGCCTGAATGCAGTCAGGACGGAACAATATTTGAGTATTGAAATATTTCAATTATAACAAATTCTCTAAAATCTAAGGCTAAAATCTACACTTCAGATCTTTGGCCTTCTATTCTGACCTTTCAATCCCAAATATTGCCTTATTCATGCTTAAAGCCCTTACTTTTGATGAAAAGAGCACTGCTTGGAGGGCCAATGCTTTGCTACAAAGTCAGTATAATAATATAAAAATAATAAGGGCTTAATTATTATTTCTTCCATCGTCATCCACCTTCATAATAGGGATAGCTCCTTTTATGGCTAATACTCATGTCGAGTTAACAGAAAATAGCTACAGACATAAAACCACCCCAAAAATTGCATTCGAGTCAACAAATCAACATGATATTGTTAACTATCTAACTCTGCTTTTCTCTTTGTTTTTTTTTTTATTCACAACGAACATGTCATAACGTTGGGTTGCTCACCATACTTAAGCCAGTAATATCTGTCAAGCAAGTAGGTGAGAAAACCCCGCTTTTCTTTTGTTTTTAAATCGGCAAAAGTCACTTGTTCGTCTGCTGAAATTTCAGAGGGACAGACTGATTTTCGGTGATTGTATAATATGGACGCGGACCCTGTGAAATCGGCCCGGGTTCATTAAAATCTATTTCTATATTTACTTTTGCCTTATTTTCGGGAGACCCGGCGAAAAAGTTATAAATTGTCTTTGATCGCCTTTAATCTTGATCTATTTCGTAGGAAAGGAACATGTTAACATAGAATGGTTCCCGATTTATTGGATTTACGATAATACAGCGCCGATTATCATACAGCTGTGCGGGGTACCATAAAGATTTTTATTTGGGAATAGGCCAAAACGGCAGGTCGTCGCTGAAGTCCGATTTTCGTCGTAGGGCCCATCCTTTTGATTTTTATTCGCAGGCTACAACTTTTTAGTTCTTATCGCGCGGCCTTGGCAGATCCCTAACACCGGATTTTAAAATAAACGATAAATCTATCTGAGTAAGGGAAGTAACTCCAAAAGACGAGTCCCTTTAAAAAACGGTCGCTGACTACTTTCGATTTCGTGTTTACTTTTCGGCGCCGTTCAAAATCTTTTCTTTTCCCCTGACTTTTGATATCCAAATTCGTAATTCGGAAATATGGCTTTGAAATCGGAATTGTTCACAACAAATATAGACAGCTGGCATTCAGTCTGATATTAATTTCGCGGGCTATAAATCATGAATGGGTTTACTTTTTCACGCTCATGGATTTATTCGAATTCGGTGTTGTGAGGATCCGATTGCCGGCGACCACTAAATGCAAATCAAAGGCCTGAAAGGCCTGAATTGAAGACAGGACTGAATATTAACAATGGGAATGAAAATTGTGGCCTTTTGAGAAGATCTCTTGAGTGGGAATCAAAAATTTAAAACAATCATTGATGGTTACATATGGAAACTGCACCTTCCTAACAAATGAATATGCTTTACTTTGAAGACTCATCACTTCCAGATAAACCTATCCCTCTAGCCAATTCAAGCTTAACAAGAGGGTAACTGCCTTCATAATCGCTATTCATCCCCAAGTGTAAGTTTTCAATATCCTAAATGAAAAATATTCATTTAACCAACAGAAATATGGTGGCAATTCCTGTATTCTAAAAACTCATATTTGTTGCAACCCTGTTTTATAAAATTGTATAGATTATCCCAAGCAATCTAATATGATCCAAATCCGATTTTTTTCCAGTCAAACTTATTAACTGTGGATGTATAAAAATCTTATATAAAATGTTAATCCACATGACACACATTGCTTACCCCTTGATAAAGAGCTGAACATTTCATTGCCATGGTGAATACTGCCCAGAATTGGAAATTTGTTCAAATTTCTTTTACATTTATTATCTGATCCAGGATTTGACTAATTATCTCCACATAGAAGAAGCAATGAAAGTTATACCAATATTCTTATACTTTTACTAGTCGAAGTCAATACCAAGAAGAAGTATTTTCCCGTACAATAGCTGTAGCTTTTTCTATGAATACCATTTTAAGTTTCTTCCAGGAGTGAAACATTCTATTTTTCCATTGAGATATTTCGATCTCCATTTCAGGTTATTCTCCTTGCATATGGTCTTACTTAGTAGAAAATTATTTTTACTACAAAATAATATATAAACCTGTTAAGACAACCAACCTTTCAGGCCTTTTCCACGGGACTGCTTTTCTAGATCAAGCTTCGGATTGAACTATCCGGTGAACTATCAATTTTGACAAAACTGCCAATATGACAGATCGTTAAATGAAATCCCGAGCTACAGCATTTATCACCTTGAGTAGAATTTTTTCAAAGTCCACTCCAGAATGTTACAAATTAATCCATTCCAGTTTCTAAAACAGTTTTTGTTATTGTCAGAAAATTGTCGAAAACAAAAGCGGAAACTCAAAAACGGGGTCGCGCATGCGTGGTACTACTGTATAGGCCATTCGGAACACCACTCGGCCAATCTAACGCATTCGTCACAACTCGGCCGATTCCGTAACCTACATTTAGATAGATCTGAGACTTCGGAGATCGCCCGATGATTGCCGAGTGAATATCACGATCACGATCTGTTGCCGTTTACGGAAATGACCGAGTGATGTTCCGAATGCTGTACAATATGGATAGACAAAACAAGCCTAATAAATAAGTAATTTGATAAGCCATCGAAATTTCTCCGTAAATCCAAGTAAAAATTCAAACCTAGGAAATTCCAAGGGTTTACGAGTTTATTCAAATAGCCTTGTGCTATTTTAGTTTTTATCCATAAATTACGACAGGTCCGGGAGACGGATAAATAAAGCAACCTTAAGGACACACAAACACACAATTTAACGAGAAATAGGAAGTCTAAAATGGGGAACTGAAAATAGCTTGCCAATGCTATGCATTAAAACATTTGTACGATGCAATTGAAAATTTGGAGCAAATGCAAAAGCCGATTGCAGCCGAAAACGCCCTAAAACATGCAGCACCACTTACGAATGTAAAACACGTTTCTGCAGGCAACTTCTGCATAGATCACGTGTTCACTCCCCTGAGGTCCCGGACAGAATTTAGGTCAGCACCAAAATTTTACGGTATATTGCTACAGTATTGATTATTTTTGTCGCGTTTATTTTTTATGAATGGGTCTACTTTTTTTAGCGTAATGACACATGTAGGTTTGTTATCAAAATCCGATGGCGACGATCCCTATATTGAAAGACAGGTAAACCTGTCTTCAATAATCAAAGGCCTGAAAGGCCTGAATTGAAGACAGGACTGAATATTAACAATTGGAATGAAAATTGTGGCGTTTTGAGAAGATCTCTCGAGTGGGAATCAAAAATTTAAAACAATCATTGATGGTTACATATGGAAACTGCACCTTCCTAACAAATGAATATGCTTTACTTTGAAGACTCATCACTTCCAGATAAACCTATCCCTCTAGCCAGTTCAAGCTTAACAAGAGGGTAACTGCCTTCATAATCGCTATTCATCCCCAAGTGTAAGTTTTCAATACCCTAAATGAAAAATATTCATTTAACCAACAGAAATATGGTGGCAATTCCTGTATTCTAAAAACTCATATGAATTATTGCAACCCTGTTTTATAAAATTGTATAGATTATCCCTAGCAATCCAATATGATCCAAATCCGATTTTTTTCCAGTCAAACTTATTAAGTGGATGTGTAAAAATCTTAACTAAAATGTTAATCCACATGACACACATTGCTTACCCCTTGATGAAGAGTTGAACATTTAATTGCCATGGTGAATATTGCCCTAAATTGGAAATTTGTTCAAATTTCTTTTACATTTATTATCTGATCCAGGATTTGACTAATTATCTCCACATAGAAGAAGCAATGAAAGTAATACCAATATTCTTATACTTTTACTAGTCAAAGTCAATACTAAGAAGAAGTATTTTCCCGTACAATAGCTGTAGCTTTTTTTATGAATATCGTTTAAGTTTCTTCCAGGAGTGAAACATTCTATTTCTAATTCTCCATTGAGATATTTCGATCTCCATTTCAGGTTATTCTCCTTGCATATGGTCTTACTTTAAATAGTAGAAAATTATTTTTACTACAAAATAATATATAAACCTGTTAAGACAACCAACCTTTCAGGCCCTTTCCACGGGACTGCTTTTCTAGATCAAGATTCGGATTGAACTATCCGGTGAACTATCAATTTTGACAAAACTGCCAAAATGACAGATCATTAAATGAAATCCCGAGCTACAGTATTTATCACCTTGAGTAGAATTCTTTCAAAGTCCACTCCAGAATGTTACAAATAAATCCATTCCAGTTTCCAAAACAGTTTCTGTTATTGTCAGAAAATTGTCGAAAACAAAAGCGGAAACTCAAAACCGGGATCGCGCATGCGTGGTACTACTGTATAGGCCATTCGGAACACCACTCGGCCAATCTAACGCATTCGTCACAACTCGGCCGATTCCGTAACCTACATTTATCTGAGACTTCGGAGATCGCCCGATGATTGCCGAGTGAATATCACGATCACGATCTGTTGCCGTTTACGGATATGACCGAGTGATGTTCCAAATGCTGTACAATATGGATAGACAAAACAAGCCTAATAATAAAGTAATTTGATAAGCCATCGAAATTTTTCCGTAAATCCAAGTAAAAATTCAAACCTAGGAAATTCCAAGAGTTTACGAGTTTATTCAAATAGCCTTGTGCTATTTTAGTTTTTATCCATTTACACTACGACAGGCCCGGGAGACGGATAAATAAAGCAACCTTAATAAGGACACACAAACACACAATTTTACGAGTCTAAAATGGGGAACTGAAAATAGCTTGCCAATGTTATGTATAAAAAGAGTTGTAGGATGCAATTGAAAATTTGGAGCAAATGCAAAAGATTGCAGCCGAAAACACCCTAAAACAGCACCATTTACGAATGTAAAACACGTTTCTGCAGGCAACTACTGCATAGATCACGTGTTCACTCCCCTGAGGTCCCGGCCAGAATTTAGGTCAGCACCAAAATTTTACGGTATATTGCTAAACTATTGATTATTTTTGCCGCGTTTATTTTTATGAATGGGTCTACTTTTTTGAGCGTAATGACACATGTAGGTTTGTTATCAGAATCCGATGGCGACGATCCCTATATTGAAAGACAGGTAAACCTGTCTTCAATAATCAAAGGCCTGAAAGGCCTGAATTGAAGACAGGACTGAATATTAACAATTGAAATGAAAATTGTGGCGTTTTGAGAAGATCTCTTGAGTGGGAATCAAAAATTTAAAACAATCATTGATGGTTACATATGGAAACTGCACCTTCCTAACAAATGAATATGCTTTACTTTGAAGACTCATCACTTCCAGATAAACCTATCCCTCTAGCCAATTCAAGCTTAACAAGAGGGTAACTGCCTTCATAATCGCTATTCATCCCCAAGTGTAAGTTTTCAATATCCTAAATGAAAAAGCATTTGGAAGTATTGCATGGCAATACCAAGTCCCCTACCGGATTTATAAATATATCCCTAGAGCAGTATCTTTTTTGGTGGTAAAGGTATAACTACCTCTCCAAGATATTAGCTGTATCAGATTTTATGTATCAGATCAATATCTCTGAGGATAAAAAAAAATTCCGGAAATTTCCTGGTAATTTTCTAAGTCCAGCATCCGTATCTTCCACAAAATCAATGGACCAGAAACCAAATTCAAACTTGATCTGTAACTCATTGATGCGGACTCACATACCAAAAATCAGCTAAATATCTCCAAGGGTTAAGAAAAAAAGTCAAGAAAACTGAAATTTCCTGATGACTTTCTAAGTCAAGCATCCGTATCTTCCACAAAAATCAATGGACCGGAACCAAACTCGAACTCGTTCCGTAACTCACTTATGCGAACTCACATACCAAAAATCAGCTCAATATCCCCAAGGGTTAAGAAAAAAAGTCTGGAAAACTGAAATTTCCTGGTATTTTCTAAGTCCAGCATCCGTATCTTCCACAAAAATCATTGGACCGGAACCAAATTCAAACTCGTTATGTAACTCATTGATGCAGACTCACATACCAAAAATCAGCTCAATATCTCCAAGGGTTAAGAAAAAAAGTCCAGAAAACTGAAATTTCCTGGTAATTTTTAAGTCCAGCATCAGTATCTTCCACAAAAATCAATGGACCGGAACCAAACTCAAACTCGTTATGTAACTCATTGATGCGGACTCACATACCAAAAATCAGCTCAATATCTCCAAGGGTTAAGAAGAAAAGTCTGGAAAACTGAAATTTCCTGGTTATTTTCTAAGTCCAGCATCCGTATCTTCCACAAAATCAATGGACCGCAACCAAACTCAAACTTGTTCTGTACCTCATTGATGCGGACTCACATACCAAACATCAGCTCAATATCTCCAAGGGTTAAGAAAAAAAGTCCGGAAACCTGAAATCCGGACTGACAGACAGACGGACGGACGGAAGGACGGACGGACAGACAGACAGACAGACGGACGGAGCGCAAACCTTTAGTCCCCTTCGGCTTTCGCCGGTAGGGGACTAAAAATATTCATTTAACCAACAGAAATATGTTGACAATTCCTGTATTCTAAAAACTCATATGAATTATTGCAACCCTGTTTTATAAAATTGTATAGATTATCCCCAGCAATCCAATATGATCCAAATCCGATTTTTTTCCAGTCAAACTTATTAAGTGGATGTGTAAAAATCTTAAATAAAATGTTAATCCACATGACACACATTGCTTACCCCTTGATGAAGAGCTGAACATTTCATTGCCATGGTGAATATTGCCCTGAATTGGAAATTTGTTCAAATTTCTTTTACATTTATTATCTGATCCAGGATTTGACTAATTATCTCCACATAGAAGAAGCAATGAAAGTAATACCAATATTCTTATACTTTTACTAGTCAAAGTCAATACTAAGAAGAAGTATTTTCCCGTACAATAGCTGTAGCTTTTTTTATGAATACCGTTTAAGTTTCTTCCAGGAGAGAAACATTCTATTTCTATTTTTCCATTGAGATATTTCGATCTCTATTTCAGTTTATTCTCCTTGCATATGGTCTTACTTAGTAGAAAATTATTTTTTGTACAAAATAATATATAAACCTGTTAAGACAACCAACCTTTCAGGCCTTTTCCACGGGACTGCTTTTCTAGATCAAGATTCGGATTGAACTATCCGGTGAACTATCAATTATGACAAAACTGCCAAAATGACAGATCGTTAAATGAAATCCCGAGCTACAGCATTTATCACCTTGAGTAGACTAGAATTCTTTCAAAGTCCACTCCAGAATGTTACAAATAAATCCATTCCAGTTTCCAAAACAGTTTCTGTTATTGTCAGAAAATTTTCGAAAACAAAAGCGGAAACTCAAAACCGGGATCGCGCATGCGTGGTACTACTGTATAGGCCATTCGGAACACCACTCGGCCAATCTAACGCATTCGTCACAACTCGGCCGATTCCGTAACCTACATTTATCTGAGACTTCGGAGATCGCCCGATGATTGCCGAGTGAATATCACGATAACGATCTGTTACCGTTTATGGATATGACCGAGTGATGTTCCAAATGCTGTACAATATGGATAGACAAAACAAGCCTAATAATAAAGTAATTTGATAAGCCATCGAAATTTCTCCGTATATCCAAGTAAAAATTCAAACCTAGTAAATTCCAAGGGTTTACGAGTTTATTCAAATAGCCTTGTGCTATTTTAGTTTTTATCCATTTACACTACGACAGGCCCGGGAGACGGATAAATAAAGCAACCTTAAGGACACACAAACACACAATTTTACGAGAAATATGGAGTCTAAAATGGGGAACTGAAAATAGCTTGCCAATGTTATGTATAAAAACAGTTGTAGGATGCAATTGAAAATTTGGAGCAAATGCAAAAGATTGCAGCCGAAAACGCCCTAAAACAGCACCATTTAAGAATGTAAAACACGTTTCTGAAGGCAACTTCTGCATAGATCACGTGTTCACTCCCCTGAGGTCCCGGCCAGAATTTAGGTCAGCACCAAAATTTTACGGTATATTGCTACACTATTGATTATTTTTGCCGCGTTTATTTTTATGAATGGGTCTACTTTTTTGAGCGTAATGACACATGTAGGTTTGTTATCAGAATCCGACGGCGACGATCCCTATATTGAAAGACAGGTAAACCTGTCTTCAATAATCAGACTTTCAGTCTGACTGCATAAAAAAGAAAACACTGTGATAATACTGTTATTGTATGTAATTATGCTAAAATTACCTACGGATCTATTTTCGTTTCTTATTTCGGGCTTTTTGCAATTTTGCGAGAGTAGAAAGTCTTTTGGGAAGTAGCGCTTATATTAAATGCTGACAACCCTTTCAAATGACTCGACACACAAAACCTGTCGAGATTCAAGTGCACGACATACTACCATCGTACATCTGTAAATACAACGCTCGAAGTTGTATCTTTTTTATTATGTATAGGATAGAAAACGAGTGCCGTGGTATATTGGAAATAGACACGAGCTTTAGCGAGTGTCTATTTCCAATATTCCGCGGCACGAGATTTTCTATCTGACTTAGACCACGCTTTTCTAATATCGTCTGTATTTTTTCCAAAACCCTTTAACATTGATAAAAAGGGATAAAACTCGCTGTTGTAATACTGTAATTACGAGTATTTACACTGAAAATACTTATAAAACTAGTTTTGTTTCTTCTTGCAGATCTTTTGCAGTTTTGCCACTGTAGAAAGTCTTTTCGAAAAAGCACCCATATACAATGTTAGTTATCTTTTTGAAATGACTCGGCACGCAAACCCTTGCGAGATTCACGTGCACGACACACTACCATCGTATATATTGAGATACAATGCTCGGAGTTGTATCTGTGATATATAATTTTGAAATTCTGTTCTCTGATTGGCCGATTCGCTTCAAGCGTGGTCTAAATTTTTGATATATTGTTCTCTGATTGGACAATTCGCTTCAAGCACGGCCTAATTTTAAATTGCCATATTCGATGTGTATTGTTATATCGCTATCGAAATTAGATGGCATAAAGTTTTACAAACGGTTTTGTTTGTTTAAATGGGGTTTTACGCTGCTTTCAACATTTTTTCAGTCAAATCACAGCGGCTGGAGCACCTTACAATGGATTCCTGGTATTTCTTACACCAGTACTACGATTTCATCCTTTCCTAGATTCCAGCAACTATCCCACATATGTCTACCATTATCGACTTATTGATGTCAATAATTTCAATCAACCTTTTAAGTTTCGAATTGAAAGTTATAGCACTACTAGACCTACGCTCGGTACAAAATCAAATTCTTAAAAAAAAAAAAAAGACAAAGGCCACAACTTCTAAGAATTTTATTGGATTTTCTAAGGCTTTATATAAATTCATGCACCTTACATGAAGAGCTCCGCCTACCGGTGTCTTCGCTCGGCCGTTGGATATTAAATAAAAACAAGAGGACCATGATGGTCCTATATTGCTCAACTTCGTCTCTTTGACTCCTCCCTTAGCAAAATTAAATGCTTTAAAGATTATTACATGACCAATATTTTTTATAAAGAAAGACATTATTCTATTACTATGACCCCTGCATCAGTTTCTAGCCTTTCTTTAAACAAGTTTCATGTGACCTGGTCAACATTCTGACCAAGTTTTATGACTATTGAACCAATTTTGTGGCCTCTAGAGACTAGGATGTAAACATAGTTGTCAGGCCCCTTTTCCCGTGATATGGCATGGATCCTTCTCAAAAACTTCGGGTTCATCCTTGAGACCTGGCAACTATCTGACCAAGTTTCATGAAGATTGGGCAGTATTTGTGGCTCATAGAGTATAAACAATAAAATTTTCATTAAGGCCTCTTTTCCTGTGATATTGCATGGATCCTTCCAATTTTCAATAGGGTTCATGCTTGTGGCTTGGCCAACATTCTGACTAAGTTTCATTCAGATTGGATCAAATTTGTGGCCTCTAGAGTGTAAACAACAAAATTGTCATTAAGGCCCCTTTTCCCTAGCTATGGCATGAATCTTTCCCATTTTCAATAGGGTTCATCCTTATGACCTGACCAACATTCTGACCGAGTTTCATGAAGATTGGATCAAATTTGTGGCCTCTAGAGTGTAAACAACAAAATTGTCATTAAGACGCATGAGGACGGACGACACACTGCAGGACGGGCATTCGATGATCACAAAAGCTCACCTTGAGCACGATGTGCTTAGGTGAGCTAAAAATAAGTTCACAAAGGGTATGAGTTGCACTAAATGCAACCTTTGTTATCCCCATTGATAGTATAGGTTGCTCTTTTGATTGTGAACATGTGTGCCAAGTTTCTAGTCAATACCATCGCGAATACCAGTTTTCACAAAATGATTTTGCACGACGACCCAAATGATTAAGCAATGCCTCGGGTCTTCTTCGAGATAAAAATAATCATGATCGTGTTAATAGAGGTCTGAGAGTTTTTATTCCTCTCACATGTTGAAAATATTGTTGAAAAGGTTTTAAGCTTATTTAAAGCAATTTCTCCTTTCTCAACAATGTTTTCCTAGAAAAACATGAAAGGAATATGTAAACAAGTGACATTTTTCGTATTTATGTTTGTTTATATAATTATTTGTGGTCAAATGCCTCTCTCAACACTATTGTACTTATATCACAAGGGCGTAACTACTATTACGCACATTACGCAAGTTCGTATTAGAAATAAATCCTCTTTCGAAAATGTCGTTGGTGAATGATCATAACATCGAAACTACAGCTTATTCAAGCTGTAGTTGCGATGTTTTGATTATTCACCAACGCTCAAATCATAGAACAGGTTAGCTGACGGAGAACATTCGTCTTTTGTCACAGTCCACATATCGTCTTTATCCTATGTATTCTATGTTGGTCACCTTCCGGGTGCGTATATATTTCAAATTCCAAGTCACGCCTATGTATCATGTCGTCTGGTGCACCTACTAGTCATTCTCATACCAGCACAAACCTCAGCATTTCATCCAACTCAGCAGCTGCTCATCCAACTTCAGCGTATTATCTATCAATTTGTTCATAATACAATCTAAGGAACCATCTGAAGCTTGTCACAAAAACAATGTTCATTTGTTATATGAATATAAGCCAAACATGTTAACCTACTGATCAAGCTGGGCTGGGAAGCGTACACTCGGGAACCTTCGGCGATTCTACGGAATAGACCTCGGGAATATTGAGGGCGTGGCCATAAAAGCGTGTCGTTTCGCGCGTGGATTTTTATGACGTAACAAACATTACTGAAGATAACGTTGCGAAAACTATAGTCAACGGAAGGTTACATTTTGGCATTTTATAACTTGACAACAAAACGCAGGGTTTCACTGCGTTTTGTTTTCAAATTATAACATGCCAAAAAGTTCTCCACAGACGATCAAAAAGCACGAAAGGAATTTATTTCAAGCGTATTGACCAAAGTACTACCAGAAACCGAATCACTTAAAAATTGACCCAAAATTACTACACTTACGTCCAAGGTACTTTCCAGTTTACAGAAAAGCTCGAGCGATGTCCCGAATGGGGCAGCGTAATTAAATGAAGGTTTAAACAACTAGGTTGTTGTCCAGGAAAACTGCTTTTGGGCCCATAATGTTTGACCTTGAACTGTGACCTTCACCTTGAAGCCATCAAAGAAATTCTTTAAAATAGTTTATCTCCTCAAAATGGTGACAAATTGTGCCTAGTTATTGGTTTAAACTTATTCATCTTACACTGTTTGGAAAATAAAGCTTTACAACTCAGATTAATCTCTTTCAATACTGCTTCCAGCAAAATTTACCAGTACTCACGCAAAACGAGTGGGCCAATGAAAGAACCACGATAGATAGATGCTCCCAGGAATAGAACTTAGGACTTTTTGGTCAAGAGGCCAACACTCTACCTCTAGACCACAGACACCACACTACATAGTTTTTTTCTTTAAATCCCATCCCAAAATGTATGGGTATTGGTCCAGACAAATTCTCATGAAGGGACCTAAAACACTTTCCTGTTTTACAAAATTTTAGACCTGTCCAAATTTAAAGGTTTTGCAGATAAAAATTTAAAGTGCATTTAATTTGAAAAATAACCATTCAGTAGGGTAGAAAATAGTGTGGAAAAAGAAGAAATTGCTTGTCAGAAGCAATTTCTTCTTTTTTCAGAATGTTTTCTCAATCATAAAATGACAGGCACCTAAAAAGCAGGGATTAAACAGCAAAGGGTTATTAAGCACTAAAGCACCAAGTCATAATCATACTAATGCATTACACTGACTTGTAAAAGTAAATACTATGTATCGCTTAATGCAATTGGGCTCGGCAAAAAAAACCAACACAAGCCGATATGAGTCAATTTTAAATTACATAATTCAATGATTATAAATGTTCAAAGTTTACAAAAAATTAACAACAACATATTTTGTACAGTAAACTAAAATCTGAGAAAGTAAATCAGTTACACATATGACCAAAGATACAGACGCAATTTCAATTGTATTGTGTTGATGTCACTTTCATCAGTACATACGTTATATGCTTTGGTACACCTAATATCTTCTTATCATTCCTTATCAGTTAGCAAAACACAACCATTTAGGGTAGAAATATTGTGAGAAAAGGATAAATTGCATTCAATAAGCATTTTTGTCCTTTTTTTCCCCACTTTAATCTTGGAAGTTTATTTTCTTTCAATGGCTCAAAAAATTATGTAGCAATACCGGTAAGTTAAATCTTATAAACCCTTACCATGCTGAATAGGAAATATATCCTACTTTGGCAGGAAGCATAGACTAAGATCAGTCTGTACATATGTGAAGTCTGATCTTAGTCTATACAACCTGATTGTCTTTTTTCAACTGCATCCAGTAATTTGAACACCTTTATTTGATTTTTATAATAAGTTTTTTTTATTCAGTAAGCCAACCATTAACAAGATCAAAGCCTTTCTTCACTAGGATGATAGTGCCGTAAATTCTACAAAATCTCTAATATTCATTTACACAAATTATCAGCCATTCACAAATATACACAGGGGTGTTGAACTTCCATGCCTAACATGTTGGACTTGCGCTTTATAGCCAGTGTACATGTACATTTTTCATAGCAATTTGTCCAAGGACAAATTACACTTGAATGAAGGACAAATTACAGACTTGTCCACAGTGAAAGATAATTCAAATCACAGGTCATTTTTTTTAAACTCAATATAAGTATAAGAAAAATAGAACTAGAAAGCCATGAATGGCTTTCTCGCTCCACAGGCTTGAAATTCTTGCAAAAGCAAATAAAAGTTTTGACTAGATTTTTAGATATTTTGGGTTCTACTGATGTTGAAAATGATTTTCAAAGTTTCAACTATATAACATATAGAGAAATGACCTCCGCCCATAAAGGACACATTTTTCATCCAATCAAAATAATTTTTGGCTGCATGATAATGGGTCACTAAAGATCATACCAAAAACGTTTGTTTGAAATCCATCAATTACATTCTGAGAAAATGATTTTCAAAGTTTCCACTGTAAAACATATTGAGAAATGACCTCCGCCCATAAAATATATATTTTTCATCCTATCACAATAATTTTTTGTAGACTGATAAAGGGTCACTCAGGGAATATTTCAGTGAAATTTTGATTATATTCATCAATTACATTCTGAGAAAATGATTTTCAAAGTTTCCACTTTATAACATATAGAGAAATGTCCTCCGCCCATAAAATACAAATTTTTCATCCGAGCACAATTATTTTTGGAAGACTGATAAAGGGTCACTCAAGGATCATTCAAGTAAAATTTAGTTGATATCCATCACTTAGATTCTGAGAAAATGATTTTCAAAGTTTCCACTATATAACATAAAGAGAAATGACCTCCGTCCATAAAATGCATATTTTCAAACCTATCACAATAATTTTTTGTAGACTGATAAAGGGTCACCAAAAGGATCAATCATGTAAAATTTGATTGGAATCCATCGATTAGAATCTGAGAAAACTCGATTTTTACCATATTTGGAAATTAGCCACGCCCATGAAATCCATGTTTTTCATTGGATCAAAATTTCTTGAACAACTTTGAAAGAGGGTCACCCAAGGATCATTCCTGTGAAGTTTGATTGAAATTCATCCAGTAGTTTCTGAGGAGAAGATTTTTAAAGAAAAAGTTTACGACCGGTCGCACAGACGCACGGAAGGATGCATGACGGACACAATGCCATGACAATAGCCCCAGTGACTTTCAGCCAGTGGAGCTAAAAACATTAGAGAAAAGAAGAAATTGCTTTTCAAAAGCAATTTCTGATTTTATCTTAATGTTTTCTATACTTGTTTGTCTTGAGCTCAAAAATATAGGGTTATGAAGTTATATCTTCCTAACAGAAAAATGATCCACATCTGAAAGAAAGAACAACAGAAATTTGAACAGCTAGACATCTAAGTCGGACAAGTGAAATTAAAACTGTCAACTTGTCCAAGGACAAGGGAGAAAATTTTGTACTTCCACACCCCTGATCAATTTCAACTGTACACGTCTTCACTATCCTTCCTGTCCAAAATCATTCGTAAATTCCTCCAATTTCTTCAAATCGTCGTCATTGACGGTCGGTTTTTGTGTTGACAAGGACATACACATATCACTCTGAAGAAACAAAATAAAGAACATATATGTGTTAAACGTGATGTAACAAAAAGAATTACAGGAAAATCTTGTTTTCAGCGACCACTAAGGGGACCACCAAAAAGCTGTTGTTAAAGAAAATGGCCACTTAACCCTTGTCATGCTGAACTCAGAATATTTCTGTTTTGACAGGAGGTATAGACAAAGATCAGCCTGCACCCTATGTGCAGTCTGATCTTAGTCAACACCACCTGTCTGTCCCTTTTCAAGGCAGAGTTGTTAATGAATTTAATCTTCAAAAAGAAAGATTGCATACACCCTTGGATTCTTGGGCTTTCAGTACTTTGGTATGAGAGTGTTTCTGAAAGAGGATTCTAATTCAGCATGACAAGGGTTAACACAGGTTTTGAAATAAGAAACAAACATTTTTATTGAATATGCATATAATTGCGAGATTCTCAATAATCCTTTGTTGTTAAAACTCATTAGAATCGTCTCATTGAGACGATTTTGGTGAGTTTTAACAAAATATGATTCATTTTTGATAATTTTTAGACCAAATATACCTACTTTTTAAGATATTTTGGTTTAAAGAATGGGATAATAAAAATGGTTACTTAATAAAAATAGTTGCTTAGTAGATGTGGTCACTCGAGCAATATTGACTGTACCTATAAAACCTGATACAAGGAAAAGAATTACAGTCAATATTGCTTATGTGACAGTTTTTATTCCACAACCATTTTCAAAATCCCTCTTTTAAATTAGAATAACTTCAAAGTTGTTACAATTGCTCTAAAAATTATTTTTAACAAGAGATGTTTGTAAAACATTTATGCCCCCTATAAAAGCAGGTCAATGGCCTATTCTTTGTCAAACAACAAAGGGCAATAACTCAAAAAATAAGATGAGTACAGTAATGGTTCTTGTGCATTGCTTTCTCCTCAATGTGATCTATCCACCTGTGAAGTATCATTTTTCTAGCTTGCATATTTCATGAGATATGCTCTGGACAAAAAAAAGGTCTACAGATTGAACTACAGATTGACCAACCTACCGAACAACCGTCAACAAGTGCAAAGCAAAATCCTGGTTTCAGGGTCAAACACAAGCCCTGGTTGAATATCCAAATACCCGACTTACCATACTGACAACTGGTTCCAGCAGCTTTTCCCCTGGCACCTGCGTCCAGTTCATTTCTATTGCACCAGGGGCCCCAGGGGAACATGGTGTTAATAGGTCATCCACAATTCTGTTGGCATCCTCCCTCGATGGGCCTCTCACCTAGAATAAAGAATAAAGTCAATAAACATTATTTCTATTGCACCAGGGGCCCCACAATTCTATTGGGATCTTCTCTTGATGGGCCTCTTACCTTAAATAGAAGGGGAACATGGTTTGCCTGTTTGTTTAAATGGGGTTTGACACCGCTTTCAACAATCTTTCAGTTATATCACAGGGGCTGGAGCACCTAACAATGGATGCCTAGTATTTCTCACAACAGTACATGTACAATTATTACATCCTTTCCTCCAGCGACCAGCTGCTATCCCACACAGGTCTACGATTATCCATCCATTGGTAGGAGACAAATATTCCAAAAAAGAATGAGTCCCGCCGTTGGGGATCAAAACCGGGACCTCTTGATTGACTACCGACTTAGCTATAACGGTTGCTCGAAGGGGAACATGGGGGAAATAAGTCATGCATAACCTCATTAGCATCTTCTCTCAATGGGCCTCTTACCAAACATAAACCAAATCAAAGCATCATTCTTTATAAACTGCTAATAATTGGTTTGTACAGGTTTTTGTCATCAGACTTTATAAGATTTAACCCTATGTCTAATATCAAGATGCAATGTTGTGAGTCAATTCTGCTTTGTATCATGAGAAGTCATGTACAATTAGGATAAATCATCAAAGTTTAAAAAAAGGAATATTTTTTCTTAAGATTTAAAGCCTTTTTTTTGCATGCGAGTTTTTTTTTCTAATTTATATTATCTTACCTAACCAGGGTTTGCACTAGCTTTTCAAATTCAAGAGTCAATGACCCCTTGACCATAAAATTTTGGTGGTCAACACTAGTATTTAAGGGGTCAAAAAGCATGCAAACATATGTAAATTGATCAGTTTAACAGTTTAAAATGATCTGCATATATGAATCTACATAATTAACAAGTGCATGTCGTATTGCGATGCAATACAGGAGTCCCCCACCGGATAAAAAAAAATCCTCTCTTAAAATATATATCTTACATACTAGATCTATAACTGTAAAAGTTTAAAGTTGCTAGCACTAATAGTTTAGGAGATATGATCCGGACAAGAATGTAAGACTAAACACAACAAAGGGCAATAACTCAAAAAGTGGACATGGCAGAGAAACAGTTCTTGTACATGACATGTGTCCTTGATAAGATCTATCAGTGTACAAAGTTTGAAGTTGCTAGCTCTTATGGTTTAGGAGATATGATCTGGACAAAAATGTAAGGGTAAAAACAACAAAGGGCAATAACTCAAAAAGTGGGCGTGGCAGAATAACAGTTCTTGAACATGGCACTTGTCCTCAATAAGATCTATAAGTGTACAAAGTTTGAAACTGCTAGCACTTATAGTTTAGGAGATATGATCCCGACAAGAATGTAAGACTAAAAACAACAAAGGACAATAACTCAAAAAGTGGGTGTGGCAGAGTTATGGATCTTGAACATAACACTTCGCCTCAATGAGATCTATAAGTGTACAAAGTTTAAAGTTGCTAGCACACATAATTTAGGAGATATGATCCGGACAAAAATGTAAGGGTAAAAACAACAAAGGGCAATAACTCAAAAAGTGGGCGTGGCAGAGTAACGGTTCTTGAACATGACACTTCTCCTCAATGAGATCTATAAGTGTACAAAGTTTGAAGTTGCTAGCACTAATGGTTTAGGAGATATGATCCCGACAAAAATGTAAGGCTAAAAACAACAAAGGACAATAACTCAAAAAGTGGGTGTGGCAGAGTTATGGATCTTGAACATGACACTTGGCCTCAATGAGATCTATAAGTGTACCAAGTTTGAAGTTGCTAGCACTTAAGGTTTAGGAGATATGATCCGGACAAGAATGTAAGGGTAAAAACAACAAAGGGCAATAACTCAAAAAGTGGGCGTGGCAGAGTAACGGTTCTTGAACATGACACTTCTCCTGAATGAGATCTATAAGTGTACCAAGTTTGAAGTTGCTAGCACATATGGTTTAGAAGATATAGCCCGGACAAAAGTGTGACGGACAGACGGACGGACGGACAGACGGACGGACGGACAGACGGACAGACGGAATCGAGCAAACCTATAGTCCCCCAACCGGTAACCGGTGGGGGACTAATAAAGCTTCCTTATATAGATCCCTTATAATTATATGAAGTAAACAAATGATTTATATAATCTTGCAAAGGTTGCACCATTGGAATTCAGTAGGCCAAATTAGGAAATTTTTGAAGATCAAAACAGAAAAAATTGGGAGTCAAAACCCTTGTTTAAGGGTCAAACACGAGCCCTACCAAACTTAGATGATGTAGGATTAGAAGATATGGTTAAATTCAATCAAAAGCAACATATTTACTAATCATCCACTAATTTCATTGTTCTGACCCCTTCAACACCACATTTGACCCCTAAAAATTCATAGTGTCTGAGATCTAGAGGTCAAGCGTCTGCTTCTTGACCACAAGGTCCAAATTTCGATTCCTGGGAGTGGGTATCAATCCTGGTTCTTTCATTGGCTTACACATTTGACGTGGGTACTGGTGAATTTTCCAGGAAGCAGAATTGAAAGGGGATTAATCTCAGAGAACTTGCTTGCTTTGATGTAAAATAAGAAGGTCTAAACCAAACCAAGAATTCAGTCAAAGATCAATAACTCCTGTGTTTGGAAAGCTATCAAAAGCCCTTATTACCTTTCTGAAATGTGTAGCAGTCTGTACTTTTCTGACGGGCTGCATCAACGCGTCTCTAACAACTATCGAGATATCAGCTCCGGAATAACCTTCTGATTTGTGACCTAAATCTCTGTTGAGTACAAAAATATTTACATATAATCATTAGTCCTCAAGCAATCAGGCAAAAAATCTTTTCAATTTGAACTATTTCAAATAAAAAATTAAGTCCTAGTAATGTTTAATTGCTGTAATTAAGTTACAAATCTATCAAAGAACTTACATTATTTATGTTATATCTATACATATTTATTTACAAACACGTATCTTTGAGCATTTTGAAACAAGAGTGCAATAGTGGCTGTAAATCGCTGACCTGAATGAACTGTCTAAAATTTTTAAAAGTAGGTTTAGAAAAAGAATGATGAATGAATGTCACTAAGCTCAACATTGCCCTAGCTTCTATACAACTAGAGAATATTTTTTGCCAATTTTCAGGCAGACTTGGCAAATTTCAGGTTGATCGGGCAAAAAATGTGGCCTCTAAAGTGCATACAAGGTAATTGTTGATGATGATGACGCAACGTCGACGAGCCACAATGGACATCCACCTAACCACAATAGCTCACCTCAGGTGAGCTAAAAATATAATTTCATACCTGCTAAACATAAAGATTTTTGAGCTAAACACAACCTCACAGTAGATAAATTGTATAAAAGGCCATCTTAAAAGTTCATAAATAAATTTTCTAGGATTCTATATAGCTTTTAAGTATTTTAAATGCTCTTTGGTCATTTATGAAGGGTAAAATCACCCCTTTTCATGTTATTACAGCAAATTACAGCTGTATAAAATTTAAGAATTTCAGAAAATATTATTTCATACCAGCTTAAAATAAAGATCTTTGAGCTAAAGACAATATCAATGATGATAATATATACGGGTATCTTAAAAGGTTATATAAAGGTTATAACCTTTTTTATGCCATTACGGCAAATAACTGCTATATAGAAAACTTCCCCAGAAAATATAGACTAAAGTCAGCCTGCACAGACATGCAGTCTTATCTAAACCTACACTGCCTTATTTTAAGTTAATTTTTGGGGGAGACTTGAAGTTAACCTGTTAGAATTTCCGCATGAATACAGACTTTTTTAAACCAGGTTTAAATTCAATAAGATAAGGGTTTAGCAACAATCAAAGTCAGTGATATCACAAAGCCTGTAAAAGGAACAGATTAGATGGGGTAATGCCAGTCTAAATTCTTTATTCTTTAATGAAACTCTATGTTGTGGGTACTCATTTAATTGTCTCAACAACACGATTCCAATGGGAACTAACAACATAAGGTTTGTACTATAATGATTAAAATATTATAGGGAGGAGTGTCTTTTTCACTGCGTTTATTGGGGTATAAAGTGCAATTGCCTTAACACATGGAAAATAACGCCCATAGGGCGTTATGATTAAGCCATGTGCTAAGGCAATTGCACTTTATACCCCAATAAACTCAGTGAAAAAGACTCTCGTCCCTTATAATTGCAATCATCTAGATCGAAGAAACTATTAAAATACTCAGCTAAATATTAAAGCTTCAAGTCTACTTTCTGCGTGTAATAAATTACACAATCTATTTTTAGAATGTGTATTGCTTATCTCGCTGTCGAAGTGAAATGTCATATAGTAAAACAAATGATACACAAAAAAAAGACAACATTAAAATTTGTAGATGTACTTATGACAAAAAAGCCTGTTTCTGCCAGAGGGTTGCTTGAAGGTCTTCTTCGACTCGCTGTTTCCTAAGTTTAGGTCGGCTCAGAATCAGAATTGCATGCTTGTAATCGTAAATTATTTCGAAAACATTTCAATTTATAATAGATTGAATAGCAATGTTGCGTTGATGATCGGGAACTAAGTTAATTCGAATTCCTAGAACTTGCATATCGAATTTTGGGGGTTTCCCCAAAGACCTATTGCATTTATACAGAAATAAGGTGCAATGGATTTCCCCACGTGATGCGATTTAAACCAATCAGAATTCTTTATTTTATTGGATTGCAATTATTTAAATCTAAAATCCAAAATACCACCCTCTATCTTTAGCCCTGGCCTGTGTAAGGCACAACTTACTTGAAGTCTTCCTCTGTCAAGCTGTGTGGAGTTGCCCCAAGATGAAGTTTAAACATGATACTTCTAGCCGGGGCTTCAGGAAGGGGGATATATATTCTCTTCTCAAATCTTCTCCTGATGGCTGAATCTAACACCCATGGGATATTGGTGGCTCCAAGTACAAGGATACCTACAAGTGAGAAACAATACATTTGATCTTGAATGGGCTTTTAAGCCGCTTTCAACAATCTTTCAGTTATATCATGGAGGCTGGAGCACCTAACAATGGTTTCCTGGTATTTCTCACATCAGTACTACCATTACATTCTTTCATAGCCTCCAGCAGCTAACCCACATATGTCTACATTTATCAACCTAATGGTAGGATTTACTTGTTTGAATGGGGTTTTACATTGCTTTCAACATTATTTCAGTCATATCGCGGTGGCTGGAGCACCAAAAAATGGATTCCTTGAATTTCTCACACCAGTACTACCATTACACTCTTTCCTAGCCTGCAGCTAGATCTATAATTATGGACCCATTTGTGGGAGACAAATAGAAAGAATGAATGCTGCCTTCGGGTATAGAACCTCTGGACCTCTAGATTGACAGCCCGATGCCCTACCAACTGTGCTTTGATGGCAGCTGTAAAAGAAACAATTAAACAAAATGACCAAAGATAACTTCCTTACTTTTCCCTACAATATTTGTAAGAATTTAACTATATTGAAAAGGTTTCTTGATCATGCCCATACAAACAACTTCATCAGTAAGCTTGAATAAGATAAGGCTAAAACTGTGACCTCTACAGTGGTTAAAAGGGAGTTGTCATTAAGGTAGTGGAACCATAATGGAGCCGCAACACTTCGGCACTCATGAACTTTCACAATGTTGACTGAGGTTTCCTAATGAAATTCATTTATAAACTTCAGTTACCACTGTTAGATATTACTTCTGAAACATTGTGGAATTATTACAGTCTCACTACCTAAAGGCTCTCTTTCCCCTGTCAAAAGGCAGAATCCTGTCAAACCTAGACAAAGGATTGAATTTTGTACTCAGTGATTAGAATCAGATTAAATTGTTTCCACGATAACCTACCATCACTATCGTTCCCTACACCCTGCATCTGTACAAGAAACTCTGTTTTGATTCGCCTGGCTGACTCGGACTCATTTTCACTACGAGATCCACACAAAGCGTCAACTTCATCAATAAATATAATGCTTGGTTTATGTTCACGAGCTAAATTGAACAGGGTCTTTACCAATCTGTAAATTAGAAAATGTTGACAATGTTCAAGCAACCAACCACTTCTATTAAGTGACTAATTTCATTTAACAACCATCAGAAAAAGTCTATTCATCCCATGCAATATATCTGGAAAAGTTGTCAAAAAATTGTTTATAATAATTGTCTCAATAAGACTATTCTAATGGGTTCGATAATAAAAAGATTTAGTAAGACTTAGGCGACAATCTATATATGCTATCTGTCTTATTTACAAAAACATTGCATTAAGCCACCATTCCATTAAGCAAGCGCTTTTTGGTGGTCCCCTAAGCGGTCGCTTAATAAACACTAGTTTCACTGTATACATAAATAATGATTTGTGTTTTGAAATATCTCAGTCATAAAACTAACTAACTCCATATTTCTAGAATGTGTTGTTTCAAATTTCCATCAGTCAACTTCCCATGAATTAACTTTTATTTTTTATGAATATTTCACCTGAATTAACTTTCCTTTTTTTAACTGAATCAAAATATCCCTCTGCATCCAACAAAGAAAGGAAATAATAACAAGCAGATATGAGGAATCATTAAACTATCAAATTGAGTAAAAGACTGGATGTCATAGCATTATTCAAATACAGCTTTTACAAATAAAATGAGCTTAAGGTTAATACATGACACATAGGGTTTTTTTTTGCTTTTTTTGTACAAGCAGATTTACTTTAAACTTTTCATTTTGGGAAGTCGTAAAAAATTTGGAATCAAATAACAGGACATTTTCCCTTCAACCTCGGAGCCCAAGACTGATTTTTCAGAAGTACTGAAGTTTACAAATGTTTACCAAAGTTTCCGAATGAAATCATAATTTATGTTTGTGTATTTTGCAGCGATTTGATGTTTTGATGTCTGAGAGGGTCTCGAGGTCAAGGGAGGGGGGAGGGGATTAAGATATTATATATTATTATACTGATTATTACTCAATTTTAAATAATATCTTTACGTACAGCAAAACTATGACAGATTTTTACTCACTTTTCACTCTCTCCAAGCCATTTTGATACCAAGTCAGCAGAAGACACAGAGAAGAACGTAGAATTATTGGCCTCCGTGGCGACAGCCTTGGCTAGATAGGACTTCCCTGTACCAGGTGGCTGAAAAATACAGACAGAGAAATTTGATTTACTTTCACCTAAATCCTGGTAAAAACAACGTCTGTTTCAAACTAGAAAGCCATGAATGGCTTGTGTCGCTCCACAGGCTTGAAATTCTTGTAAAAGCAAATAAAAGTTTTGACTAGATTTTACGATATTTTTGGTTCTACTGATGTTGAAAATGATTTTCAAAGTTTCAACTATATGAAATATAGAGAATTGACTTCCGCCCATAAAGGCGGATTTTTCATCCAATCAAAATAATTTTTGGCTGAATGAAAATGGGTCACCAAAAGATCATACCAAAAAGTTTGATTGAAATCCATCAGTTACATTCTCAGAAAATGATTTTCAAAGTTTCCACTATATAACATATTGAGAAATGACCTCCGCCCATAAAATATATATTTTTCATCTGATCACAATAATTTTTGGTAGACTGATATAGGGTCACTCAGGGAATATTCCAGTGAAATTTGGTTGATATCCGTCCATTACATTCTGAGAAAATGATTTTCAAAATTTACACTATATAACATATAGAGAAATGACCTCCGCCCATAAAATACATATTTTTTATCCGATCACAATTATTTTTACAAAACTCATAAAGGTTCACTCAAGGATCATTCAAGTAAAATTTAGTTGATATCCATCAATTGGATTCTGAGAAAATGATTTTCAAAGTTTCACTATATAACATATAGAGAAATGACCTCCGCCCATAAAATGCATATTTTCCATCCGATCACAATAATTTTTTGTAGACTGATAAAGGGTCACCCAAGGATTATTCATGTAAAATTTGATTGGTATCCATCGGTTAGAATCTGAGAAAACTCACTTTTTACCATATTTGGAAATAAGCCACGCCCATAAAATCCATGTTTTTCATTGGATCAAAATTTCTTGAACAACTTTGAAAGAGGGTCACCCAAGGATCATTCCTGTGAAGTTTGGTTGAAATTCATCCAGTAGTTTCTGAGGAGAAGTTTTTTAAAGAAAAAGTTTACGACCGGACGCACGGACGCACGGACGCACAGACGCACTGACGCACGCATGACGGACACAACACCATGACAATAGCCCCAGTGGCTTTCAGCCAGTGGAGCTAATAAAATGATCATGATCCCACATCTAATGGGTAAAAATACAAGGATAGTCTAAGATCAGACTGCATGTAAATGCAGTATGATCTTAGACTATATTGCATGTCATTGCTTTGAGTATATCAGTAAAATCTTGTGAACATCCAGAGATGGGTAATCAAATTTCTTGTTGTTTTTTTTCTTTTTTGTTTTTTGAAGTTTATTCAGTCAAATCACCAACCCATAGAGCAACCCATTTTTCTCTCAACATTACTACCCCTACATCATTTCCCAACGTCCAGCTGCCCATCCCACAAAGGTCAAGGATAATCTACCCAGGATGGGGAGGGGGGGGTGTAAGACACATATTGAACAGGTCCTGCACAACTGGAGATCAAATCTGGGATCTCCAAGATTGGGCAACTGACATTCCACCAATTGCATGGCAACCTTCAATCTTTGAAACCCAGAATAAGAGCTCCATGTTGAGGTTTTCACACAACTTTCATAGTGGGCACCAAGGCTATAGGAATACCTTGAGTTTGCATCTGAAAACATCAGAGCTAACTAAAATATAAAAAAAATTGACAGCTCAGTGTGAAACAGTTGTAACTGGCAATATAGATATAAGCAATTACAACTGTTTTGCACTGGGCCATCGAAATAGAAGAAATGACTGTAAATCTAGTCATATAAACCAGTGTGTTTGGTGGATTTTTTTGGTAATACAGTTGAATCTGTGTACAGCAACCAGTCAAGGGAGAGGGCCAAATTGGCTGCTGTCCACAGATTGGCTGCTGTTCACAGTATCCATAGAGCGGCCATTTTGTGGTACCACTTTTGTTTAGCTCATTACCAGATCGAAAAACTTTAGACTTCTCCAAATTCTAAGCAATTCCAAAGTTTCATTTTAAGTGTTTGTCATTATAAGAATAAGGAATTATACCATTTACGTTTCCCCACAGTTTGGACCTGCGTACGACCTACATTGAACTCATTAGCAATAATCCTGGAAGATCGTCCAGATTCCAGCATGCGTATCACTTTCACACGATCCTCTAGAGAGAGGAACTTACGTTCAGAGAGCAACATTACGGCGAGAATTGATATCAAAAGCAGGTTTTTGTCCATTTTGAAGACCTCGAGAAATCAGTTGCTAAATGTGTAAACAATCTGTTATGTTCAAGATCATTTTATTCAAAGAGACCTGAAAACTGAGAGATTCCATATTCTTTAATTAATTATCATCATTTAAGTAGATCAAATAAATAATATTGGCCAATTATATGTCATTTAATCGACAAGACGGGATTAAATCGATAATTGGTTGTTTTTAACTTGTACATTAAGATAAGGCGACTTCGGCTGTTTACTATAGTGGTGATTATTGATTTTTTCAAACACGACTAATTAAGTCGCGTGTTTTGTCAGATGACCGTTGTATAGGTGTGATATACAGTTGGAATTAGACCAATTGAGGTGACCGCCGGCCGCATTTCAGGAGATCATGCTATTCACAGTGCAATTAAAGAAGGAATTTACACAGGGGGAAATCGAGTGGCTGCCGTCGGCAGATTGGCCGCTGTTCATAGTTGGCCGCTCACACAGATTTGACTGTATTCATGACTGATTGCTAACACTTAATCAAGAATATCAGTCATTTTTTTGTATGAAAAAGACCGACAGATAATTTATTTCACTTGTACATGAATAATAAATCATACATTATAATACACACAAAGAAACAAAACAATACAATACAATTAAACAATATGTACATGAAGAAATAGGAATAAAATCAATATCTAATTGCAAAAAGGTTGGGAGTGCCTGACCATTTTGTCCTGTGTCATATTTCATAACTCTCCATAAAGCATGAATTTGTCAATACCATTGTTTAACCTGCAGTAACAAAAATAAACTGACAAAAAATTTACACAATATGCAGAACTATAGTTACCAAATTACACAATATGCAGAACTATAGTTACCAAAAAATAATTTAGAATTAAAATTTTGCTGCTATTCTATTATTGCTGTTAAACTATAATAACAAAAGATGAAATGTTCAAACATACTTACTCCAAATAATAAGATTCCTCGCCATGGTTTTCTTTTGCCTTTAAAATAAGAAAACATATTCAATGAAAATTAAAGTTTTAAGGACCATATAGTAACTCCAATATTTTATGTTTCTTGAAATCCTACAATAGTTTTGAAGATTTATTTTTCATTTATGTACATGACAACAGGGGTGTGGAATTCCCATACTAAACTTTTCTGACATGGGCTTTTCTACCTGAAGACAAGTGCATTTATTTAGGCTACTTGTCCAAGGACAAGTATATACCAAGACAAATATTGGAATGGCACTAAATAGATCAAAGAGATTAATAAGCTGAATGTTTGTATCAGTGAGAAGAAACATAGTTTATAATGAAGAAAATGCTAAGTTTCAACATTTTCTTCTTTAAAAGCATTGTTTAGCTTTTGTTTATGAAATGAAATATTTATTGATAATACATGAAAAACAATCAAAAATTATTTTTCTTCAAAGCAAAAATATGTTTAAATGCGAAAACTTTAGGACAAATTTACTAACAGTGTGTCATTTTGCATGTGATAGCTAGTCAATGTCACCATGATATCATTAACATTTGTTTACTGGGCTGAACGCAGAAAATGTCTAATGAACGTGAGCAGGGTATAAACGTTTTTGATAATTTCACTGGTTAAGCAGTGAGGTCAAAAAGTGATAATCTATAGTTTCTCTCAATAATCCACAGAAAAGCATTAAGGTAGTGGACCCATAATAGTTCCACAACATTTTGGATCGTATGACTTTTCACAATGTTGACCCAGGTTCCCTAATGAAAATCATTAGGAAACCTCGGTTAACACTGTTAAAATTCATTTCTTCGTTGCAAAACTATTACAGGTCAACTACCTTAAAGAAATACAGATGAACTCGATCTGGATAAAAGGTTTTACAGATATGAAATGTGTACCCACCAGTAAATAGATGAGGAAATTTTACAGGTAATATTACTGCCTCTTTAAGGGCCTCTTTTGCTCCATCCAACCCAGCCACATCCTCCCATTTAACATTGGGCTTTTCCATTACGATTGCACCTGTAATTCAATTTAAATAACAAATTATGATTCTCTTTTTAACTTATACATTGTACATATAGTTAGCAAAATCTGTAAAATACAATTATTAAAGAAATTTGACATTGACAGGGAAGCTATAACTCACTGAGTATTAGAAAATAATTGAACTTGACATTTTGATATAGAAATACAGAACAAATATTACTCTTTTGCTAAAATATGAACTGGCCGACATAAACTTTTGCTAAATTTTAGTATGATACAGAAATAAAGGACCAAAATCACTCTGTTGCTACAATATGAACTTGCCTAATTCCTGTGTGAGCCCAGATGACATAACAAGAGGACAATGAGGGCCAGAGACATTCTACTGACTATCAACTTTTAAACGTAAAGCTTGTCTGATATATTTCAGGAACTTGATTGCTTTATATCATGAGAATCCAATAATATCTGATAACTTTATCACTAACACAAAATTGCACAGAGTCAAAATCAACAAGACCCATTTTCCAGTAATTATTGATTGATTGTCTCCATTTTCGAAAGCAATAATCCCTTTGACTTTACAATTGTGCTGTGAAAAGTTCAAGAGATTCAATAACATTTCTGGACTTCATCAAGTAAACATGATTGCATGAGTGAAATTCCATAATGACCCTTTTCTGTTGATTTCTGATGGATCATTTTCATTTTCAAAAAGCAACCATTGTGATATTCAACAATCATCTTGTGAAAGTTTTAAGAGAATCAGAAATTTTTTTAACTTAATCACATAAACAGCTATAATTAAGTCAAATTCCATGGGGCAACTTTCCATATTTTTACTGATGGATTTCCCCTATTTAGAAAGCCATGATCTTTATGACCCTACATATTTACAGTAATAAATCTTATCAAAGGACAGTCACAAACCAGAGCACCGCCTACGGGTGCCTACACTCGGCTGTTCAGTGCTGGATGGTGGAAAAAAATCTAAGTCAAAAAGTGGCATAATTTGCACAAAATGCACCTTGAGTTATCCCCCTTGATGGTATAGGTTGCCCTTTTGATGGTGAATATGTGTGCCAAGTTTCAAGTGAAAGCCTTCAGTAGAACCAGCGATATCACAAAATGTCAAAGTTTTTGCACGACGACGACAACAACAAAATCAATGAGGGCAACGCCAAGGCTATAGTAATACCTCGGGTTTTCCGAGAAAACAGCCGAGCTAAAAATTAAATGTCCACAAACCTGAGAGCGCATTTTGAAATTTCTTTTTATCGGGATCTTCTTTCTCATCTTCACTGTCTGAACTATTTCTACAAACACAGAATTTAGAATTACAGATCTACAGATAGAGGGGGTATTTTGGTTTTCAATAAAAATATTTATTTATTACTGACTTAAATCCTATATTGTTGGTACTCATTTGAAACGTCTCATTTAGACAATTCAAATGAGTACCCACAACACAGGGGTTCGCCTGGAAATAAAGATATTAGACTGGCTTTATCCCCTCTCAGCTAAACCCCTGGAGTTGTGTTGATACTGTGATTCTAACTATCACTCAATAGCGGACTGAAGGGGGTTCTGAGGGTCAAATGAACCCCTTCTGTATCCAAATCATTCATTGTAGTGGACAAATTCGATCAAACTTTGCAACACAAGCAAATCAACCCCCTTTTTCCTGATGTGTCCCCGTGGTGTCCCGGAACAAGAGGTAGAGCGTCGGCCTCTTGACCCAAAGGTCCTGAGTTCAATTCCTGGGAGTGACTATCGATCTTGGTTCTTTCATTGGCCCACACATTCATCGCGAGTACTGGTGAATTTTCCAGAAAGCAGAATCGAGAGGGATTAATCTAAGTTATAAGAACTTGTTTTCCAATTGATGTAAAATAAATAGGTTAAATCCAACACCTTTTTTGCAATGTTGAAATCACAGGCACTTAAAATTCTACAAATGGAATATAATTCAATAAACATAGTTTGAGCAATTAGTCCCATGGTATCCCTAGATATATAGATAGGGATACTATGGTACTAATTACTTGAAATCTAGAACGACATCAAACCCCCATTATTGAAACCCTGGATCCGCCACTTTTACATTCATCATACTCTTACAACCAGGGGTGGGGAATTTCCATGCCAAACATGTCTGACACAAGCTTGTCTCCTTGTGGACTAGTATATACAAGAGCCATGTTGGACATGGGCATAAGTCCCCTACCGGCTTTGTTTGTCTCAATGTTTTCCCACGCCAATTCTATCAGGGACGTCAAAACCAGGTCTTGTTAAAGGGTTAAACAAGACTTACATGAGTTGTTGTCTCTGCTGTGCCCACTATACAATTCATTGAAGCAATAGACAGATGCAAGAAATAGTATTAAAAATATAATTCAAATGACTTGAATAAAGTTACTTAAAGATCAATGATTTGTAATTGCTACCATAGCAAGTGTAATTTTATAAAATAAGAACAACGATAATCTAAATGTTTAGTGATATTTTTTGCAAGCAAGTTTTCAGCGATCTTAATAAGTTATAAAGACCTTAACCCTTTCCCAAACGGCAAAAATTTAGGGTTGTCCCATTTGAAAGCTGCTGCAGACGACAAATTGGATGCTACTTAAGGTATAATTTGACAATATTATAGCTCATTTTCTTCTTTTGTCTCAATGTTTTCCCACGCCAATTCTATCAGGGACGTCAAAACCAGGTCTTGTTTTGGAAAGGGTTAAACAAGACTTACATGAGTTATTGTCTCTGCTGTGCCCACTATACAATTCATGCAAGCAATAGACAGATGCAAGAAATAGTATCAATAACAGTTATCTTGTCTGATCCAAGATGTTTTTCTTCAGTCTTGTTGGTAAGAAATGAGAACTTTCACTGGAGGTGATTAATACTGCTGCATCACCACCCTGACTAACATGGCTTATAAATTTTTTTACATTTTAAAACAGGTTTCATCAAGTTAGCTTGCTTAGTTATTAAGTTATTGCAGGATCCATTTTTTGCCATATTTTCACTATTTACGTTACCATAGCAACCGCACTTTTTGTCAAAGAACAAAGATAAAATGATGTGCATAATCTACACATTGCCATCTAGTCATATACCAAGTCTCATCAAATTAGCTTGCTTACTTATTAACTTATCACAGGATCCAATATTTTTTGCCATATTTTCACTATTTCCGTAACCATAGCAACAACAATTTTAGTCTAAAAACAAAAATAAACTGATGTGCACAATCTACACATTGCCATATAGTCATATACCAAGTCTCATCAAACTAGCTTGCTTAGTTATTATCTTATCGCAGGATCCCATTTTTGGCCACATTTTCACTATTTCTGTAACCATAGCAACCTCAATTTAAGTCGAAAAACAAAAATAAAATGATGTGCATAATCTACACATTGCCATCTAGTCATATACCAACTTTCATCAAAAACGCTTGCTTAGTTATTAAGTTATCGCGGGATCCAGATTTGAGCGGACAGACAGACGGACGGACGGACAGACGGACGGACAGACGGAGGGCAAACCTATAGTCCCCTCCGGTGTGAACACCGGTAGGGGACTAACAAGCTACTTGTCTAGAGACAAATTGGAAAGCTACCAAATAGGTCTAAAAGATAAACAGGGAAAAATGCTGACAATTTTTATTTCGGGGACCAGAATTACAAGATTCAATGTGTAACATTAGAGCTATGGACAAACTTGTAGGGGACCAGAGCCCAAAATATAGGGTCTATGGGCAACTTAGCCCCTGCTTGTCTTTTTCCATGATAAATTATTCTAGTGTTAATATAAAAGGGTAGAAAACATTGTATTTAATGAAGAAAATCTGTAATTCCACACCACTGGTTTAACCAATTCCTTCACATTCTTTTACATATCCTCAAGAAAAAGATCTGGAAAATCATTGTGGAAGGAATACACAGCATTTTTTCATTTTCTACTACATTTTTTTTAACTAAAGTTTAAAGAGTTTAAAATTTTAGAGGAATGTAAAAACTATCAAATAAATTCATCTAGATTTAAAAAAAAAATGATATCTTTTTCATAGGGACTACGGAAATTCTTTCTCAGAAACATTCTTTGCTATTCCCACTTCTTTAAAGTTTAAAAAAAGTTACGAAGTAGAATTTTCAAGCATATGCTGATTTTTCTTTTTCTTGCTTATAATTTCAATTTTATGGCTCAGCACAAAACAGTTGTAAAAGCCTCAAATTATGTCTTAGGCAGTTACAACTACAGACTTCACGAAATACCGCCAGTCCCACTGGTAAAAATCTTGATGGTCCGATAAACTGTGCAGGAATATAGGATCAACTAACTGGTAAAATCTGGGCACATCCATAATGTGTTGTATTGCTCCCTCTGGTGGAAATAAGTTTGGTCTAGTAAAAATTTCAAGTTAACCAGACCCACTGTCCGGTAAAAAATATTGGTATTTCATGAAGCCTGCCACTGTTTTACACAGAGCCATATTAATCAAATGCTGTGTAACTCTTACTTTTTATTATTAGTTGTTTCGCCATCCTTGACAGGCTTTTTGCCAGAGCCCTTATTGAGGTACGTCTTTAATTTCTCAGCTCTGTCAAGATACTGGATACATTTCGCTCTTATACTTTCCTTGGCTTTCTCACTCTGAGCCTCATCTGAAACATATAACATTCATTCAAAGCTACATTTAATGGCATACAGAAACATTTCGCCAGCATGTAGAGGTTGACAAACTTACTTTTATGATTTTAAGAAAGTATTTTTCAGCATGTTGAGGTTTGACAAATTTACATTTAATGGCATGAAGAGAGTATTTCACAGCATGTTTATATAAGATTCAAGTCCTCTTGAAAATTAATGGGCATGACGAACTTACATTTAATGGCATGAAGAAAGTATTCTTTGGCATGTTGATACAGATTCAAACCCTAATGGGTTTGACAAACTTACATTTAATGGCATGAAGAACGTATTCAACAGTATTTTGAAATAGATTTGAACCCTAATGGGTTTTAGAAACTTACATTTAATGGCATGAAGAAAGTATTCTACAGCATGTTGATATAGATTCAAACCCTAATGGCATTGAAAAACTTACATCTAATGGCATGAAGAAAGTATTCGACAGTATTTTGATACAGATTCAAATCCTAATGGGATTGAAAAACTTACATTTAATGGCATGAAGAAAGTATTCTACAGCATGGTGATATAGATTAAAACCCATATGGAATTAAAAAACTTACATTTAATGGCATGAAGAAAGTATTCTACAGCATGTTGATATAGATTCAAACCCTAATGGGTGTGAAGAACTTACATTTAATGGCATGAAGAAAGTATTCAACAGCATGTTGATACAGATTCAAACCCTAATGGGTGTGAAGAACTTACATTTAATGGCATAAAGAAAGTATTCTACAGCATTTTGATATAGATTCAAACCCTAATGGGTGTGAAGAACTCACATTTAATGGCATGAAGAAAGTATTCTACAGCATGTTGATATAGATTCAAACCCTAATGGGTGTGAAGAACTTACATTTAATGGCATAAAGAAAGTATTCTACAGCATTTTGATATAGATACAAACCCTAATTGGTTTGACAAACTTACATCTAATGGCATGAAAAAAGTATTCAACAGCATTTTGATACAGATTCAAACCCTAATGGGTTTGACAAACTTACATTTAATGGCATGAAGAAAGTATTCTACAGCATGTTGATATAGATTCAAACCCATATGGAATTAAAAAAACTTACATTTAATGGCATGAAGAAAGTATTCTACAGCATGTTGATATGGATTCAAACCCTAATGGGTGTGAAGAACTTACATTTAATGGCATGAAGAACGTATTCAACAGCATGTTGATACAGATTCAAACCCTAATGGGTGTGAAGAACTTACATTAAATGGCATGAAGAAAGTATTCTACCGCTTGTTGATACAGATTCAAACCCTAATTGGTTTGACAAACTTACATCTAATGGCATGAAGAAAGTATTCAACAGCATTTTGATACAGATTAAAACCCTAATGGGTTTGACAAACTTACATTTAATGGCATGAAGAAAGTATTCTACAGCATGTTGATATAGATTCAAACCCATATGGAATTAAAAAACTTACATTTAATGGCATGAAGAAAGTATTCTACAGCATGTTGATATGGATTCAAACCCTAATGGGTGTGAAGAACTTTCATTTAATGGCATGAAGAAAGTATTTAACAGCATGTTGATACAGATTCAAACCCTAATGGGTGTGAAGAACTTACATTTAATGGCTTAAAGAAGGTATTCTACCGCTTGTTGATACAGATTTAAACCCTAATTGGTTTGACAAACTTTCATCTAATGGCATGAAGAAAGTATTCAACAGCATTTTGATACAGATTCAAACCCTAATGGGTTTGACAAACTTACATTTAATGGCATGAAGAAAGTATTCTACAGCATGGTGATATAGATTAAAACCCATATAGAATTAAAAAACTTACATTTAATGGCATGAAGAAAGTATTCTACAGCATGTTGATATAGATTCAAACCCTAATGGGTGTGAAGAACTTACATTTAATGGCATGAAGAAAGTTTTCAACAGCATGTTGATACAGATTCAAACCCTAATGGGTGTGAAGAACTTACATTTAATGGCATAAAGAAAGTATTCTACAGCATTTTGATATAGATACAAACCCTAATTGGTTTGACAAACTTACATCTAATGGCATGAAAAAAGTATTCAACAGCATTTTGATACAGATTCAAACCCTAATGGGTTTGACAAACTTACATTTAATGGCATGAAGAAAGTATTCTACAGCATGTTGATATAGATTCAAACCCATATGGAATTAAAAAAACTTACATTTAATGGCATGAAGAAAGTATTCTACAGCATGTTGATATGGATTCAAACCCTAATGGGTGTGAAGAACTTACATTTAATGGCATGAAGAACGTATTCAACAGCATGTTGATACAGATTCAAACCCTAATGGGTGTGAAGAACTTACATTTAATGGCATGAAGAAAGTATTCTACCGCTTGTTGATACAGATTCAAACCCTAATTGGTTTGACAAACTTACATCTAATGGCATGAAGAAAGTATTCAACAGCATTTTGATACAGATTAAAACCCTAATGGGTTTGACAAACTTACATTTAATGGCATGAAGAAAGTATTCTACAGCATGTTGATATAGATTCAAACCCATATAGAATTAAAAAACTTACATTTAATGGCATGAAGAAAGTATTCTACAGCATGTTGATATGGATTCAAACCCTAATGGGTGTGAAGAACTTTCATTTAATTGCATGAAGAAAGTATTTAACAGCATGTTGATACAGATTCAAACCCTAATGGGTGTGAAGAACTTACATTTAATGGCTTAAAGAAGGTATTCTACCGCTTGTTGATACAGATTTAAACCCTAATTGGTTTGACAAACTTACATCTAATGGCATGAAGAAAGTATTCAACAGCATTTTGATACAGATTCAAACCCTAATGGGATTGAAAAACTTACATTTAATGGCATGAAGAAAGTATTCTACAGCATGTTGATATAGATTCAAACCCATATAGAATTAAAAAACTTACATTTAATGGCATGAAGAAAGTATTCTACAGCATGTTGATATAGATTCAAACCCTAATGGGTGTGAAGAACTTACATTTAATGGCATGAAGAAAGTATTCAACAGCATGTTGATACAGATTCAAACCCTAATGGGTGTGAAGAACTTACATTTAATGGCATAAAGAAAGTATTCTACAGCATGTTGATATAGATTCAGGGCCTCTTGAAAATTAATGGGTGTGACAAACTTACATTTAATGGCATGAAGAAAGTATTCTACAGCATGTTGATATAGATTCAGGGCCTCCTCATAATTCTTCTTTTTGTCTTCTTCTGTAGCTTTGGTGACAAGCTCTATGGCTTTCTGAAATGAAAAAGAAAATTATGATGTTTTTTAATTAATAAATTGATTGTTCTGGGTGAAACAGTTGTAACTGCCTATAACCATATATAACTGATTTGCACTAAACCATCAAATGAAACGTTAGATGTGCTTATGGAACCCTAATGTTCCAAAAATGCCATTAGTGTTTACACTTGCATACAAAGCTACATCATTGGTCCTTGAGTAGAAGTTTATAAAAGTAACTAGAAAGCCATGAATGGCTTGAAGCGCTCCACAGGCTTGAAATAGCAAAGCAAAGTTTTAACTAGATTTTCAGATTTTTGGGGTTCTATTGATGTTGAAAATGTTTTACAAAGTTTCCACTGTGTAACATATACAGAAATGATCTCAGCCAATAAAAGACATATTTTTCATCCAATCACAATAATCTTAAAGTGCATGATAATGGGTCACCCAATGATCATACCAATGAAGTTTGATTGATATCCATCTGTTAAAATAATGAAAATGATTTCCTAAGTTTCCACTATATGACATATAGGGAAATGACCTCTGCCCATAAAAAACATTTTTCATCTAATCATTTTTTTTTTTTTTTTTTGGTAGACTGATAAAGGGTCACTCAAGGATCATTCCAGTGAATTTGGTTGATATCCATCAATTACATTCTGAGAAAATAATTTTGAAAGTTTCCACTTTATAACTATAGAGAAATGACCTCTGCCCATCTAACACATATTTTTCATCCAATCACAATAAGTTTTGGTAGACTGATAAAGGGTCACTCAATGATCATTCCAGTAAAATATACTTGGTATCCATCAAATAGAATCTGAGAAAACTCACTTTTTACCATATTTGGAAATTTGCCAATTCCATTAAATCCATGTTTTTCCTTGGATCAAAAATTTTTGAACAACTTTGAAAGAGGGTCACCCAAGGATCATTCCTATAAAGTTTGACTGAAATTCATCCAGTAGTTTCTGAGAAGAAGATTTTTAAAGAAAAAAGTTTACGACCAGACGGTAGACGCACAACAGACACAACATCATGACAATAGCCCCAGCGGCTTTCGGCCAGTGGAGCTTAAAATGAATGTTGCAATTGTCAAATTAAGTAAAATTCATGCCACCCTTATAGACACACATTATATTGACTTTTGTGGATTATCTGTTGACCCTTAGAAGTCAGACCTTAGAAGAGGCTTAGGAGCTATATTTTCATCAATCACATGATATATGAATTTGTTTTTCTATAATTTGATATTATGATATCAATTATGATATCACGATAAAATTATTCTTCAGTAAGACAAGCAAAAATTTTATGACTAAAGCTTGAAACAAGAGCTGTCGCTGGACAGCAAAGCTTAACTATTCCTAATGCTGGATTGTAACAGCAAATCAGTATTGACATTGGGAAGTTCTATTAAATAAGTCACAGTAAGGAATATTTGTCTAAAGGATGTTATGATGGTAGGAAGCATGATTGTTCAAAGTTTCCAAGCAATAGCTTAAGTTGGAACAAAGATAGAACTGATACAGTTACACATAAAAACTTTACCAAGATTTCCCAGTCCAAAAAAATGGTTTTAAATCTTTGTCTAGAGCCTTGCAAAGTTTCTAAGCAATAATTTTAGTAGAAGACACAGTTGCACGTAGAAACGAAACCAAAGCATTACACCCAAGCCAATGCCTGGGTGCCCGGAATAGCCGAGCTTAAAAGCTGTAGTCATGACCCATTGCTTTCTTGAAGACCAAATTTTCAGATTTAATTACAACATTTTTTTTCCAAAGTTCAAAGGGGTGTCCACAGCCTCAGTTCCAACCCCTAGCCAGGGGTCGACACTAACTCTTGAGATTTAGGAGTCAACAGGACTCCTAACACATGAAATCAAGGAGTCCAAGCTCAAAGTACGGAGTCCAAATTATCATAATGGGAGAACATTGTGAACTCCTAACACATGAAATCAAGGAGTCCAAGCTCAAAGTAAGAAGTCCAAATTATCATAATGGGAGAACATTGTGAAAAAGAAGAAATTGCTTGTTATAAGCAATTTCTTTTTTCCACAATGTTCTATCAAAGAAGAGTTTTTTCTCAAAACAATACAGGATGCAAGCAAATGTTTTCTTCAACAAGTTTTGTGCATTTGTTTTTCAAAATATTTCCTTTCATCCCTTGGAGTCCAGCGGACTCCTAACTTGCAAATCAAAGGAGTCCAACTGGTAAACAAGGAGTCTCGGACTCGCGGACTCCCCTTAGTGTCGAACACTGCTAGCTCCAGACATACAATGTAGTATAGGGAACCTGATAAGACAAAGTTTACCTACCACAGTAGCAGCTCCCCCATAAAAATTCCCCCTGTGTGGAATATAACAGTTCATGATCACCTAGCAGGAAAAAGACTCACCTCAAAATGATTAGGTCAGGTATAGAACACCTGCATATAAACTGACAACACACTCACATGACTCTGAGGATTTAACCCTGAATTTCTTCATTATTATTTTTTTGGTAATCTCAATGTATGATTCAACATCATACATTTAGCTTTGTAATTTATCTTTACTACTGATATTCTACAGAAAACAGTATTGGCCTAATCACATTTTACAGATTTATTAGAAAAATCATTGACTGTTATACAGGCATTGCTTATACAATAAGCAACTTTTATTGTTAACATTACAAAAACTGTATAAGCATATATTGATTTAATTCTAAAGCCTTGAAAGTGTAACTACAACTTGGTCAAAGCTGAAGTTACAATGTTTTGGAATTTAATGGACAGTTGCAGGATTAGGTCATGCCCATAAAAAACTCTTCATTTGAAATATTCACCTGCCAATAATACCCGAAAGGGGAGTTAGGCAGTACATATAGATAGATAGATTATATAAAAATTAAAAAGTATTCTGTCCTTTGACACCACAAGGTGAAAACAATTAAATGATAAAAAAAAACTTATACATTTCATTCTCTTTTGAAAATGTTTGAAAATAAGATGATAAAAAAAAAAACATGTTAATGAATGGAAATTAATAAGGTAAACATTAAACATGTGACTATGACATTTCTAAAAATAGAAAAATATGGAACCCAGAAATTCATGTGAAACAGAGTAATACACCCAATTCTCGACAAAACAAAATTGCAGTGATTATAACTTAAATGCAATTATGACAACCAATGGAATGTAAAATAATAATAATAATAATAAAACATCATGACAAAAAGAGGAGACCTTTCTAATAGATTTGAGCTACTTAAAACGTTCTGACCAATAAACACAATAAAAACCTTAACGCTCATTGACATTCTGTGTACACTTACATACTAAAAATATCAAAATATGCTAATTAATTTGCAATTTTGACGGTTGACAGCTCCAAATAAAACGGGTGGGGTAATGTCAACATTACTAAATAATCTACCTGTAACGTGTTTCCAGACATTTATCCGGATAAGTGGTGTTGTTTATGATTTTTTAGGGTGGTCGGTGAATAGAATCAAGTCTCTCCGTTAGGTATTTTCGATTGATGATTATTATTTTGAAGCAGAAATCGGCGATTCATTGTCAAATCATAATGAAAATAAAACTTTTTTCTGCTTCCTTGACTAGTCACGTGATGAGGGCATTAACTCTGACTGGAATATAATAGAGGGGTTGCGTCCCTTCTATATCGGGGGGGGGGGTGTCATAAATACGAAATGGGTTGTAAAAGGGTGAAATGATAGTTTATATGACTTGAAATCTTCAGTTTTTGCCTTTTGTTCATTTTTGATCGGAGTATATCTCATAAATCGTTAAGGCTAGTAATTTTAAACTTTATACAAGGTAAATCCTGCATCACACAACTAATAAGTATAAGAAGAATCCGGGTGGCAAGAACCTTAGTGTGAACAGAGAAACAATGATGGCAATCAAAGAAAAAAAAAAGAAAATGGACCAAATATAACAACTGTAAAAACCCCAGAAACTATGAGAACTACAAAATAGCAAGAAACAAAGTCAGCAGCCTAATAAGAAAAAACAAATACAACCTAGAAAAAAATATTGCAAACAAAATAAAAAACGACCCTAAATGTTTCTGGAAACACGTCAGACAAAAACGAAACACAACTAGCGGTATCACAGCAATTGAGATAGACAATGATATGTGCACAGATGACGGTCAAATAGCGGAAGAATTTAACAGATATTTTACATCAGTCTTTACAAAAGAAACAGAACCTATCCCTATCCCTAGTAAAACTAGCAGTATTATCATGGAAGAAATACAATTAAGCGAGGATGAAATAGACAAAGCAATTAAAGGTATTAATCCAGCAAAGTCACAGGGTCCAGATGAAATTCACCCGTCACTGATATATGAAACCAGGCAATCAATTAAAGAACCACTAAAAGTTATTTTCAAACAATCCTTAGAAGAAGGAAAACTACCTATTCAATGGAAATCAGCCAATGTAACACCAATTCATAAATCAGGAAGTAAATATAAATCCGAGAACTACAGACCAATAAGTGTGACATCCATCTGCTGTAGAATAATGGAAAAAATTCTTAGAAGTAAAATAATACAACATCTGGAAAGTAATAAGCTAATAAATGTTGAACAACATGGATTCCGAAGAGGACGATCTTGTGTCACTCAACTATTAGAATGTATTGAAGATTGGACAAACATACTGGATGACAACAACAATGTTGACATAATATACTTAGATTTTAAATCTGCATTCGACAAGGTACCCCACAAGAGGTTGTTGAAAAAAATATGGCATATGGGCATAAGAGGGAAATTGTACAGATGGCTAGAGGACTTCCTTACTGAAAGAAGACAAAGAGTAATCATTAATAATAAATATTCTCAATGGCGTAATGTCACAAGCGGAGTCCCTCAGGGCAGTGTCTTAGGGCCTGTACTCTTTCTTATATTCATAAATGACCTACCAGACAATATAAATTGCCCCATCAAATTGTTTGCAGATGACACAAAATTATACATTGAAATCAAAACTCCCAATGATGAACTAGCACTACAAGACAATATTTTCTGTGCATGCTCATGGGCAAAAAAATGGGAAATGACCTTCAATGCTAAAAAATGTAAAAGCCTACACATCGGCACAGGCAAAGCAGATGATTATTTTGTCAAAGCAAATGATGGTACTATCACTAAAATTGAAGCAGTAGAATCTGAAAAAGACTTAGGGGTGACATTTGATTCAAAATTAAGTTTCAAAAACCACATATCAAATAAAGTAAATATAGCCAATAGAAATTTAGGTCTTATAAGCAAATCATTCACATATATGGATATTGATATGTTCTTGAATTTATTTAAATCGTTGGTGAGACCACACCTTGAATACGCCTCAGTAATTTGGAAACCAAAATATAAAAAAGACATAATTTCCATTGAAAATGTTCAAAGAAGGGCCACAAGATTGGTGAAATCACTAAAAACACTCTCTTACAGTGAAAGACTTAAAAAACTGGGACTCCCAACTTTAGAATATAGGAGGGATAGGTCCGATCTTATCCAAGTTTTCAAGCTACTGAACGGTATTGATAAAACTTCAAAACCTATCTTGCAATTAAGAGACCCATCTGGAACTAGGGGAAACATTCTGAAACTATACAAGAAAAATTTTAGACTAGATGTAAGAAAATTCTGTTTCAGCAATCGAGTTGTTAACCTCTGGAACAACCTGTCGAATGATATAGTGATGGCACCAAATTTGAACATTTTCAAATCAAGACTAAATAAGTTGTGGTCACCAAGAAACAAGTTTGCTGCTGACTGCTATCGTTCTTAATCAAGTAACAGAACAACAGATTAGTGTCGAACATGTAAATAGTTTTAAAAAACTAGTTCAGACAGAGTTCTAGGTTGTAAGTCTGTAAAGACACAGATTTCATAAACCATAATTAATTAATCATATTTTGATTAATTTGAAAACAATCTAGAAAAGTAAAGTTGTAAAACTTTTTTTCAATTGCATAATGTCAGTGTAAATAGCTGATTTTTTAATTTTTAATTGTTTAAATTGGTTATTAAAATTTTTTTTTTGATTAATAAGAAAGCCTTTTCAATGTAATATGACTAACAACATGGGTTATAAGTCACTAAAATACCCATTATGAAAATAAGTGTTTAAAGATCGCGAAATACAAAAGAAGAATTCCGGAAGTGGAAACATACAACGAGGGAAAACAAACAAAAAGGGCCAAAAGAAGCTAAGATTAGCTTATGCACCTAGTGCAATAGGCCTCTACCAACTATGTGAACTATGTGAACTATGTAGAAGTAATGGATGAATGGACAGAGAAAGTCGACAAAGGCGACCACATTGATATTATCTACTTAGATAAGCATTTGACACAGTCCCACACGAACTGTTATTCAAAAAACTCCAAGGATACGGAATTCAGGATAGTCTTCTAGATTGGATAACGGAATTCCTAACAAAAAGAACGCAAATGATGGTTCTAAATGGAGAAAAATCAGATTTGGCAACCATTACAAGCAGTATTCCTCAAGGCAGTGTCCTTGGACCTATCTTATTCACCATATAATTCAATGACCTACCGGAATGTACTGAAAACCAAACCAAGTTTCTCGTGGACGACACAAAAGTCTATTCACAAGTAAACAACCAAATCGAACAGTGCAAACTACAACAAGACCTGGACAAACTACTAAATTGGTCAAATAAATGGCTTCTGAAATTTAATCCGGACAAATGCAAACATCAACAACTCGGTAGTGCTAAAACAAACAAATACCAACTTTGGGGAAAAGATATAGCAAAAGATAACATAGAAAAAGACCTTGAAATTCACATTGACAACAAATTAAATTTTAAAGAGCATGTTAACACAAAAGAAAAAAAAGCAAACAAAATCCTGGGATTGATAAAGAGATCTTTCAGCATCATGGACAAAAATATGTTCCTAATTTTATATAAAAAGTTAAGTCCGTCAACTTCTTGAATACGGTACAAACATCTGGTCACCATTCTACAAAAAATAACAAATTAAGATAGAAAATGTACAAAGAAGAGCCACCAAGATTTTACCTTCTCTCAAAAACATGAATTACAACCAGAGACTAAGACATCTAGGATTGCCAACCCTTGAATACAGAAGACAGAGATCAGACATCATCCAAGTTTTCAAGATCTTAACAAACTAAGACAGAGTCGACAAAAACAAATAATTTCAAATAGTCCAAAACAGAAGTATAAGCACAAGAGGACATACACTCTATAAACAATAATATAAATCTATAAAAAAAATCTAGCAAAACCAATATAAGAATATCCAACTTCACACAAAGAGTGGTCAATTCTTGGAACAGTTTGCCCAATGACATTGTAAATAGCAGCAGTGTAAATAGTTTTAAAAACGCCTTGAATATCTTTTTGGAAAAATAAACCAGTCAAGTTTGCACCCGAATGCTTTTGGCCAGAAGCGGGTACAAGGAGTGAAAACGAAGAAAAGGACCATAGAGGCTCAAGCCTATGAAGGTCTCGATCCACAGGTAACAGGTAAGGTTATTTAACAATGTGGAGAGGTGTCATGTAAAAGAAAAGTAACTCTAACATGCCAATTTTTTGGTTATCGCCATTTCTATTTATAACTCTAACATTTTAAGTTCAGAGCATATCTCCTATATTTTTAGTACAATCAAAACTGAATCAGCCACATCAGAACAGCAGTTAATCTGTGAACAAAGGTCAGCTTAATTCCCCTATGCAATTTTCCTCTTTAACTTTACTGTGAACAGCTGCCAATTGTGAAACGCATTCAGAGGTCACCTCGAACTTTACACTATAAAATTACCCTTTACAGCAGCCAATCTTAATTTGTTAAATAAGATTTTCACACAGAGAGAAGATGTCAATGAAAAGTTGTATATTGATTTCTCTTTCTACTTTACCAATACATGTAGTATATATTGTAAGCAGCCAGCCCTCAATTCTATCTTAAATTCTTGACAACTAGTCTCTAAGTCTGATGGTCGGTGCAGGATGGCTGGGTTCAATATTGGCTTGCCACTTACAACATGAAGGGGGTTGATAACAGGGGTTATCTTAGGGGCTTTAGTTACAAAGAATGACAAACCCAAACGTTTCTATAAATAAAAAAGATTCTGTTTATTCTAATGCAGTTTCAATGGTTCGAATGCTAAAGAAGTTTCAATTTCTTTATACAACCTTGTCTTATACCTTAAAACCTACACCTACGTCTTTTCAAGAAACTTTGTGAAAGAGAGAAAGGGCCAGTGACTAGATCTTGTGTTGAAGAGGAGTGATCAGTTGCTCGTTGAATAGACGGCTTCTTCTTATGATGTTGTGTTCCCAAATAAATTTAGTGCTGATCTATTCTTTGTTGCTTATTGTTTCAAGTTCTATTTTGCTGGTCTATTTGTTGTAATCATGTTGAAGCCGTCTGAGCAACTGATGCAGACCCACTAACGCACTATCTATTTATAGCCGAGTGGAATCTGGCGAACGAGAAAATAGTTCCTTGCCAGCATTGAATTTGCGCTAGGAAAATAGATAAAATGCATTAAAATCATAAATAAAATCAAAAATTAATCCAATATTAGTAATGCAGAAAGGTCAGCAAGCAAAATTACGAAGAATAACAAAGATCGGATATATTCTTACTCGGAGTTCTATCCAGAAGTTGATCGGGAGAAAAACGAAAACATATCCGAACTACCGAAATGCTGGCGATCGTAATAGCGACCAAATTACAATTCGAAACCTCAAAAACTATGCTGCATCTTAAGTTTACATGATAATCTATCTCTCCGTACCCGGATAAGTACAGGGAAGCCCGGTTTCCTAATGAATCAGCTTGGCAGGCGTTCAAGTGCACCTATATCCGGATAGTACATGCGTTTTGACAGTTCTGGCTATTACACTATTCTTTAAATGTATATGTCAGGTGATTTGTTACTGTTAATTAACCTTTTATCAGTTCTTAATTAGTTTAGACAATGAATTTTAAGTTATGACATTTTCCCTATATGAGCATAACTGAAATGTTTACTGCCCTTTGTTTAATGACTTTTTTGGGGGGGGAGGAGGGGTGCCATTAAAGTAATCTTCTTTTATTTATTGTCTTTTTATTTTGTTGGTTTACAAGAGTACGTGGTTTTGGTGTTATTCTTTAACCAATTGTAGATTCATTTGTAGTGATACAATTCAAAAAGTTTAAAAAATGACAAAAATGGGATTTTTAGAATATAGATTTTTTATAACGATATATATCTTAAGCAAAAAATACCTTTGAACTGACACCCACACAAAAATGTATTGCAATGGTTTCCTATAAATAAAAAGTACGAGGAGATGTAATCATTTTGCCACTAGTTAGTTTCTATGAAGAAAGCTTGCAACTAAGATAGGTTCGCGGCAATTTCATCCCTCCCGCGAATCACGCTGACTTAAATCGTGCAAAGTTATTTCTATGTTCACAGTATATAGTAGAAAATGTATTGTAGAAAAATGGAGTCTATGAGGTTAAAATTATAGTATTTCATAAAGTTTTAGTCGGGATTCCTTCGTCACGTCGTTGAATTTCTTATAAGTCGTTTGAGTTAATTGATTGATTGAATGGAGTTTGACGCCGCTTTCAAATTTTTTTCGGTTAAATCGCGGCGGCTGGAGCACCTAAAATCCTTTCCTAGCCTCCAGCTACTATCTCACATAGGTCTACGATTATCAACCCATTGGTTAGAGACAAATAGTCGGAAATAATGAGTGCCGCCGTCGGGGATCGAACCCGGGACCTCTAAATCGTGTGAGATTCCGGATCAGAAATCTGAAAGACCTGGTTTAATCCTTCTTTATTCCCCCCCCCCCACACACACACACACATACACACACATACACAGAAAAAATGAGATTTACAATTAACTACCACTTGTTAATTTAATAATTTCATGGCCCTAATCACTTAATCACCTTGTATACTCTATGTAGAGATACACATACAGATTATTTATTGATTTTTACTTATTGAGACAAGTATTTTGTTAATTATTGGTTAAGTTATTTTGATTAACTAAATATATAATCTATTCTATCATTCAAGTACATGTAATTATTTGTACATTTTTCGCAATTTTAAACTTAGCATAGAAAAAAGTGTATGTGATGCAACTGAAACTTAAAGTGATGATGAGGCAACTTAAAAGCTTTCAATCTTTGTCAAAAAGATGTAATACTTTATTTTCTATAGGAATAATTCCTTCATCACCAAATAGCTGTAGTTATGATATCAAGAAAACTCTTAAATGAAATTTCTTGGAATGATTGAAAAGATATAATTGTTGTACTTCCCCCTTTACTGCAATGATAGATAAACAATTAGCTTATCAGTAGGGATCGAGAATATACACCATTCCCTGAACCAGGTCTTTAAGAAAAATCTTTGGAAAAAACGTTAAGGGGAAACGAAAATGGCTCCAAGTTAAAGAAAAAATACCGCTTCTACCAAAATTTTGCTATGCCGCTTTTACCAACATTATACTTGGTTGTATAAATAGCATGTGCAAAGCTTTGGTACTCACTGATATGGATGGGACAAATTTGTCCGAGGAATTTTGCAAGATTCAAATGTTCCCCTTTATCCAGAGTAGGTATTGGTGCTAAAACATCCCCCAAAAATAGTGATTATTCATGTCTATTTTCATAAAAATGCCGTCGAGATTCCTTTTCGAACCAGAGAACAAATACATTAAATTAACTCAGCACTAAAAACGGCCAAACTTTTTTCTCTCGGATATCAGTTCTTCACCTATAGCGTTAGATTATTCAAATGTGAAAAACAACTCGTATTGGCTAAGGAAAAGAAAACGCCATTTTCAGAGAAAACTTGGTCAATGTTTCGCTTTTATCTAAACTATTGCTATCAATCCTGTTTTACATCAAATTGGAAAACGACTTTATGTTGAAAATTTAAAAATAAGCCTTTCCCCAAAAAGATTTTTGTACTTATAAAATTGATCTAATGTGACCTTTCTTTTGTGGTACAGTAGGTTACATATATCATGATCATACGAATTATAAGAAATAGTTATTTTACAAAATGACTGCAAACCATATAAAATTATCTTTCAAGATACCTTTATATGTACGATCTCTTATTGAAGCCAGCTTGGTGAAAATGTACATTTCAAATTTTCAAGATTGTCCCGCTTTGCCTGGCAATTATATATTACATGTAACTCCATTGCGTATTAATAAAAAACTTGCCTGGTAGAGTTACTCACCTTGACGGAGTCATCCAAAATGGCGTCAAATGTCACAGCTCGAACTGGACATTTCGAAGTTTTTATTCGCCAACAGTGGTGTAAGGTCTCAGTAACATTAACAGATGAGTCCCTCATACTTACTCTGGACGAGGCTCCGGACAACTTGTCCTCGTCCGCCACAAACCCGGATATTGCGTCACACTCGCTGTCGATGTCGTCTAACCCAACAAAAGTTGAAGTATCCACAGTTCCTGACAACGTCCCAGGTCAGAAAAGAAACGTTAAAGTCGTTAAGGAGGAACAGAATGGTCTTGGTATCAGCATCAAAGGTGGGAAGGAGAACAAAATGCCGATCTTGATCAGTAAGATTTTCAAAGGAATGGCTGCTGATCGAACTGGAATGTTGTATGTTGGGGACGCTATTCTTGCTGTCAATGGTGAAGATCTGAGAGATGCAACTCATGATGAAGCTGTCAGGGCTTTGAAAAAGGCAGGAAAAGTGGTGGAACTGGAAGGTAAAGATAAACTGTGGTATCTTGATAAATCGTATTCATAGACCTATGTGAGATAGCAGCTGGAGGCTAGGAAAGGATGTGGTGGTTGTACTGGTGAGAGAAATACCAGGAAACCATTGTGAGGGGCTCCAGCTGCCGCAATATAACTGAAAAAATGTCGAAAGCAGCATTAAACTCCATTCAATCAATCATTGATAAATCATATTCCTAAAACACTAGAGCAGTTCTAAACTTTTGATATCTTAAGCAATTCTACCGTAACTTCACAGACCACCATTTTAATTGTTTCAGTGCAGCATCAATAATAATGAAATAATTTATCTATTGTAATGAACAGTGGGTAGAATCATGACTAGGTTAACCCTGTTAGAAGGGCAAGGGTACTAGTGTTCTGGGGGGCTGCGGTTCAAGTTCCATCATGTCAGCAGGGCTTGTGTTTGACCCTTAAACTAGGGTTTTGACCCTAAAAAATCTGAAAATATCCTATTTTTACTCTTAAAAATTTCTTCAAAGGAGGTCATTTTATCCCCCTTGTTAGAAATTTCTATGGGACAAAACTGGGAAAAATGACTCAAATTTGAATGATGTGTCTTACATACTATATAGAACTTTTGAAACTTACTTCATATTCTGCAAAGAGAAGGTCAGTTGTCACAAAGTTTTACAAAATTTGCCTGTTCTGTTGTTTTGACCCCTTTAATTTCAGTTTTGACACCCCTCCCCCCCCCCCCCCCCCCAAATTCATGATTTAGGAGTCAATGACTCCCTTATTTCAAACCCTAGCACAAGCCCTGTGTCAGGCACTCTTTTCTCACCTTTTTTACTTTTATGATATCAGAAGTGAAACTAGAACACTTGGTATGGCCATTTGAAAGCAGTATGGGACAAAGACCAATTTGTGAAAAAGGTGGAAAGTTGTAGATGGCAGTGGAAATTATCACAGTGCTCTCAATAAGCAAACGTTGATGTTATGTATGTCCAAAATTTCAGAAATAACATCTGGTAAATCAGACTCTGACGTTAAAAAACATCTGAGATTCAAGGAAAACGCCCTGTTATTTGACCCCGGATGTTTATCGATAATCAACATGTGTATACTTTATAGCTGAGAAGAACAAGTCATGTGAAACGGGCTTGGTATTGAAAAGTCACTATAACAACCAGTCTTTGATTACCCGATCTCGTCCGGTTAGCAACATGTCATTACAGCTTCTGACATTATCTTTCTTTGTCAGATACATATCGCAAGGGTCTTTTGATAGGCCTTTTGAAACAAATGAAATTCAAATCAGGTGAATATTCCTAAGATTAAACAGAATTCATACAGCTCTGACCGATGAAATTATGAAATATCACTTTGTAAGAGTCTAGAATAGATCTACGGGTTATTTATTTGAAGTGAAAAAAGACACTACTGGAAAACATTTCCGAAAGGTCAATCGACTTCCCTCGTATAAAATATAAAAGGCATCCTCGAAGAACAGGTTCAACTGCCAGAACATTTTTTGCACACTACCTAGAACGTTCGTCACCCTTGGAATGACAGGGAGGGGGGATCCATTAATTTCCGTCATAATAAAGGATACCAAATCATCGTAACTAAAATTTGAGTAAACAGCATTTCCTAGGTCCATCACGCAATGTGATGGTTACAGATCAATTTCAAATAGAAACTTCACAGTTTCTCATTATAGTTTCCAAAATTTATATAAAGAAATAAAGGATGATTGTTCAACCAAAGTTTGTACCTACAGCTTAAAGTTAAAGGTATAAGTTTTAATGCTTGGAAGTCGTTAATACTTAAAGACCAACCAAGAATAATTGACTTTGGGAACAATTTAACTTATTCTAACAAGGAAAGGAGCATTTACATTTATATAAAGTGTGTAGGAAAGGAGGTGTGTGGAAGTGGGGAATTCCTTAGTTTATATAAAAGTTCCTGAAATTCCAACATGGAATTACAAAAATTCCAGATTTTGGCCCTTACTGAGAGCACTGTTATCACAACTAGTTGGCTCAGTTGGTTGTAGTGCAAACATATAAAACTTGAAAAGCAGGGTTTATTTGATTTGTTTCATTTTACTGTCTATAACCAACCAGAAAGCATTGAAGAAAAATAATAATTTTCCATTACAGTAAAATACCTCCGGGAGGTGACACCTTACTTCAGAAAGAGTTCAGCCTTGAATGAACTTGGCTGGGGAACCCAAACCCAAACAGACAACACTCAAGATGGATCAAAAGCAAACTGGTCAGAAAGCAAAACAATACCTCTTAAACTGTGCTACCTTTGTCGAAACTTAACAATGCAAGACTCTGATCGAAGGACAATAGAACTTCATTCCCCTGATGGAAAAAGTTCATGTTTTCTTCGATTTCCTGATGCACCTGTAGCTGCTGATTGGTTCAATGCCTTGCACTCCAATGTGACAATGCTGACTGCCCAGGCAGTGACGGATGCAAATATTATAATGAGTACCGCTCCAAATCAACGAGAAATTCGTCATGTTGGCTGGTTGTCAGAACAGGTAAATCTAGTTCATTTAGTGGTGCAAGCGAATTGACAATTGCTACCAATCAAAATATTGAAGGAACAATGGAAATGTAATGGAAATGTTACATTCTTTTAAAGTTACTTATGAATGAGCCTTAGTTATAATGTTTACAACAATTTTGCTTAAAAATGAGCCTTAGTTATAATGTTTACAAAAATTTTGCTTGTGCTTAGCTTAAAGTTCAGACTGACTAAGGTAGGTTTGTGTATCCACATACAGTCAAACCTGTCTTAAGCAAGCACACAAGGGACATTCAAAAAGTGCTTGATGAAGACAGGTGCTTGCTAAATACAGGTCAATTTCAGTGCAATTTGGTTCATTTGGGAACTCAATGGCCACTTGCTTACGACAGGTTGCTTGCTGAATACAGGTGGCCACTAAGACAGGTTTGACTGTACATGTATTTTGACCAGGGTCTTTGTATTTGACACCGAAGACAAACAATTTCTATGAATAATAATGATATATTGATTAAATTATTTTGAAAGGATTTTAAATGCAACATTATATATATTGCAAATTAGAGAATCACTTACTACATGTAACTTATAATTCATTGATATATTCTGGTAAAGGAGTTTTACCCAATCCATTTCATATTTCAGTTATTGAATGAATTAAGTTCACTGACATGGAAGCCAATATTTATTATTTCAGTTATTGAATGAATTAAGTTCACTGACATGGAAGCCTGTATTCATCAATTCAGTTATTGAATGAATTAAGTGCACTGACGTGGAAGCCTGTATTTATTATTTCAGTTATTGAATGAATTAAGTTCACTGACGTGGAAGCCTGTATTTATTATTTCAGTTATTGAATGAATTAAGTTCACTGACGTGGAAGCCTGTATTTATTGCCCTCACAGATAAAGATCTTCTCATGTATGACACAGCTCCTTGGAGTAAGGAGGAATGGGCAACACCATTTCAAAGTCATCCTTTACTGGCTACAAGGTGAGATTACAAAGAATTTCAGCTGTCTCTTTTTCAGGGATCAACACCAACATCAGGGCCCCAGGTTATAGCCTAAAACTTTTCTCAGGCTCTTCTGGGAAATTTCTCTAATTTTGAATTTAAATAAATGTTTTAACATAAAAGATAATAGTAATAAGTTGTTGTTGATAAATAACAACTTATTAATATTATCTTTTATGTTGATACATTAACTGAGTATTAAAACAGAATAATGGCTTTAATCTCAAATTGAAATTTAAGAAAAATTTGAATTGAGAATGAGAACAGTTTTATAACCTCGAGCCCTGACCTTGGGCCCAAGAGCTGTGAATTTCAGAGAGAAGTGGTTCAAGCTGTCATATTGTAGGTCCACAAGTCCTACAGTAATTGACCAAAATTCTTTCCGCATATTGCGGTTTTGGAAAATAGTTACTTCTTTCCTATATTCAGATTTGTTGTAAAAGCTTGAATAGAAACCTGGGGTTCTAAGAACCACCACAATTCCAATAGAAAAGGCGGGTCTTTAGTAGAGGCCACTCTTCATATTTATGGCTCAGTGCCAAATAGTAGTAACTGCCTGTAAACATATTCACATTTACAACTGTTTCCCGCTGAGTCATCAATATTACTTTAGATGGTGATAAAACGGCAAAAAATAGAGATATTGCTCACAAAATATTAACATTTCATTTAAATAAGGTGCATAAAATCTCTGTTAAATTTTAAGTGACCATGATTTTGTGAGTATAGGCCTTTATAAGAGGCTTCAAGATTTTGTAAAATTGCTTCAAAAAAGGTCAATATCAACCTCCAAAAAGGGTGATGGGGCTTTATTAGAATTTTTACAGTAATTATCCCATTGTACCAATCAATTTTTTTCAAACTGTTTTTCATCCAAAGGACTATGACTATGATTATTCTACAACAAATATCTATATAGATTTCACGAGGGACTTGTTATAACATTATGAGTCATGACTTGAAAGATTTAGGACCAATAAGTCTTGCTGGCTGGTTTTCAAAGGAAGAAACCCATTGTTAGGTGCTCAAACCACTGAGATATGACTGAAAGATTGTTTAAAGCATCATTAAACCTCATTCAAACAAACATGCAAATTATGAAATCTAGAACTATTTCTTCAGCACTATAACATGACTAGTTGATGTTAAAACAGTTTATTGAAACTGTGTTTGAAGTTTCTAGAAGATTTATCTTGCCCTGTTGAATGATTATGAGGTAAAAATATAATATGCACATAGTGTATTGTATGAAAAAAAATATCTAACAAGGTTGGGAGAATTGATTATTGTCAAGGCTTTGCCGAGACAATTATCAATTCTCACAACCTAGTTAGATATTTTTTTCATACAAAACACTGAGTACGAACATGTATCATATTTATCCTATAACCTCTATATGTCTTGTTTTCGTCGATATTTCCAACTGAAATGCAAGTTTCTAAAAAAAAAGCATAATATTGTTCTAAAATAACTATGTGATATCATAAAAAATATCAAACAGGATGTTATCACAAGGATATTTGTAAAGTTATAAGATAATATTCAATATAGAAGCCATTTCCTATTTCTAGGCTTGTACATTCTGGTCGCCAAACCAATTCAACAACAGGGTTAGATGTCCTCACATTTGGTACTCGTTCTGGTACCAGGAATGGAATTGAGTCTCACATATTTCGTGTTGAAACGCAACGAGACCTCGCTCATTGGTCTCGTGCTCTGGTACAAGGGTCTCATGGTGCTGCATGTCTCGTGAAGGAAATCAGTTGTCGTAAGTATACTTTAAATTTGCTGTTTTAACCCTTGTCATGCTGAATAAATTTTGGCTAAAGATTTTCATCAAAATCAAAGGGCAAAAAGCACTGAAAGTACCAACTGTAGGTCAATTTTTATTTGAAAAACTAAATGTATTGACCAATCTGGTGTGAAAGTGAGAAACAGGTGGTGTAGACTAACATCAGACATCAGATGCACATATGAGCAGGCTGATGTTTGTCTATAGCTCCTGCCAAAGCAGGAATATTCTGGGTTCAGCATGACAAGGGTTAAAAAAAGCTTAGTACAAAACATCATTTACAGTCAAATCTGTCTTAAGCAAGCACCCAAGGGACTTTAAAAAAGTGCTTGCTTAAGACAGGTGCTTGCTTAACACAGGTCAATTTCAGTGCAGCTGGTTCATTTGGGAACTCAGTGGTCGCTTTCTTAAGACAGGTTGCTTGAGGAATACAGGTGGCCGCTAACACAGGTTTGACTGTAATTGATATTCATTGATTTCCTTCCAATCACATACCAATGTCACATTCAATCCTTTTCAATTAAAGTGTTTGGCATCCTAAATGATAAAATCTCAATCATCTGATCACTGATCAATCAATTCCTCAACTAAGAAGTTACTATAACCCCTACCTATGAAGTAGAGAGGATATATATGTTTCAGCCAATCTGTTTGTCTGGACGTTCATCCATTCATCCATCTGTCAATCCCTCTGTAGACCTTTTTATTGAAGACAGGTTTACCTGTCTTTCAATATAGGGATCGTCGCCATCGGATTTTGATAACAAACCTACATGTGTCATTACGCTCAAAAAAGTAGACCCATTCATAAAAATAAACGCGGCAAAAATAATCAATAGTGTGGCAATATACCGTAAAATTTTGGTGCTGACCTAAATTCTGGCCGGGACCTCAGGGGAGTGAACACGTGATCTATGCAGAAGTTGCCTGCAGAAACGTGTTTTACATTCGTAAGTGGTGCTGTTTTAGGGCGTTTTCGGCTGCAATCTTTTGCATTTGCTCCAAATTTTCAATTGCATCCTACAACTGTTTTTATGCATAGCATTGGCAAGCTATTTTCAGTTCCCCATTTTAGACTCCCTATTTCTCGTAAAATTGTGTGTTTGTGTGTCCTTAAGGTTGCTTTATTTATCCGTCTCCCGGACCTGTCGTTAGTGTAAATGGATAAAAACTAAAACAGCACAAGGCTATTTGAATAAACTCGTAAACCCTTGGAATTTCCTAGGTTTGAATTTTTACTTGGATTTACGGAGATATTTCGATGGCTTATCGAATAACTTTATCATTAGGTTTGTTTTGTCTATCCATATTGTACAGCATTCGGAACATCACTCGGTCATTTCCGTAAACGGCAACAGATCGTGATCGTGATATTCACTCGGCAATCATCGGGCGATCTCCGAAGTCTCAGATCTATCTAAATGTAGGTTACGGAATCGGCCGAGTTGTGATGAATGAGTTAGATTCGCCGAGTGGTGTTCCGAATGGCCTATACAGTAGTACCACGCATGCGCGACCCCGGTTTTGAGTTTCCGCTTTTGTTTTCGACAATTTTCTGACAATAACAAAAACTGTTTTGGAAACTGGAATGGATTTATTTGTAACATTCTGGAGTGGACTTTGAAAGAATTCTACTCAAGGTGATAAATGCTGTAGCTCGGGATTTCATTTAACGATCTGTCATGTGGCAGTTTTGTCCAAATTGATACTTCATCGAATAGTTCAATCCGAATCTTGATCTAGAAAAGCAGTCCCGTGGAAAAGGCCTGAAAGGTTGGTTGTCTTAACAGGTTTATATATTATTTTGTAGTAAAAATAATTTTCTACTAAGTAAGACCATATGCAAGGAGAATAACCTGAAATGGAGATCGAAATATCTCAATGGAAAAATAGAAATAGAATTTTTCATTCCTGGAAGAAACATAAATGGTATTCATAAAAAAGCTACAGCTGTTGCACGGGAAAATACTTCTTCTTGGTATTGACTTTGACTAGTAAAAGTATAAGAATATTGGTATTACTTTCATTGCTTCTTCTATGTGGAGATAATTAGTCAAATCCTGGATCAGATAATAAATGTAAAAGAAATTTGAACAAATTTCCAATTCAGGGCAACATTCACCATGGCAATGAAATGTTCAGCTCTTCATCAAGGGGTAAGCAATGTGTGTCATGTGGATTAACATTTTATTTAAGATTTTTACACATCCACTTAATAAGTTTGCCTGGAAAAAAACGGATTTGGATCATATTGGATTGCTGGGATAATCTATACAATTTTATAAAACAGGGTTGCAATAATTCATATGAGTTTTTAGAATACAGGAATTGCCACCATATTTCTGTTGGTTAAATGAATATTTTTCATTTAGGATATTGAAAACTTACACTTGGGGATGAATAGCGATTATGAAGGCAGTTACCCTCTTGTTAAGCTTGAATTGGCTAGAGGGATAGGTTTATCTGGAAGTGATGAGTCTTCAAAGTAAAGCATATTCATTTGTTAGGAAGGTGCAGTTTCCATATGTAACCATCAATGATTGTTTTAAATTTTTGATTCCCACTCAAGAGATCTTCTCAAAACGCCACAATTTTCATTCCAATTGTTAATATTCAGTCCTGTCTTCAATTCAGGCCTTTCAGGCCTTTGATTTGATTCAGGGCTCTAGCTCAAGAACGATTTGACCTAAAATTATGAAACTTCACAAAATCATTGCCCATGACCCAAGGATGTGCCCTCTTGTTTTGGGGTCAGGAAGGTCAGAAATGCCAGTGGGGGTATAAGTCTGCTTGTACCTTTTGTATTTTATAATTGCTTTAATATTATTTTGATATAGGCAGTTACAAATTTCATGCTAAGCCATCAGCATTGTTTATCTAAGATATGAAGAGAGTTTTAATTGATTTCATGGAGGTGTGAAACTAAAAATCTATTCACACTGTATGAATACGCGAAGTGGATTCATACATGAGTGTGATAAGGTTTTTAGTTTCATACCTCCATGAAATGAACAAAAAGTCTCTTTGTATAATTTCCTGGAGCAATAATGTATTTAAAAGATTAACGCTCAAATACGTGGATTTTTTTGGGGAATAATTCCCGCGGAAGTTTACAAAAAGCTGCGTAATTAAAATTGTTTTCATTGAGTAATGAATCCAATTTCCATCCATTCATAGTGCACAAATCTTTTTGAACACAATTATAATTAAACTATACGATGATGGTGACCAACTTGCATGTTTCTACGTTTCAGCTGCATCTTGGCAGAATCAGGGTGGCCGACTGACATTACACTTCGAGAATGGGTTTGCCTTACACTCATCACACGCTGTCTCAGATGGGGAAAAACCCAAACTTCTCTGGTTTTACCCGTATGAAAAGTTACGCATGTCAGCTGATGATGGACACAGATTGTTGTGGTTAGACTTTGGGGAAGACGGCGAAAAGGTGGGTTCATGACGGTGTTTGTGCTTTCTATTATAGATAATTAACTTATTATACATTATATCCAAATTTTCTTCATAATTTAGATTTGTCACGTGAAAAGTGGCCATCTGGGCATTATGTATAGGAATTATATTAACCCTTGTCATGCTGAACTGGAATATTCCTGTTTTGGCAGGAGCTATAGACAATCATCAGCCTGCACATGTGTGCAGTCTGATGTTAGTCTACACACCTGTTTTTCACTTTCAAACCAGAATTTTCAATAGATTTAGTTTTTCAAATAAAAATTGACCTACAGTTGGTACTTTTCGTGCTTTTTGCCCTTTTATTTTGATGAAATTTTTAGCCAAAATTTATTCAACATGACAAGGGTTAAGTGATTGAATCAAGTAGAGGTAAAATTGATGGTTGTATTTCAAAATGGTTGTGTTTCGCTGGCAAAGCTTAGATGGCAGCGCATCAGACACCAAACATTCAATCACAGGGTGTCATGCATAGGCGTAACTAGGATTTTGAATTTTTTACACACTCAGAAGGTGACCACCAAAGAATATATAGGATAAAGGCAATATGTAGACAGTGAAGAAAGATGAATGCACTCTGCTCCCTTTTTTGTATGATTTGTGCATTGGTTAATAATCAAAACATCCAAACTACATCTTGAATAAGCTGTAGTTTTGATGGAATGATCAATCATCTACAGTGTTTTTCGAAACATGATCTATTACTATTACGCACCTGCCTAATGAGCGTAATGTTATGCCTTTGTCATGGGTTCAATCCTCTGCAGATGCATATCTTCTTCCCAGGATTTCATCTCTCTCCAAGGAATGGATAATTGATAACCTAAGTCCGATAGAAGGTTAAGGATGAAAAAAGTGACCCACACCGGAAGAGGGACCATCTGGGAACTCTGTAAGCTTTGGCCAACTAGAGGTCGCAATTCAAAAATTCTTTTGCTGGAAGGTAGATTGATCATTCTAGATTCAGAAAATAAGCCAAGTGCGAAAAGTTTTCTTTATCTTTACCTCCTCGAAAAAATACAAATATTGTGGGTCTAGCGTGGTAAGGGTTAAAGGTGTAAAAAGATATGCTTTCTCTTTGCAGGAACTGGACTTAAAATCTTGCCCAAAGCCCCTTGTTTTTGTTCTACACACATTTTTATCAGCAAAAGTTAGTCGCCTGGGATTAGTGGCCTGAGTGAGAAGGTGCCTTAGGTCAGGGGTGCAGATAAGAGGGGGTAACGCTAGTCCAAAAGGATTATTTCTTAACGAAAACCTTTGTTGTGGGTACTCATTTGAATCGTCTCGACAAGACAATTCCAATGAGTACCCACAATTGAAGGGTTGTGAGAATATCATTGAAAAATATGAATTTCTATTTGAAATCAAAATACCCCGTCTTTCTGTTGCCTTACAGATTGTTTCTACAAAATGTGATATCTACAGATATACCTGTTAGTCTCAAACCTGGTGAAGGATTTGAATTAAGGTTGTTGACCTGTAACACTTTCCCAACAATTTGGAAACTCATGATTTTTCACAATTTTGACTGAGGTTTCAATCCTCAGTTAACACTGTTTGATTTCATGACGTCCAAAATGTTGCAAAACTATTACAGGTCCACTACCTTTAGCTTAGATGATTGGCTGGCAAATTTGCCAGCACATTTCATGATCACTATCAGACAACAAAAGTGTGATTTGTTTCAGTGTAAGAGTCTTGTTACAAATATTCATTTGTAGTCCAAGTACTTAATGATTTATTTGCACTTACAACTGTAAGCTCTGGGGCTTCAAATTTAGAACAAGTTTTATTTTATGCCAATATAATTCAGTTTAATTTAAGTCAAAGCTTAGGTTTACATATAGGGTCTCAAATTCTACATCTAGATGTTTTCACATATATGCAAGAGAGTTAGAGATCTTAATAAGGTAGTGAACCCGTAATTGTTTTGCAATGTTGCAGAAGTCATAAACTTTACCAGTGTTAACCCTTTGCTGTTAAATCCCTACTTTTTATGTGCTCGTGATTTTATGATTGAGAAAACATTGTGAAAAAAGAAGAAATTGCTTCTGACAAGCAATTTCTTCTTTTTCCACACTATTTCTACCCTACTAAATGGTTATTTTTCAAATTAAATCCACTTAAAATTTTCATCTGCAAATCCTTTGAATTTGGATGGGTCCAAAATTTTGTAAAACAGGAAAGTGTTAGCCTAGGTTTCCTAATTATATCATGTTCATGTACTTTCTTTTCCTTGTGGAGCAAAATAATCAAACACAAAATCTAGTCATAATTCCATAGCACTTTACATAACATCTCTGACATTTAATTCATTTTACCTTTAAGATCAAATGAAAAGCTATTTTTCGAACAAGAACTAAATATATATTTCAATCAGTTTAATTGAAATAAAAAGGTAAAAAAAATTCGCGTCGAAAAACACACACCCAAAGGGACAATATTTATAAAAGAACGACCGTGATTTATTGGAAATTTTTACCTGGCTGAAAACGGATTTTCGCGCTTGCGCAGTGGGTGTGACGTCATTGCAGGCATTCCCCTCGAAGGTAAACATGGCGAATGTTTGTTATTATCACAGCTATCGAACAACAACACGAAGGTTCGATATTGTTATACGGCTATCAACTCGTGCAGTCAGAACAGTTTAAACCTAAACAAGCGGAAACTACAGATATGTTAACTTTATACCCTAAATCTGAGATATCTAGTCACGAGTCTAACAACAAGGTCCGGATAAACGTAAGTCGGAAACTATGGCAAAGTGTTTTTCACGCCGTTGTAACTATGTTATCTTGTTAAAAATAAACATTTTTCTCTGACGAATAAAAATCGTCATTTTTCAGACATTTCACTTCGTAAATTTGGTAATAACTTCGGGAGGAAATCCAATTTGATCTAATTGAGAGTAATATTTCACAGTGACCAATTATTTAGCTTCAACTTTTGTTTATTATACAGATATATAAAAAACATAAAAAAGGCTTGACATAACACATTTGATGGTTGGTCAAAACCATATTACTACAAAGTCAATCAAATATATTATGCAAAATTAAATCAAGATATTGAATAAAACCCTACCTCAACCGGGTTTTGTTTATTTGAAGCATTGTGACATCGTTCCGACTACACAACAGCGCACATGACAAATGATTTACCGAAGGGAACCCTTTCTGCGCGTGCTAGTCTGTGTACCGATAATTCTTCTAATATGCCCATTTTTTTCAAAATCAGTTCTGAAACATTTTTCAAATTTATACACTTTTTTTTGTTTCGGCACACAAAACATTTGTATATATAAAAAATGGTCACCATTTCAAGCTGCAATAAGCGTTAAGCGGGTTCAATATCGTGTACATGCAGAAAATTTCTTCTCTTTTTTTTCAACAAAAAAATGTTCACAATATTGTAAATATCGAAAAACTGTTTAAATGTTGTGTTAAATGTCTAATATCAAGAAGAAAGATATAAAGTGAGAGAGAGAAACAAAGAAAAGAGGGAGAGGGAAAGAGAGGCGGACAGACAGACAGAATGCGCCAAACCAGAGAGAATGTACTAAATAAAAATGTTGAAGGATTATCAAAAGCAAAATCAGAGCAAAATTTCGAAGAGACCATTCATTAAACTTCAGCTTCATTGTATGTGACCCGTCACGCGAAAGTGGACGGACTTGGAACTCCATGAAATAATTATGTGATGAAAGGATTGGTTCAAGTACAGGTCAGTCAGAGGTCGCATTAAAAACTCTTTCAAGGAAGGAACAAACAGCTTAATTATTCTTGTAAAAGAAAATCATCAAAGTTGGAAAATTTTCGAACCTTCTCGGTCCGCAATCTGACTAGGATCGACTCTTTACGCACTAGCCTTACAATCTTTGGTGAAGAATTTAGTAATTGGTACTGAAACATCTGCTTTAGCTGACCAGAAGTTGCTCAACAAGCAATTATGACATCTGTTTACACTTTCGTTTATTGGCGGGGCGTGGTTTTCCAATGATATACATGATAATAATTGACACTTGACAGAATATAGTTTATTGACAAAAACTATACAAGTTTATAGTCATATACAAAATATGAATTAATAAATGACAATTTCAATCACGTGTTATTACAGTTATGTTTCAATCATTTGAGCATCTCATTTTTTGTTATTAGATATTATAATTTATCATAATTATTATTATTATAAACGGTGTATGGAGGACAAACCGTTACTATGAGCATCTCGGTTTATATAGAACATCCGTTACCTTAAGAAAGTAAGGGATGTTCGACGTATACCGAATGCGCTATCTTTAACTTATGCATATTATTAATCCTAAAACTTATCATTTATAGGTGTGAAAACCATCCGTCGTGTGCTTGTATTAACGGACGACTCGCAATTTTTCACTTTTGATTAATATGAATAGAACAGAACAGTTCTGCTCTTATTTATGTAAATATCGATATAATCATTTCCTTTTTAGGTAGTAAAATATCTTTTTTTTATGCAATTACTGTTATAAGACAACCGTATAAATTACATCAAAAGGGATTGTGTTAAAACATAACAAACTATTTAAGTTTCATTGCGTCTTTTAAATGCCTGGTTAAGATACCTGCAAAATTGTTTCAATTCGTATTTGGATTTAGTATTGATAAGATTTACTAATTTCCACATACTTGGATTTCTTATATAAATAGATTTAATATAAAGCTGCCTTAAATCCGTGTAAAAAGGACAAACTAGAGCAAAATGATATTCATCCTCTATTTCCATTAGATTGCAAAATTGACAGATACGACCATTGCGATCGATTGCTTGTCCCGTGAACCGACCGGTGTCTAATCTTAAACCATGTACCGAAGTTCTAAACTTAGTCAATCCGATTCTTAATTTCCGATTTATGTTTTCTTCTAAATAGTTTTCCATACCAAAATCCATTTTAATATGTCTATATAAAGTATCAAATGTTCGACCTTTTTCTATATCGCTAAACCATTTCTGCAAAAATACGTCAATTAGGCGTTGTTTAAAAGTACTTATAAAGTTTGTGGGATTTACCGCTGCGGGATTTTCCCAAACGTATGCGAAACCGTGATCACTAAGTAATTTTCTCACTTTATAGAACCAGCTTGATGTTACCATCGTGTTATCACTCATACCTTCGTGCGTGATTGTATTTATTATGATGTTTTCGGAGTGAATGATTTTGAAAAAATATTTTATAATACGTACATATCGATTTATATATAGGGGGTATCTACCAAGTTCACCGTACACCGCGGCGTTGCAAGTTGATTGTCTGACTCCTAAAATTATTTTGCAAAATTTCAAATGAATTTTTTCTAATATATCTGCCCGAGTAAATCCCGAAACTTCGCAGCTATAAAACAGAATAGGAGCAACAAATGAATCGAATAGCTGAAGAGCTGTCCGCGGGCTAGTGTTATAACGTTTAAGATTAGCTATCAGTACATTCATTGCCTTTAACCCTTTACCATACAGCGTTTGGTTATTTAAAGTGAATCCTCCGGAAAAGTTGAATGTACAACCGAGGTAATTAAAATCGCTCACCGTTTCTATGCATGTATTTTTATACGACCATTTTTCATACTCGGATAATCGTCCTCGTTTTCGAAAAACGACTATTTTTGTCTTTTCAACATTGACCTCGAGACCCCAATTATCGCAATAGATGCTTAAATTATCGAGAGATTTTTGGAGGTCAATCGGGCTTTCGGCCAGTATGACCATATCGTCTGCAAATAACAGAATTATTATACACAATTCGTCTATAGTAAGACCACTGTCCGTATCTGATTGTAAAAATAGTTCTAGGTCTTCGACGAAAAGACTAAACATTATCGGTGAAATTATCTCCCCTTGCCTGAGACCTATCGCGATATCAAAGATCTGAGAGTATTCGTTACAATGGCGCACACACGACTTGACCGATGTATACATTGATCTTACTATTCGTAAAATTTTGCCATCAAGTCCCATTTTAAATAGTTTATACCATAGGCCGTTACGGTAAATACTGTCGAAACATTTACGTAAATCAATAAAAGCACAATATAACTTTTTATTATTGCTTAAATATTTATTTATCAAATAATGCAAAATGAAGATTGCATCTACCGTTGATCGTCCTTTTCTAAATCCAAATTGAGAATCGGAAATTTTTTCATTTATGTTAGCCCAATTTGAGAGACGCTCGTTTAAAATACTGGTAAATAATTTACCAAAGTTACTTAATAAAGTTATTCCCCTATAGTTATTAACATCGGATTTTTGTCCCTTTTTATAAATAGGTACAATAATTCCCTTGGTCCATGTTTCCGGAAAATTGCCCGAATCTAAAATTTTATTAAACATCTCTGTGATGTGGCCGGCCAGTATGTCACATGATTCAATAAAATACTCATTCAATAATCGATCTCTTGAGCAAGCTTTGTTACGCTTCAATGAATTGATGCTATTGACCACTTCTTCGTACGATATAGGGCGGTTTAACTCACTATTTAATGGGTCCGATGAATCGAAATTATAAGATTCGCAGAATTCTTCTGCTAAGTCATTCCGCATTTGGTTAACATTTTCGAACATTTCGGAGAAATATTCCTTAAATTCATTTACTGAGATATTACAGTCTGCAGGCTTTGCCGGCTTTTTGAAAAACTTCCAAAACTGACGAGGGTTGCTCTTTTTTAGATTTTCAAAATCTCGTGCTTGGTTTGATTTATGTTGTCTCAGTTTTTTCCTAGTAAGAGTTTTATATATTTTTCTCTCCGCGGCTAATTTAATTCTATTTGCCTCCGACCTATTTTTGTTAAAATTCTGCAGGGTGACCATGTATTTATTACGTGCTAATTTACACTCCTGGTCGAACCATTTTTTATCCTCTTGACGGTAGGTATCTTCGAACCTGTTATAAGTACGACCTACTTTTTTGAAAATTGGATCTGCAATATCGGTTATTATTGTGGAAAAAGAAGAAACTAGCTTTTCTATATCATTTCCATTTTCTGACATAACTCGGTTAAAATTCGGCAATTGCCCTATAAGTTTTGCTCTGAAGTATTCTTTTTCTTCTGGATTCCACATTGTTTTTTCAAATAATCTCAAACCGTCGTCGATATTTCCGGTTTTGATCATTTTATTCAAATTCAGATTAAAATAAATTGGTGCATGGTCGCTATATTCGTTAAAATCTGCCACTGAAAAATGACTTAAAAGGTTAAATGTAGACTCATTCGTAATTACGTAATCGACTGTACTTGCCCCTTTATTACAACAATAAGTGTATTTGGCGATTGAAAAATCGTCGTATAGACGTCCATTAACAATCCGCATTGAACTTGACGTACAAAAATCAATTAATTTATTTCCAAACGAGTTATTTCCCTTGTCTTGAGAATGTCGACTTAATACATTGTCAGGGGCGTATCCATCAGGGTCTGTTTCAAAATTTGTATCACATACAATAAAATCATTTTTAGTCGATGTTCTCGCATTGAAATCTCCCGCTATGATAATTTTCCCCTTACCTTCGAATTCATTTAAGTCATTTTGCAATTTTTCAAAAAGATCACAGTTATACAATGTATACAAAGGAGAGTTTTCTGGCCATATATACACAGCACATAGAAATAAATCTTCATTTAGATTGAAAAAGCACCTGTCTAGCTTTAACCACGCTATAGTATCGTAAGTATTTTTTACAATCGAGACTCCTCGGCTTATTTCGTCTCTACAATAAATCACGATCCCGCCACTATTGCGCTTTGCGTTCCTGTGTCTATATTTTCTATACAAATTGAAACATTGAAATCCTTTGATGTCTAATTTACTGTTTTTATTTGCCCAAGATTCAGATAAGATAATTATATGGTTTTCATTTAAGATACGATTGAATTCCTCATCGGATCGTTTATGAAGACTTAGTCCATTACAGTTCCAAACAATACATTTCAGCTCACCCCCCGTGAGTCCCTATTTCGATTTTACTGGTTTACCGTCTATGTACAATGTGTCGTAGCTGATCCATGCCTTTTTATCTTGCTTTCTCGCTTCTCTCATTTTCGGGAATAAGTCTTTTCGGATTTTATTTATTTCCGGAGGAAATTGTTCGGTGATGAACTGATCTGTACCCTTAAGTCTGACACTCAGTTTTCTCACTGCCTCTCTATCTTGAAACTGGTTAAACTTACACACTATTCTTCTTGGAATGTCGTCGCTACCAGTATGTTTCTTATTATATGGTCCCATTCTATGTACCCTTTCGAGTTTCATTTGATCGACCAAATCTTCAGCCATTGTGAGCTTACTTTTCATGAAATCGCGTAGTAAGGACTCGGTTTGTTCTGGTTTTTCATCTGTCATTTCTGGGATGTTTCCAAAAATCAGGTTATTTCTCATGCTTTGGCTTTGTAGATATATAATTTGCTCTTTAAGTTTTTTAATCTCTTCTTGCACTTGTTCAAGGGCATCTGCACTTAACCCTGCGGACATTGAAACAGAATCAAGTTTATCCTCCATTGAATTTATTCTTTCTTCTGCTTTTTTCTCATTGTCATGTATATAGGCCCATAAACTTTTAATGTCTTTATCGACATTGTCGACTTTGGATTCTAACACATCTAGGGTTTTCAGGCGGTTATCAACCACTGTCAATTGAACCTGTAATTTATTTATGGCTTCCAAGACATCTGAAATTCCTGGCTGAGGTTTTGATGTTTCTGATACACTCTTTATACCCGTGTTATTCTTTTGAGCCTCGTTGTGAGATTGTTTCGGTTTTTCCGTTGTACCGCTACCGTTACCAGACATAGTGGAATGTTTTGTTTGTCTATGTTCGTGGCCTTGACTCCCTAACGGGTTAGTCTTATTTTTAGTAACAATCTCACTATTCTTAGAGTTTTGACTTGTGTTCACACTACTGCTCCTTTTCCCAACTTTGACATTATCTTTTTCTACGTTGTTTACACTATCGCCATATAAAACAGAATTAGCTTCGTTAATAACAAAATTTTACCCAATCAGTTCACCGGAAATTTCAAAAGGCGTTAATTGGTGTAATACCCCTTGACGGGGCGTGGTTATCGGAAAATTCATGTGCAACATCCAAACATTTTAAATTAATTAGACCCTTCCATCTTGCCGCGACATCTTACTGACACGCGTTTTTACGACAAATTGGCGAAAAATCTGTGATAGGTTGGACAAAAATCTGAAATTTTATATGATCTGCTTATTCCGTCAATACCTTCATAACTGCAATGACGTCACAGCTCAGTTTCGATAGCGGGCTACAGGTGTGATAAGAGAAAATCGTTGATTTTACCATTATCGTATATATTATTTTCATTTTGAATATCGCATCAGTTTATTTTAATACATCTCTTTGTATTAATGTAAGGTCAATATGCTTTTCATTTGACCTTTAACTATTCTCCCCCCCCCCCCCCCAAAAAAAAAAAAAAAAAAAAAAAAAAAACAGAAAGAAAAATGCAGTTGGAAAGGTTTGCAGTCCAAATCATGGGGTCTCGGACTCGATCCCTAACAATAGCAGACATCCTTCCTGGCATTTTTCTCTCACCATTTTTCTCCCAACAATTGTGGGATTATAGTGAACATTAGTTCGCAGAAAAGCTGGAGTCTCAGAGAGATTGTTGTGGTATTCCAAAAATATTGAATGAAAAGGAGAAATTGCTTGTAACAAGCAATTTCTTCTTTTCCCACAGTAATTTCTCACGTTCAAAATCACAGGAATATAAAGTTGAGGGATGGATCAGGACGGAGTTAAGAAGCAGATCTAAATCAAACATCACTAGGATGCAAGGGAAATATTGTTCAAACAGCTTATTTATTAGCCAGGCTGTTTTTTGTAGAAAACCCCAGGTATTGCTATAGCCATTGTGTTTTCGTGGTCATTGTCTTTTAAAAAATACTTTGACCTTTTTTTTCATTTCTCCTGTACTTATGAAGATAATTGCTTGAAACCTGGCACTCATTTTCGCTTACAATACAGCAACCTACATTATCAAGGTGGCCAACTATGGATATACAGGGCTTGTGTTTGACCCTTAAACAAGGGTCTTGACCCCCCAAAAATCTGATAACATCTTATTTTGACCCTTAGAAATTTCTTTCAGGGGGTCATTTTTTCCCCCTTGAGAGAAATTTGTAAGGGTCAAATCTTTTAAAATGCATTAAATATACTATCTAAAATGTATAAATCAATATCTTAATTGATATTTTTAAACAAAAAAGTCAAATAACTCTTAAACATGATCACTTCTTTGTTGTCTTTCACCCCTTTGAAATTGGTTTTGACCCCTGGAATTTTATGGTTAAGGGGTCAATGACAAACTCTTTCACGAGCCCTAATATATTTTGTTAGAATTATTCCCAATTGTTTACTTTTTATCCAAGACTTCCAATCTGGAAGTCGTGGGTTCGATCCCCGGTGACGGCAAATATCCTTTCTGACGTTTGTCTCTCACCAATGGGTATATAATCGTTAACCTATGTGAGATAGCAGTCGTAGGCTTGGAAAGGGTGTAATGGTAATACAGGCGAAAGAAATACCAGGAATCCATTGTTAGGTGCTCCGGCCGCCACGATATAACTGCGAAATTGTTGAAAGAGGCGTAAACCCCATTCAAACAAACAAACAATTACTTTTTATCCCTTTTATCCACAATCTAGCACCCAAAAGCTGAGCGTAGGCACCTGTAGGTGGTGCCATTGTTAGATATTTGTATCCCCCACCCTATATTGGTTGTGTCCTAATCAAGATGTTGTGATTTGTATAGTATATATTTAGGCCAGTATATTTTACTGAGAGGGTTGTTGTTGTCAAATAGCCATAGTTAAAACCAAGAGAAATTATGGAATAAAACCAGAGATTTTTATTAATTGTTCTTCTTAGTTTTTATTCCCCAGATTACATTGAAAGTTTAATGTTTAAGTAGCGTTTTGGAGTTCAAATAGTTAATTTACCTATCCAAGTTTTTTCGCCATCAGAAGACATGATATTGACATTTCATAGCATGCTTCCCAGTGTGAAGACAATTCGTATAGATGGAAGGAGCATTTCGTGGGAATGAGAATTTGTCTTGTTTAAAGACAATTTTCATTTTCTCTGAATGCTTTCACATCGAGATTTTTGCAGCTAATCAAGGTGTGCGATGGCGAATGAAATTGCTTAAAAAATACTGTCAGTCTTCGTCAATGTTACATTCTTTGAAGTGGGATACGTGAAATTTGCTGTTGATATTGATTCTACAACCCGCCGCCGCCAAAGTGTAGTGGGTAGTGCACCCGACTCCAAATTACCGGATCTGCGGCATACTTTGTTTCCGAAATGTGTCTGTAAATGATTTTAAACCTCTTTCAGAACACCACTCAGACTTTCCTCAACCTGCAAAATACCTCGTAGGTACTTGTGTAGTAATTTGGGGTATTTGGCTTCTGGTTGTTGATCAATACATTTGAAGATCAGACAATTTCTTCAATGTTTTCCAATCGTCTATGCAGATACTTTTAGCATATTATGATTTGATAAAATCAAATAATATCATTCATAGTTTTTTTCTTTCGTAGATATTTGTTTTTCTCTAAGTCATCTTTATGCTTTGACGTCATGTAAAAGCACGTGCGAAAAGACGCTTTTATGGCCATGACCGTATTGTTCCCGGGGTCTTTTCTGTGGAATCGCCGAGAGTTCCCGACTGTTTATTTCTTTTTTGTAGATAATCTTTGACATACGAGATGTTGGTTGAACCCCCCAGAAAGGATGTCTTTGTAGAATAATTAACCATTCATTGAAATTGATAAACATTCCAATAAAACCATATAAAAACCACCCGCTAAATGCTCCAATAATTGATTCAACACTCATTTCATATTCAGCTCTAATGACCAACTGTCATTATTTCAATGTATTTCTCCCTGTGTCATTCATTGAGTAAAATTTCCATGCACGTACATGTACCATCTTTAATTTATGAGGATATACGTACATGATTATGTTGGAAAAATCGCGTTTCAGCACTTCCAGTACCTTGATTACTTTATACAAAGTAATGTTGATCAACTGACAATTGTAACTGATTTAGTTTTTTTTTAGCTCACCTGAGCACATCGTGCTCAAGGAGAGCTTTTGTGACCATTGAATGTGTGTCGTGCGTCGTCTGTCGTCCATAGTCCGGTGTCAACAATCTTAGTGTTTACACTCTAGAGGCCACAAATATGGCCCAATCTTCATGAAACTTGGTCAGAATGTTAACTAGGTCTCAAGGATGAGCCCTATTGAAAATGGGAAGGATCTGTTCCATATCAAAGGAAAAGGGCCCTTAAAGACAATTTTCTTGTTTACACTCTAGAGGTCACAAATATGGCGCAATCTTCATGAAACTTAGTCAGAATGTTGGCCAGGTCAGAAGGATGAACCCAATTGAAAATTAGAAGCATCCATGCCATATCATGGGAAAAGGGGCCTTAATGATAATTTTCTTGTTTTCACTCTAGAGGACACAAATATGGCCCAATCTTAATGAAGTTTAGTCAGAAGGTTGGCCAAGTCACAGGAATGAACCCTATTGAAAATTGGAAAGATCCATGCCATATCAAGGGAAAAGGGTCCTTAATGACAATATTCTTGTTTACACTCTACAGACCACAAATGTGGCCCAATCTTCATGAAACTTGGTGAGTACGTTGGCCAGGTCACAAGGATGAATCCTATCGAAAATGGGAAATATCCATACCATTTCAAGGGAAAAGGGGCCTTAATGACATTTACACTCTAGAAGCCACAAATATAATTTAATTTTCATGAAACTTGGTCAGATTAATGGCTAGATCACAAGGATGAACCCTATTGAAAGTGGGAAAGATCAATGCCATATTACAGGAAAAGGGGCTTTAATGACATTTTTCTTGTTTACACTCTAGATGCCACGAATATGGCCCAATCTATATGAAACTTGATGAGAATGTTGGCCAGGTCACATGAAACTTGTTTTGAAAAGGCTAGAAATTGATGCAAAGGAATAGAGTAACGTCTTTCTTTGAAATATTTAATGGTCTTTAATGATCTTTCAAGCATTTAATTTTGCTAAGGGAGAAGTCAGAGACGAAGGTGAGCGATATAGGACTATCATGTTCCTCTTGTTTTTTTGTGTGTTTTTTTTTTTTTTTTTTTTTTTTTTTTTTTGTTTGTTTGTTTTTTTCTTTTTTTTTTTTTTTTGTTTTTTGTTGTTTTTTTTGAAAAATGAAGCAAGGAATACTGCTTTTTACACAACCTAAGCACAGAGTGTTCATAGCGAGCTATTGAGATTTAGCTGTGTCTGTCGTCCATCGTGTGTCAACACCTTGTCATTCGGAACACCACTCGGCCAATCTCACGATCAACCTCGAATGTACATAGACGGACTTTAAAAAAAAAAAACGGGAATCCCTTGGAAAAACTCGATGACGTCAGTTTAAATGGTGTAAACCCTCGAAACTTTGATTGAAAACATTCGACGTCGTCAACGCTACTCGTTTAAGTCACTGACGTGAAACCATCGAACCTTTTATTAATATCTTTACATTCTTAAATAACGGCTAAAAAATCATAATTTTTTTGAGAATGATTCGTCATTCTCAAAAATTAAGTTTTTTCAGTTGTTATTTACTGTAAAAAATACAAATTTAATATATAGCGCAGGTTGTTTCCGCGCTAGTTTTTCTTACACTATTTCCGCCTAACAAAATGCACAATTTTGTTACATACCCATCCGCCTTACATCCGAGGTCTGTTGCAGTTTACGGAAATGGCCGAGTGATGTTCTGAATGAACACCTTGTGTGCACTCTACTTGGCTATCGGATATTGAAACTTGGTCAGAATGTTTGTCTACAAAATATCCTTGACAACTTCGAATTTGGGTCAAGTAGCTCAAAATGTGGTAAAGAGGTCACATCTTAGAAAAGCTTATGTGCACACCAGAGGCGCTTTTTTGGCTCAAATACATTGAAACTTGGCAAGAATGTTTGTCCACATCAAAATTCGGTAAAGTTCGAATTCCGGTCAAGTGGGGCAAAAAAAGGTCAAAGGGGTCAAATCGTGGAAAAACTGTGTGCGCTTGGGAGTATAAAAAGGGTGATTTAATTGAGACCACGTGCAAAGCCGGGTACCTTTTCTGAAACGTTCTACAAACGACTTCATCTAAAACGCGAGTCAAATCCAAATGTTAAAAGTGAAAAATCAACAATTTTGATACAACATAATCTAAAATCATAGTATTCATGTTATCAATAACTCGTTATCGTGCAATGTTATCACTACGATAGTGGATTTTAATTATCAAGGCTTAAAACAGGGAAGTTTGTGCATTTTGATGTGATGGTTAGTCCTACTTCTATGGCCTGATTGAAGTGAACATGTATTTTACGGATTTTACATCTTTTAAAACTTGAACTGAGATTTAGGGCATGATTGATGTGAACATGTATTTTACGGATTTTACATCTTTTAAAACTTGAACTGAGATTTAGGGCATGATTGAAGTGAACATGTATTTTACGGATTTTACATCTTTTAAGATTTGAACTGAGATTTAGGGTATCAATCATGTTCACGCATGTGAAAGCATCGTGATTGGAGTATATTCTAGTATACAATACTAATAGTTGTGAAGGACGGTTTTACAAATTTTAGTTGTAGCTGTTGATTTATGATAAAAAGAAGGTTGAAGCTTTCAAAGATTTTATAAATTCGATGCCGAAAGAGTTCAATATTCCGGAACAATTAAAAAGAAATAACAACAACAAACTGCCAGTAATCGACAGACTAAGTCCTATATTTTTTGACATCTGTCGCAAAAGTGACACTCGTCTTCAACAACTTTAAAAAAATATATAAAAAGAGATGTACGAGGCTGTCTCATCATCCAATATAACAGTAATTGATGCCAGTATTACTGGATTTGTGGAACAGAAAATTAAGTACTGGCCTAGTGACGAGTTTCTTTTTATTGTAGAAATATTTTGGTCGGATAAAACTACCACATATGTTAAAAGGAGTTACCGAGAATTTGAGAACTTTCGTGATATTCTAAAGCAACATTTTCTATCCAGGTATCAAGAAGGCATTATAAAGACGCCAATTCATATTCCATTTTTACAAGGTAAGATGGAGTCGATCGTGCTTGAGCGATCACGTCTTTTAAGCTACAGTTAAAAACATCGTGAAATTGACACTCATTCCGATCAAAATCATTCTAAATCATTCACTCAGCGATCCATTCATTCATTCCAAACACTCACTCAAATCGATCATAAACGCTCCAAAATCATTAGAAAACATTTAAAAATCGTTCAAGACTTTCAACAACAAATTCAAATCGATCTATTTATTCTACGATTTTATTATCTGGTGTGGACTTTCAAGTGTCTGATTGGTCCACGAAGACGTACAAACAGAACAAATAAGTATATTTTATTAAAGGGGGGGGGGGGTAATAAATATCGCTAATTTTGTTCATCTTGAACAAAATTAGCAATATTGGATTACCCCTCTTTAATTTCACTCAAAACTCGCTCCACAAACTCATTCAATTTCATTCCAAAATCATTCATCTTGTCAATTTAACGATGTTCTTAACTGTATCAGTTTTATAAAGCGAGCGTTCTCAAATAAGATCGACTATACTCTAGAAAGTCGGACAATCATTTTTAGGCTGCACAGGCTTACGCGTGTAAAAAAGTTTTCGCATTTGAGATATTTTCTGAATCTAGACTAATCATTATGCCTTAAGTATATGACTATTTCTGATTAGCGATTTCATATTAACCTCTGTTGGATCCGATCTTTTTATCAGATATGTCTTTATATGGTATCATGGGCGAAATTGTTTCTGACCTTTACGCATATGTAAAAATGTTGATTTTGTCATGCACATACCCAATTGCTAATTAGGTCGCTCATGTGAAGAAAATCGGATAGAATTTTATTATTCCCTTATAAAGTATTTAAATAAGTAACATACGTACCATACAAACACAACATTTATTTGCTAGTTGATTAAGCGAAGATTATTCTCTTTTTTCCCGAAACATAATCTTTGTTTTTAATGGAGTTTTTTTATTTGTGACAAAGTCCAGCTCATTTGCGTGTGCTAAGCGAAGTACGAAGTACGTAGCATTTGTGCGAGACATTTCCAGCAATTTCACACGTGGGCAAAGCATAGTCTCCGGCAAACTTGTGCAGCCGCACAGTCTGTCCAAAGTCTTTTCTATACGCTTTGTAGAGAAACAAGATCTTTATCCCTCTTCAGACGTTCAGGTAGTATTTTCAATCAGCATCATGCTTTTGTCTAAGCTCTAAAGTGTATGTCCACGACGCACCTTAGAAATTGTTGGAAATGCCACGCGGAGGCTTATTTCTGAAATTCTTTTTTATCTTAAACGCAGAGTATCTCGGATCAAGCTTTGATAATGCATTTCAATGCTACGATCCAATCCCTTCAATTTGCTGTTTAGCAAATAGTGTAGGGAAAAGAGGAAATTATTATTTCTAGTATAGTCTACTGTTCTCTTATTGTATTACCCGACCTTTTCAAATGGCTACTGTATTTCCACAATTTTCAGAGAATGGTACTTTTTGAAATGTCTTTTGGACAAATGATATATTACAGTTAACAACATCGTTAAATAGCCAAGATGAATGATTTTGGATTGATTTTGGAATGAAATTGAATGAGTTTGTGGAGCGAGTTTTGAGTGAAATTAAAGAGAGGTAATCCAATATTGCTAATTTTGTTCAAGATTAACAAAATAAGCTATATTAATTACGCCCCCCTTTGATAAAATACACGTTTTTTTCTGTTTGTATGTCTTCGTGGACCAATCAGACACTTGAAAGTCCACACCAGATTATAAAATCGTAGAATAAATAGATCGATTTGAATTTGTTGTTGAAAGTCTTGAACTATTTTTAAATGTTTTCTAATGATTTTGGAGCGTTTATGATCGATTTGAGTGAGTGAGTGTTTGGAATGAATGAATGGATCGCTTAGAGAATGATTTAGAATGATTTTGATCGTAATCAGTGTCAATTTCACGATGTTTTTAACTGTAGTATAAAATTTCGGTTAAAGTGCTAATTGAAGTTTTTGCTTTCCATTTTTTGCAGGTAGAAAGATGTTTCAGATTAACTCAAGAGAACTTGCAGAAGATCGCGAAGGCGAATTGCATAATTTCCTTAAACAGCTCATCTCTGGCAACATTTTGGTAATTTATCTTTATAATTAAACTCTAGACGGATGAGACACTTTAGGCAAAGATAGTGAATACTTAAATTGCTTTATCCTAACTTCTTGAAAGTTATGGGTAGCTATTATTTGGATTCATTACATGTTGAAATTCTTGTTTTAATATTTCCATAATATTCTTGAAACAAAAAACTTTTTAAAGAGTTATTCACAAAATAAGATTGGACAAAAAAGGGGTTCATTCTTTTTTCGGTTGCTTAAATAAGACAATTACACCGATAACTTATATTTTTGCTCAAACAGGGTAACTTTATTGCTCTTTAAAAAAAATAAATGATCTATATCATATTTCAGAAAAGTTCAAATGTTAAAACAAAAAGAGAATTCGACCAGACACTTTGAAATTCAATATTATGACCGTACAGGGCCAAATTATAAAAACATTGAACCAAGCCAGTTGATCATTTCCACAGTCTTTGTGGACAATTGAAAAAGTGCTTTCAAACAGCATATAATTGCATGGTATTTATATTTGTGGAAAGTTTGGATAAGTGTTTGGTATTTATAAAAAGGGAAAGATGTTTTGTTTTTTTTTTTTTTTTTTTGTTTTGGTTTTTATTGTTGTTGCTGCTGTTCTTCTATAATTCATTTTCACATTGCTTTCATGCAAAAAGACAGTGACGGGTGCAATGGTGTTTAACAAACGCATCTTGCATGATTTATTTATTTGTTTATTTATTTATTCTTTTATTTAAAACAGGTAACCAGCAACAGTCTAGTTCTCGACTTTTTCAAATCAAGACCAACAGATCCGATTCCTAACCGGGAACCAAATGGCACGGTCAACGATGATAATGACAATTATGAAGACGATGAGGACATTTTGTTTGATAGATGACGTCATAAAATTACAAACTTGTGTTTGTCGGACAATGTGTGGTTATTCCGCTTTTTATATTTGGAGATTTTAAAAAACAAAAATCACACGTATTGATCATTTTGAAGATTCTGTTTTAAGTAGCCTGCGATTAAATAGATGATGTATGTTTGTTTCCGTGTAAGTTTTTTCGTTCGTTGAGCGAACAATTAACGTTTTGCTTAGCTTTATAGTAGGTATATTCACAGTGGACCAACGTACAGATTCGCAAATCGGAAGCTGCGATGTCTGTACGTCGCTAATCAGTTAGCTGCTGTTTATAAATTCAATTAAAATCATAATTGTGTTAAAACGACTGGACAGAACCAACAGGAAAATCTCTTAAAAGAAAGGTAAGATATTTTTCCTTTAGTTAATGCTACGATCACGACATCAAGCCAGTTTGTATTTGTACAATTGAGATCAATCATTGGCGTTTGCCCTCGGCGACCGCCTTCACTGCTTGTTCTCTTTTACTTTTTCAAATTGCAAACGCACCAAGCCCTCTTTTGTTTGTATTCGATTACAAAGGAATCAATTACCTTCAAGACAATATAACCATGAGACGGATCCGTGTTGTTTTTATGAAAATAAACAAGATTTTATCCAGGCACCCCAGAAAGGTTCTTTGTACCATTAGCTGCATGGACCCCCTTTTTAACAGTATAATTAGCTGCGATTTTTCGACACGGATTCCCTCCCATAATCACGTTTAAGTGTTTGACAAAATAAACGACAGGCGCATTTACTATGCTTCTGTTTTGATTACAGATGGGTGTTATTATCATTTGAGTATCTTTTTGCAGATCATCGGCTATATCCGACCACTTGTTAAATAAGTAAACTTCCTTGCAAGACTTACCATTCATTTGAATCCCATTAAACCTAGCTTAAATTTGTCTCAAAAAGCCCCTATGTAAAAGGTTTACTCACAGTTACCCAAAAAGGAATAATTAGCGTGCGGCTGTCCATAGTATCCATGCTATTAGAAACAGCTATACAAATTTTAATAAAAACGCAAGGCCTAAGGACACACCTAAATGCATCGCATGATCACCATTCAAACATCGTTCTATGTGAATTGGTCTACACATTTTCTATTGAACTGATTTCTCTGGGACCCCACGATGGCCGAATGGGCACTAAACGGAGTTGTATGACAGGTTTGCGAAAAAGAATGTACAGGACGATCTTTTGAAATAACATCATACAATGTCTTCATTATACAAAAATCGAGATCTGTGATATCGCATAGTAACTGTGGCTTCTTGATTGGTTTTGCTTCTTTCTTTTGTTTATTATTTCTGCCTTTTGACGCGTTTCATAAATTGAAAATTTCTTTCATTTTGGTAGCTGTTCTCTTTACGATTTATTGTTGGCAATTTTACAGTATCCTTGATCTTTAACTATATATGACACAGCATGATAGTTTTTCGTTTGCAAAGTATGGACTTTTGTTGAAATTCCTTTAGGAAGTTTACGGTAATAACGTTCTTCCTTCTTGTTTGAAAGACGGCTAACCGTATAGTTTATCATCTTTTGGATGCTTGAAAGTAGAAACGCAAAAAATATGATATTCTTGTTGACCAATGTTCAATCAAAATGTCTACGCATTTGGACATGGCATGTCAACTCTAGCAAATTTACAGCAGGAAAACAATGTCACTAATTCATAAAACAATACTCACACGGATACCCTACAGAAACAAACAAGCAGACATTACACTTATAAGTACGAGTATATATACATACGTATACATACACGCACATACATAGATATTTATACAAACATACATGTGTTTACATACATTCATTGATAAATACATTAATACATACATACATAAATAATTTCATGAATACATACATACATGAATACAAACATACATACATGAATACATACATTCATACAACAAAAGGCAAGAAAATCCACTACAGAGTGCGATTTCGATTGGTCAACTTGTTTTTCAGGTCCTAAGATAACATAAACATACGAACTAACACAAACTAGTACACCTTGACATGTCTGGTGGAACATGAGGCTTTGAAGAATGTCTACTGGGCCGATGAAATCCTTCCACCGTAATGTTATACAGACGAATAGTCGGTATTTCGGTGCGCTTTGGGACTTCGAGTAGGCATGCTCATCGACATGGTTTTGATCCATTCCATATAAAGTATTTTATGAGACTTTTTATGAGACTAAAAAGTCATATAGGGAGTGCAATACCTTTATGATTGCAGAAATGGACATTGTATTTCCAATTGACTAAAAGAAATTGACAATGTTACGGGATTTTTTCAGACAAGCGGATCGAGATTTATATCGGAGCGGCAGCAGCTCATCCACATATATGTACTTCTTGGCATACGTTCATAGAGGAGATATAACTGACTCATGTCACAAACACTCGAAATTAACAAATATCAAACAAAGTTTGCCGAGACAGGAATGAACACATAATCGGAGGAATGACAACACGACACGTTATCAACTTACCGGGCTCGGCTACTTTTGGACTTAAATAAATAACCCATACCCACATACAAAACACATTTATAAGCACACATGAATTCTATCTTAAAATTGAAGATTTACATGTAGCTATTCAATTTTCATGTTAGTACACAAATGTATGTATATATATGGATAGGGTGATTCATTGCACTGCTTTATTTTCCAAGTCTTATGATTCTTTACTTGATGGTTTGACTCTAATTTTCAACTACTTTTAGAGGGGTGAACATATCACAATCTAAATTGACAAGTTTTAGGGAAACATGTTGTCATCATGCCATCAAATATGTCATAAATTGACCCCTATTTTTCAAGAAAGCACTCCAAGTGCAAAAGGTTGCTGAAATTGTTCACCTCGTTTTAGCTCATCTGAACACGATGTGCTGAAGGTGAGCTTTTGTGGTTAAGTGAAATGTCCGTCGTCCATCGTCCGTCGTGCGTATACAACATTTACCTTGTATGCACTCTAGAGTCCACATTTTTGCCCGTTCAACCTGAAATTTGGTCGAAATGATTATCTTAATAAAGTCTAAGACGAGTTCGAAGTTGGGTCAAGTGGGGTCAAAAAATTAGATCACGGGGTCTTATAAAAAAAAAAAAAAACAACAAAAAAACTGTGTACACTCTAGAGGTCGCATTTTTTGCCCGATCAATCTGAAATTGTCCCATCAACCAGAAATTTTGACAGGGTCAAGTAGGATAAAAAAACTAGGTTACGGGTTCAAAACCTTATATGCACTCTTGAGGTCACATGTGTGCACTATAGTGGCTTCATTTCTGGTCTGATTAATTTTACCTGAAGTTTGGCCAAAAACCTTTTTCAAAACCTTCTTTAAACGAGTTTTGGACAGTTCTCTGAGCTGAGCGATTTAAGGCCATTATGCCCCCTTTGTTTTAAGCCATTCTCCTGGTATAAGAATAAGAAAAATGCAAAAACGCTTCCCAACTGATACAAGTATGAAGAAATCAAATGAACCCAACAATTGCGATTCTACGCGAACATATGATCACTCCACAAATGCGTGTCACTACCATCGCAAGGACTAAAAGAATGACTTGACATTATTATATCACAAAATGGACGTCATATCGATTACGAAATTCAATGGTCGTGAGCTTGACATAGATTGGCTTAATGCGGATATGTAAAAAATCGAGGTGTTGTTGAATTGAGCCGGATCAACAATCCGTATTATATGTGTTAAATGTAAAATTGTGACAAAAAGATGGTTGACATATGCGTTTTAACCAATCAGAAGACTTTGCACTATATTTCTACTTCACAAAATGCGAGTCTTGGGGTGGCTATCATTTCGTAGCGTTTGTTCTCAAATTTCAATTTTGCGTAAAATGGCTAGCTTTTCACCGTAGTTTGCGACCCTATCAAATTTCTGTGATTTGTAGATTGGACACTCATTTCATGTTTTGCTTTAAAAAAAAATGTGCTTTGTTATAAGCTGTACGCTTCATTATGTCAGGAAAATGTGTCTTTCATTGCAGGTTGTTGCTTATTTGACTCCGTGCCTTTTTTTATTTAGCCGAGTGCTGTAGCTGCCCGATTTAGCCGAGTGCTGTAGCTGCCCGATTTAGCCGATTTTCTGCAGTCTTGGACCAGGGAACATTGAACTAACGGTATTGTGTTATATCGCAATATAAACTTTTTAGTGTCCGTGTTAGGAATTTGTAAACATACAAAATATATATTTGTATCCAATAGAATTTAGCCTTTTGAAACTGTAGCAGATATTATGAAGCCCTCTGTACATGAAATTCAAGAAAAAAGTATTAGCAAGTGCACCAACTTCTCTGTGTAGTGCAAAAATATAGGTAAAAGGGGGCATAACTCTTAAAAAATACGTTCAGAGTTACCCCTCTTTATTGTCTGGCAGTTAGCTCATGTGATGGTGAACACACCTGCCAAATTTTTAGAATATACCTTAAATGATATAAGAGATGTGACCAAAGTGAATGTTTATCACGCCGGCGCCAAACGCCTACCCAAACGCCTATGTCAAAGCGAACGACTATGGTGATAACAATACATCGGGTGTTCTCCGAAACAGCCGAGCAATTAATAATTATTTAGGATCCCACGTTGCACTTAGCACAAGTCAGGTAACAGATTTATTAGCATTTGAAAACAAACAATATTTTTGCCCGAAAGATTCATCTTCTAATAAATAGATTAATAAACAAAAATTAAACAATCTTTCGTCAGTAGCCTATATTGAAGTTGTATTTCTTACATTTTACTCATCTATCGATAATCTCCCGACCAATGTGTACGATTCATATATTTGAATGTGTGTGTGTTTTTTTTTCTATTTTTGTTTTTGTAAATTTACGAAATTATAATGAAAATTCACAATTTGTAACCTCTTTAAGATCCATTTTTTATTTTCATTTCAGAAATAAGCTATCAACTATCAGTATCAATCTTCGTAGTTTCTTTTTCTTAGTTATTCTGTAGTAATTTATCTATTAAGAGTCCTTCTATCTGACTAAGTAAAATTTGTACTGTAATTATTTATCTTCATCGTATTTCGCCAATTGCTTTTAGATCCATGGAAAAGAGAAAGCTTGAGGAAGAAACGGTAAATAAGGTTGTGTACAAAAACATTTTAAAACTGAAAACAGCTAGGATCCAATTCCTATAACCTTCATTTCGCAAATGGTAAGGTCTTAAGAAATAGAGTTCCAAAGTTGATACACGCTTAGCTAGAAATGAAAGAATCACATCGTTCACAGAAGGTGATGTGATTTTGTTAGGTATTCATTAAAAAAAACACGTGGTGAAGAGTCTATATAGAATATCTTACTGAAATAAAAAGTCATGGTTAACTTTTCTGTATCTGTCAAAAGTACCGTTTGCTTCAGATCTCAATTTCACTTCATATATCATTAAACTAGCGGTATATTTTAAAAAAATATATCCATGAACTGGCTAAGCTAATCGTACAGTGTCTTCAAGCCATTTAACAGCTAATGATGGTAAATTTTGACAGCTAATTGTACAATGAACATATTGGGGTGCCTTGATAAAATGTTGTTTATTTTCATAAATACAAAACGGATCCGTCGCATGGTTATGTTTTCTTGAAGGTAATTGATTCCTTTGTAATCGAATACAATCAGAAAAGGATTTGATGCGTTTCCAATTCGAAAAAATAGAAAAGAACAAGCATCGAAGGCGGTCGCCGAGGGCAAACGCCAGTGATTGATCTCAATTTTACAAATACATGCTCGTGTGGTGTCGTGATCGTAGCATAAACTTAAGAAAAAATGTCTTACCTTTATTCTAAGAAATCTTCCTGATGATTCTGTCCCGTCGTTTTGACACAATTATGAATTTAATTAAATTTATAAACCGCAGTTAACTGATAAGCGACGTACAGTCATCGCAGCTTCCGATTTGCGAATCTGTACGTTGGTCCACTGTGTATTCAATAGAGAAAGTAAATATTGGCAGCCATTTTTAATTCAAGATGGCTTCCTTATTCTCAAAAATGTACTTTACTGAATACCTCATGCATAAAACGGGGTTTAAACAAATATATTGGTTGCCTGGTGCCTGGTGGTATTTCACTTCCCATAGTTCAAGGGGGTCATCTTGAAATTTAAGAGGGGGGGTGTTATAGTCCACCCCGTGTGTTTCATTTTTTTTTTTTTTTTTTTTGAAGTTAATTACTTTGTAGGATACCTGTAGCGCACATCCCTCTTATTATTGTTTGTGAAATGTAGATTTAAATTTTACTATTTATAAGGTATATGCTGACTCATCTACCCATTTAGCCAATATTCGTCACAGCAGTATATTCAAAATCAATCAACTTTTAGATAAATTGGGACTTAATTTCATCTGGCGTAACTTTAACGTAGATTTTAATTACTTCCCGATAATTCAGAAGCAGTTAAGGGATCAATTTATTCAGAATTGGTTCGCGGACATTTCTAATTCACCAAAACTCGATTATTATAAGCGTTTTAAACTTTCATTCGATTTTGAACCGTATATACAAAATGTTACTAATGACAAACTACGAAGATATTTAACTAAATTACGAATTTCTGATCATAGGCTCGACATTAAGACTGGTCGATATTCAAATATTGAAAGACAAGACAGGTATTGTAAACTCTGTCAATCTAACTCCTTGGAATCTGAATTTCATCTTATTTGCTGTTGTCTAAGGTTAAGAGAAATTAGACTTAAATATCTCAATAATTTCTGCACGTTCCCTACTCTAGATACCTTTTTAGACTGATGAAATCAAAAAATGTTAAAGTCCAAATTAACCTTTCAAAATTCATAAAAGAAGCCTCAGTTTTGAGACAGGAGTTAATATAAATCCCTGTCGTTTGATTTAATTTGTGTTTGTAAACTGAAGGCTGAGCTGAATATATGTGATGTGATGAATCTAGAAAAATACTTAAAATACTCATGTGATGTGTTTATATGTTTTTTGTTTTGTATTGTGCATGTGTACATTTGTTTAATATTTGTGTTTATGGCCATGGGTACTTTTGTGCCGATTTGCCAATATTAAAGAGTTTGAGTTTGAGTTTTGAGTTTGTGAAATTTAGAAAAAAAATCAGACTTCTATTTTTCACAAGTAGAAGATTTTTGTTGTACACAAAAGTAAAAATTCACACAAGAAAATAAAACGTTTATCTTATTTTTGTAAGGCAAAAGAGAGAGAGAGAGAGAGAAAGAGAGAGAGAGAGGGGGGAGAGAGAAAGACTAACTGTAGTGATGGTCTGATTAATCAATATAATCGATTATCGGTTGGTTTCGGGCTTCAGATGACAACAATAAATTAAGAATTTTCATAATCGATTAATTGGTTATTTATGTGTCAATTACAGCTATTTAATGGTTTGAAAGATTAATAATGACACTTATTTAGTCTTGGTTTCTTCTTATTTTCTGGTAAAATACTTTTACTAGAGTAGAGCAATTTATTCAAACCAACATGGTAATGGACCCACACTTAACCATCGGTGGTCGGTGACCGCCGATGGTTACGTGTGGGCCCATTCGAGATATGCTAAAGGATACGAAACATACCATGTTTTTCATTATCTGAGAATTTTAATGATTTTTAAGTCGATTGCAGTATCGATTATAAATTGATTGTGCTCTTTCGACTAAAAAACGATAATCTATTTTGATTTGGTACCGATTGCCAAGCACTAACTTAGGTTCATGTTAAGTGTTTGAGACCCAATTTTAATGGCGCTTCATTAGCCAAGAAAAAGCATTATGTCCAGGTACATTGTATATCAAAATGAAGCTATTTTTGAGCACAAGCAGTTGAGCAACATAATACCGCCATAGCTATAGCGGTAAAGCTAAAGCATTGTGGAAGAGGGTCATTTTGTTCAAAACAAGCAACTGCATGATGGTTGAATAAAATTGGCCCATGTTTGAACAAAGCGCAGACTAAACCTTAGGGAATAAATCACTAACACGCATCATTTTTGCACGTAATTTACTTGACGATGTTTTAGTTTTCTTTGAAAAATACAACTTTTTTCAAATGAAGGAGTTGTGATGTTGTTACTAATCCCAGCCATTAAAATGCGACTTAGAATTATTAATTATATCCTCTCTGAAAACACGTGCTGGATTTCTTTCTGAACTCTCCACTGAATAAAAAGTACATCGTTGGCTGAAAGCTGCAACCCGCTTTCATACACAGGTGGGATAACTCGACCCCTATAAATGTCGTAAATGGACTGGATGCACCAATTATGTAATAAACAACACGGATGGCGAATGGTAAACTGCAAACTCCGAGGACGAGTAGGAGGGCCGTGGTAATCTGAAAGATGGAATAATATTTGGTTTAAACATATTTTAATGATGAAAAGTGTTTACAGAAAGTCTTAATATTGAATAATAATTCAAATAGGTTAGAACGGAAGCAAAGCTTATTGAGTTCTTTTCCAGTGGGATTTCAAAGGGACAGACGACATGCTATTCAGTTAAGAAATAATTATCATCACTAAATGGTTCTAAGTTTAAAAGTGATAAGCTACCAAAGCACCGAAGCCATATCTCATAAACTTAATATGAGATGGAATTACTATGCTTTGGCAACAGCATCCGTGATCAATTATGAATAATTCATTTACGGACAAAATTTAATTAATTTAGAATTTATAGAGAATTTAGGATTCAAGCATGTTCATAGTGGTAAATGGGCAAAAGAAATGTTGAAGTAGAACGCTTCTTATAATTACATTAGATGATGAACTATTTGTTAAAACGTTAGATATTAAATCTGCCACTCAATTTTATGAATAAGGGAACTCCCGAAAAGATTTAAAGATTTTCTCATTGTTATCTAAAGTTAGTCTGTCATCTCCACATAACAATACATTTAGACTGACAGGGATGAATTTTAAAACGGTATTGAATAATCTCAAGCGAATTCCTCTACAAAATCTACAAAATCAAAAAATCCAAGGAACACTACCACTTCCACTACATGTACTTTCTGTACAATAAGCCGCGGTTTATCTGTTGAAAAAGTTGATAATTTATACGGATGCGTTTTTTTTTTTGTGCCTATACGAGGGTGGATAAAAAAAACGTGGACTTTTACTATAACTTTGGAATTTCCCAACCGAAATAAATGAAATTTTGTACACGCCTCAAACCATTTAATGATGACAAAATAATAAATTTTGAAGAGTCTGCTATGACTATGATGTAAAAAATCCAACATTTGATATTCCTATGTAGGTAACATCGGCGCAACCCAATGTTGTAACGTTACTTCCTAGTGTTACAACCCGAAATTGTCCCCTCAAGTTGGACCAAACCCTTCCAAACTTCACCTTTTTACATGTTCCATAACCTGTTAGGATGTTTAAAATTTAAGCATATTCTATTCGGTATTTCAGAATATTTAGTCAGTAAACTAAGAGCACGCGTCAATTTTTGAACTTCGAAATGACGGCACCGCCGCAGCCATGGTCGACCGGGTAATTTTAAAGTTCTACTAGACCTATGGAAAACCCAATCGAGAGGTTAAAACGTTGAAAATGTTAAAAGGTCCTCAAATGTAAGCAGATACCTTCTCTTTTAGTGGTTTAGAAGGCTTGTTTTAGAATGGAGGCCATTTCTGAAGGAAAACACTCGGGGAATAGAAAACGCCCCCTCGACGTTTGATCTGTAATTGTCTTAGATCAACATCAGTTCAGTATTCTAAGTGACGCATTACACATTTTAGTTCATCATTTTGGATCAGATGGATATGAAAATAGTATTTATCCAATGGATAGGCGATGCAGAAATTGTGTTTATTGTTGAGTTGAGTATTTTGAAAAAAGTGCTGACTTTCAACGGAAGTTATCAATACCGTAGCGTCATGTTGACGTCGTTACCGTGCGCCGGTACTAAATCACTACATGTTTTAGAATGGTTGCTACAGGTGACCAACTACTTGGATTTCATCCAAATTTACACGACAAAAATAATAACACCAAAAATTAACAACAGTGTAGTTTTCTTTTCAAATTCTGTGAAATCAAATTTTTGTAACGCAAGTCTACGTATTTTTTTATATTCACCCTCGTACATCGATGCGGCTTATTGTACAGAAATAATGTGCAGCTTTTATCAAGCTGCATTTCGAGGGGTCAGTGCAACACTAATGTAAGTGCCTATATATTCATAGGCACTTACAATAGTGTTGCGCTGACCCCTCGAGTTATTTTTTTAGAAGTACACCGACGATATAAATGATGTAATGCTGTTAAAAATAATGCTTACTTTAACTAGTTCGGTTTCTCGAATAGCAGGTTCGTACACTTGTGAGTACGAATCGTCCATCTTCTTAAAAGCCACAAACAAGGAAACAAAAGCAGTCCCTATCATGATTCCGAATAGAATTGTGGCGACAAATAAATAAGGCACTTCTGATGGGACACGTCTGGTCAGGTCTATACCACAACTTGTACTTTCGGGCTCGTATGTATATCTACCGGGTAAAGGAACATAAGTTTATACCGGTGTATTTTCACAAGCCAGAGTGAGTGATCAAAAGGTCAATTTTGTATGGACAAAGTTGACATTCGAAAATCACTAAAACTTGTGCATCTATAAAGGATGCACGAAATTGCGATCGAGTACGAGTAAATTGCAAAATACAACTGAAATAAGGACACTGTATTATGAAGTGTGCAGTGCGAATTGGTTCGTTTATTGACCTAAATAAGATCACAAGTTTTAGTACCAACGTGAATTAAAAGGATCGTCTCTTTATTTCTCATTTTCGTGAAAGCAAAAAAAAATCTTACTAAATGATGCATGAACCTAAAAATCTGTATTAAGATGGAATTATAAGGTTGTTTCAATAGAATTCTGAAAACAGAACAATTGCGACATTTAACAAATCTGGCTTCATAGTTATATGATTCTCAAGCGATTTAGGTATCTCTCTCAGAATTCTGTATCCTTTGATAATTTTGTTTGATGAGGATAAACGCCGCTTTCTTATTGTTATATCGCGGTGGTAGGAGCACCTAACAATGGATTCCTGGTATTTCTATCACCAGTACTACCATTACATCCTTTCCTAGCCCCCAGGTGCTAATCAACGCCCACTCATTCAATATCCTCTATTTATTTTGATACATTGTAATAAAGATTTGACACCCACCTACCCCATCCAGTAAGAGGGGCTAGACCAAACATAAGCGCATACATCCATGTTGCCATCGATATTATTTTCTTTAGTCTGTTTGACATAAATTCTCTAACTGAAAATAGACAAGACAATTAAAGCACAGCTACAAAAAGAGAATATATTGGATTCAATATCCTCTATTTACTTCGTTATCAAAGACTTGACACCCACCTTCCCCATCCAGTAAGTGGGGCTAGACCAAACATAAGCGCATACATCCATGTTGCCATCGATATTATTTTCTTTAGTCTGTTTGACAGAAATTCTCTTAAAATGGACAAGACACGTAAAGCACAGCTACAAAAAGAGGACATTTTGGATTTTAGTTTCAAATATTTCGAACTAGCCTATAGAAGCCATGTGTTAAGTATTCTCAATTGAATCGTATCGACGAATTTCATTAAAATTGGGCTTAGTTGAGGAATTATAATTTTAGAGTTGTGTTATCACCCTCTTATCTTTTGACATCTATCAAAGGTATTGGGAATAATTGTTGTTCGGGACAAGGAAATCATTTTCATTTTTACCGATACATCGTTTCAACCGACACAATTTTACGCGGAGTTTACTACACAGTTTATCTAGTTTATCTAGTGGTTTAATCCATTCTGAAATTTTATTCCTTAATTTAGACATCTGAAGCGGGTACTCACTTTGAAAGTTATGACGACTCGAATTCAATGCTAAGTATCCTTCCCGAAGAACAACTAGTAGTTTTCTGCAAGGTTGTTGATTAAGTTAAAATTAAATTCCATCTGCCCTTTCTGTCTGTACTTCTTACACCAAACGGCAAACATGCACGCCGCATTTGTAACAAAAGTCATTGTGACACATAATTTGTCTCCCGTCATTGGGCGAATAATAAATTAAGGAGGATGGGCAGCAGCTTGATCGGTTGAAATGTTGTGGTTTAGTGTGAGAAACGCTTGGAAACCATGGATAGCGTTGCCTCAACCGCTGCGGTATTACTGTATTACTTTTGGAAGCAGGGATAAAATCCAATACAAAGAAACACATCTTATATTGAACACAGTCTCTTACATTGAACACCAAGGGCTTGTTGAATAAAGGAAAATTATTTGTTAAAGGACGGGTCTCCATAAGGGCCTTTTCGTGGCTAGAATAGATTTCTTTTAAACTTTTGCCATACATACTATGATATTACCTGCGTGTACTGACAAAATATTGGCATCTCAAACTCATTGGTTCTAGCTGTGCGCTGTGTTAAAAGTGGGTGGGGTAATTTACTACGAACTTGAGTTTCATTTTAAAACTTTTATATCGCCCAAATTATTTACTTTTGAGTTTGAGACTGCCACACAATACAACAATGAACTATTCCTTAGTTGATATACGGAATTTATTTTAACATATCATATTTTTCATTGCGATTGTCTCCCCTTTTTTTGTCTTAAGGGAATTTCTTTGTTTTATTTCCTACCGACTTTGCGGGTTTGCACAACACGTTTACAAATAGCCTTGAATATCAAATTTCTTTTATTGATTGCAAAGAAAATACAAAACCATTGCCTCAAGTTTTTTTCAGCTGAAATCAATTCATTAATTTTGGAGTTATCTGCCCCTGAATATGAGAAATTAGCAAAATTTAGCTTAAAACAGGCATTATCAAGCCAAAGTAAGATGGATTTCAATGATATTTGGTATACTTGTTCCAACACATGAACTCATTTGTGATTGAAACTAATATTTGTAAAAGGTCAACTTTCAAGGTCACGCACAAAGGTCAAAGGTCAAAATTAGCTCAAATTCAGCTTTTCAAGTGCATAACTAATTTATTTACCATCAGGTTTTAAAGCTATTTAGCACAGTTGTTACCCTAGATAGCTAAAACATATTTTGAACTTTTTGATAAGTTCGAGTTCAAGGTCAAACTTCAAGATCAAATGTCAAAATAAGAGTTGTACATGCTAATAGGTATATATCTACCTTATGTTTTTGTAGATCCTAAAATGATTTGACAAAAGTGCCTCCTTACACCAGCAAATATGTAATACAAGAAAAGAAGTATGTGATGTGTCTAAGCACAAGGTCACACAAGAAGGTCAAAGGTCAAAATAAGCATAAATTCATCTTTACAAGTGCATTTTTCATTAATTTATTGACAGACTTTAACAATATTTGGCACAGATATTACCAATCACATGCACAAAAATTCTTTGCAATACATTTAGTGATATGTTGAAGTTCAAGGTCACATATGAAGGTCAAATGTCAAGATAAGCACAAATTTGGCTTGAAAAGTGCATTACTCATTCATTTATTGAAATATTTCAACAGTATTTCACACAGATGATACCCAACGCAACTTCAAATCATCACTAAATTCATTGCAAAATATTTTTTGCTTGAGATGGGTATCCACTGTGTCAAATATTGTGATTGTATGTCAATAAATGAATGTTTAAGCACTTGTGAAGCCAGATTTATTCTTATTTTGAAATCAGACCTTCATATGTGACCTTGAATATCAACATATCACTTACTTTATTTCAAAATATTTGTGTACATGTGATTGGTAATAAATATTATAAATATATTATAAATATTGTTAAAGTCTGTCAATGAATTAACGAAAAATGCACTTGTAAAGATGAATGTGTGCTTATTTTGACCTTTGACCTTCATGTATGACCTTGAGCCTAGACATATCATACTTTTTTTCGTGTATCACATTTTTTGCTGATGAAAGGAGGAAGGTTTGTATAATCATTTTAGGATCTACAATAACATAAGGTAGATATATACCTATTAGCATGTACTACTCTTATTTTGACATTTGACCTTGAAATTTGACCTTGAACGCGAACTTATCAAAATGTTCATTTCAAAATATGTTTTAGCTTATCAAGGGTAACAACTGTGCTAAATATCTTTAAAACCTGATGGGTAATAAATTAGTTATGCACTTGAAAAGCTGAATTTAAGCTAATTTTGACCTTTGACCTTTGTGCGTGACCTTGAAAGTTGACCTTTTACAAATATTAGTTTCAATCACAAATGAGTTCATGTGTTGGAACAAGTATACCAAATATCATTGAAATCCATCTTACTTTGGCTTGATAATGCCTGTTTTAAGCTAAATTTTGCTAATTTCTCATATTCAGGGGCAGATAACTCCAAAATTAATGAATTGATTTCCGCTGAAAAAAACTTGGGGCAATGGTTTTGTGTTTTCTTTGCAATCAATAAAAGAAATTTGATATTCAAGGCTATTTGTAAACGTGTTGTGCAAACCCGCAAAGTCGGTAGGAAATAAAACAAAGAAATTCCCTTAAGACAAAAAAGGGGAGACAATCGCAATGAAAAATATGATATGTGAAAATAAATTCAGTATATCAACTAAGGAATAGTTCATTGTTGTATTGTGTGGCAGTCTCAAACTCAAAAGTAAATAATTTGGGCGATATAAAAGTTTTAAAATGAAACTCAAGTTCGTAGTAAATTACCCCACCCACTTTTAACACAGCGCACAGCTAGAACCAATGAGTTTGAGATGCCAATATTTTGTCAGTACACGCAGGTAATATCATAGTATGTATGGCAAAAGTTTAAAAGAAATCTATTCTAGCCACGAAAAGGCCCTTATGGAGACCCGTCCTTTTAACAGGAAGTTAATTTCGACCACTTAGGATTGTTGTTTCATTTGGTAAAATTGAAACAACAACTCAGATTTGTTGAAAATAACCTACGGTCTTTTTTGATATTGTCATTTTTAATACACTGTGGACAGAAAAATAAAATATCTTACATTTTGATTTCTTCGTTACTGCTAGAAGACACTCTATGCAAACAAGGCAAGTAAAGTTGATTTCAGCAAATCCGAAGAAAAATCCGTGAAAACCCGTATAAGTGCAGACGTCGTCTCCGAAGAAAAAACTGAAATGTAAATGATTCCAAATATACATGCTCGTGGACGAAAATAGAGTTGCAATAATAAGTTAGCATATATTCTCAAAAGAAAACAAAATCAGAAACCATGCTATGCAGATTGTGCAAGAAAACAGGACGAATTCGTTCTGGGCGTAGCAAGCCCTGTGTTGTGGATAACAATGCAAACGGGCATCCAAGAAATGGTACCATGAAATACACAGCAAAGTATTTACATTTTTTTAACAATATCGTGAATTTGACACTCAGCGCTCCATTCATTCATACATTTCAAACACTCACTCAAACCATTCAAAAACACTCCAAAATCACTAATTAGATAAGATCAACAACTTCATTCAAAAGAGATATAGCTAGAAAAAAATGGCGATTTAACTAAAACGATTGAACTTATAAGCCTCGTATTGGTTCTTGAAGAAATATGAAGATATATATATATCGATGTAGAACGTGTAGGCACATTTTATTAAGGGGAGACAATTAAAAGCGTTAAAAATTCAACGACAGAAAACCATGGATATGTGCACAAGAACATCATGAAATTTACATGTTGAATGATTTTTTTAATATTCTTTTTGAATGGTATTCAATGGTCGTGAGGAGCGAGTTTTGATTGAAATTCAATGGATGAATAAAATTAGCTATATCTATTACCTCCCTTTAATAAAAACATACATAATTTTCTGTTTTTGTGTCTTCTTGAACCAATAAGACACCTTAAAATCTACACCAGCAAATTAGATGAAAGAATAATTTGATCGAATTTAAGTACATGTTGGTCGATTTGAACGATTTTGAAATGTTTTCTAGTGATTTCGGAGCGTTTTTGATCGATTTGAATGAATGAATTGAGCGTTGAGTCAGCGAATTAGAATGGTTTTGATTGTAATGAGTGTCAATTTTACGATGTTACTTACTGTATAATTCCAATGATGGTGAAAGTGGCGTTAAACCCCATACAAACAAATAACAAACAAAACGACCACATATTAGCACTTATCTATGAAATAGACTTACTTTCCTCTCAGAACTGCCGGAGCGATAAAAATTATGATTCCAAGACTAAGTAAATTTACAAAGGTCAGTTGTATGTGGAAGTAGGATTTTTTCTTCTCTCGTAGAAATATTTTCAGCACCAAAAGGTTCGCCAACAATCCAATGGCAGCTGTAGGGGAAAAATTCGAGTGAAAACCCCCTTTCGTATATGAGCCTGTGCGTGAGATTTCCAACAATTTCACATCCATGTTATGGCAATACACATACATTTTAGTGACTGTGGAGCAATATGATATAATTTGTAATTTTCACTGACCATCTAGAGAGGGATTTAGACATTATCTATCTGCAAAGCGCAAAGTGAAGACTCTGCTAAAACTGTGCGACTGCACAGGCTTGTCAGAGGTTTTACTTTGCGCATATGTGAACTTGTTGGACTGAATACTATGCGCAGGCTCATATGTCGGAAGTTGGTAATTAAATCATTATATAGCTTTTAAATAAGTTTTATAAAACTGAAATTACAAGTTCGATCGTATAACAATGGCATAACGTCAAAGATTTTCTGAATTATACAATCGATATGTTTAAGAAAGACATCAAAAAGATTTGGTGTCCGTGGTCTAGAGGTAGAGCGCCGGCCTCTTCACCCAAAGGTCATGAGTTCGATTCCCGGGAGCGGCTATCTATCTTGGTTCTTTCATTGACCCACACATTCGGCGCGAGTACTGGTGAACTGTCCAGGAAGCAGAATCGAGAGGGATTAATCTAAGTTGTAAGAACTTGTTTCCAAATCGATGTATAATAAATATGTTTAAACCAATCAAAAAGATTAAAGCAAAGATACAAAAGAATTCATATTACTAGTGTATGACATTTTAATTCCATCTCAAAAAAATGGGAATACGGTGAGATAAAATCAGCCTTAATGGTTTTCCAACTTACCTACAATCAGATACAGCGAAAAAAGCAAAATCTGATTTTCTTTGGCGATTGGATCCATTTTCAAAGTATTTACGTTTTACTTTTGTCTGTAAACGAAAAGAAAAGAAAACTGTTTCATGAATAGTGTAGAGAAGAGGTTGAAAACATCGTGAAATTGACAAGGTGAACGATTTTAGAATGAAATTGAATATGTGGGGGTAGTGGGTTGTGAATGACATATAAGCGAGGAAATACAATATCCGTAATTTCGTCCAAAACTGACAACCTCACTGATAATTGTACCTACCTTTGAAGAAGTCTACGTTTTTTTTTATTATCTTGTCTTCGGAGAACAATCAGGTCTCTTAATATTCACACCAGCCTATTAAATCGTAGAATGATTATAACCATTCAAATGAAGATGTTGATCGAATTCAACGATTTTGAAGCGTTTTAAATGCTTTCTACGGGTGTTTAGATGCTTTGAGTGTGTGACTGGAATGAATGAATGAATGAATGAATGAATGAATGAATGAATGAATGAATGAATGAATGAATGAATGAATGAATGAATGAATGAATGAATAGAGCGGTGATTGAGTGATTTAGAAAGGTTTTGTTCGAAATGAGTGTCAATTGCACATTTAAAATCCTAATTTGGAAGCTAATAAGACAAAAAGTTTTCGTTCGGAAACACGGTAGAAAAGAAAGATATTCCATGTTATACAGTCAGGAACATCCGGTGAAATTGACAAGATGAATGATTATGGAACAATTTTAAATGAAATTGTATGAGTATTTGAAACGTGTTTTGAAGGATTTTGTAAGGGAGGTAATCCAGTATCGCTAATTTTGTCCAAGATGAACAAAATTCGCGCTATTTATTACCTTCTTTTAATAACATATACGTACTTCTTTGTTTGTGTGGACCAATCAGACACTTGAAAATCACACCATCCAATAAAATTTTGGAATAGCTTGATCGAATATAATAAGGGGTTGATCGATTTCAACTATTTCGAAATGCTTTCTCATGATTTCGGAACGTTTTTGGTCGATTTGAGTGAGAGTTTGGAATGAATGACGGGAGCGCTGAGTGAATGATTTTGAACGGTTTTAATAGGAGTGAATGTCAATGCCGATGAAATTAACTGTAAGATTTCTTCGTTGCCCACAAAGTTTTCTTCCCCTTACGTAAAATATAAATAAAATTTAGTCATTTAAAAATCGTCTTCAACTTCGTTGGATTTAAACTTGATTAAAACGGGAAAGCTCAATGTCTATCCATTAGATACGAATAATTATATATAATACTAAAAATAATTTACCTCATAAGCTCATTTTAAAATAGATTAAGCGTTAAGACCAAAATGTAGATTACATAAAATGGAGGCCTACATACCCCAAAAGTAATCATATACATGTATCTGACGATGAAACAAACATGACTGTGGGAGGAAATCCAATTTCTGTGAATTACCTTTAACAGACTCAGTTACTATGGTTACAGGATCGATGGCATGTATGTCACCCTTTTCTAATCCTAATTTCTTATTATTCAAGAATTAGAACCAAATAAACATAAAAAAACGCATTGTTACATCCGATTTTCCTCGTAGACCTTATGAAAGTCTAATCAAAGGCTAATTGTACTAACTTAGGGCATTAAAGACATGTATGACAAACTATTTGAACTTGACAATATGATCGTTTATAAAATTAAAACAAAAAATATGCATCCCAATCCATCCACTTACAGCTAACAATATCTTGAAATTGACACTGTGAATAATTTAAGTGTGATTTTGGAATGAAATTGAATGAGTGTGTGGAGCGAGTTTTGAGAGAAATTCGAGGGAGGTAATCCAATTTCGCTAATTTTGTTCAGGGTGAACAAAATAAGCGATATTTATTACCTCCCAATAATCTGATATGCATACAAGTGCTATAAATAGTTTTCTTTGTCTTCACAAAACAATCAGGAGCTTAAAGTTACAGTGTCCTATTATGTCAGTGAACTTGAATTTTTTTCTGGCATAATTTATTTTGACTGAAGTTATTGTTCTATTTTTTTAGTGATTTTTGAGCGTTTTTAATGGTTTGAATGAGTGTTTTGAATGAAGATATGGAGCGCTGATCAAGTGATTTGGAATGGTTTCGATCGAGATGAATGTCAATTTCATAATGCAACTTACTGTAATGCACTTATTGCACTTAGTGGTCGAATGAAAAGAATTTTCTTTTCACCAATTTTTCTTACGTAACTAACTTTTGCTGCATCGAATTTTGCTTGTAGCAAATCAAAACTGATCATTGTCTCCAATCTAATAGGTGTTCCGAATTAACCTAACTACGGCCCCATATGACTTTGTTTAGAACTACTTTATTGAAGATCTGATGTTGCACTATTTTTTCTTTATTGTAACTATTAATATGAAAAATATGGACAGATAGAGAGGAATTGAGAAAGTCAGACAATAATCATGTCCTCAAAATGTTGCGCAATAAAAACGATGGAAGAAGGGAAGAAAAAATGTGACTTGGTTTTGAACCAGTGCGTGCCATTTTCAACAGTTTCACATTTGCGCAAAGCAAAGCCTCGGGTCAGCCTGTGCATACACACAGGCTGACCCGAGTCTTCACTTTGCGCTCAGGAGATAGATAAGGTCTTATCCCCTCTCTATGCAGTAAGAAAATATTCTCTTTACATTATGCGGCTGTCTAGGTTGCTCAATGTTTGTTTACAGCTAAACACATTCACCTCAATCAAAATCATTCTAAATCGCTCACTCATCGCTCCATTCACTCATTCAAAACACTCACTCAAACCATTCAAAATGCCCCAAACGTAATGAAATACATATATCAAAAACTTCGTTCAAAATATAAGATAGCTGGGAAAAAAACGGGATTTTACCGAATTAATTGAAATTGTAAGCGGTTGATTAGATCTTGAGGTAGGAGGAAGCAATTTGTAGAACATTTGTGCATTTTTATTAAAGGGAGGTAATCAATATCTCAAATTTTGTTCATCCTGAACAAAATTTACGATATAGGTTTACCTCCCATTAAATTCACTAAAAATTCGCTCCACACACTCATTCAATTTCATTCCTTTACCATTCCCAAATCATTCACCTTGTCAATTTCACGATGTTGTTAACTGTATCACACACATGTGAAATTGTTGGAAATGTCACGCACTGGGTCATTTATCTTTTTACTGCATGTAAAACACATTTTTTGCATTGTGCGGCAATCTTTTTATCATGGAGACCTTATTCTATTCAGGACAAGGTCTCAATGATAAAAAGAAAGACGTGTTCATTGTGTCACACAAAGCAAGATTGGTTGAGGTTTAAAGCATGAAAATTCGAATCTTAATTTGTTTGCTTTTTATGTCAATGTCTCAACATGGAATGAGCTTATCGATTGGAGATGATTTGTTGAAGCAATTCGATGAGTATGTATCCGATATGAAAACTGAACTAGAAAGAAAGTATGAGGCTAGGTTTCAAACGTTGAAAACTGAACTAAAAAGAAGAGTCGAGGCTAGGTTTCAAGTGTTAGAGCATAAATTTAGTTCGGATCTGGCGGCGATGAAATCGGAGTTTGTGGCGAAAGAAAATGAATACATGTCAAGGATTGAGACTTTAGAATCAATTGTCGGTCAACTCCAAGAAAATTTGAAGGAGAAAAAGACTTCTGTATTAACAGATGATACGGACACTCGACCAACAATCGTTGCAAACAAAAAAGAAATACAAAGCAAGAAAAGAATTGTCGACTTCAGATCGGGGGTTGATGATTCGAATACGGGTAAGTCATTTAGATTATATGTATTACCTGTTAGGTGGAATAGTGATCAATGTTAATATATATACTGATCGCAAAAAGTTTAGTCGTTACGTCTTCGATGGGATATATTTCAAGATGTGATTCATCTTTCACAAGGAAGTTGACAATAATTTAAGATTTTATTAGATTATTAGATATAAGATTTATTTCTAGTGACTCTACAGCATCGCCTTTACAACCTACCCACCAAAATGCAACCGCTGTCTAATGAGTGACAATTTCGTAAAATATTATCTATCAAGATGAAAAAAAAGATAGCAGTCCATGTATCATTTTATCTCCAGAAATTGGGTCATTGTCCATTTCTGGTTCAGCGATCACTTACGTTCTGTTGACTGCTACGGGGACGTTCATTTAACATCTTCAATGGTAGTTTCTTTTCAGTTGGTTTTCATTAATCAAAAATAAGACATTGATGGTGCACAGAGTACAATCAATATGGATAACAAAAATGTTCCATTGCTCAGCGTAATATCATGACGTTCAGGTACAATTTTATTTTCGCTAAACGAGATCTGTTAAAGGAAAATGATCCATGCCATGTCAATGTTTACTTGCAACATACAAAATTGCAATAAAACACTTGTGACAACCACTCAAAACAATTTCAACATATTCCAGATATGTACATTGTATAAGATATATAATTGCGCTGTCCGACTAATTAAATGTCGTCTAAAAAGATTGCTCTTATGCGGAGGATTCAATACATTTAAGTGTTTAATATCATCTCAGAAAAGTCGTAATCAAATGAGACAAAAAAGAAAATTAAGCCATTTTGCTACACCCATGCATCGACAAAATACGTTAAATTTACGTAATCGTCGCTACAGACGTATGTATGCAAAAAACTAAGATCGAAAGAACGCAAGTCGGATGACAAGTATATTTCAAATTAAAACTTTCGTTTAGCTAAATTGTTAAGCTTTTTTGCGACGTTATTAAAAGTGTGTCTTAACTTTTTGCGTTCAGTTAATATATGTTTGAGCATATTAAAATGCTGTATCGTATAATCGTATCGTTTCGTGAAAACAGTAAATAAAAAGCTGGATCTTTCTTTTTAATATCAAAAATCAGATCCAAGCAACAAAACATATCGTCTATTCTTGATACAAATTATATTTTTTTTGAATTTGCAACTAAGAAAAAGGATGAAATGCGTGTTACCAGCACGTTTTTCTTTTAGCCTCGTGATTTACTTCGTCATGAAATAATGTTTATAATTTTGATCTTTTTCATTACCAGATGCAACAAGACAAGCATCAGTGCAAAAAGATAACAAAGTTGCTTTCTTCGCCTCGCTTAGCAATACCTTAACGAATCTTGGACAAAATCAAGACATTGCATTTGATAAAATCGACACCAACCTAGGCTCCGCCTACAATGGTCACCATGGTATCTTCGTCGCACCTGTTGCTGGTACCTACGTCTTCTTCGCTACTCTCTTTAGCGCTTTTAGAACTTGGGGAGTCTTTATGGTTAACAATGTGCCAGTAGCTAAACTGTATATAGAAGGGACTGGGCATCAGAGCAGCCAGGCAATCATCGCCCATCTAAATAAGGGAGATGCCGTTGCGATACAGAACGTCAACACAGGCAAGTCAGTTGACGGCTACATGTACAGCACATTCGGGGGATTCCTCTTATACGCCGACGACGCTGCAGAAATAATTGGATAGACAGTAATTGGATAGACAGCCATTTGAAATTGACGTATCTTGATCGTATTGACAAAGATGAACATAAAATGAATAAAATCAGCTAGACAATGTTCATGTCTTTTAATTATTATCCCTTTATATTCAAGCAAATCGAAACGACATCAAACTTTGTACGAATCTGAAAACATGGCCGCGTAACACATTTACATTTATTTGAAATAGTGAAAAGCGAAAAATAGATCTTAATCAGTAAATAAAATTTTGCAAGTTTCCGTCTCTACCAAGAAAAAGGTTGTGTTGGTATGTCATAAAAGGTTACGGAAAATAGATGAAGAAAAATGAATTTTTTCTATTTTTCTTTGTTAATGAGCCGAAATCGAACGTTTTGAGCGAGTCAATAATTTCAAGGAAATGCCGCATTTTTAGGCCTTGAACGACAAGAGGCTCAGGGCATGGTTCAAGAACGTACTTTAATCTTCAAATCTTACACATGTTATTTTTCAAAGAAATTTCTCAAGAAGGTACAGTTAGTTACATCGTGTAATTTTCATTCACCTGAATCAAAACCATTCTTAATCGCTCACTCAGCGCTCCAATCATTCATTTCAAACACTCACTAAAACCATTCAAAAACGCTCAAACCCATTGAAAAAATATAGAATAACGTCATTCAAAATTAATTTTGATTGAGAAAAATCGCGATTTCCTTGACATAAATCAAATTTTTAGCGTCTTATAGATTCTTGAAGAAATGGGAAGCTATGTATAAAACTTGAATGTATATTTTGTTAAAGGAAGGTCATCATCCCGAACAAAATTTTACGATTTAGGATTACCTCCTATTAAATTCCCTCAAAACTGGCTACACACTCATTCAATTTCATTTCTAAATCATTCCAAAATCATTCGCCTTGTCAATTTCACAATGTTGTTAACTGTAGCAGGGGTTGTCACACTCTATAAACTCCTATCGTTTACAAATTATCTATCTTTATACTGTTAGACGAACGACTCCGAATACGCATTTGAAGTGTACATGGTTTAAAAGTTTCAGTCTGAGTTCTACCTTCCAGGATCAAGATTAGATATCCATCAACAAGAGAGAAATAGAGGATATGTAATGAGTGGTCATTGAATACCCATTTTATTAGACGAGTCGTGTATGAACAGATAAAAACGAGGCTTTTTAGTATCTTAGATGACGAGTTTAATAAACTTCGTATTTTATGAAAAAAACAAATTTGATATTCTGTTTATAATAAGACCTGCATTTTTGTGATAAAACCAGGAAACTACGATATTTATCGACTCTATTCATTCCGCGACACATATAACGCCGAGGGCGAAATAACGTCAGCAAAGCCATTATGACGTCATTTTCACAACGAAAATATAACGTTGATTTCCGTTCTTAGCTCATTTGCATAGTTATTCCACTAGTGAAATAACACCCGAGTAATATCAAAAATATTCAACGGGGGTCATTTCTCTCTTGCGGCGTAGGTCATATTATAAGTGAATTAATCCTCTCTATGGGAAAGACTTTAAGTGAGGGGAAAAGTGAGGGGAAAAGCATGCAAGCATTTGTGTGGGTGACCATTTAAAACCTCTCACATTTTCCAGCCAAATTACACTTCTCATTAAATGACACTGGCGTGAAACAATTAACATTTTACCCTGGCTACATAAAAACTCAAATAGGCCCTTTTCTAAATGAAGAAGCGATCTCGTTGTATGTATTGGAATTTATCAGATTTTGTTTTAAGCGATCTCGTTTTACGTATTGAAATTTAAGTTTTTAACAATTTATTTTTCATCAAGGTTTGTACGTTATGATTGGTTGATAAAAGGTTTTACTCCTCGATGAAAACTAATTTGTGTAAGCTATTTTATAAGCTTGCGTTATTGGAGATCACTCTCACCACTGTCCTACATAGCTTCGTAGGTTTAAATACAATGTCAGACACCTGGGTCAGGGAAGATATTCTTTGGCTCTGTGGTTAGCGCATTGGACTTGTAAACTAATTATTTGAATATTGTTGTCCGCGTCGGTTCGACATCGACTCACGTTGGATATTTTTCATCTATGCTTTGGTTGAAGAAACAGAGTAAATCCGTAAGAACTCAGTCTAACTATAGATAAATCTTTACATTTTCTGTTCATGTGAAGAGAGGAAGGTATGACACTTGAAACCTAAGTTTCCTGTGTCAACAAATCAACATATAATTTGTTCATCTGTTATGCAAATCAAACGACAAGAGGACAAAATGTGAAATGTAATACATAGTTGCAAGTAACACGGAAAAGCTAGTTCTGAAGATCACTCGAATGGTCCCGTGAATAAATGAGAGAAAACAAACTGATCAAGTTGTGGTTTTATATTAGATATTTACAGACGAATTTTTTCCAGCTTTGAAAGAAGATGGCTTATTTTTCTTAAATTAAAAGCGAAAGGTCAAATGGAATAGAAAACATTTTGAAAGATTGAAATAAAAGGCGAAATAGCGATCGTTTGAAAATAATGCAAGAAGACAAAAACAAGGTCAAAAAGTACATACCTTATCAATTTAATGACCTAGACAAATTCAACACACACTTTCTTCTAGTTATATTCACAAAGCAATTCGAAATACAAAATTCTAAGAAACCATTAAAATGACAAAGCATTGGAACGTTTTGAAATCGAATACCCCCTATTGAATAGTTCATAATTATCAGCCCTATTTACTGGTACATTTAAAATTGTTAATATTCATTTAGTAAATCAAAGGATCTTCTAGTTTCGTGTTCTTTTAAGATAAGTGTGACTAGAGAATGTAGGTCTGAAAGAAAAAAAAACACTGTTTCGTCGCACATGTGCTTAATGAAAAATCTAACGAAAATGATGATTTCACTGCCGACGGTTCTAAATTTGATTTATATTTTGTCCGAAGTAGGATGTTCTTTATCTGCCGAGAGTGCACTGCCAAAAGATCTGATGGACTATCTAAGTAATTTCAAAACTGAAATTGAACGATCATATGAAGCCAAACTTGAGGTAATCAAAGGAGAATTCAAAAGGGAACTGAACGCACTGCGAGTCGAATTTTACAGCAAAGAAAATGAATACAGATCAAGAATTGAATCATTAGAAAGAATTGTCAGTTCAAGCAATGTTCCTCAAGGAAGGGTGGAAGATATCCTAAGACTTAAAGAACCGAAGAGACCAGTTCTGCACACTAATGAAGAGAAAACAAAGAACAAGAATATTGTACCTGTAGATGATTTGGAATCAAATTGAAAAAGACCTAAATCAGGTAATTAAATACTTTAAGTATTTTTCTAGATATCATCGATAGAGACAAATAAAGTTGTGTCACAAAAATAAATCAAATTTAACTAAACCATTCGAAACAATTTACGTATTTTATTTCATAAAACTTTGGAAGTAAAATGCCTTTTTCTGCTCAAATTAATGTCTAAAAGTATAAAACTAAAAAGTATTTTACCGATTTCTTCTAAGAATTGTAAATTCTGTCAGAATTAAATGTTGCTGCACGATAATGCATAGTTTACATTATTATCTAGATAGTCATTTATCGGCATATATAATTTGTTATGATATTAGACATAATTTGATGATGCTATTGAAATAAATTTTAGGAAAACATATTATCAGACGACAGTTGCCCCCGGAACCAGAAAACAGAATCGCTTTCTTCGCCTCCATCAGTAAAGAAGTCAGACACATGGGAGCCAATCAGGACATAGTATTTGACAAGATCGTCACTAACCTAGGCTCCGCCTACAATGGTCACCATGGCACCTTCATCGCACCTGTTGCTGGCACCTACGTCTTCTTCACTACTCTTCACGCATCCGGGAACGAAACTTGGGGCCATTTTATGGTTAATGGCGTAATCGTGGCCAAGATTCACTTGAAAGGTATTCAGAGCAGCCAGACGGTCATTGCTCATTTAGATAAAGGGGACGATGTCTCGATACAAAACTCCGCCCTCGATAAAGGACTCCATGGTGACATGTACTCAACATTCGGGGGATTTCTGCTATTTGAAGATACTGGATTTGGTACAGAAATTATTGGAAAATGATCGATTTTAGTGCGGTTCGTACTCTCTTGTAGGAATAATTATCTCGTAAAAGGGTAATATAGAAATACGTCTTTATAAATAGTTTTACTTGTAAGTTCTTAAAATCCAAATTTGACGTTCGATTATTATAATAAACTTTTGCTTTGCTTCTGATGTGTCGACTTTAAAAACGCAGTTGTCCATATAAACAACAACAGCATCATCAGCATCCAAAAAGGGGTTTCATAAGTCATTCTAGATATGGCTCTTCGTGAATAAGCTTGTTAACATATTGACTACAATGATAGCTCTTAGGTGATGGAAAGAATATCTGTTGATTCCATTGAGGTATGAACCTAAAAACCTAAACACACTGTATGAATACGCGAAGCGGATTCATATATGAGTGTGAATATGTTTTTTGTTTCATACCTCTATGAAATCAACAAATATTATCATCGTATCTTAAAATTTAATATATCATAGCAAAACTGTTCTGATGTTTTAATCAAGAAGCAGATATATTTGCGAACTGCAATGTGCGGAAGCTTACAAAATAGCTGCGAACTCAAAATTAATTTCATTGAGGAATTAAACCAACTTTTCAGCCAACCAGAATGCACGAAACTTAGTATATCCACCATCAATATAATAATTCCGTGTTAAAGGAAAACATGTGGAAAATTTACCCACAATGTAGTCATATGATGCAACAACATCAATATAAATGAAAAAGAGCAAGCGGTCTAGCCGTTGACTTCTGACAACCCATCCTACGAATTTCTTTTCTTTTTCAAGACAAATTAGCTACAAATCCTACGAAATGAAGTCTTGAAGGTGAACAACCCTTTTCGTTGTTGCCGGTGTTGCTGCCGTTGTTGTAGTTGTTGCCGCTGTTAATGTTGTTGTTGTTGCTGCTGCTGTTGTTTCATATAATTTGACGTATTGTCAAAGGCCTGAACCAAATCAGCAAATATCTTAGACTTTCCTAGATGTTATGGAGACAAATGGTTTACTATTAAAATGCATTTTCGCAACGAGCATCTGGTACTCAATGTGCGGACATTTGTTTCCTTCTGGCCTCGGTTTTGAATCAAAATAACGAACTCCAAAACATTGTAAAGACAACTATGCTCGGCTTGTATCAAGACAATTGAGCCAAAAAAAAAGGTGGCCCCAGAGAGCACACAAGATGTTGACTAACGAAGGACGAATAAAAAATCACTACTTGATCGCAATACGTGAAGAATCTTTTTTAAGCAAGACCTATTTAATGGTGAAAACACGAGTTATTTTATGACTTCTACGTTTCTTTCACACAAAACAAAAGGAGAAAGTTCAAAGCCATGGTTGTTTTATGAAAACGTTATCGATTGAGGGTTCGACTAAAGATTTTTGAGTCCGAACTCTGTGATGGTTCTTGTCAGTTTAAATTGATTTTCTTCCACAACAAGTTTAAAATCAAAATATTAACTAGGGACCGTATTTACGTTAAAAGGTTTTTGAAAATGGCGTCGGGTCAAGCGCAGAAGTTATCTGAAATTTGATCTTAGTACATCAATCGACTTTATATCTCTGACACAGAATTAGTCCCAAGGGCGATAAACTAAGAACTCATATTTTTAAACTCTCTTTTAATCTTTGTCATGCTGAACTAGGATTATTCCTGATTTAACAGGGGGTAAATAGATAGATTAGCATGCACATATGTGCACATATGTGATTTCAATACATCTTTGCTTATGTTTTTTTATTCAGCATGCCAAGTATTCAAAGAAATGTAAACGTTTTAGTATCCCAAATCGTATGTCTTTCTTCGTTGTATAAATGTTTAACAAATATTTAAATATTCAAATTAGCACCACTAATGCTCCTTTTTAATATGTTCAATCCCAGTTATGATATGTGCTGCCTTTTTCCTAAACTCCTCACTAAATAAGAAATACACGATAGGATGAAAACAACAGCTGGCTTTCATACAGAGATGAGAAAACTCGACCCCTATAGATGTGGTGAATGGACTAGGCGTGCCGAGAATGTAGCAAACAACACGTATCGCAAATGGTACACTGCAAACTCCCAGGACAGTGAGGAGAGCCGTCGTGATCTGAAAAGAAATACAATCGAGATTTATTAGACTTATTTCAAAATCGCTTTATATGCTGAATTATTACTTGAACGTAATGATCGATTGATTCTATATTTATTTCAGAAACAGGACATATAAACATCAATTACGTATTGGTACACTTGAAAATATTTACTTCATACTCTTTTTAATCGGTTATTATCCAAATATTATCCAAAGAAAAACAACGTTAACCGCCATGTTTTAATAAATACAGTGAACAACACTAGGCTTGTTCCTTTTTTAATATTGCAATATCATAGAGTAAATATGGCGAAGCAAGTCGCTAGACTTTGGACATACAAGGTGATCGTACGTACTTGCGTTATTCAGACTATAATCCACGTTTTCTGTATTTTCGATATGAACAATTGCAAATGTATTAATAGACAACTCAATTATCCAAAAGTGTGTGTTAATTTTTGAACGAATGTTAAAGACAAAATTGGCACTTACAAATTTTTTGCGCTGAAATATCAAAATGTATGCCATAAAGAACTTACTTTAACTAATTCGGTTTCTCGAATCAATGGTTCGAATACTTGTGAGTACGAATTGTCCTTCTTAGTGTAAGCCACGCATACTGCTGTAATGGCGGACAATATCATAATTGTGAAGAGAACTGTGGCG